>CM050921.1:17551492-18751492 GCA_027742785.1 Vigna reflexopilosa
TTTATTGTATAGGCTTGCTTGCCTAGATAGGAGTATACAGTATATTTATTTTATTAACATTACATTCTAACACAAAAGAGATGTGCATTAACAATTCGGAACTATTATTTTCACATATAAAAAAGTACAACTAGTTCACAACTCAATAAATTAATATTTTAATTATAATTTTTTTAATTTAAAATTATAATATATATTATTATATTTTTAGAATGGATTATCAAATATTTTATCTTAATGGGTAAAAGTATCATTTTTGTGATGTCATTACGACACAATATGCATCACGCCAATTTTGAAATTAATAGTACACACTATTTTACAAGAAGTATTAAATGATTAGATAGTTTCTGCTGTAAAATTTTAAACGGGTAAGTTAATTCAACTTATCATTATTAAATTATTAGATAATTATTATAAAAATTTTATACGATGATTCTGATTTCATAATAGTATGAAACTGCTTATAATGTCTGCGTATAGTATTTTATTTTTCAATAGTGCAAGAATTTAATTCAAATATATTGATTGTTGAATGTTTTTATAATCGTTATAGACGTTAGTGTCAATTTGTTAACCAATAATTCATAAAATCAAACTCGTGTTAATACTTTTTTTTAAAATAACAAGGTTCATTAAGGAGATTAGTTCCGATGGCCCCAAGAATTTTCTAACTATAAAACTTCCATTCATTCTTAATAATTATTTTTCTTTAAAATGTTATATTCCGATCTTTTTTGCGTTAATCAATATTTTATTCATATTCAAATATTTAGTTATTTATATCAACACAAAGCCAAAATGACTAAAGTGCCAAGCTTCAACGTATTCTTTTAACATGTTTTTGAAGATCAAAAATATGATTTAATAGTTTATAGGTAGGAACGACAGATATGATGAAAATTTCCACATTCATTATAGTTATGGACATGAGTAATATCTCTATGAATATAGGTATGTATATATCATCTCTATATCCGTCTTAATACTCATTCCTTCGTTTTCATCCATGTTTAAATTTTTAAAATAGTTATAGTTTATTTTATATATTTTATTCTTAATTTTTAGTTTTATAATCTAACTTGAAATTCATTCACATCTCCAAAATATATTTTTTCTTATCACAACATTTGTGTATGTTAATTAAATATATTTTATCTCACATTTAAATAATTTTATTCCTTTTTAATATCTTATTTATTATTATTTTTTCACATGAGAATTAAGGGTTCGATAAAATAAATGTTTCATTTATTAAGTAATATAAAAAATTTATCTTTCTTATTATTTTATTCTTAATGCTTGAAAAAGTTTTTTGTTATGTTAAAGCAATTTTCATTATCACTTAGGAATTTGACTAGTTTAATATCTAAAAAAAGTTCTTAGATTTCTAAGATATTTTTCGTTTTATCATATTCTTAATTATACATTTATTTTGCTTTGTGTAATTTCATCTATCAATTTCTTTCTAAGCCACAATTTGATCATTTTTTTTAATTTTATTTACTATAATATAATCACCATCCAACATGTATTGAAACTCAAAAAGATAATTTTTAGTTATTATTAGTTTAATCTTTGTTTTTTTTATGTAATCAAATAGTCTATTATAATTTTTATTAGTCTATAAAAAATAGATTTCATAAGAATTTAAAGAATGAAAGTAAAAAGACTTAAAATATTTTTTAATTTGAATATATGTTTTCCTTTTACAACTTTTTAAAAATGTTCTTAAATTTTCTTAATTTTGTTTCATTAACGTTTACAAATTTTATTAATATTTTAATTTTCATAAAATTTTATTTGATACTCTAATTTGAAATGTATACAATTTTAATTTATTTTTAAATATTTGATATTGAAGAAATAAGAATATATCTTTTTCATACTTTGGGTTTGAATATGAGTATGGAGATGATTTCTTCTTTGGGAATGGGTATAAGATAAAACTCACTGCCTCACCATGTTGCCATCTATATTTGCTCATTTATAATTAACAAAAAAAGAAATAGTTTATGGTGTCCATGTCACAATATTATAGCGCGAATTTGTGTTAATTAACGTTATGATTTGTTCAACAGAAAAACTAAGTTTAATGACATCTTTACATTTATAATAATACTTTTAATATTTTTTCTTTATTGATTTTTTTATTCGATGTGTTCTCTATATTTTTAAAAAGGGTTATATAATCTATCTCATATGAAAAGTATAAAATAAAAAATCAAACGGATTTCCAACATGCACGTATAGTTATTTCCGAGAAAGATAATTAATATTAATACAATGATTTAAAAAATAAATAAAAACTCTTTATCTTGAAAATTAGTCTTTTATTGCATTGCCTTGATGACTGATTATTACTAAAACAATTTAGGCAATGTAAGTTGTTTGCTTTGAAAAATATAGTTTACTATTTATTAAAAGAAGTGACTTTTTTATGTAAAATTGATAATAATATAAGGAGAAAAATAAATGTTGGTAATATTTATATTTTTCTTTTTTATAAATAGAAGAAAAATAAGTTACTCGATGGTTGTTTCTTGAGAATATTCTTATTAGCAATTGGATTGTTTTAGAAGAGTAGCTCATTTATTGCAATTTCTCTTCAAGCTTTGTTTAATTTTAGGAGTAAAGAAAAGGAGAATGAACAATAATGGCTTAACAACCAGATCATATTTGCTAAATGAAGCTCCAATAAAAAGGTTAGTCATTAGCAAAGTTGGACTTAAACACTGTAATGAAATCAAAATTTAGAAATGAAAAACTAAAAGCGATGAACGATTGACTTTTCTAAACTCGTTAAATATTACTATATACTACAAATTAAGATCTAGGACTCGTTTGTCTAAGATTTTTCTACTCGATGATAATTTTCTAATTGTAAACTACTCGGTGATAACCATTTTCCTGATTATGAACAGAGCAAATCAACTTCCATTTTATTGCTAATTAATGTCTGAAATCAATTGCTAAATTACTTAGATTGAAAATATTTTTTTTAATAACAAAAATAGTCTTTAATATTTTTCATATCAATAATTGCAGGAATTGGGTGAAAAGTTATTTTCATCTACAAGTCTCACTCCAAGCTACCAACTACGTCGTACCAGCTCAACCACATTTTAGCTTCATTCGTTACAATGGCTTTTAGAAATACGTGATTTTCATCTCATTGCTTCATTTTTTAAACAGAGAATTGTATAGTGCTTGCAAAACAATAATGAGCCTTATGTATTTTTAGAGTATTCAACTGTTCATAGAAGGAAAATGGTTTGCATATCGAGGACTCTATTGAGAAATTTAGAGTTCTAAAGAATCTTGTAAGGTCCGTGCTACTAAAGCATTCTTTTTTTTTTATATGGCTACAATAAATTATTTTTCCTCTGTAAATATGTCGATATTTTAGTTTACTTTTTTATACAATTTTTTTTATATGAGAATAAAGTTTCTAAAGTTTTAGGTCAAATTGTTTATTTTGCTTTTATAATTGTTTTCCTTTTACGCCTTTACTGAGAAATCTATAATTTGCAACCAGGAAACCATCTTCCACTTTATTGCAAAGGCTTGTTTTCATTGCTGGAAGAAGCACATTTTGTGTTGAACTTGGAAGACTCAACACAAGATAAATTACTTATTGTTGAGTTTTTCTGATGATAATACTGTATATAACTAAGTATCGATATATCTTGAATTGATAATTGTTTAAAACATCAAACTCTGAAGAAGTTGATTTATGATTATATTGAATGTATTTATGTTTTAATATAATTTTTATTCAAAATATATGTTTTTGGATTGTTCTGGACTATTCTGGCTATAAAATTATATGTAGGTTTGTTTCTGCAGTTGGGAATGTTGTAGAAACAGACCTGTTCTTAAAAAAAAGGGAATATGCCTCAGTTGTGACCATAACCAAGGCAAAAAATCCACCTATGGCATCGGTTCAGGCACCAACCGAGGCATAAAGGCTGACGAAAGAAGCAAAAAAAAATTAAAAAGACTCTACTACCTCGGTTCAGGTCCCAACTGAGGCAGTAGATGCGGACATACTGCCTCAGTTCAGAGGGACTCGGACATAAAGTCCTGCGAAAAAAATAAAAAAGCAAAAACCCTACTTTTTCGGTTAACTTTGAACCGAGGCAAAATCCTACCCTTTTATGCCTCGGTTCAGAACCGAAGCATAAAGTCTACCCCTTTTTGCCTCGCCTGGATATGCCTCGGTTCAGGAAAATAACCGTTATCGTTTCTCCGGACTGCACTAGTGTTACCACCACTTTTTTGCCCCATCCATCCAAGGAAACACCTCTCTATGTACATCTAAGGAGGTTGCTATCAACAGCTCGAGGACCACTAAAAAAACTCGAGGACCACTTTGAACAAAAGTGACTATATAGACCAAAATCAGTATCAAGCCATCAATATACTAGAAAATAATAATTTAGAAAACTAATTATATTAAAATGTAATTATTTAAAAAATAAATTAAAATAATTATTTAGTATGAAATGTAATTATTTTAAGAACTAACTAATTCAAAACTTAAAAATGTGAAATTTTAATTTGTCAGAAAATTACATAGAGAGGGTAATTATTTAGTTTTGTATTCAATGGAAAAAACATATTAATAGTTATTTATTTATTTTTAATAAGTGAACTTTGCAAGGATAAATTATAATAGGCGATTATGATATCATGTTAATGGGTGATTATGACTCATGAGTCTAATTTAACTCTAAAAAACCTGACTTTTAAGGTGAGATTTGCATCTACTTATATTTTGTAAATAGTCAATTTGAGACTTACAACATTTATAAAACAAATACGGATTAAATAATTACAAATAAAAAAATAAAAAAATATATTTTACCTTAAAATAATATTTTAGTGAAATTTTTAATGTTTTTATACAAAATTAAAATTTAAATATAATCATGCACCTAATTCTTAAAATAATTTTAACAATAAAAATTGGGAATAGTATTCTTTATTAAATATTATTTTTATTTGAATTATTATTTTAAATAATAATAATTATATTTCTAAATATTTTAATTATTATATTTATTATTTATATATCAATAACTTAAATTATATAAAATGTTTTTCACTATTTTCTTTTAAATTATTTTCTATATTTTTTTTTGTGAAATTTTCCAAACAAAATTTACAAACAAATTGTTTCAAAATTTATAAATGTTAATATAGATAATAAATTTTCTTAATTACATGTTTTTTTAAATAATTATCATATTTTTATAATCAATTATTTTTCTGAATAATTAATTTTATAAATTACTATATTTTATATAGTTATTTTTCTATTTAAATAGTTTATAATAATAATTTTTTAGAAGCGTAAAATTATAAAAGGTTAAAAAAAATTTAAAAATGAATTCTGAGTAGAATGTATTAAAGAGTGTAAATAAATCAAACACTAACATGAAACACTATTTGACATAGAAAAAAAAATTCAATTGAATTAGAAAAATTATATTATTTAGTTTTAAAGTTTAAGGATCAGTATCAAAATTAAGGATGAATTCCATGTTTAAGTTTAGAAACTAAACATATATTTAATTTAATTATAAATTTAGTTTCCTTAATTTTAAAATAAAATAAAAAAATTTAGTTCACAGTTCGCTTATTTAGAAACTAGTTACCGAGTATAATTCTATTGAAATTACATTCAATCAGGTTCAGAATTCGGTAACCGAATTTGAAAGTACCATATTCGATTTACTTAGATAATTATTTAGCACAATATTCTAGTGAAATTAAGTAAAGTTAAAAAATATTTTGAAAAAAAAAGTCTGATAAAAACACATACAGAAAATGCATATTATTACAAGTATGTTTGAACTTAGAAGTACTCTCGAAATTGATTTTTATATTCCGATTCTACTATCTAAACCCTTGATCCCAGCCAATTTCCATATAAGCCTGTATTACTCTTTTCTTCTATAATTTTATTAAATATTGTTACTCATGTCAGAACTAAAATATTGAAAATGAAAGTTTCGATATGTAAAATGTTAATTACGGTATAACATTCAATCAATATTATAAAAATATAATTTCATATGGCATTTAGCAAAACATATGATAATTTTTTCATTTTTCAGATATAGGATGAACTTGACAAGAGGGTTACCATTATTGGTGAAATTGATCTAAGTGAAAGATACTCAATTAATGAAGAGCTCAAGCAAGTAAAAAAAGAGAAGAAAATAATGGGTATTAAACAACAGAGTGTACCATCACCAACATGTTTAAATCACTATGTAGTCTTAGCCTATTCTTGCAGGAGTCAAGTCAGTAGAAAAAGAAAGTGACAAAAAATAAACCTAAAATAGGTTCAAGTGCTTAACCAAAGAAGGTTATTATTGGATGTTATATCTTGGTTAGTTAGATCTTCGATTTATATTTAACCTTTAAATCCACCAATTTAGCAAATAATTCAGAGTAGTGGTTGAGGTGAGAATACCATCTGCGTTAGGTTTGTTTCACTTTTCTATCTTTTGTGGCGGCTCATATTTCGCTTCAGGTACTAACTGTTGTGCTCATCTCTCCAACCCATCCTCAAACCAAACACTATAAATCCAAATATCCTCATTCTTCTTCTTCTTTAGTAAAACCCTACTCATTGTTTAAAACATTGTTTTCTTCTTCAATTCAAGTTACTTTCTTAATTCATTTTATTTTTGGAAAACTTTTCTGGCAAAAACTGTATATATAGCTGAATGGCTAGAAGGATTATGGGTTTTTCTCCTAATAGAGGGCAGGGTCCACCGTACCCACCTATGGTTAGACAAAGGTCTTTGTACAACCTCAGTTTTGAGGATGTTCAGAGACCATTGTTGGGAAACACAGGGAATGAAAGTGCATATCTTGTTCAAGACCCTTCATGTGATCATCATTCATTTACCAAAACCTGTGGCATTGATGAGGCTTGGAGGGGAATTGTTGACCATGAACACATGAACAGGTCGGTAGAAACCCTCTTGAATGAACCTACTTTAGGGGAATCAACTTTAGAACATTTCCTAGCTAATGCAGGTGTGATCAATGTAGCTGATCAGAATGCCAACATTCACACTCTGCCACCAATGGTGATTGATTCAATACATCAACAACATTGGTTGCAAATTCCTTCTGTTAGCACCCACCAACCTCATCATCATCATCATGATGAGTCACAGATAATTGGAAACTCTCAAGATTTCAGTGTTTCTAATAACTCATTCTACGATAGCCAACTTAGTTATTCAGAAAACTCAGCGGGGATTCCAATGTCTCCTTCCTATTCAGATTCTTCTAAGACCTCTCTTTTTAGGAAGAGAAAGCACTCAAATGATGAGATGCTGGAAAAGGCTGTAGAGAGAAGACAAAAGAGGATGGCTAAGAACAGGGAATCTGCAGCAAGATCTAGGGCAAAGAAGCAGGTTAGTTCAATGTCTCATCAACTTTCATCTTTCATGCAGTCATAGAAATTTTTATATCACTTTAGTTTCTTCTTTATCATATTTTTTCTTCCAGGAACACATACATAGATTAGAGAACGAGAAGTGTCGCCTTCAGAAAGTGAATTGCTGGCTCAAAAAGCTGAAGGTACTTTCAGCAATCCATTTTCAACTGAAAATAGTTTTGTTTTGTATGTATGTGTTGTGCTAATAATTACTTTTTATGATATTTTCTTCATGACTGCATCGCACAGTTGTTCTTCTTTTGTAAGTAAATAGATTTTTATTTAGTGAAGACAAAGCACTACACACAGGTAAGTGCACATATATTTGTAAGCCAACGAGCACAAGTATGATTCTTGTATGTGCAAGTGTTTGTTATGTACAATGAAAAAGACATTTTCTATTCCATTTTAATAATCCAATGTTAGATGTACAAAAGAGAAGAAGAACATTATCACAAAAATGGAAATATATAAAACAGTGCAAAGACTGTGTTTTGGACTATTTTAGCAAAAGAGCATGTCAAATAAAACTAATGCAAGGTTCTAAAAATGTAGGAACTAGCCGCATAATCATGAGTTCAAGGAACATCTTTGTTTGTTTGGAGGGTTTATTCTAACAACAAACGATGCAAGTAGAAGGCATGTTTGGAGTGTTTGTTTTATGGGCATATCTAGTCTTTATTTTTATCATTAAAATAAATACTTGGTTATTCAAACTCTTTTACAAAAACATTCTGAAGTTTAGTTTGAAACAAAGAAAAACAAGTTTAAATGATATAAAGAGAAAAGGTGTAACAGTGACAACCGTACTCCTCTGTCAATTAAACGAAACCCTACCGAACTTCTATATATTAAAATAAATGTATATAAAAAAATTAAAAGAATTAAAGATACTATATCAGAGAGTATATAAATTAATTTTAATTTGTAAAGAAATTTATTTCTCTTGAAAAGGTAATTCTTCCAGCCACAAAAGAAAAAAAAAATCTAATTAACTTCACTTATTATTTTACTCTCCTAAACCTTGACCTCAAATCGATCCCGTCCTTCAATTACTGCTTTTTTTATTTAATTGGTAAATATTCATTTGGTGCAATCTCTCATAATTAACCTTAAAACTTCTCCCTCAATTGGTTAGTGTTTTCATTTTATTTGCTTAGGGCATTCGGTGCAAATGTGTTATATTTTCTCTTTCATTTCACTTTCAGTCATTGGCTTTCTTTGAATTTATTGACAAGTTATTTTAGTTAAAAGTTTTGCTTAACTTTGAAGGGTCTAGCAAAAAATCTTTTAGTTGTTTTCTATATACTGATTTAGGTAGCATTTTTAAAAAACAATTACAATCTAGTTTATTATTTATTTATTTTGTCTTCAACATTTTATTAAGCTTTTCTCTTCTATTTTTCTCCGGAAGACAACATTTATTTATTTTCTTTCTCTTCAACAACTCATAAATATGAATTATTGTGTTTTATATTATTTTTACAAAAGTTAGGTTTTCTTATTTTTAACATTTAACAAGAAAATATTTTTTTCTATTATTATTATTATTTGGATAATTATATATATATATATATATATATATATATATATATATATATATATATATATATTTATGTCTTTGGACTAAAAATCACACACACACAAACTGTGGGGTTTTAACGTAAGATCTCGTAGTAGAACCTAGTTTATCAACTTTTTAAGAAATAAAGTTTTTTTTTTCTGGACTCTTTTTCATTCAATTCTTTATACAAATCAAAATTAGGTGTATATCTCTTTTTTTTTTATTGTATAGGCTTGCTTGCCTAGATAGGAGTATACAGTATATTTATTTTATTAACATTACATTCTAACACAAAAGAGATGTGCATTAACAATTCGGAACTATTATTTTCACATATAAAAAAGTACAACTAGTTCACAACTCAATAAATTAATATTTTAATTATAATTTTTTTAATTTAAAATTATAATATATATTATTATATTTTTAGAATGGATTATCAAATATTTTATCTTAATGGGTAAAAGTATCATTTTTGTGATGTCATTACGACACAATATGCATCACGCCAATTTTGAAATTAATAGTACACACTATTTTACAAGAAGTATTAAATGATTAGATAGTTTCTGCTGTAAAATTTTAAACGGGTAAGTTAATTCAACTTATCATTATTAAATTATTAGATAATTATTATAAAAATTTTATACGATGATTCTGATTTCATAATAGTATGAAACTGCTTATAATGTCTGCGTATAGTATTTTATTTTTCAATAGTGCAAGAATTTAATTCAAATATATTGATTGTTGAATGTTTTTATAATCGTTATAGACGTTAGTGTCAATTTGTTAACCAATAATTCATAAAATCAAACTCGTGTTAATACTTTTTTTTAAAATAACAAGGTTCATTAAGGAGATTAGTTCCGATGGCCCCAAGAATTTTCTAACTATAAAACTTCCATTCATTCTTAATAATTATTTTTCTTTAAAATGTTATATTCCGATCTTTTTTGCGTTAATCAATATTTTATTCATATTCAAATATTTAGTTATTTATATCAACACAAAGCCAAAATGACTAAAGTGCCAAGCTTCAACGTATTCTTTTAACATGTTTTTGAAGATCAAAAATATGATTTAATAGTTTATAGGTAGGAACGACAGATATGATGAAAATTTCCACATTCATTATAGTTATGGACATGAGTAATATCTCTATGAATATAGGTATGTATATATCATCTCTATATCCGTCTTAATACTCATTCCTTCGTTTTCATCCATGTTTAAATTTTTAAAATAGTTATAGTTTATTTTATATATTTTATTCTTAATTTTTAGTTTTATAATCTAACTTGAAATTCATTCACATCTCCAAAATATATTTTTTCTTATCACAACATTTGTGTATGTTAATTAAATATATTTTATCTCACATTTAAATAATTTTATTCCTTTTTAATATCTTATTTATTATTATTTTTTCACATGAGAATTAAGGGTTCGATAAAATAAATGTTTCATTTATTAAGTAATATAAAAAATTTATCTTTCTTATTATTTTATTCTTAATGCTTGAAAAAGTTTTTTGTTATGTTAAAGCAATTTTCATTATCACTTAGGAATTTGACTAGTTTAATATCTAAAAAAAGTTCTTAGATTTCTAAGATATTTTTCGTTTTATCATATTCTTAATTATACATTTATTTTGCTTTGTGTAATTTCATCTATCAATTTCTTTCTAAGCCACAATTTGATCATTTTTTTTAATTTTATTTACTATAATATAATCACCATCCAACATGTATTGAAACTCAAAAAGATAATTTTTAGTTATTATTAGTTTAATCTTTGTTTTTTTTATGTAATCAAATAGTCTATTATAATTTTTATTAGTCTATAAAAAATAGATTTCATAAGAATTTAAAGAATGAAAGTAAAAAGACTTAAAATATTTTTTAATTTGAATATATGTTTTCCTTTTACAACTTTTTAAAAATGTTCTTAAATTTTCTTAATTTTGTTTCATTAACGTTTACAAATTTTATTAATATTTTAATTTTCATAAAATTTTATTTGATACTCTAATTTGAAATGTATACAATTTTAATTTATTTTTAAATATTTGATATTGAAGAAATAAGAATATATCTTTTTCATACTTTGGGTTTGAATATGAGTATGGAGATGATTTCTTCTTTGGGAATGGGTATAAGATAAAACTCACTGCCTCACCATGTTGCCATCTATATTTGCTCATTTATAATTAACAAAAAAAGAAATAGTTTATGGTGTCCATGTCACAATATTATAGCGCGAATTTGTGTTAATTAACGTTATGATTTGTTCAACAGAAAAACTAAGTTTAATGACATCTTTACATTTATAATAATACTTTTAATATTTTTTCTTTATTGATTTTTTTATTCGATGTGTTCTCTATATTTTTAAAAAGGGTTATATAATCTATCTCATATGAAAAGTATAAAATAAAAAATCAAACGGATTTCCAACATGCACGTATAGTTATTTCCGAGAAAGATAATTAATATTAATACAATGATTTAAAAAATAAATAAAAACTCTTTATCTTGAAAATTAGTCTTTTATTGCATTGCCTTGATGACTGATTATTACTAAAACAATTTAGGCAATGTAAGTTGTTTGCTTTGAAAAATATAGTTTACTATTTATTAAAAGAAGTGACTTTTTTATGTAAAATTGATAATAATATAAGGAGAAAAATAAATGTTGGTAATATTTATATTTTTCTTTTTTATAAATAGAAGAAAAATAAGTTACTCGATGGTTGTTTCTTGAGAATATTCTTATTAGCAATTGGATTGTTTTAGAAGAGTAGCTCATTTATTGCAATTTCTCTTCAAGCTTTGTTTAATTTTAGGAGTAAAGAAAAGGAGAATGAACAATAATGGCTTAACAACCAGATCATATTTGCTAAATGAAGCTCCAATAAAAAGGTTAGTCATTAGCAAAGTTGGACTTAAACACTGTAATGAAATCAAAATTTAGAAATGAAAAACTAAAAGCGATGAACGATTGACTTTTCTAAACTCGTTAAATATTACTATATACTACAAATTAAGATCTAGGACTCGTTTGTCTAAGATTTTTCTACTCGATGATAATTTTCTAATTGTAAACTACTCGGTGATAACCATTTTCCTGATTATGAACAGAGCAAATCAACTTCCATTTTATTGCTAATTAATGTCTGAAATCAATTGCTAAATTACTTAGATTGAAAATATTTTTTTTAATAACAAAAATAGTCTTTAATATTTTTCATATCAATAATTGCAGGAATTGGGTGAAAAGTTATTTTCATCTACAAGTCTCACTCCAAGCTACCAACTACGTCGTACCAGCTCAACCACATTTTAGCTTCATTCGTTACAATGGCTTTTAGAAATACGTGATTTTCATCTCATTGCTTCATTTTTTAAACAGAGAATTGTATAGTGCTTGCAAAACAATAATGAGCCTTATGTATTTTTAGAGTATTCAACTGTTCATAGAAGGAAAATGGTTTGCATATCGAGGACTCTATTGAGAAATTTAGAGTTCTAAAGAATCTTGTAAGGTCCGTGCTACTAAAGCATTCTTTTTTTTTTTATATGGCTACAATAAATTATTTTTCCTCTGTAAATATGTCGATATTTTAGTTTACTTTTTTATACAATTTTTTTTTATATGAGAATAAAGTTTCTAAAGTTTTAGGTCAAATTGTTTATTTTGCTTTTATAATTGTTTTCCTTTTACGCCTTTACTGAGAAATCTATAATTTGCAACCAGGAAACCATCTTCCACTTTATTGCAAAGGCTTGTTTTCATTGCTGGAAGAAGCACATTTTGTGTTGAACTTGGAAGACTCAACACAAGATAAATTACTTATTGTTGAGTTTTTCTGATGATAATACTGTATATAACTAAGTATCGATATATCTTGAATTGATAATTGTTTAAAACATCAAACTCTGAAGTTGAATTTTTGAGTATGTTGTTGATCAGTGGAATTATTTTGATAACATTTTGTAATTAAACTAACTTCAAATTATTTAAAAGCATAATTTAAATTTAAAGTTAAGTTAAGAAGGAATAATTTCAAGATTTGATCACAATCTATTTATATTTATGCATTTACGAGATATTCAAATTAATATATATGTCCATTATTATAAATATTAAAATTGAATATAATTATGGTATACTTAGTGATAATAGTTGAATATTGGATTCAGAATAGAAAATTTGAAAGTTGACATGTAAGTATTTATTTATAATTAAAATATAGTTTAAGTTATTTAGTTTTGTTATTGAAGATCAAAAACCTATAGATACTTATCAACAGAAGCAATAACTAAATACTGCTCAATTGTTTCTTTATTTTGTATTTAAATTTTTTACTAACTTAAGTGACAATCTTTTGGAAGCGGATTTCTCTTTAATATTTGACAAGGAGTTGGAATTCATTAATAAGGAATTCATAAAGTTCTACATGTGCCTGTACTCCTTTCACATCTTTTTTGGGAAAACAACACTCTTTCTTTGTAAAGAATACTATTATTCAACTCTTAGTAATTGAAATTTAAAGGTAATTATGAATATGTTTGTACGGTCATAGAGAAGGACCGACTAAACAAGATAAATGGACGGCCACTTGTAAATAGCCTTAAGTATAATCTAGTTAATATTATCTAGGCCATGAGTCGTGGTTAAAATTTTGCCAATCATAAGCTCATATCGAAATCTATAAATTATAAATACAGATCAAAGGTAAGAAGGTAAGTGATTGTATTTATTGTGAATTTGAGATTTTATTATGATCCTCGATCAAATTGATTACTGACTTGAGCGTTAAAGTGTCTTTAACAGATACTCACTTGTACGGTTTGGAGCTTGATAACGGTTTAAAAACCGTTATTTTTATACTTAAATTGATATCAAAACACACCCTTTATGGCTTAGAATGAGCTTAGAATCAAGTAAAACACTTAGTTGAGTCACATGAGAGTCAAAAGTTGTTTTTAAAGATATAATGCTTGTTTTGCATTGTTTTGCAAGGTTTTGATGAGAACTGAAGATGGAAGTGAAGAAGGAAGGACTTAGACTCAAGAAAGAAGGAGAGAAAGGAAGAAAAGAAGATTCAAAAGTCACCGCTCATTGCTATATTCCAGCGCTGAGCGCCAGACTCGAGGGAGAAGCCATTGCTTCTCGCTCAAGCGGTGCCGCTGAGCGTCCAGGCGACTTCGAGGCAAACCGCTGAGCGGTGAGATGGACCGCTGAGCGGTCATGCGATTAGAGGGAAACCGCTGAGCGTCCAAATTAGGCGCTGAGCGGTGGAATGTTGGGCTTGGGCTTAAATTCTGTTACTTTTATGTGTTATAAATAACCCTAGTGCGACCTTCAGTAGGGAGTCTTTTGGCAGGCAGAGACGTCTAGAGCACTTCTACACTCCTTGGAGGCGGTTTCTTGGATGCTTAGGCTCCAATTTATAAAATCTAGGGTTTACTCTTCCATTCTTTCATTTAATTCCATCTAGTTTCACCATGTCCATGGTGAACTAAACCCTTTGTTGTTGGGGAACAATGTAATCTTTTGAAACTCTCTTATATTGAAATTCTTATTTTTATTCATATGTTTATATTATCAATTGCTGGGTTTCTTATCTATGCTCAATGCTTTTATCGTTTAACTCATTTGGTAGAAGATATTTGCCTTTGTCGATACAGAGACGTACGGGGAAGTCATGAACTGATAGGAATTCCTTGATTAAGCAATACTGCCTAGAGATAGGGGTAGGACGATCAATTGTATTTTGCTTTTGTGATATATTGATAATGGTCTAAAAACCGTTATTTTTATGCTTAAATTTGATATTAAAACACACCCTTTATGGCTTAGAATGAGCTTAAAATCAAGTAAAACACTTAGTTGAGTCATGCGAGAGTCAAAAGTTGGTTTTCTTGGTTTTATGCTTTGTTTCCCTTGACTTTGTAGGTTTTTGGAATGAATTGGAAGAAAGGTTGAAGTGTTAAATGGTTGGAGTGCTGAAAAGTCAATCAGAATCCAGAAAAGTCAACTAGTCAACCAGAAAAGTCAACCAGTCAACAAGAAAAGTCAACCAGTCAACCTGAAAAGTTGACCAGAGCGCTGAGCGGTTGACCAGGGCGCTGAGCGGTCAGTTTTTGGCGTTTGGCGGTTAAATTGGAGCCTGGGCGGTTGTCAGTTTTTATTTTACAGATTCTGAGATCTTCCTGTTATCTTTTTGGCTTATAAATTACCCCAGTGCGAATTGAAACACATTCTTTTGGTAGAGAGAAACGTCCAGAGCTGCTCTACACACCTTGGAGGAGATTTCTTGGATGCTTAGGCTCCACTTTATCAAACCTAGGGTTTGCTTTTCCATTCTTTCATTATATTTCATCTAGGTTCACCATGATTATGGTGAACTAAACCTTTATTGTTGGGGAACAATGTAATCTTTTGAAACTCTCATATATCCAAATTCTTATTTACTTTATATGCTTGCATATGCTTGATTTATCAATTGTTGGGTTTTTTACCTGTATTTAATGCTTTTATCGTTTAACTCATTCGGTAGATGTTGTTTGTCTTTATTGATATGGGGACGTACAATAATGTCATGAACTGGGAAGAATTCCTTGATTATGCTAATACCGCCTAGGGATAGGGGTAGGACGATCAATTGTATTTTGCTTCTGTTTATCATGCATTATTAATTACTAGGGTAGGCTAGGGATAGCAAGCCGGTAATTAGTAATAGGCTCTTTTCACCAAGGGATTGGGTTAAGGGTAGACCAAGAAAGTTTGCATGGAAATATGATAAATAAGCAAAGTGAATAAGGAGAATAGATATATGAGGGTGGATAAGATGAAATTGTAAACCCCAACAACTCCACTCATCCATATTTTCTTGAAGCCAATTGAATCACTGCATTTGCATGTTTACTTTTGTTTTGAATTTTAATCATTCAAATTAATTTCTTTTCTCAAGTCTTAAACGATTAAGTTACACGAAAGATGAGGCCTTAAGAGTCCTTTGGGAAGAACGATATTGGGTTTACCAATTATTATTACTTGATACGATCTAGTACACTTGCCAGGGTTTTAACTAGTTTTTGGCATCGTTGTCGGGGACTCTTGGTTTAACTTTTTCTAGTAGTGTAAACTGATTAACTTTGACTTGATTTTTAAGTTTATTTTTATTTTTGTTCTAATAAATTATTTCTAGGATTTTGTGCCTAATGTTTACAGGATGCAGTATGTACAAGAATTTGGTTCTATGGGCACTCAATTCTATCAAAATAATTTCAACCACTAGTGGGAACCTCACTCATAGATGGATCAAAACCAATCTGGGCAAGCTGATGAGCAACAAATTACTCCACTTAAGAAAAATACAAATTCTGATGAACTTCTTCAGAGGATCATGAATTTGGAAGTATACCATGTCAAAAGCATAGAGGAGAGTGTAAAGAATGACGAATATTTTCCACAGGGCATGTATAAAAGATTTTCTTCTCATAGAAGCATGGAAGAGATGCAAAAATATCAGTGGCAGCAACAAATCTCTTTACCAACAGAAACGTGGGAGTATGATCAACAATTATGTCATCAGATAGCTGGTGACAGAACAAGTCAAAAGCCTTAATGAAAAGTTCGACAAATTTTTGGAGAAGTACGATTATAAGAGCCATGAAGTTACCTTCAGGAATTTGGAGACACAAATTGATGAGGTTGTTGATGAGGACAAGATAGAGAGAGAGGTGAAAAAGATAGAAGAGATAGAAACAGAAAAGGTTGTTGCTGAGGAGAAGATGGATGAAGAAAAGATAGAAGAAGAGGTTGTAAAATTGAAAGAGAGGAAGTATGAAAAACCCTTGCCCTATCCAAAGACATATTCTAAGAGGGAAAAAGAAAAGCAGTTGGAGCGATGTATGGAAATTTTTAAGAAGTTGGAAATAACCATACCATTTTCTAAAACACTTCAACAAATGCCCTCATATGCGAAATTTTTGAAAGAACTTCTCATGAAGAAAAGGAAGTATATTGAGAAGGAAACTATTGAGGTGCAAGGAAATTGCAGTGCAGTCATACAGAGAACATTACCTCCTAAATTACAAGATCCAGGGAGCTTTACCATTCAAGTGGTTGAAAGAAAAAAGAAAAATAGAAAATGTGGAAAAATAAAGAAGAAAATAAAAAGAGAAAAAAAGAGAAAGTTAGAGGAGGAGAAGAGTGAGAAAAAGAGGAAGAGAGGAAAGAAGAAAAGATCATATGAAAAACCTCTTCCTCATCCAAAGAAGTATCATAGGAAGAAAATGAACTTCAAGTGCTTTATGGAGATCTTCAAGAAATTGGAGATTAAAGCTCCTATGATGGAGACATGGAAACAGGTCCTTGGTGTTATCAACTTTCTGAAGAAATTCAGCAAGAAGAAGAAGAAGAAAAGAATATCAAGCAAAGGGAGTATCAACACCTATTGATGGGTTTTTGAACTCTATCGGGTCAAGCTAATGACGTTAAAAGAGCGCTTACTGGGAGGCACCCCAGTGATTGTTGTACATTAATTTTATTTTACTTGGACTTGTAAATATTGGTATTTTTGAATAATTTTTGGGTAGCATCTATTGAGGGATGCTAAATTTTATGTATCTACTGAAGGATACAGGAAAGTACACCTACTGATGGGTGTTGGAAGGATTTGCACTTACTGATAAATGCTAAACAGGTTTGGGTCAGGCTCGTGACATTAAACAAGCGCTATTGGGAGGCAACCCAGGTTTCTTTTACTTTTGCACTTTGAATCCTTAGAGTAGGTTGAATTTTGTTGAGTAGTGTAGGTGTCTATGCTTGGCTTGTACAATGGTTCTGATGGTAGTATTAAAATGCATGACAAGTATTTGATAATGATTAAATGTGGTTGATAACTGAGAATTTATGTGTAATGATATCCAGTTGAATGGTTCACTAACTATATGAACAGATGTATTGTGGTTTATGATTGTGATTGTGATGCTAAGCAGGATAAATGAATGATGTGTAACAAAGCATGTTGTGTGAGAAAGCATGTTGTGTGAGGTTTTGAGCTCCAGAATTTTCACTGATATATGTACTGTTCACAGGGGAATCATGAATGATATTGCCTTAGTCTTGATAATTAATTGATTTGCATGCTTATGTTATATGATGAAGGCCATGTTTGGAAGCCCTTATTTAGCCAAATTTTCACCCAAAAAGTTTAAAATTTTATACCCCTTTTGAACCTTTGCCTTAAACAGGATGAAAACCCTTGATTTGAAATTATTTATCTTGAGTTGGGTTGAGAATAATCATATGATGAAAAGGTTCAAGTTTGGGGTTGTATGGGAAAAATTGAAAGGCAAAAGAAAAGCATTGAGCTCAAGTATTGAAAAGAAGAAAAAACATGAAAGATGAGCTCAATGTAAAATTAATGAAAAGGGAAGAAGTTGGGAATGAGTGAAATTGGTGACAAAGAGAGAGTTTAAACTTGAACCTTTTCACTAATGAAATAGTTCGCTTAACTCAAGGATTTTGTGATCCAGAAAAACCAATTTTTCTTGATAGCCCAGCCTCATTACAAGTCTTGGAAAAGCCCTTGTGATGGCATTTGCATGAAAGGATTTTGGTTGTTTTAGATGAATGACAATATTGTTCTATGTGACATGTGAATAGTAGAGAGTGGAGTGACCTCTTAAACACTTAAGTGATTGAGTGAAACACTTGCTTGGTGAGAATTGTTGAAATCCATGTTTACATCTTTGCTTAGAGGATTGATCATTCATAAATAAAACATCTGGTGGGAAATATGTGATTATGTGAACTGAAATGGATTGGAAGCATGCATGCATCTTGATTTGATTCCACTGAAAATCTGAATTGAAAAATTACTTGTTGTGAAGAAAAGGATTTTTGAAAAGTGTTGAACTATTTGATGAAAAAGTGGAAAGCTAAGTTTTGTCTTGTTTGCTTGAGGAAAAGCAAATTTCTAAGTTTGGGGTTGTGATAACGTTCTAAAAACCGTTATTTTCATGCTTAAATTTGATATTAAAACACACCCTTTATGGTTAAGAATGAGCTTAAAATCAAGTAAAACACTTAGTTGAGTTATGCGAGAGTCAAAAGTTGGTTTTCTTGGTTTTATGCGTTGTTTCCCTTGATTTTGTAGGTTTTTGGAATGAATTGGAAGAAAGGTTGAAGTGTTAAATGGTTGGAGTGCTGAAAAGTCAACCAGAATCCAGAAAAGTCAACCAGTCAACCAGAAAAGTCAACCAATCAACCAGAAAAGTCAACCAGTCAACAAGAAAAGTTTACCAGAGCGCTGAGCGGTTGACCAGGGCGCTGAGCGACAGTTTTGGGCACTGAGTGGTCCTGCGATTAGAGGAAAACCGCGGAGCGGTTAAATTGGGGTCTGGGTTGTTGTTAGTTTTTATTTTACGGATTCTGAGATCTTTCTATTATTTTTTTGGCTTATAAATAGCCCCAGTGCGAATTGAAACACATTCTTTTGGCAGAGAGAAACGTCCAGAGCTGCTCTACACACCTTGGAGGAGATTTCTTGGATGCTTAGGCTCCACTTTATCAAACCTAGGGTTTGCTTTTCCATTCTTTCATTATATTTCATCTAGGTTCACCATGATTATGGTGAACTAAACCCTTTGTTGTTGGGGAACAATGTAATCTTTTAAAACTCTCATATATCCAAATTCTTATTTACTTTATATGCTTGCATATGCTTCATTTATAAATTGTTGGGTTCTTTACGTGTATTTAATGCTTTTACCTTTTAACTCATTCGGTAGATGTTGTTCGTCTTTATTGATACGGGGACGTACAGTAATGTCATGAACTGGGAAGAATTCCTTGATTATGCTAATACCGCCTAGGGATAGGGGTAGGACGATCAATTGTATTTTGCTTCTGTTTATCATGCATTATTAATTACTAGGGGAGGCTAGGGATAACAATCCGGTAATTAGTAATAGGCTCTTTTCACGAAGGGATTGGGTTAAGGGTAGACCGAGAAAGTTTGCATGGCAATAAGATAAATAAGCAAAGTGAATAAGGAGAGTAGATATATGAGGGTGGATAAGATGAAATTGTAAACCCCAACAACTCTAGTCATCCATATTTTCTTGAAGCCAATTGAATCACTGAATTTGCATGTTTACTTTTGTTTTGCATTTTAATCATTCAAATTAATTTCTTTTCTCAAGTCTTAAACGATTAGTTTACACGAAAGATGAGGCCTTAAGAGTCCTTTACGAAGAACGATGTTGGGTTTACCAATTATTATTACTTAATACGATCTGGTACACTTGTCAGGGGTTTAACATATATGCATTGCTAATTACTTAGCGAGACTATAGATAGTAAAGTAGTAGTTAGTGATAGGCTCTTTTCGCCAAGAGATCGGGTTTAAGGTAGGCAAAGAAAGTTTGCATGATAATTAGATAGTAAAGCGAATTAAATAAGAAAAGTAGATATAAGAGGGTGGATAAGATGAAATTGTAAACCCTAACAACTCCATTCATTCATAGCTTCTCTTTGCCAATTGATTCACTTGCATTTGCATGTTTATTTCCGTTTTGCATACAACCACAAAATTATTTCTTTTTTCCAGTCTTATAAGATCAATTTACATGAAAGATAAGGCCTAAGAGTCCTTTGGGAGACGATACTCGATCTTACGTTTATATATTACTTGATACGATCAGGTACACTTGCCAAAAGTTTAAAAGATCTTGGAAATAGAAAAATCACATAATCACTTGTGGTAGTCTCGGTTTTGAGTTACAAATTTTTTTTAAAACAGGAATTCTGAAAACTTCAAACTGCGATAACTTTTTATGCTTTTATCAGAATTGGACATATCATATATGAATTTTGTGTAAAAAAAACGATCTAGCGATCGACACTCATATCTCCAAAAAAAGGCCCTTTTCTATTTATTTTTTATTTTTCATTCTTGTGTTGACTTTTCATGGTATGTGTTAACTTAGTGCATGACTAGGGGCAATCCTGGACCATTACTGTCACAACGGCGTAGCGGAATGGTTAACCCATGTACAACAAACCAAGAGGAGGTGAATTGGTTTCTTATCGCAAATCGTTCTTTTAATAAATTTTCTCGTAAAATAAAAATTCCTTTAAACAATTTAAAGGGTAAGCAAGAGAGAAAATTGAACGAGTAATTTTTATACTTGTTCAGATCACAGAGATCCTACGTCCAATTGTTAATCTCAACCGAGAATTAACATTCCACTAGCACAAACCAACATTTTGTTACACTACAAAGAAAATAAAATAATTTAAGGTTAGAACACCTCTCTTGTTACCCCAAGAGATGAAACTCACTTCCTCTGTAACCCACAAGGGATGACACCTCCTCTGATTCTTCACAAAGGATGAACATTTCCTCCGAATGTTTCACGAAGGATGATAGGCTTTCAACTCAACAACAACAACAACACTCAATCATACTTCTTGTGAAAGTTCTTGCTCTATGCCAATGGCAACAACATTCAATCACACTCCCTATGAAAGTTCTCGCTCTATGCCAACACACCAAGTTCTCAAAGCCACAACACAAGGGTTCAGCAAACCCTAGAACACTTATCACCGCACACTGCAGATAAGAATTTCGAAAATACACTTTACTTGTATGTTTCGTATTTTAGAATGAGAGTCCCAATCAAATTTATAGAGATCTCACTCAAGGATACCTCCAAAAATTCTTTCTAAGGTTTTTAACATGTAATAATCGATTATCCTAATATGGTAATTGATTATGCATCATTGAATGCAAAACGGTCAAAAACTTGCTTGAAAATTCTCATAATTACTCGTGATAATCGATTATGGCAAGTCATAATTAATGAGTCAATACTTTCTTCACTACACTTAGCTTATTGTGCTAGATTTAATCAGGGAATTGTGCTTGAATGTCCAATATTTCCCCATTTTTGCTCATTGTGCTTAATTTGACCAGAAATTCTTATTTTAATTAATTTGAATTATCTGAGGTTATTATTTTCATTATTGATTGCTGGGAAAATTTTGGAAATACATTTTGGGGCATTAGAAAGACTGTCATATAATTCAACACTCTTCACAAAAGAAGTGTGCATAAGAAGGAGGGTACTACGCTGATTTTACTCTTTGGGTTTAAGAGAAAGGGGTGCATTCATTTTGGGTTGGGAGAGGAGGTGCAGATGGTGATGCTCCAAAGCTGGACTTCACACTCCATGCGGACTTCACGTTCCCAACTGTCTTCACACACGCTGCTTTTATTGGGAGAAGGGGTGACATCCAGCAAGGCAAGCGGGGCCCATGAGGCAATTAATTTTGGATATTTCTACGTCCAGCAAGGAAGGCACACTAATTTGAAAGGAGTGTGCTGTCACGGCCTGGAGGGGAATTTGGCTTTTAGAAAAAGTGCTAATGGGCTTGCTTTAGAAAACACACTGGTGTGAGCACATTGGGAGGTCCAGCGTTGGAGATGATGGTGACGTGTCCAAAGCGAATAGGGCACACTATATTAAATGGAAAAGGGGGTGAACATGCTAAAAGTGTAGCCGCCACCGAGAATGAAGAAAGCGGTTATTAGAATGGAGGTGCAGCAGCTTGATAACGGTTTAAAACACCGTTATTTGTGATATGATTTTGATACTAAAAGCACCCTTTTTCTCTTAGAAACTTTCTTGGACTCATACTTTTTCAATAAATTGTATGAATAAGAGAGTTGAGGTTGATTTCAATGATTTTATGACTAATTCCCCTTGTTTTAATAAAGATTGAGGTAATACTGGAAGCAGAGATTAAAAGCTAAGAAGATGAAGCTCAGAAAGACTTAAAAAGGCACCAGAAGGAGGGACAACAAGAAGCCCGGGCTCCCAGAAGGGAAGCTTGAGCGTGCAGAATCGACGTCCACCGCCTGGGTGGTCTTCTTGGCCGCTTGGGCGGCCAAACTCGTAGCCCGAGCCTTACATGAGGTGCTATCACCGCCTGGGCGGTCTTACACTCTTTTCCCAATTCTTAGGCTTTCATTCTCATTCTTTCTTCCATTGTTCATAGAGTTCTCCCATGTCTATGGGAACTAATTTCTATTTGTTGTTGGGGGATGATGTAACCATGTAAGCTCTCATGTATTTGAATTGATTCTTAATTCCATATGCTTTTCCATTAATTGTTAGAGTAATTCACCTGTTTCAATGCTTTCTATGTTTAACTCATTCATTAGCATGATTTATGCATTGCATGAGTGCTGGGAGGTTCCTTACAATTTAGGTTCTTGTTGAATTACTTCTAAGGGTTATATTGCTCAGGGATGAGGGTATGACTCTTGGTCGTCTTAATCTCTTATTCTTCACATCCTATTGCCAGGAATGCTAGGAATTGTATGAACTGGTAATTTGGGACAGGCTTATTCGCCGAGGGATCGAATTTAGGTAATTTAGTGAGAGACGTTGGCATTAATGCATAAAGAAGAATTCTTATATACAGAAGAGGGAACTTGGTGAAATCTAACCCGAACAACATACCCATCTCATATTAATCAACATCCGTTCATCTTTGTGCTCCTTTGCTATTGATCAATTGCATTCATATTTTATTTTATGTTTTTGCATCCAAACCCAATAATCTCTTTTAATTTTAAGTCTTAATTAATCTTCCTATTACACGACTGTTCAGCGCCGAGAGTCCTCTGGGATACGATACTTTGTCTTACCATTTTATTTTACTTGTGCGACTCGGTACACTTGCCGATTTGCCCCAACAAGTTTTTGGCGCCGTTGTCGGGGACTCACAGTTTAAGCTATTCTATTTGTGTGATTCTTGATTAACTTTGACTTTATTTTATTTCTCTTTTTCATATTTTATTTTTATTTTTCCTTTTCGTATTTTATTTTATTTTCTTTTTTATATTTTTATTTTTATCTTTATTTTTGATGTTTTGTTTTGTTTTTTTTCGTTTTTGTACTAATAGTGTTTTCTAGGGTTTTGTGTCTAATGCTTGCAGGATGCATTTAGGACAAGAATTTAACTACATGGGCACTCAATTCTTCCAAATTAATTTCAACCACTGGTGGAACCTCACTCAAGCATGAATCAAAATCAATTTGGGCAAGTTGGAGGACTATTCACTAGACCACCGCAAGCCAACAGTACTACAAAGCTTGAGGAGGCCCTCAAGCAGTTCAAGCAGGAATCTCTCTCAATTCGGGAAAGCACTCAAGCAGCATCTGAAAGGATGAAGACATAATATAGGTTCATAATTCAGAAGCTGGATTATATCAAGGACAACAAGAACCCTAGATGGGAATGCCAAGCCACTATCACTGAAAGTGGCAAATTTTTAGATGAGAGAAAAATAGAGAGAGAAGAAGAAGAGAGTTTGAGTGAGAAAGAGAAATAGGTAGAAAAGGAAGAAGATGCGAGAGAAGAAAAAGAAAGGGTGAGTGAAAAGGAAAACGAGAGGGAAGAGAAGAAAAAAGGAGAGGAAGAAGATGAGAGAAAAATAGAGAGAAAAGAAGAGGAAAGTTTGAGTGAAAAAGAGAAAGATTTAAAGGATGAGGAAGAAAAAGAAGAGGCTAAGAGAGAAAAGAAAAAAATTGAGAAAAATCCTTTGTACCCTAAGGAGTGTTCCAAAAAGGAAAAAGAGAGGGAGCAAAAGAAAAAAGGAGAGAAGAAGGATGGGAGAAAAAGGAAGAATCATATGAAAAACCCCTTCCTCACCCTAAGAAGTATCATAAGAAGGAGAAGGAAAAACAATTTGAGCATTTCATGGAAATCTTCAAGAAATTGGAGATTAAAATTCCTATGATTGGGAAACTGCATGAAGTTCCTGGTTATATCAAATTCCTGAAAAAATTCAACAAAAAGAAAAAACAAATATCCAAAAAGGGAATGTTTGAGGAACAGGGCAATTGCAGTGGGTCAAGCTAGTGACGTTAAAGAAGCGCTTCCTGGGAGGCAACCCAGTTTCTGAATTTTTTTTTCTTTTATTTTGTTTTATTTTTATTTTTATTTTATTTTTTCTTTTTAATTTATTATTTCTGTGACTTGGATTTGAGTTTGTTTTGCAGTAAGGATAACATCTACTGTTGGATGCTAGACAACATCTACTGAAGGATGCTAGGAGGATTCAGAAAACAGCATGTACTGATGGATGCTGCTATGATGGAGATTTAGATGATAACCTAGTTTTCTAATTTTTTCTTTTTAATTTATTTGTGTGGTTTGGATTTAATTGTGTCTTTGTGTGTTTGAGTTTTTTTAGGTTATATGCTGCTTTTGATGGTAGTAATGACATCATCTACTGATGCATGCTGGTATGGAAGAAGACGATGACTAGACATCTACTGATGGATGTTAGGTGATTAGGCATCTACTGATGAATGCCAATGAAGATGAGAAAGATTGGTGTCTACTGATGGATACCAATGAAGAAAAGAAATATTAGCATCTACTGATGGATGCTATGGGATAAGACATCTACTGATGGATGTTACTAACAACATCTACTAATGCATGTTGTGATGATGAAGAGTGGGTCAAGCTAGTGACGTTAAAGAAGCGCTTACTGGGAGGCAACCCAATTTTCTAAACTTTTCGTTTTAAGTTTAATTTTTGTTTTTATTTTATTTTATTTTATTGTGCTCTGCTTGAATGAATTAAACTGGTTTAATTCAACTATGCTTGCTTTGTGATGAGTATTGCTTTCTGAGATCCTGGGGTATTGATGGATGTTGAGATGATGCATGATGTGATATAGGTGATGACTCACAATGTGTGAAACAGGTGCTTGAGATAAAATTTGATTGAGATACTGATCAAGGCCATCTTTTGTTATCCCTTATTCTTTTAGCCTTCACATAATTTTTGCCCACTGAAAAGAGAACAATTTGTTCTAACCTTTGAACCTTGAGCCTTATGCATGTTTTGAAAAACCTTTTTGAAAATATTCACCTTGAGTTAAGTTGAGAACATTTGATGAGGTACTGATAAAGGTTCAAGTTTGGGGTTTCTAGGTAGCAACCTACTTCTCTGAGCAGTGAGCAATTCAAAAGCAAAAAGCAAAGGCTAAAGAAAAGAAAAGAAAAGAAAAATAAAAGGGGAAGAAAGAGATCACTACAAAGGAAAGCTGGGAAAAAGAAAGAGAGTTTATGCTTAAATGATAAATTCATAAATGTCTCTCTTAACTCAAGGAATTCTGCTGACCAGAAAAACCAATTTCCTTCTTAGCCCAACCAAGTTATAAGCCATGAAAAACCCTTGTGATGATGACTTGCTAGTGAGTATGTTTGATTGTGGTTAAATGAAAGACAAAATAAATTTGTGTGACATTGTGATAAGCAGAGTGAAACACCTCACTATATATCTTTGAGATGAGTGATACACTTTTGAGTGCTTGAGTGATATACTTTTGAGAGCTTAAGTGAAACACTTTCGTTGGTGAGGAGTAGTTCTCTGAATTTATGATTGCATCTCTGCTTGGTTGATTGATCATTCTTAAGCATAACATCTGTTGAAAGAATATGAGCATCACTATGATTTTGATTGAATTAAGGCATCTGCACATCTTGACTGAGATCTTTATGCTGAATTAATAAAAGTGATTTCTTGTCTTGGAAAGAAAAGTTTTTGAAAAATGTTGAGTCATTGTAGTGATTGTTCTGACAAGCTGAGTTACATTTTGTTTTGCTTGAGGACCCGCAAAGTTTTAAGTTTGGGGTTGTGATAACGGTTTAAAACACCGTTATTTTTTATATAATTTTGATACTAAAAGCACCCTTTATAACTTAGAAACTCACTTGGACTCATACTTGTTGGAAAATAGTTTGGCTCAGTTTCAACACCAAGACGGGGTGTGAATTGGTGAGATTTCAAAATCAGAGTCTTTTTAAAATCTTTTTCACAAAGTAGAACCCTTTGCACAATTTCTTGAATCGCAAGTAATGAAAAATTTTAGTGCAGCGGAATTACTAAGTAGACTATGAAAACAGTAAAGTCGACTGAACGTAAAAGTGTAAGGATAGAGAATTCAAACGCAGGTTTTTATACTGGTTAAGCCTCAATGACTACATCCAGTGTCCTTCCAATCCTAGGAAGCAAATGCACTATAATGGTCAAGGTTTTTACAACAAGGCTTTTATAGAGACCTCCACGTCAAAAATATAAAACACTTCTCTAACCCTCTAACCAAAATATAGGCAATAAAAACAACAAAGAACTGCAGCAAGAATCCCCTCTCCTGCAATCTTCAACCCACTTTGAACAATCCTCAAAGTGTCCAGACTCCACGAGTCTGCCCCCTATAATCACAACAGGTACAACAACAACCAATGAATGGTAACACGAGCCTTGATCAACCAAAGAACACCTCAATTGTGCAGATAATGATCAAGCAGTAAGCACAACAGAATTCTCCTTCAGAACCTCTTCAAAGAATGATCTTCACGGTCTTCTTGATGAGTTCTTGGAGCACTAAATCACAGAGAAACAATCTGAAACAGAATATGAAAATGTTAGTTGTTCCAAAATTTCTCTGAATAACTCAGGTCTCGTCTATTTATAGATTTCCATAAATCAGACGCTCATGTAGTCGACTAAGCTACTAATAGAATCGATTGTCCCTTGACAGTTATAAGAGTTAAGTCAAACTAGTAGCAGTCAAGTCAAACAAATTAATTCCACATTGAATACAGTTGACCTCATTCAATGCTTAACTAACTTTTAAAAATATAGCCGTTACTATTCACAAGCATAACAAAATTTCAAATCAAACACCTAACAAAGTCGAATGTAAAGTGCACACAGTCGACTTTGAAACATCTGCACAAATTGAAATTCTTTTCAATGTAAAATCTCACATAGCACTACATTTGAAAATCTGTACAAAGTCTTTAGTCTTAGTCGATTCAATTAATGATGAAGTAGACTTAGGACTTGCAGATTTGTGCAAGTTGGTGGACTATTCACTAGACCACTGCAAGCCAACAATACTGCAAAGCTTGAGGAAGCCCTCAAGCAGTTCAAGCAAGAATCTTTCTCAATTCGGAAATGCACTCAAGCAGCATCTAAAAGGATAGAGGCACAATGTAGGTTCATAATAAAGAAGCTGAATTATATCAAGGACAACATGAACCCTAGACGGGAATGCCAAGCCACTATCACTGAAAGTGGAAAATTTTTAGATGAGAGAAAAATAAAGAGAGAAGAAGAAGAGAGTTTGAGTGAGAAAGAGAAAGAGGTAGAAAAGGAAGAAGATGTGAGAGAAGAAAAAGAAAGGGTGAGTGCAAAAGAAAAAGAGAGGGAAGAGAAGAAAAAAGGAGAGGAAGAAGATGAGAGAAAAATAGAGAGAAAAGAAGAGGAAAGATTGAGTGAAAAAGAGAAAGATTTAGAGGATGAGGAAGAAAAAGAAGAAGCTAAGAGAGAAAAGAAAAAAATTGAGAAAAATCCTTTGTACCCTAAGGAGTGTTCCAAAAAGGAAAGAAAGAGGGAGGAAAAGAAAAAGGGAGAGAATAAGGATGAGAGAAAAAATAAAGAATCATATGAAAAACCCCTTCCTCACCCAAAGAAGTATCATAGGAAGGAGAAGGAAAAACATTTTTAGCATTTGATGGAAATCTTCAAGAAATTGGAGATTAAAATTCCAATGATTGGGACATTGCATCAAGTTCCTGGTTATATCAAATTCCTGAAAAAATTCAACAAAAAGAAAAAAAATATCCAAAAAGGGAATGTTTGAGGAACAGGGCAACTGTAGTGGGTCAAGCTAGTGACGTTAAAGAAGCGCTTGCCGAGAGGCAACCCGGTTTCTGAATTTTTTTTCTTTTATTTTTTTTTATTTTTTTTTCTTTTTAAATTATTATTTTAGTGATTTGGATTTGAGTTTGTTTTGTAGTAGCGATAACAACTACTGATGGATGCTAGACAACATCTACTGAAGGATGCTAGGAGGATTCAGAAAACAACATCTACTGATGGATGCTGCTATGATGGAGATTTAGATGATAACCTAGTTTTCTAATTTTTTCTTTTTAATTTTGTTGTGTGGTTTGGATTTGATTGTCTTTATGTGTTTGAGTTTTTTTAGGTTATATGCTGCTTCTGATGGTAGTAATGACATCATCTACTGATTGATGCTGCTATGGAAGAAAATAGTGACTAGACATCTACTGATGGATGTTAGGTGATTAGGCATCTACTGATGAATGCCAATGAAGATGAGAAAGATTGGTGTCTACTAAGGGATACCAATGAAGATAAGAAATATTAGCATCTACTTATGGATGCTATGGGATAAGACATGTACTGATGAATGTTGTGATGATGAAGACTAGGTCAAGCTAGTGACGTTAAAGAAGTGCTTACTGGGAGGAAACTCAGTTTTCTGAACTTTTCCTTTTAAATTTAATTTTTTTTTTATTTTATTTTATTGTGCTCTGCTTGAATGAATTAAACTGCTATGATTCAAGTGTGCTTGTTTTGTGATGAGTATTGCTTTGTGAGATCCTGGGGTATTGATTGATGTTGAGATGATGCATGATGTGATATAGGTGATGATGCACAATGTGTGAAACTGGTGCTTGAGATAAAATTTGATTAAGATAATGAGCAGTGTGTTTTTCTAAATTCTGGGACTTGAGAGTTTACCTGTGTGAGTTTTGGGCTTCAGAGTTATTTGTAAATAATTGCTATTACTTTGGAAGCATGAATGATTTTGCCCAAGTTTTCTGTGAATGAACCACTTGCTTGTAGGTTTCATATGATCAAGGCCATCTTTTGTTATCCCTTATTCTTTTAGCCTTCACATAATTTTTGCCCACTGAAAAGAGAACAATTTGTTCTAACCTTTGAAGCTTAAGCCTTATGCATGTTTTGAAAACCCTTTTTGAAAATCTTTACCTTGAGTTAAGTTGAGAACATTTGATGAGGTACTGATAAAGGTTCAAGTTTGGGGTTGTTGGGTAGCAACCCACTTCTCTGAGCAGTGAGCAATTCAAAAGCAAAAAGCAAAGGCAAAAGAAAAGAAAAATAAAAGGAGAAGAAAGAGCTCACTACAAGGGAAAGCTGAGAAAAAGAAAGAGAGTTTGTGCTTCAATGATAAATTCATAAATGTCTCTCTTAACTCAAGAATTTTGCTGACCAGAAAAACCAATTTCGTTCTTAGCCCAGCCAAGTTATAAGCCATGAAAAGCCCTTGTGATGATGACTTGCTTGTGGGCATGTTTGATTGTGGTTAAATGAAAGGCAAAATTAATTTGTGTGACATTGTGATAAGCAGAGTGAAACACCTCACTATACACGTTTGAGATGAGTGATACACTTTTTAGTGCTTGAGTGATATACTTTTGAGAGCTTAAGTGAAAAACTCTCCTTTGTGAGGAGTAGTTATCTGAATTTATTATTGCATATCTGCTTGGTTGATTGATCATTCTTAAGAATAATATTTGTTGAAAGCATATAAGCATCACATTGATTATGATTGAAGTAAGGCATCTGCACATCTGGACTGAGATCTTTATGCTGAATTGATAAAAGTGATTTCTTGCCTTGGAAAGAAATGTTTTTTAAAAATGTTGAGTCATTGCAGCGATTGTTCTGAAAAGCTGAGTTACATTTTGTTTTGCTTGAGGACAAGAAAAGTTCTAAGTTTGGGGTTATGATAACGGTTTAAAACACAATTATCTTTTATATGATTTTGATACTAAAAGCACCCTTTTTCACTTAGAAACTTGCTTGGACTCATACTTTTTCAATAAATTGTGTGAATAAGATAGTTGAGGTTGATTTTAATGATTTTATGACTAATTCCCCTTGTTTTTGACAGAGATTGAGGTAATACTGGAAGCAGAGATGAAAACCCAAGAAGATGAAGCTCAGAAAGACTTAAAAAGGCACCAGAAGGAGGGACAACACGAAGCCCGGGCGCCAAGGGAAGCTTAAGCGTGCAAAATTGACGTCTACCGCCCGGGCGGTCTCCATGGCCGCTTGAGCGGCGGGGCCTCGAATCTTGTGCGGCCTGAGCGTCGACTTTCGTGGATCAGACCCTCTTTCTGCTATGTTTTGACTCTAATGGACTGGGCCCTGTTTTTGCACGTTTCTGACCTTATTTAAAAGGACCTTAGGGCTCTAGGGTTTGTATCTCTGGCAGAGAAGAGCATAGCATTACACTCTTTTCCCAATTCTTTGGCTTTCATTCTCATTCTTTCTTCCATTGTTCATAGAGTTCTCCCATGTCTACGGGGAACTAGTTTTTATTTTTTGTTGGGGGATGATATAACCTTGTAAACTCTCATGTATTTGAATTGATTCTTAATTCCATATGGTTTTCCATTAATTTTTAGACTAATTCATCTGTTTCAATGCTTGATGTGTTTAACTCATTCATTAGCATGATTTATGAATTGCATGAGTGCCGCGAGGTTCCTTACAATTCAGGTTCTTGTTGAATTACTCCTAAGGGTTATATTGCTCAGGGATGAGGGTATGAGTCTTAGTTGTCTTAATCTCTTGTTTTTCACATCTTATTTCCAGGAATGCTAGGAATTGTATGAACTGGTAATTTGGGACAAGCTTATTCCCCGAGGGATCGTGTTTAGGTAATTTAGTGAGAGACGTTGGCATTAATGCATAAAGAAGAATTCTTATATACAGAAGAGGGAACTTGGTGAAATCTAACCCGAACAACATACCCATCTCATATTAATCAACATCCGTTCATCTTTGTGCTCCTTTGCTATTGATCAATTGCATTCATAATTTATTTTTATGTTTTTGCGTCCAAACCCAATAATCTCTTTTTATTTTAAGTCTTAATTAATCTTGCTATTACACGACTGTTCAGCGCCGAGAGTCCTCTAGGATACAATACTTTCTCTTACTATTTTACATTACTTGTGAGACTCGGTACACTTGCCGATTTGCCCCAACACAACCACCTTGAGAGGAATTCATTTATTGCTTTTTTTTAAGAAAAGGGTAGCATTGATTTATTTAGAGCAAGGCACACTTGTTGGTTCATTTTATTTTAAAGGAAAATGGTGATTGATAACGGTCTTAAAACCATTATTTTCATGCATAAATTTGATATTAAAACACACACTTTATAGCTTAAAATGAGCTTAGAATCAAGTAAAACTCTTAAGTTGTGTTACATGAGAGTCAAAAGTTGTTTTTAGAGATATTATGCTTGTTTTGCATTGTTTTGCAGGGTTTTTGATGAAAATTGAAGATGGCAATGAAGTAGGAAGGTCATAGACTCAAGAATGAAAGAGAAAAAGGATGAAAATAAGAGTCTGTGAACCGCTCAGCGGTAAATTCCACCGCTGAGCGTCCTAATGCAAGGAAAAGTTGTTGTTTGTCACCCAGGCGGTGACGCTGAGCGTCCAGAGCGATAAGAGGCAAACCGCCGTGCGACCAATTTAAGCGCCTGGGCGGTTGTCTGTTTTTATATTTTGGATTTTGAAATCTTTTTGTTATCTTTTTGGCTTATATATAGCCCTAGTGCGAATCCAAATGTAATTCTTTTGGCAGAGAACAAGTCCACAGCAGCTCTACACCTTTGGAGTAGATTTCTTGGATGCTTAGGCTCCACTTTATCAATTCTAGGGTTTGCTTTTCCATTCTTCCATTATATTTCATCTAGTTTCACCATGATTATGGTGAACTAAACCCTTAGTTGTTGGGGAACAATGTAATCTTTTGAAACTCTCATATATTGAAATTCTTGTTTACTTTATATGCTTGCATATGCTCGATTTATCAATTGTTGGGTTCTTTACCTTTGATTAATGCTTCTACAGTTTAACTCATTCGGTAGATGTTGTTTGTCTTTATTGATACAGGGACGTGCGGTAATGTCATGAACTGGGGAGAATTCCTTGATTATGCTAATACCGCCTAGGGATAGGGGTAGGACGATCAATTGTATTTTGCTTCCGCTCATTATGCATTATTAGTTACTAGGGGAGGCTAGGGATAGCAAGCCGGTAATTAGTAATAGGCTCTTTTCACCAAGGGATTGGGTTAAGGGTAAACCAAGAAAGTTTGCCTGGCAATATGATGAATAAGCAAAGTAAATAAGAAGAGTAGATATATGAGGGTGGATAAGATGAAATTGTAAACCCCAACAACCTCATTCATTCATAGTTTCTCTTAGTCAATTGAATTCTTGCATTTGAATGTTTATTTTTGTTTTGCATTTAAACCATTAAAATTATTTTCTTTTACTCAAGTCTTAAACAATTTGTTTACACGAAAGATGAGGCCTTAAGAGTCCTTTGGGAAGAAGGATATTGAGTTTACCAATTATTATTACTTGATACAATCTGGTACACTTGCCAGGGGTTTAACAAGTTTTTGGCGCCGTTGCCGGGGACTCTTGGTTTAACTTTTTCGAGTAGTGTAAATTGATTAATTTTGACTTGATTGTTTATATTTGTATATATTTTGTTTTTTTTTAAATAAAAGTGCTACTAGGGTTTGTGTTTCTTGTACATGCAATAGGAGACTAGACATACTAGGAGCAAGAAAAATACCCAACCTCTTCTTGACGGCTTAAGTGAGACAAGGGGAAGAAGGAGAGTCAGTCGCCTATCTAGGGATTTATTCCCTTCTCCTAACAAATTATTGTCACCTTCACCAGATAGAAGAACATGGGAGATGGCAGAACAATTTCCTCCAAGACGCACATTGGCAGATCAATGTAATGCTGTAGGTCATTTTCACTTTAACAGCATAGCCATGCCTACAGATCAAACGACCAACATGGTGATGAATCCAGCACTAATACACCTAGTACAAGACAACCAATTTCACGGCTTGTCAAATGAAAATCCGTATGATCATTTGACCACGTTTAGGGAAATTTGCAACACTGTAAAGATGGCAGGTGTATCAGATGAACGAGTAAAGCTTAGCTTGTTCCCATTCTCATTAGCGGGCAATGCTATGGCGTGGCTTAATTCCTTTCCTGAAGGAACATTCACCACATGGCACAGTGTGGCTACAAGATTTGTTAAAAAATATTTTCCACAGTCCAAAGTTATTCAAGGAAAGCTGGAAATATCGTCATTCAAGCAGGGCATGGAAGAGACTCTTGGGCAAGCATGGGATAGGTTTAAAAGCTTATTAAGGAAAACCCCAGTCCATGGATTTGATAAAACAACTATAGTTCTTTCATTTCTTGGAGGGGTAAACATGAAATCAAAGATAGTGTTAAATGCTGCAGCTTGAGGGGATATAATGAAAAAACTTGAAGACGAGGCTTATGAGTTGATTGAGAACATGGCAGACAATGAGGAAACACAGAGTGAAAGCATTGCTTTTTGTTCAGAAAACTTCAGTATCACAGGATCATAGTGTAATGATGGAGCAAAACAAGATAATTGCTCAGCAATTGGAGACAATCATTATGAAATTGTCTACTTTACCACAGGAGATGATAACACCATCAAGAGTTTCAGAACAACCTCAATTTATGGCAATACAAAGAAATGCAGAATCTGAAGAAATTTTTCAGAGAATTATGAATAAGACAGCATTTTATGTTGATCAAGTAGAAAAAAAGGAAACATGTGAGATGATTACCAGAAGCGGGAGAGTGTTGGAGGAGAGGAGAGTTGAAAAAGAAAGCATAAAAAAGGAGTGTGATCAAAAAGAAAGAGAGAAAGAAAAAAATGAGGGTGATAATCAGGAAAAAGAGGTTGAGAAAGAAAAGAAGTATGTTAAACCATTGCCTTATCCAAAGACATACTCAAGAAAAGAAAAAGAAAAACAGTTAGAGCGTTTTATGGAGATTTTCAAGAAGCTGGAAATAACCGTACCATTTTCTGAGGCACTTCAGCAAATGCCGTCATATGCCAAATTTCTAAAGGAACTTCTTACTAAAAAAAGAAGTATGTCGAGAAGGAGACTATTGAAGTGCAAGGAGATTGTAGTGCAGTCATACAAAAGAAATTACCTCCTAAATTGCAAGATCCAGGGACCTTTACCATTCCATGCACCATTGGAGAGTTAGAAGTGGGAAAAGCTTTGATTGATTTGGGAGCTAGTATTAATCTGATGCCTCTTTCCATGTTTAAAAAGGTCAGAGGATTAGCATTAAAACCAACAAGGATGACTCTTGAATTGGCAGACAGGTCGCTTAAATATCCATATGGAGTGGCTGAAGATGTGGTAGTAAAGGTGGATAAATTTTTATTCCCAGTAGATTTTGTTGTCGTGGAGATGGAGGAAAATGGAGATGCACCTTTGATTTTGGGAAGACCTTTTATGAAGACAGCTAAGATTTTAATTGATGTAGAGAATGGTAAGTTGAAGGTTAGAGTTCAGGATGAAGAGGTAAATTTTGATGTTTTCCATGCAATGTCATATACTAAGGATAATAAGTCATGTTTTCAAATAGACATTATGGAAGAACTTTGTATGTTGCAAGATAAGAGAATACGAAATGCATCTGTATTAGAGAGAACTCTCATTGATGACCATGAAGATGTACATGAAGAGGAGGAGAAAATGATTGAAGAGTGTATCCGTGATTTAGAAGCAACAAAGGCAACAGAGGAAGCCAGTTTTGAAAGAATTGATCTTGAAGAAAAAGTGAAAGAAAGTAAGCTTGAATTGAAAGAATTACCACCATATCTGAAATATGTATTTTTGGAAAATAATGAAGGAAAACCAGTTATTATCAGTACTTCATTATCTCCTAATGAAGAAGAGAAATTGGTGGAAATTCTAAAAGCAAATAGCGGTGCTATAGGCTGGTCAATTACAGATCTTAAAGGCATAAGCCCCACATATTGTATGCACAGGATTCTTATGGAGAATGATTATAGGCCAGTGGCGCAACCACAAAGGAGATTGAATCCTGTTATGAAGGAAGTTGTGAGAAAGGAAGTGTTGAAATTATTAGAAGCAGGTATCATTTACCCAATTTCTGATAGCAAATGGGTGAGTCTGGTTTAGGTGGTGCCAAAGAAAGGAGGAATGACAGTGATTCATAATGAGAAAAATGAATTAATTCCTATACGAACAGTTACTGGACGGTGTATGTGTATTGACTACAGAAAGTTAAATACAGCTACCAGAAAGGATCATTTTCCTTTACCCTTTATGGACTAGATGTTAGAAAGACTGGCTGGACAAGCATATTATTGTTTCCTTGACGGCTATTCTGGATATAATCAAATTGTGGTGGATCCTGAAGATCAAGAAAAAACAGCCTTTACATGTCCTTTTGGTATATTCGCCTATAGGAAAATGCCATTTGGATTATGTAATGCACCTGCTACATTTCAAAGGTGTATGCAAGCAATCTTTCCGGAATTCATGGAAAAAAGCATAGAAGTCTTCATGGATGATTTTTCAGTATTTGGAGACTCTTTTCAAAGATGCTTAATTAACTTGGATGCAGTTCTTAAAAGGTGTGTTCAAACGAATCTTGTTTTGAATTGGGAAAAATGTCATTTTATGGTTACAGAAGGAATTGTGTTGGGACACAAGATTTCAGCCAGAGGAATTGAAGTTGATAAGGCCAAGGTGGAGATTATTGAAAGACTTCCACCACCATCAAATGTGAAGGGAATTCAGAGTTTCTTAGGTCATGCGGGGTTTTATCGGAGATTTATTAAAGATTTTTCAAAGATTGCTAAGCCATTAAGTAATCTTCTTCTTAAGGATACACCATTTGAGGTGAGCCCTGAGTGTTTGCAAGCTTTTGATTTCTTAAAGAAAAGTTTGATTTCTGCTCCAGTGATTGTAGCTCCAGATTGGAATAAAGATTTTGAGCTTATGTGTGATGCCAATGGTTATGCTATAGGTGCTGTGTTGGGTCAAAGAAAAGAAAAGGTATTTCATGCTAATTATTATGCTTGTAAGGTGTTAAATGAAGCACAGCTGAATTATGCTACTACAGAAAAAGAATTTATGGCTATAGTATGCACTGGAAAAATTTAGATCTTATTTTATTGGATCTAAAGTGATAATTTATACGGATCATGCAGCCATAAAGTACTTATTGACAAAGCCAGATTCAACGCCACGGCTAATTAGGTGGGTCCTTTTGTTACAAGAGTTTGATGTAGAGATTTGTGATAAAAAGGGAAGTGAGAATTTATTTGCAGATCATTTATCCCGGTTGGTTAACACTGAAGTAACAAGCAAGGAGAAAGAAATCTGGGAGACTTTTTCAGATGAAACTCTTTTATATATTCAAGAGAGACCATGGTTTGCTGATATGGCTAATTTTAAAGCTGCATGTGTTATTCCTGAGGAACTAAGTTTGCAACAGAGAATAAAAATTTATTCTGATGCTAAGTAGTTTATATAGGATGATCCGTATTTATTTAAGATTGGGGCAGACAATCTTTTGAGAAGATGTGTGACAAAGGAAGCAGCAGAAGGAATCCTTTGGCATTGTCATAATTCTCCTTATGGAGGTCACTATAATGGAGAGCGAACGACTGCAAAAATTTTGCAGTCAAGATTTTATTGGCCTACATTATTTAAAGATGCTCACAACCATGCTAGGAATTGTGACAAGTGTCAACGGACAGGGGCTATATCAAAAAGACATGAAATGCCGTTACAGGGTATCTTGGAAGTTGAGGTTTTTGATTGTTGGGGGATTGATTTTGTTGGTCCTTTTCCACCATCATTTAATAATGAATATATTTTGGTGGCTGTGGATTATGTGAGTAAATGGGTTGAAGCTTTGCATGTTCAAAGAATGATGCTAACACGGTGATTAAATTTTTTAAAACATAAATTTTCTCACGATTTGGAACTCCTAGAGTACTTATTAGCGATGGGGGGTCTCATTTTTGTAACGTTCAGCTTGCTAAGGTATTTAAACATTACGGGGTAAAGCATAAGGTAGTTGCACCTTATCATCCACAAACAAACGGTCAAGATGAAGTCTCCAATAGGAAATGAAAAGGATATTAGAAAAGGCAGTTGCTTTTTCACGAAAAGATTGGTCACATAAATTGGATGATGCACTTTGGGCCTATAGAACAGCTATGAAGACCTCCATGGGATTATCACCTTTTCAAATGGTATATGGGAAAGCATGTCACTTGCTAGTAGAGATGGAACATAAGGATTTGTGGGCTTTGAAGTTTTTAAACTTTAATCCTCATGAAGTTCAAAGCAAACGAAGAAATCAATTGTTAGAACTTGAAGAGATGAGGTTACATGCATATGACTCCTCTAGGAGTTATAAAGAGAAAGTAAAATTTTATCATGATAAGAAGTTGATAAAGAGAGTTTTCAATCCAGGGCAATAGGTGTTATTGTTCAATTCAAGGTTGAATTTATTTCCTGGAAAGTTAAAATCAAAATGGTTGGGACCGTTTGTAATAAAGTGTGTATACCCAAATGGAGCTGTGGAATTGGAAATTCCAAATGATGATGGTCAGCAGCGAAGTTGGGTGGTAAATGGGCAGAGGCTTAAGCATTACTTGGGAGGAAAGGTGGAGCAATTTTCTTCGGTGATGATGTTGGTGGATCCATGAGGTTCGGGTCAGGCTCGTGACGTTAAACAAGCGTTATTGGGAGGCAACCCAGGTTTCTTCTTCTTTTGTACTTTGAATTTGTAGAATAGGTTGAACTTTTATTTTGTGTCTATGCTTGGCTTGTACAATGGTTCTGATGGTAGTATTAAAATTGCATGACAAGTATTTGATAATGATTGAATGTGGTTGACTGAGAATGTATGTTTGTTGATATCCAGTTAAATGATTCATTAATTATATGAACATATGTATTGTGGTTCATGATTGTGATTGTGATGCTAAGCAGGATAAATGAATGATGTGTGAGAAAGCATGTGTGTGAGGTTTTACTGATATATGTATTGTTCACAGGGAATCATGAATGATATTGCTTTAATCTTGATAATTGATTGATTTGCATGCTTATGTTATATGATCAAGGCCATGTTTGGAAACCCTTATCTAGCCAAAATTTCACCCAAGAAGTTTAAAATTTTATACCCTTTTTGAACCTTGGCCTTAAACAGGGTGAGAACTCTTGATTTGAAATTATTTATCCTGAGTAGGGTTGAGAATAATCTTACGTGATGAAAAGGTTCAAGTTTGGGGTTGTATGGGGAAAATTGAAAGGCAAAAGAAGAGCATTGAGTTCAAGTATTGAAAAGAAAAATGCATGAGTAAAGAAGAAAAGGAAAAAGTAAAAGCATGAAAAAGGAACTCAATGCAAAATTGATAAAAAAAGGGGAAGAAGTTGGGAATAAAGGAGTTTGGTGATAGAGAGAGTTTAAACTTGAACCTTTTCAATGATGAAATAGCTCTCTTAACTCAAGGATTTTGCGATCTAGAAAAACCAAATTTTCTTGATAGCCCAGCCTCATTACAAGCCTTGGAAAAGCCCTTGTGAGGGCATTTGCATGAAAGGATTTTGGTTGTTTTAGATGAATGGCAATATTGTTCTATGTGACATGTGAGTAGTAGAGAGTGGAGTAACTTCTTAAACACTTGAGTGATTGAGTGAAACACTTGCTTGGTGAGAATTGTTGAAATCCATGTTTACATCTTTGCTTAGAGGATTGATCATTCATAAATAAATCATCTGGTGAGAATTGCTGAAATCCATGTTTGCATCTTGATTTGATTCCACTAAAAATCTGAAATTAAAAATAACTTGTCATGAAGAAAAGGGTTTTGAAAAGTGTAGAACTATTTGATGAAAAATTGGAAGGCCAAGTTTTGTTTTGTTTTGCTTGAGGACAAGCAAAGTTTTAAGTTTGGGGTTGTGATAACGGTCTCAAAACCGTTATATTCATGCATAAATTTGATATTAAAACACACCCTTTGTAGCTTAAAATGAGCTTAGAATCAAGTAAAACTCTTAAGTTGTGTTACATGAGAGTCAAAAGTTGTTTTTAGAGATATTATGCTTGTTTTGCATTGTTTTGCAGGGTTTTTGATCAAAATTGAAGATGGCAATGAAGTAGGAAGGTCAAAGACTCAAGAATGAACGAGAAAAAGGAAGAAAAGAAGAGTCTGTGAACCGCTCAGCGGTAAATTCCACCGCTGAGCGTCCTAGTGCAAGGAAAAGTTATTGTCTGGCGCCCAGTCGGTGACGCTGAGCGTCGAGAGAGACAAGAGGCAAATCACTCAACGGTCATTTTAGGCGCCTGGGCGGTGGCGTGTGTTGAGGCAAACCGCTTAGCGGCCAATTTAGGCGCCTAGGCGGTTGTCTGTTTTTATATTTTGGATTTTGAGATCTTTCTGTTATCTTTTTGGCTTATATATAGCCCTAGTGCGAATCCTAATGTAATTCTTTTGGCAGAGAACAAGTCCACAGCAGCTCTACACCTTTGGAGGAGGTTTCTTGGATGCTTAGGCTCCACTTTATCAATTCTAGGGTTTGCTTTTCCATTCTTCCATTATATTTCATCTAGTTTCACCATGATTATGGTGAACTAAACCCTTAGTTGTTTGGGAACAATGTAATCTTTTGAAACTCTCATATATTGAAATTATTGTTTACTTTATATGCTTGCATATGCTATATTTATCAATTATTGGGTTCTTTACCTTTGCTTAATGCTTCTACAGTTTAACTCATTCGGTAGATATTGTTTGTCTTTATTGATACGGGGACGTACAGTAAAGTCATGAACTGGGGAGAATTCCTTGATTATGTTAATACCGCCTAGGGATAGGGGTAGGACGATCAATTGTATTTTGCTTCCGCTCATTATGCATTATTAGTTACTAGGGGAGGCTAGGGATAGCAAGCCGGTAATTAGTAATAGGCTCTTTTCACCAAGGGATTGGGTTAAGGGTAGACCAAGAAAGTTTGCATGGCAATATGATAAATAAGCAAAGTAAATAAGAAGAGTAGATATATGAGTGTGGATAAGATGAAATTCTAAACCCCAACCACCTCATTCATTCATAGTTTCTCTTAGTCAATTGAATTCTTGCATTTGCATGTTTATTTTTGTTTTGCATTTAAACCATTAAAATTATTTTCTTTTACTCAAGTCTTAAACAATTTGTTTACACGAAAGATGATACCTTAAGAGTCCTTTGGGAAGATGAGGCTTTTAAATTGCTTAATATCGGACCGTTCAGTTTACTGTTTTCATTCACTTTAATGTTGTCTATTATGTTCAATTATGATAATTTAGTTGTAATGTTAGCTTAAGTTAGTTGGGTTGGTCATTAGCGATATTACTTTGTTTCCTTGAGATTTCTTGTACTATACTTATGTTTAATCTTCTCTGTCTGGCATTCTATGAAATCTGATTATGTTCTTGCAATGGGTATATGCTTAGTTGCCCAATTGGTGATTGCATCTTCGCTTAGTTGACCAATCTGTATATAGAACACATTGGATGGAATAGGTGTATTGTGTCCGCTTAATTTGTGATTATGATAGCATGATTGATCTTCGCTTAGTTGATTCATTCATGTTGGATTAGAGGCTAGAGTAGTTTATTCATGAGACTCTTGCACTTTAATTGTTATGTTGTTGCTCTGATTTGGCTCAATATTCAATTTGTTTTGTGCTTGCGATTGGGTATACGCTTAGTTGCCGATTTGGAGTCTAATATTTTCTTAGTTGATTAGGTTGTATGGTGCATGACTGATTAGATTTGTGCTTTGCATTCGCTTAGTTTGCAATTTTGAAGACCGAATTAACTTTCGCTTAAATGGGTGATTCGTGTTGGACTTGGATTAGAGTAGTGTGTAATTGTCGTTAATCTGTGATTAGAAGGATAGTAATTCAGTTAATGACAAACTGTTTTAATTCTGTATTTGAATCTGTGTTTACATTTGTGTTTTAGTTTAGTTCAATTGCATTCACAAATTCATCACCAACCCCCCCACTACGTGTTTGACCTAATTCTCGAACCATATTTGGTCCTTGAGAGACGACCTATGAGTCACTTCCTAGTCTATACTGCATTCTTATTGCACATTAAATTTGACTCGGGTGCGACACCGATCAAATTTTGGCGCCGTTGCCGGGGATCAACGGTTTAGTCTTAGGTCTTTTGTTGTGTTAGTGTGTGTTGTGTTTGGTCTTGTGTTGTGAGTGTGTTGTTCTAATTTGTGTGAGTTGTAATGTGTGTTGCATTTAGATAATTTGAGTTGCATATTTTCATTGCATTCTTCCTTCCCCCCCCCCTTCCTTCATCATGTCTACCTATTTTGATTATGAGCATACTGCTTCATACCTGTGACTATGATTATGATTCTCCTTTTGCATCTAACTCTGAGCATAGTTCTCATGTATATTCTGTTGATTTCTATGTTGAGAACTATATGGCTCACCCTCAAACTCCTGAGAGTGCTCCTTGGGAGCTGGTTCCACTTGATGAGGATGATGTTCATTGCGTTTTCAACACTAGACTGATACATTTGCTGCCCAAGTTTCATGGTTTTGTAGGTGAATGCCCATATAAACATTTGGAGGAGTTCAATCTCATTTGCTCTACAATGAAACCTCCACATGTCTCGGATGATCACATTTTCTTAAGGGCATTTTCACACTCATTATAAGGAGCAGTAAAGGATAGGGTTTATTATCTTTCTCCAGGATCCATCACCAGTTGGGAAGATCTTGAGCATCAGTTTCTGGACAAATTCTTCCCTGTGCAGTTTGGTTACAACAAAGATCCTGGGTGGAATGATCCTAACATGGGATGGCATGGCACTTCACAGCAATATCAATATCAATATCAAGAACCACCATTTCAGAACACTTATATGTCTCCGCCAGTCCAGCAATACCACAGTCAGTAACATGATGCTCCTTCCCAATTAACTCCTCAGCCTTCTACTTCTAAGCTTGCATTGAAGGAGTTATTGGAGAAGATGACCATGCAAAATCTTCAGTTCCAATAAGAGAACATGGAGTTTCAGTAGGAAACAAGAGCTGTCATTCAGAGTTTGACTCATTTGATGGGGTAGATGGCCACTTAGCTCACTAAGGAACAGTCTCAAGATTCAGAGTTACCATTTCAGACTATTCAAATTCCAGATGATGTCAGTGCCATCTACTTAGGAGATGGGAAGCATAGTCATGTGCTTACTACTGTGTCACCTACTTTCCCACCTTTCTAGGACCCTACACTTGTTCCTAAGGAAATAGATCATGATAAAGATTTTGAGGACCATGAAGGTATGAGCAACACTTTTGAGCTAGGTAGACCATCCTCATCTTCCACCACTCTACCAATCTTCAGGGAAGTGGAGGTAAACATACCTCAATTCAATTATGCTATTGATGATTATGATGTTCATGAGTATGCAGTTGATGGGTATGTTGTTAATGATTATGATGTTGATGAGCATGATTTTCGTTTCCACTCTTTGCATGATGAGAAACAAACTTTGCCATCCTATCTAAATATTTCTTATCCATGCACTGAACATGAATCTGAGCATGTGCTTGATATTGATTCTAAATTTGAACTTGATTCATGTTCTGAGAGTATATCTGATTTTCATCCTGTTACATTCGGATTGGGTGTTATACCCATGCATGTCATTTCTTTAGAACCACTGATGGGTGTCGCACCCCATGGAAATTTAATGTGCATAAAGAATGCAGTATAGATTAGGAAGTGACTCCTAGGTCGTCTCTCAAGGAACAAACTGTGGTTCAAGAATTAGGTCAAACACGTAGTGGGGGGAGAGTGTGAAAGGTTTGTGAATGCAGATGAATTAAATTTACAACACGAATGCAATAGAAATGAAAACAGAAATGTGAAAACAGAATCAAAAACAGAATGAAAATGGTTGGTCATTAACTCAATTACTATGCTTCCAATCACAGATTAACGACAAGTACACACTACTATAATCCAAATCCAACACGAATCACCCAACTAAGCGAAGGCTAATTCGGTCTTCAGAATTGGAAACTAAGCAAATGCAATGCTCAAATCCAATCAATCATGCACCATACAGTCTAATCAACTAAGCGAAGATTAAACACCGTTTAGGCAACTAAGCGCATACCTAATCGCAAGCACACAACAGATTAAATATTGAACCAAATCAGAGCAGCAGTATGACAATTAAAGTGTAGAGGACTCGCGAATAAACTACTCTAACCTCTAATCCAGCACAGCTAACCGACTAAGCGAAGGTTAATCATGCTATCATAATTGCGAACTAAGCGAACGCAACACACATATTCCATCTAATGTGTTCTACACAAATTGATCAACTAAGCGAAGATACAATCATCATTGGGCAACTAAGCGTACACCCAATGCAAGAACACAATCAGATTTCACAAAATGTCAGGCAGAGTAGAATAAACACAAGAACAGTCCAATAAATCTCAAGGAAACACTGTAATTTTGTTAACGACCAACCCGACTAACCTAAGCTAACATGACAACTAAATTATTACTACCAAAAATACTATACAACATTAAAGTAAAAGAAAATGCTCAACACAACACTATAACAAACAAATATCTAGCACAGTTAAAATTATTAAAATGCAACACTAAATTAAGAAGATAAAATAAAACTATGGCATGAGTAAAGACAAAATAAATTGGACAAGCTCCTTCCATTAATGCATTCCAATGTATATACTATAAAAATAAAAATAGAAAAACTTTAGTTCAAGCATTAAGACAATAAAACAAAGACCTTGAAAACGTGCTTTCCTAAAATTAAATCACCATTCTCCAATTGAAATTTTAAATAGAACATGGCAAAAACTTGACTTGATCGTGAGCTTCTTTCCAGCCTCTTATTAAAAATCAAAAACACCAAAGGTGTTGGACGTGGCAGCTCCTTTTCGTGATGGACAATGATTTCTTTTTAAATGAAATAAAAGATAAAACTTGCTCTACATCAAGGCCGTAACGTTGTGCCCTTTCAATGCTTTAATGTTTTCTCTTCAACCCAAATGAATCCAAAGAAAGTAAATGCAAGAAAAAGTAAAATAAAAGAAAAGATTGAATGCACCGTGTGTACTTCTCTCCCATCAAATCAATTGCTTCATTCTCAAAATAAATAAAAGAAAAGCTAGCTACACTAAGCTACCCATCGTCCCATCTCCAAGACTTCCCACCTAATCTACTTTTCATTTAATTAAAGCTAAAGAAATGCTACACCCTTGTAGCAAAAACGTGAGTTACTCCTAAGCAAATTGAAAATGTTTCTTCCAAAATGAAGTCAATGCATCACCGTAACGTGTGGAATCAAAAGAAGATAAGAACATTCAATCACAAGTGTTGTACCAAAAAATATAAAGGAAGAGTAAAGGTGTTTCTTTTCATTCATCCAATACCATTCACCGTGAACATGTTCAAGCTCTCCAGAAAAACGTTCAAAGACCCCTCTCCCTCCAAGAAAATGTTCCAGTCGAGTGCCCTTTTTTTTGTGTGTGACGGCTCCCACATTGAGGCTGTGAGTTCCCTTCTAAAAAGGGGTGGGGTCCACCCAAAAGAAACCCCAGGTGCCATGTGTCTCACTACAATTTGGGCCCATCATATTTTTGCCAACATTGGCCTAATGTGTACAAGTTTAATTAAAAACATTCTAGACTACTAAGTTACAATATAATTAAATTTGAAATGTCTATGTGTAGAGTCTTGAATTAATTTTCCTCCTTCCTAATGCTCCAAAATGTATCTCCAAAATTTTCCCTGCAATTGATAATGCAAATAATTAGTCCAGAAAATTCAAATTAATTAAAATTAGAATTTCCAATCAAATTAAGCACAATTAACAAAAACGGAAAAACATTAGACATTTAAGCATAATTCCCTGATTAATTCTAGCACAATAAACTAAGTGAAGTCAAGAAAATATTGACTCATCAACCACATTGCACTAACCCTATTGCAGGAGGTACACATGAATTGGACCAACAAGCACCCAAAGTGGAGAACAAAGGTGCTTGCATACATAAAAGCTTGATTATCAATAGGCACCGGCTGAACCCGCTCATCAACAATCACTTCTTAGATCCAGTTGTGGAGGAAATCTCCCTGCTTGATCAAATCTGGAGGATGAAGCAGTTCTTCCTCAAAACTTTCTTGCTGGATCTTATGGTGGAAGACATCTCCCTGATAGTCCAAAATTGGCAACTTCCACCCTGACTTAGGGGAGTTTTCTTTTCCCTTTTCCTCTTGTCCCCACTGTTCTGATTTCTGATCTTATGCTTATGACATATTGAGGACAATGTGTACTTTAAGTGTGGTCTATTGGGGGAGATTTTGATTTTTCTTTGTTAGTTTTTGTTTTCTTTGTTAAATTTTTTCTAGTTCTAGGTTATTTTTGTTCTATTTTAAGCTTGTGTAGGTGTACAGTTTTGCATGATTCTCTTTGTTTATGGACTTTGTTTAGGTTGTAAGCTTTTCCTTCACTTCATTGATACTCTGATTGGATTGAAATGCTTACTCTTCTTTGCTTCAAAAGATGATTATGATGTTTGAGAGGTTGAATTGATTGTGAAAAATACCCTGTGTGAGAACTTGAGCCACTTGATATTCTTTCTTGTATGTGATATGTCTCTTGATTACTTGCACATATGCCTTGGCTTGACTCTTGTTGATGATTCTTTAGTGATATGCATGTTTGGAAGTGATAAAGGAAATTTTATTCTTGAACCTCTCTAGCCAAAGAAGCCTACCTTATTTTAATCCCTTGATAACCCTTTTTGAGCCTATACTTTCCCCATTTCTTTGTTTTAAAGCTCACACACTAACCCTAAGTGAAAAACCATGATTACCTTAACCTTAGGGAATTTTGGAGCTTTGAATGTGTTTTGGGAACAAGTGTGGTCTTGTGATAACGGTTGAAAATACCGTTATCTGTGATGTAATTTTGATACCAAATGCACCCTTTTCGGCTTAGAACTTGCTTGAAATCATGATTTTCTGTTAATTTGTGTGAATAAGAGAGTTGAGTTTGAGTTTGATAAAATAATGATTAAATTCCCTTGTTTTGGTAGGAATGAGGTAATATGGAAAGTAGAGGTGAAGTGTCAAGAACACGAAGCTCAGTAAGGCCTGGAAAAGCACCAAAAAGGACGGAAACATGAAGCTTGGGCTCCCTTTTAGGGGTCTTAAGCGCTGAAGAGTGTCGTCCATCGTCCGGGCACCCCTTTGGTTCGCTTAAGCGTCGAAAGCTCGAAGCTTTGGCGCCATTCTGGAGCCTTGAGCTTCTAGAAGTGTCGCTCACCGCCCGGACTTCGTTTTCTGTTATGTTTTGCTCTATTTAAAGGACCCAAACGTCCTAAGTTTAGTATCTTTGGCTAGAGGAGTGCAACAACACACTCTCTCACCCTCTGAAGACGGATTTGGATGCGGGAGCTTCCTTTCCCAATTTTTAGGGTTTTTCTATCTCATTCTTCTCCATTGTTCATCTAGTTTCTCCATGTTTGTGGGGAACTAAACTCTATTTGTTGTTGAGGGATGATGTCACCTTCTGAACTCTCATGTATTTGAATTGATTCTCAATAATATATGCTTTTTCATTAATTGTTAGAGTAATTCATCTGTTTCAATGCTTGATGTGTTTAACTCATTCATTAGCATGATTTATGAATTGCATGAGTGTTGGGAGGTTCCTTACAATTCAAGTTCTTGTTGAATTACTCCCAAGAGTAATATTTCTCAAGGATGAGGGTATGAGTCTTGGTCGTCTTAAAGCTCTTGATCTTCACATCTTATTACTAGGAATGCTAGGAATTGCATGAACTGGTAATTTGGGACAGGCTTATTTGCCGAGGGATCGGGTTTAGGTGAATTAGTGAGTGACATTAACATTAATGCATAAAGAAGAATTCTTACATACTTGAGAGGAAACTTGGCGAAATCTAACCCCAACAACATATTCATCTCATATGAAACAACATCCATTCATCTTTGTGCTACTTTGCTATTGATCAATTGCATTCATATTTAATTTTCTGTTTTTGCATCTGAAAGCAATGATCTTGTTTTCTTTAGGTCTTAATTAATCGATTTATCACAAGATTGTCTAGTGTCGAGAGTCTTCTGGGATACGATACTTGGTCTTACCATTTTATATTACTTGTGCGATTCGGTACACTTACCGATCCAGCAAACAAGTTTTTGGCGCCGTTGTTGGGGACTCACGGTTTAAGCTATTATATTTGTGTGATTCTTGATTAACTTTGACTTTATTTTTATTTTTATTATTTTTTTATTTTGTGTTTTGTGTCATTTAATTTTTGTTTTTTTGCTAACAGTGTTTTCTAGGGTTTTGTGTCTAGTTTATGCAGGATACAGTCAAAACTAGGAGCAACAAAAGTTTTGAACCTCTTCTTGAAGGACTTGAGACTAGTAGAAGGTCGAGAATAAATAGATTATCTAGAGAACCTTCTCTAGAGAAAATTTCATAGGCCTTACAATCTAATCAAGAAAGCATGGAAAACAACGGTGGTAAGCATACTTTGGTAGATTATGCAACAATTATTGGCCCTCACCATTTTCACAGCATTGTAAAGTCGAGGGTGAATGCCACCAGTATGGAGATGAAGCCTGCGTTGATCCATCTAGTGAAGAGCAACCAATTTAATGGACTGTCACATGAAAGTCCATATGAGCATTTGACTACTTTCAATGAGATCTGCAATACTGTGAAGTGAATGGAGTGCCAGATGATGCTATTAGACTGAGCTTGTTTCCCTTCTCATTGGGAGGCAACACCAAATTGTGGTTGAACTCTTTCCCTGAAAATAGCTTGACTGAGTGGAAAGATGTGGTTGCAAAATTCTTGAATAAATACTTCCCATAATTAAAGATCAACAAAGAAAAACAGGAAATCTCTTCTTTTAGACAAGGCATGGAGGAGACCTTGGGACAAGCATGGGATAGGTACAAGAGCTTGCTGAGAAAGACAATACTCATGGTTTTGATGAAGCAACGATAGTCATTCTTTTTCGTGGAGGTCTTGGCTCATAGACAAAATTAATGCTAGATGCCTCAGTTGGAGGCAATATCAAGTGCAAGACCCTAGTTGAAGCCTATGAATTAATTGAAATCATGGCTACCAATGACAATGAGATGCACAGTGAAATAGGAGCTTCATCGCAATCTAAGGGAGTTCTACAGTTATAGTCTTATGATGCCCTGGTTGCTCAAAATAAGATCATCACTCAACAATTGGAGGTCTTAACAAAGAAACTTTCTCAGCCACAAAAGGAATTCCAGAATGTTGCACAGGCAATGGTCAATGTGCAGTGCCCGAGAATGTGGTGGTGATCATATTAATGGTCAATGTGCAGTGCCCGAGAATCTCAATGAAGATGTTAACTACATAGGCAACCGGTTTCGTCCCAACAATTATAATCAAGGGTGGAAATCTCATCCAAGCACAGGACAAGGTCAATTTGGGCAAATTGGTGCATGATTCAATAGACCACCACAACAACAACAATAACAATAGTGGCAACAACAACCCTCTCTAGCTAACAGAACTACAAAGTTTGAGGAGACTCTCCAACAGTTCATGCAGACAACTCTCTCAATTTAGAGAAGCACCTGCCATATGGAATCTGGAGATGCAGGTTGGTCAAATAGCCAAGAAGTTGGAGGAGATACCTATCAAAAGTTTTGGGGCTAATACTGAAGTTAACCCTAAGGAAGAATGCAAGGCTATTGTGAGTGTGAATGATGAGAGGGAAAAAAAGGAAAAAGAAGAGAGAAAAAGTGATATTGAGGAAGAAGAAAAATAGAGAAAAGAAAAAGAAAAGATTGTGATAGAGGAGATAAAAGAAAAAGGAGAGGTTGAGAGAAAAACAGAAAAAAATGTAAAAATTGAGAAAAATATTCACCACCCTGAGGAGTGTTCCACAAAAGAAAAAGAGATGCAATTAGGGTGCTTTGATGAAATCTTCAAGAAATTGGGGATAACAATTCTTGTGACTGAAGCATTGCAACAGATTCTTGAATATGCTAAGTTTTTGAAGAAACTCCTAAAAAAAAGAAATATCTAGAGGAGGACACTATTGGGGTACAGGGAGATTACAATGTGATCTTGCAGAAGGCACTTTCTCCTAAGGTTAAAGATCTAGGAAGTTTCACCATTCCTTGCACTATTGGGGGCTACAAAATAGGGAATGCCCTAATTGACTTAGGGTCCAGTATCAATTTGATGCCCTCAACTGTTCTTGAAAAGATTAGTGGATTTGAAGTCAGGCCTACAAGGATGACTCTCTTTATGGCAGATGGATCCACCAATAGGCCCTATGGTGTGGTGGAAGATGTGATGGTACAAACTGATAATCTTAGATTCCTGGTAGACTTTGTGGTAATGGAGATGGGGGAGGATTTGGAGACCCCTACTATTCTTGGAAGGCCATTCATGAAGACGGCCAAAGTTATCATCAATGTTGATGATGGAACTGTAGCTCTTAAAGACCAAGAAGAGAAGGAGATTTTCAATGTCTTCAATGCTAAGCAGGAGGGCCAAGTGAAGAAGAATAGTCCCAAAGCTGCATGTAAAGATGCACTAGGGACTAGTACAAAAGCTGCAAAGCCAGGCAAGAAAGGTAAAAAGTGTTTTCTGTCACAGGTAAAAGAAGAAGAAAAAGATAGCAGAGGAACAGGTGCTCATCAAGACTCTTTGGAGAAGCATGAAGAACTTAGACCAGGCTTACTTGTGAAATTCAACAAAAAGCTTTGGGTTATGAAAGAACTCAAAGTTGATGGACTGATAGGAATTGAATCTCCAATTTCCAGGAGAGTCAAAAAGGTGAACAGTAAGCTGTTGAAAACCAGTTGGTGTGCAGGAGGAAAGGATGAAACTAAGATAAAATATGTGACATGAGCTTATTGGGTCAAGCTAATGACGTTAAAGAAGCGCTTGATGGGGATTATGATGAATTGGCTAGTTGGTTTCTCTTATTGTTTTGTTTTTGTAAATATTTTGTGTATCTTGTCTCTTATAATTGTGTCCTAAAGAGAGAAAAGAAAAGGAGACAAGATGAGAAAAGAAAGAAAAAAATAGACAAAAATAAGAAAAATAAAAAAAAATGAATAATGGTATCAAGAATAGGATTGAATTAGAGGTTTGGGTGTGATTTGATTGTATTTTCACTTGTTCCCCATTGCTCCTCTATTTCTTTTGGTTTGTAGCTTCTCATCCATATGTTATCCTCCCTTGTCCTTTGCCCTATTACATCCATAAAAGACCTTTTGATTTGAACATGCATATGTTTTGAGTGTTGATATTAGAAGCTTGCCAAGTCTATTGTTGCTTGCTTTATTGAGTGTATTGAGTTGACATTGTTTACCCTAGACACTTGAGAGAAACACCGATAGTGCATCTATGAGGTTTTGTTACTTTTGATTCACCTCTTGAGCTGATTGATCGTTTTGCCATGCTTGGAAGTGCTTGGATGATTTCATGAGTATCTGTTTTCTTTGATTCTGTGTTGGATGTTGTCTGCTCCTTTTCTTTGTCCAAATTCCTTGAGAACTGTGTAATTTTGTTTGTTTCCTTGTGAGTCTTTGTTTTCTATGCGCTGAGTTTGTGTCACACCCCTGATGTCCTTTGAACTATTCCTTGATCAGCGTCTTGATTTTGCCCAGGAGTGCAAAAGACTAAGTGTGGTCTATTTTGATGAGTCAATAGTTTTTTCACTTCACTTAGCTTATTATGCTAGATTTAATCATGGAATTGTGCTTCAATGTCCAGTATTTCCCCATTTTTTCTAATTGTGCTTAATTTGACCAGAAATTCTTATTTTAATTAATTTGAATTATCTGAGCTTATTATTTTCATTATTGATTGCAAGGAAAATTTTGGAAATACATTTTGGGACATTAGAAAGACTGTCACATAATTCAAGACTCTCCATAAAAGAAGTGTGCACAAGAAGGAGGGAACTACGGTGATTTTACTCATTGAGTTTAAGAGAAAGGGGTGTATTCATTTTGGGCTTGGAGAGGTGGTGTAGATGGTGACACTCCAAAGCTGGACTTCACACTCCATGCGGACTTCACGCTCTTAGTTGTCTTCACACACCCTGCTTTCATTGGGAGAAGGGGTGACGTCCAGCAAGGCAAGCGGGGCCCATGGGGCAATAAATTTTGGAGATTGCTACATCCAGCAAGGAAGGCACACTAATTTGAAGGGAGTGTACTATCATGGCCTGGAGGGGAATTTGGCTTTTAGAAAAAGCGCTAATGGGCTTACTTTAGAAAACACACGGGTGTGAGCACATTGGGAGGTCCAGCGTTGGAGATTACGATGACGTGTCCAAAGTGAATAGGGCACACTATATTAAATGGAAAAGGGGGTGAACACGCTAAAAGTGTAGCCGCCACCGAGAATGAAGAAAGCGGTTATTAGAAAGGAGGTGCAACAACCACCTTGAGAGGAATTCATTTATTGCTTTTTTTTTAAGAAAAAGGTAGCGTTGATTTGTTTAGAGCAAGGCACACTTGTTGGTTCATTTTCTTCTAAAGGAAAACGATGATTCATTGGGAGAAAGGTGCAGCGGTGATTTATCCAAGAGGTTGTTAACACTCTGGCTTGTGTACCAGATCGTATCAAGTAATAAATAGACGGTAAGTCCGAATATCGTTTCCCAAGGGACTCTTAGGCCTAGACATTCATGTGAATTGATTTCATAAAACTTGACAAAGATTGAATTTAGGGTTTGTAATGTAAAACGAAAATAAACAAGCAAATGCAAAGTTTGATCAATTGATAGATAAAGATATGGATTAATGAAGTTGTTGGGGTTTACAGTTTCATCCTAATCCACCCTCCTATATCTATTATTCTTATTATATTCAACTTTATTATCAATGTTCATGCATCTTTCTAATTTACTATAAACCCGATCTCTCGGCGAAGAGAGCCTATCACCAATTACTAGTTTACTATCTTTAGTCTCCCTAGTAATTACTAATGCATTAATGACAGAAGCTTAAAGCAATTGACCGTCATATTCCTATTCCTAGGTAATATTTCATAATCAAGAAAATTCTTCTCAGTTCTAGATTTCCCCGTACGTCTCCATATCGACAAAATCAATGATCATGAAACTGAATGAGTTAAACAATGCAAGCTTTAATCTCAGAGAAGAAAACCCAAAACTATTGATAACAGAAGTGTATGAATAAAATAATAACTTCGATATAAGAGAGTTTCAAAAGGATTACATCGTTCCCCAACAACAAAGGGTTTAGTTCACCATTGTCATGGTGAAACTACATAAATTGAATGGAAAATATGAATAGATAACCCTAGAATTGAAAGATTGGAGCTTCCGCATCTAAAATCCGCCTCCAAGGATTGAAGAGAGTGTTCTGCCATCTTTCTCTGCCAAAAGATTACTCTAATAGGTCTTACAAATCTATTTATAAGCTGTGAAAAATTACAGAAAATAGGCCTAAGCCCAACTACAGCGCTCAGCGCTAGTTCCACCGCTCAGCGGCAAGTGCGACACTCAAGTGGACACTTAGCGTTCACGCCCAGGCGTTTGGCAGTGCTTTTACTGAGAAGGCCAGCGCTCAACGGTGAGTCTGGCGCTCAGCGGTAGGTGCGGTTCTTCCTTTTCCCCTCAGCGTTGGCGCTTAAGCGTCTAATAGTGGAATTCTTCACGAAGCTGGCGCTCAACGCTGGAATTGACGCTGACTGGTGGCTGCGATTCTTCTTTTGCACCTTCTTTCATCCTTTGTTGAGTCCAACTCCTTCCTTCTTCACCTTCCATTATTCAATTCTCGTCAAATCCTGTCAAAACAATGTAAAACCAAGCATAATATCTCTAAAACCACCTTTGACTCTCTTGTAACCTAACTTAAGTGTTTTTCACGATTTCAAGCTCAATATAAGCTATAAAGGGTGTGTTTTGATATCAATTTCAAGTATAAAAATAACGGTTTTTAGACCGTTATCAGAGGTGTTCTGTATTTTTTTTCTTCTTCACACATGAACGGAGAATTACTTCTATATTTTACATGTTGAATGCTTGCCAATTTATTTTAAGTCATTTCACTGATTACAATTACGTTTCTCCATGTTAATTGCCACTTCTGCAATTTTGGTTCATTGTTTTACTGTTCACGCATGTTTTCTTTTAGTACTTTTGCCGGATGAATGTGCATTTCCTTTGTTAGCTGAATGTTGCAATTTAATAGCATTAAATGAGTTTCTTTATTTACCTGTTGCATTCAATCATTGCTTTCAAGTTGACGCAAGCTGCGGCTTTTAAATTGCTTAATATCGGACCGTTCAGTTTACTATTTTCATTCACTTTAATGTTGTCTATTCTGTTCAATTGTGATAATTTAGTTGTAATGTTAGCTTAAGTTAGTTGGGTTGGTCATTAGCAATATTACTTTGTTTCCTTGAGATTTCTTGGACTATACTTATGTTTATTCTGCTCTGCCTGACATTCTATGAAATTTGATTGTGTTCTTGAAATGGGTATGTCCTTAGTTGCCCATCTTCGCTTAGTTGAGCAATCTGTATAGAATACATTGGATGGAATAGGTGTATTGCGTTCGCTTAGTTCACAATTATGATAGCATGATTGGTCTTCGCTTAGTTGATTCATTCATGTTGGATTAAAGGCTAGAGTAGTTTATTCATGAGACTCTTGCACTTTAATTGTTATGTTGCTACTCTGATTTGGCTCAATATTCAATTTGTCTTGTGTGTGCGATTGGGTATACGCTTAGTTGCCTCATTGGAGTCTAATCTTCGCTTAGTTGATTAGGCTTTATGGTGCATGACTGATTGGATTTGTGCATTGCATTCGCTTAATTTGCAATTTTGAAGACTGAATTAGTTTTTGCTTAGATGGCTAATTCGTGTTGGATTTGGATTAGAGTAGTGTGTAATTGTCGTTGATCTGTGATTGGAAGCATAGTAATTGAGTTAATAACCAACTGTTTTAATTTTGTATTTGAATATGTGTTTACATTTGTGTTTTAGTTTAGTTCAATTGCATTCACAAATTCTTCACCAACCCCCCACTAGGTGTTTGACCTAATTCTCGAGCCACATTTGGTCCTTGAGAGACGACCTAGGAGTCACTCCCTAGTCTATACTGCATTCTTATTGCACATTAAATTTGACTCGGGTGATAATCGATTATTGATAATTGGTAATTGATTATTGATAATCGATTATCATAAGTGGTAATCGATTATCTTGAGTATAAAATGAGGTTTTCTTATTCAAAACAATTTTTAACGCACCCAAAGGAAAACAGTACACAAAATCAAATAAAAACCACATCCTATACATACATCTACTAAAACACAAAAACTTTAATATAAAAATAAGTCTTCATGAAGATCTTCCTACAATAAGAGCACTGGAGACTTGATTTAGAGACATCATCAAAACTTCTTCTCTTCAACTTTATACTAACAATTACCACCTTTTCATAGATGTTAGAATTGATGGACTTTGTTTCTCAACACCAAGAGGGGGGTGAATTGGTGTTTTATAAAAATTATCATTTTTCAAATATTTTTTGCAAATGATATGTTTCTTGAAACCTTTCTTGTGTTGTAAGCAATGGTGTGCGATGAAAATAGTATGCGTGTAAAACAATTACAGAATGTATTTGCAAATGTAGAAAGATAGGGAGAAGAAAATCAAACTCAGTTTTTATACTGGTTCGACCTTAATGCCTACACCTAGTCACCCTCCCAATCAACCTTAGATTAGAGAGCAATTCACAATAATGATCAGAGTATTACAGTTAAGGCTTTATAGAGCAACTCTCAAATGTAAACACCTCACAAACACTCAATCAAATATAGAACAACAAAACTTGCGAAAATAGAACTACCATGTTCTTATCGCCGCAACCCCTTTGAGATTTCCCCTCTCAAAGTCAAGAGTACACCACTCTTCATCCTGACGCCACACGTATAAGGAACAACAAATCAAAGATTGCAAGTCTTCTTCTCCAGATCAAACTGAAAAAATCTCAATTGTGCAAAAATGATCAGTCTTTCCAATCCAATCACGTTGTCTCTCAAGAATGCTTCAAGATCTGTACACCACTTCTCATTCTTGATTCTTGGAACCTTTGATCAATCTGTAAAACTTCTCAGATGAAAATCAATTAGATATGAAAGTGTAATTCTCAATTGTTCTACAGAAAATCAAACAGTGAGTCAATATAAATTTTTGTCAATTCTGACGCAAATCAATTGATTACTGATAACGATTGAAAAACCGTCATTTTTATACTTAATTTTGATACTTAATGCACCCTTTTTGACTTAGAAACTTGCTTGGACTCATAATTTTGCTTTAGTTTTGTGAATAAGAGAGTTAAGGATATGCTTTATGATTTTATCACTATATTCCCTTGATTTTGTAGGTTATTGAATGATTTGAAAGAAGAGTTAAAGTATCAAATGGTTGGAGTGCATAAAAGTCAACCAGTCAACCAGAAAAGACAACCAGTCAACTAGAATGTTGAAAAGTCAACCAGAGTGCAGTTTTTTAGTACTACAGGTAGCGCTGAGTGCCAGTTTTCTCGCAATTTTTTCATTGTTTTACGCTTGGACGATACTGCTGGGTGCCATTCTAAGTGTCGCACCTACCGCTGAGCGGTACTGTAGCACTGAGCGCCATTTTCTTGGGCCTGGGCCAGTTTCTGCGAATGTAATGCATGAAAAATTGCTAGGGAGACAAGACATTGTAAACTAGTAATTAAGAGTAGTCTCTTTTCACCAAGACATTGGGATTAGGGTAAATTAGAAAGTGACATTGACATTAATGAAAAAGTAAAATTCTTAAATATATGAGAGTTGATTAGGATAAGTCGGAAACCTCAACAACACAATTCATCCATATCATTCAACTGCGTATTTTTCTAGGTCAATTGATCAACCTTTGCATGCATGTTTATTTTCTGTTTTGCATTTAAAAACCTAAATTTCATTTTGTCAAGTCTTAAATAATCAACAAATCACATGAAATTCTAGGCCGATGAGTCTCTAGGGAAACGATATTTGGTCTTACCACTTATTATTACTTGATACGATTCGGTAAACTTGCCGGAGTCTTAACAACTTTTTGGCACCATTGTCGGGGACTCGTGGTTTAACTATTCTAGTAGTGTGATTATTGATTAACTTTGACTTGATTTTTTTTTTATTTTGTTTTTGTTTTGTGCTAATAAATTTGCTTTCTAGAGTTTTGTTTTCTAGTGTATGCAGGATACAATTCGCACTAGAAGGAGGAAAAATTATAACCTTTCTTTACTGATAGGAAAAATTCTATCCTCTCTTTACAGATCAAGAAACAAAAGACATGGCTGGCAATCAGAATATGGGTCCAGTGAGACGTACTTTGGAGGACTATACAAGAGTCACTAGCCCTCTGCATTTGAACAGTATTACCAAACCAAGGGTAAATGCTACCAACATGGAGATGAAACTTGCTCTTATTCATTTGGTGCAGAACAATCAATTCAGTGGATTAGCACATGAAAATCCATATGAGCATCTGACTACATTCGATGCGATATGCAATACAGTGAAGATTCAGGATGTACCAGATGAAGCTATTAAACTTAGCTTCTTTCCCTTCTCTTTGGGTGGCAATGCTAAGATGTGGCTAAATTCTTTCCCTGAGAATAGTTTCACCATATGGGAAGATGTGGTAGCAAAGTTCCTGAATAAATACTTCCCTCATTCAAGGGTAAACAAAGGTAAACAAGAAATATCTTCTTTTCAACAGGGCATGGAGGAGACATTAGGTCAAGTGTGGGATAGATATAAGAGCTTGTTGAGGAAGACACCCACACATGACTTTGACAAAGCAACGATAGTCATTCTTTTCCTTGGAGGTCTTGGTTCACAAATCAAATGATGTTTGACGCCTCAGCTGGAGGTAATATCAAGTGCAACACTCTAGAGGAAGCCTATGAACTAATTGACAACATGGCTACCGATGATAATGAGGTGCACAGTGAAAGGGGAACTTCACCTCAACAGAAGGGAGTTCTACAACTACAATCTCATGATGCTCTGCTTGCACAAAATAAGATTATTGCTCAATAATTGGAGAATTTGACAAAGACACTTTCTCAATTGCCCCAAGAGATACAAAACGTTTCACAGGTTCAGCAGCAACAACAATCACAATGACAACAAATATCCTCTTTATCTGACAGAACTTCGAAGTTGGAGGAGACTCTTCAACAAGTTATGCAGGTGACTGAAACGACCATTAGAAACTTGGAGATACAAGTTGGCCAACTGGCTAAAAAGTTGGAGGAGATGCCTGACAGGAGTTTTGGGGAAAATACTAATGTTAATCGTAAGGAGGAGTGCAATGCAATTATGACTAGAAGTGGCAAGATGTTAGAGGAAAGAAAAATTGAGAGAAAAGAGAAATTTGAGTTGAGTGAAGAAGAAGAAGAAAATGAAGAGAGAAAAGAAAGGGCAAGAAAAGAGAAAGATGAGGGGGAAGGAAAGAGAGAAGAGAGAAAAAAAGAAAAAATCATTGAGAAGCCTCTTCCTTATCCAAAAAGTTTTTCAAAGATTGAAAAAGAGAAGCAATATGGGTGTTTCATGGAGATCTTCAAGCAATTGGAGATTACTATGCCCTTGACTAAAGCACTTTAGGAAATTCCTGCTTATGCAAAGCACATGAAGCAATTCCTCAACAAGAAGAAGAATTATCTAGATGAGGAAACAATTGAAGTGCAGGGTAATTGCAGTGCCATATTACAGAAGACATTTCCTCTCAAATTCAAAGATTCAGGGAGCTTCACCATTCCTTGTACCATTGGGAATCATGATATAGGGAAGGCTCTAGTTGACTTAGGAGCTAGTATCAATCTAATGCCCCTATCTATGCTTAATAAAATTGGTGGTCTGGAGGTCAAACCTACAAAAGCAATCTGGCAAATGGTGGACATGTCCATCAAGCATCCTTATGGTGTGGTAGAAGACGTGGTTGTGAAAATTTATAAACTCAAATTTCCGGTGGACTTTGTAGTGATGGAGATGGAGGAAAATGTAGAGATACCGATCATCCTTGGATGACCATTCATGAAGACAACCAAGGTTGTTATTCATGTAGATGGAGTTGTAACATTGAAAGACCAAGATGAAGAGGTGACTTTTAACGTCTTCGATGATGTGCAGCCAATACAAGCAAAACAAACTAGCCCTAAAGCTAAAGATGAAGTTCTATTAGTGACTAGTTGATGGAAACCTAACTAGGGAAGCCATTCAAATAAGTAGCAACTCAAGCTAAGGCAAAGAAAGGGAAGTTAAAGAAGGACCTTTAAAGGCTTTCTTAAAATTTTCTTTCTATAAGTCTTAGAAGGATTATCTCTTAATATGTTTATACTTTGTTTTGTAGGGTTTAAATAAAGCTTGAAAATTATGAGTGGGCCATCTAAGAAGTAGAAGACAACAAAAGAAGCCCAAAAAGAACTCAAAGAATGGCTTGCGGATGACCAAAGCAACTTTCGCTCAGCCCAAACCCTAAAACCGCTCAGCTTTGGCAAAGGGATGTTATCCCACGTGAATAGCTAAGCTGGAATGAAGCATGGAAGATGCTGGTTCAGATTGGCGCGCCTTCTAGGGAATCATTTCGAATTTGAGAGGATTTTTGAAATAAAAAATGAGGCCCCTCTTCACCTATAAATAAGAGGGCCTCCCCTTTGTTTTTCTTCACTTTTGACCTTAGTGTAATGCTGCAGAATTTGATTTCCAGCTTCTTTGCTCTTAAGTCACCTTTGAGTTACTACTTCTTCTCCTTTCCTCAAGCTTCCTTCCACCGTAGGAAGGCTTCCTGAGCTGTTAGGCTTCACCCATACACCTCTCCTCCATTAAAACACTTCAAACACTTCATTAAATCCAATATTCTACTGCACTAATCTCCTTTGGTGATCTCTCTGGATTGGAGCTTCTTCCTGTACGTTTCCAACTGGAATTGGTCTCCATCAAGTGGTATCCAGAGTTGTGGTCGTCCATGCATTCATAGATAAGTTGTTTCTTCCATTTTCTACTCCAATTTTCATTCTACTCGTGCTGTCTGTTTCCAGTTTTCCAGTCACTGTTTCAATTTTTTTTGTTTTTGTTTTGTGTTTAATTTGTATTTCCAGTTCTGATTTCTGTGTTTCCATTGAGTGCTTATGTTTATCTTTCATTTTAATTGGTGAAACTCCATTGTTTGTTTTTATTTTTCTTCACTCCAGCCTTATTTTTCCATTCCAGTTATGTCTTAGTCTTGTGCATTCCATTTTGCAGTTTTTAATTCTGTTTCTATTTAGTTCTCTGTTTTGTTGGTTTCTGTTTCGATTTACTTGAGCTTGAAGTGTTGGATAAGCTGTATATCTACCAATAAAGGCAATGAAGATTTGATCTAGCCTTGGTGATACAAGATGAAGAACCAAAAAGGAAATCTAGTTTCATTTCCGTTTTGAATTATGATGCAGAATTCTGAGATTTTAATTTCTAAACCTGTTTCAGTTGTTTTTCCTTTGATTCTGAAGCTTGGTACAACATTGTTTAATGTTGTTGAATGTGTCTTAAGGTGTACCAAACCAAAATAAGCAATGAAATGCAATATTCATAGCTTGGTTGCTTAAAATCCTTAAGTAATTCACTGTTTCAGTTTTCTGCTCCAACTTTCACCGTGCTATCACACCTTGTGTTAGGTTCCTTTGTCAAGAACCCACTCACACACAAGCAATTAGACACACAACACACCCAAGACAGAAGAAAGAATGATCAATTATGGTATTGATAATACGTATACAAGGCATCTGACTATGAGAGCTTAACCTCCCCCTCAGGAATGATAGATTCCTGTTAGACCTTTTACAAAACAATCAACTACTTTGCACAACTATTCAATTAGCTATTTATTCAATGCTAATACCCCGCTCCTCCTAACTGCCTTTCTATTCCTTCTCACAAATAGTTAGGCATCTCCCTTTCTATTCCTTCTCACATAAACCCTCCAACTCCTAACATTACCCTCCCCTCCTTTAACAACCTTGTCACCAAGGTTGAGCTCATGTTGATCCTAGATAGTCACCAGGTATATAACTCCAATTCTCACAAACCCAAATTGTTGTTCCAGACGAATCCCAATGAATACCAGACTCAACATGCTAGCAAGGAAATGTTGAAGAAGAAGGACCAAGCAACGGATTCTCCTGCATAGGCTCGAAGAAGAACCTTCCACGGATTACTCTTGGAACAATTGTTGATGTACATGGAACTAACAAAAACAACAATATTAGCAACCACAAACATAGGAAGCAACCATGATGTCCCATGGGTATCAGCTTCGCAGTGTAGTTTTCCTCTATTTTGTTGTTCTTGGTTCTTGCACCGCCAATCTCAAGATCTCTTCTGGCCATAATTTTTTTCCTCTCGATCAAACCCACTTTCCAAGTTTCAAACTTTATTCTGTAAGGTTGCTTAATATCAGGAGGTGGTGGTAAGCCTTGCATCTCTCGAAGTGCACGATAGTGCACTTGCAGCACCACTTCTAAATTAACTTTTTGCGCTTCTGTCAAATCATCAGGCCATTCATTGTGCACCTGCTTCTCCACTAAGTCTAAATCCCACAACAAAGTCCAAGTTTCAGTATCTGCCAGCCTGAGGAGAGCTTTTGGCTCCACCAATTGTTTGGACAGTGCAGGGTCACCTCTTACTTCCACCCTTTTGCCCGCCAGGTAATAACTCATGGTCATTTCCCTCCAGTTAATAACCACCTCTCCCATCTTAGCCAACCAGGCTATACCGAAAATGATATCAACTCCACCTAAATCGAACAAGTAAAAATCCTCCACCACCGTAGCTTCCCTCAAACTAAGCTGAATCTTATCGCACCGTCCCTGAGTCACCTTCTTCTACCCATCCCCCAAGCTTACCAGATACGGCAACGTCTCCGTCACAGGTAGCTTCAAGTCCTCAGCCAAATCCTTACACGCGAAATTATGGCTGGCACCACTATCAATGAGCACCACCACTCTTCTTCCTCCGACCCATCCCACCAGCTTCATCGTTTTGGGCGGTGTCATCCCTTCCACCGAACATGCAGAAAGTTCCATGGTTTTCGACTCGAGTTCTTCCACTTCTTCATTCAACGCTTCCTCCTCGTCCTCTGCCAGCAGTAGGTCGCGCAAACTTCTCTCCGAGCAACGGTGGCCAAGAGCGAACGGGCCTCCAAAATGGAAACAACGACCCTCTTCTCTCCACTTAAGGAATTTTGGGTAAGGAAGGTTCCTCACCATTCTTCCTTTATTATCGCTCCCCCCTACGGTGTTCATTCTTCACCCCGAGTTGGTTGCACCCTCTTCTCTCCGCGTCGACCCCACACTCTCCGTTTCCCCTTATTGGTTCATCGTGGGTCTCGAAAGCTCAGATCGCACCACTGCCCCCATCAATCTCGACCCAGGTTAGTACTCTTGAACCCATTCTAGTTTTCCCCCTTCGTTCGTAACATCGCATCTTCCACATCGCGCGCAATCTGCATCATGGGCTGTCGCGGCCATACAAATTTGATTGCATAAAAGAATGCAGTATAGACTAGGAAGTGACTCATAGGTCGTCTCTCAAGGACTAAATGTGGTTCGAGAATTAGGTCAGACACGAAGTGGGGGGGGGTTTATTGAAAAGTTTGTGAATGTGATGAATTAAATTAAAACATGGATGCAAACAGAAATATGAATACAGAAATGCAAAACGAAATCACATACCGAATAAAAACGGTTGGTCATTAACTTAATTAGAATGTTTCCAATCACAGATCAACAAAATAAAGTTGCGACTCAAACCTCTAATCCAACAAAGTTAACCAACTAAGCGAAGGTTAACCCTGTTTTCATAAAAGCAAACTAAGCGAACGCAGTGTTAATATCAAATCTAAATTACACCATTCAGTTACATCAACTAAGCGAAGATGTAACACCAACTGGGAAACTAAGCGTATACCCAATTGCAAATGCAAAAATAGAATTCACATTAACCAAGTCAGAGTGCACAGACAATCACAATTCAAGAATCTCAAGGAAACAGTGCAATATCGTCAATGACCAACCAAACTAATTTAAGCTACCATGGAAATTAAATTAACACAACTAGAAACCTTAGACAACATTTAAATAAATTAAAATACTAGACAGCAACACTATTACAAACAAATTATCTAACACAGTTAAATAATTAAATGCAACACTAACTCAAACACATGAAGACAACTCAACCTACTAATTAAACTAAGTGAAAACAAGAGAAATTAACAAGCCTATTTTAGTTCTAGTAAATTAAGTGACCCAATATGCAATTAACAAATAAATTAAAATTCCAAATGGCCTAAGGGAACCTCTTGGCCGTGAGTCCGGTTTCAACAAGTCAAACTTCAATTTCCACCTTCAATAAGCCACCAAAATGTGTTGACTTCTTATCCCATGTGCATCATTCTTCAAGGAAATAAGCATGTGCCTTAAATACACAATAAAACCATGTTTTCCTCCCTTCCCATGCAGAAAAAACGTGATTGTACACACCAAGGCACAAAAAAAATGTGAACTACAATGCAATGGTTGCAAACAATGCTTCAAAAAGTCCACAAGTCAAAAAGTGCTCAATTTCTCCTACCCTTGTGCCACATAAGCAAGGTCAAATGAAAAATAAACACCAAAGACCTCTCATCCCCTTGCAATTCTCAGCTGCAACAATGCTAGAGACAAAACCAAAGTGGAAAAAAATTCCTTTAGTTAAAAGAAGCATCTCCTTTTGCTTGGCCAAAAGTGGTAAAAATTAAATGTGCATTTCTCTCTCCGTACTACACTCATTTTCGGTTTTCTTCACTCCTCAACAATCATCTAAGCTTTTCTCCACTTCCCATTACCGGGAACACTCATCATAAACCAAGTTTCCATTCCCAAAAATTACAAGAACAACAAAGCTAAGTTCTACTACTACAAACCAACCCAACTCTCACTTTTCTTCAAACTTTTAATGAAAACAAAATGGAATCCCTAAACCCCTTTGCAAAACCATCCAGCCCCCATCATGAAACACAATGTCCAGCTCAAAATATGATTCCAAACATCAAAAACGAAATGCAAGAAGAAAGGGTTAAAAACTCAAACACCCATACACCAACTCAAGCTTCTTTCACACCAAAACCCATCAAGAACTTCATTTTCATCATCCAATCCAAGAAAATCAAAGTAAATACGAAAATATGGAAGCAAATGAGTAGAAAAACAAAATAGCTCTTCATCCAAACCAAAGACCCATCATGAAAATGCAAAGAAACAACCTCAAGCTCATACTTTCAATTTCAAAGAACAAGAAACAAAGTGGAATATGGGATAGTTTTCACCACCACCAAGCAAATACAATCAAGATTCAAGCAAGAGAAGAAGAAAAATATGATCTTGGTCATTCCATAGCTCAAAGAAAATGAAACCCTACAAGCTCCCAAGGAGGAAGTTCATGAAACCCATGCAAAGTGTGATAGTGAGGGCTTAGAAATGTGTGTGGACGGTCTCCTCATTTCATGACCGAAAGTTGCTCTAAAATTGGTGGGGTCCACCTCTAAAAGAAAACCTAAAGTCTATGCCAAGTGTCCCACACATTGGGCTTCTACAATTTTGCCACAAAAAGGGCCCAATACACAAAATCCTAATTAAAGTTTCTAGAAAACTAGGTTACAATTTAATTAAAATTGAAATAACTAAATGTTGAGTCTTTAATGTGCACGCCACCATCCTAATGCTCCAAATGATGTTTCCCAAAATTTCCCTGCAACCAAAAATGTAATTAATCAGCTCAGAAAATTCAAATTAGTGAAAATACGAATTTCCGTCCAAATTAAGTAGAATTAGGAAAAACGGGGAAATACCGGACAATTAAGCACAATTCCCTGATTAAATTCGGTACAATAAGCTAAGTGAAATCAATAAAATATCGACTCATCAGTCATTCACAGCTTCCTCCTCGTCCTTCGCCAGCAGTAGGACGCACAAACTTCTCTCCGAGCAACAGTGGCCAGGAGCGAACGGGCCTCCAAAACGGAAACAACGGTCCTCTTCTCTCCACTTAAGGAATTTTGGGTAAGGAAGGTTCCTCACCATTCTTCCTCTATTATCGCTCCCCCCTACGGTGTTCATTCTTCACCCCGAGTTGGTTGCACCCTCTTCTCTCCGCGTCGACCCCACACTCTCCGTTTCCCCTTGTTGGTTCGTCGTAGGTCTCGAAAGCTCAGATCGCACCACTTCCCCCATCAATCTCGACCCAGGTTAGTACTCTTGAACCCATTCCAGTTTTACCCCTTCGTTCGTAACATCGCATCTTCCACATCGCGCGCAATCCGCATCGCCTCTATTAACTCATGCGGATTCTGGATCCTCACTTTCCCTTTCACGTCCTCTCACAATCCGGTGAGAAAGTAACCCAATACTTGCTCTTCGGGTATCCCCTTGGTTTGACCCATCAACATCTCTAAATTACGAACAAACTCTTCCACCGTACCCTCCTGGCGTATGGTCGCCAATCTTTCGAAAACCGCCTCCTCTGCCTCCAATTTCTCCCACTACTTTGTGTCGATTGTCGTTTACAGAGCTATCGTCCGAACTCCCCTCCGTTTGATTGGCATGCGTACCCAAAATTTTCATGGTTTGCTGTAAATCCTGTCAGACAGCCGCCACTCCGCTTTCATTCCCTCCATCATGATTTCAATTGCCTCTAACCTTTCTTCCGTATCTTTCTCCATTCTTGCTAAAGTGCCCAATTTGGTAATCCGGCAGGTCGGACCAAATTGTTAGGTTCCTCTGTCAAGAACCCACTCACACACAAGCAATTAGACACACAACACACCCAAGACAGAAGAAAGAATGATCAATTATGGTACTGATAATACGTATACAGGGTATCTGACCGTGAGAGCTTAACCTCCCCCTCAGGAATGATAGATTGTTGTTAGACTTTTTACAAAACAATCAACTACTTTGCACAACTATTCAATTAGCTATTTATTCAATGCTAATACCTCGCTCCTCCTAACTGCATGCCCAAACAGTTAGGCATCCCCCTTTCTATTCCTTCTCACATAAACCCTCCAACTCCTAACACCTTGTTTGGTTTATATTGAGTATGGTCACACTAAGCATCTCAATCCTAGCTTAGTTTAATAAAATTACACTTTCTATTGTCTTTTCCTTTGTTGTCCAGTACTTGAATCACATGGAAAACTGGTTTTGGTGGTGATTTGTTGTATTTTACTACATAAATTGGTACAACAGTGGTGAAAATTTGAAATATGTTGTTTCTTTGTTGTGTCACAGTTTGAGCAAGTTTAAATTGATGGTTTAAAGCTGCTAGCACTGTTCATTTGGTCAAAACATGGCCTATATGCAGATTTGCATTTGAAACCATCAATTTTTGGGTAAAAATGGAAGTGAACCAATGATTTTGAGTTACAATCAATTTCTGAGTTGTTTAAGAGTTTGAACATGCTGAAAATAAGTAATAAAAAATTTTTGGTCGGTCAGCACATGAGCTGTTGAATCACTTCCATTCGTTTTTGGCTTCAAAACCACAATTTCAGTCTACTTTTCTTGTGCAAAATACTTTTTTAGCCACTATTTTTGGTAATTTTACTCAAAATCATTTCTGGATCGTGGAACAAGCTGGTTCAATGTTTGAAAATGAAAATGAATGAACAAAACAAGAAAAATACAATGATAAAAAGCATATAGAACCTTGCAATCCATATTAGAATCCCAAAAACTCAAAAACTCAAATCTGAAACTTCATTGGGACATTTTATCAAACACTTTGGAAAATTATCAAATAGTTTGGTCTGGATGAGTTTGTGATCTGTTATTTTTCGTTTTTATTGCTTTCTTAATCTGTTCTAGTTCTTTTATTAGGTTCCTTTTGTGTGCCTGCTGTTATTCCATTCCCATTCCTACTTGAATTCCTCATTCTTGGCTTCCTAAGTGTACAACATTCATAAATCTGGTTTGGAAATTCTGGTGTAGTTTGTTACTCTGTTTGGTGTGTTTTGAGTGGATCCTTGAGGTGCTGTGGTCGCTGTTGTGAGGTATCCAGTAGCAGAACCCTTCACCTACTGTGGTAGCATATTAGGAAGTGAAAAGGGGCCTGAAGTAGGAACCAAGAAGGTGTTTTTGAGCAGCTGCAACTCTGCTGCCCAACAACCAAAAATCCACTAGAAAAAGCTTTAATTGCAACCTGTTTTGGAGTGACATTCTGCAGCAGCAAGAGTTTGGAGCTCACATTAGTTTTAAGCCTTATTTTAAGCTTGTTTACACCACACATCACGAAACCTTTCCTATTTTAAGTTGAATTTCGTTTCTTTGATTAAGTGGCTTGGAAAAATGCTTTAGAAGCAATTCCAAGTTCACATTTGAACATTGTAATAGTGCTATTTTGTTTTCTTAGTGTGGAAGTGTGTCAAGGGGGCTCCAAGTGTCACTTGAACTTTCACTTAGGGCCGTCTAGCATTTACATTTTTGCATCTTTATTGTTTCTTTTAATTGCTTGTTGATCTTTTGTTTTAAGTCTCCGTGGTATATAGGATTGCATAGCATATAGATAAACCTTCTTTGGGTTTTTAAGAGCATTTCATTACCATTTGAAAACATTTTGAAGAATTTCTACTTAGAAACTAAGGTAAAAGATAACTCTAAGGAAACTTTGGCTAAGCAAGAACTTGGTTTCTAAGCTTGTCCATTTGTGACTCACCTCTTCTTCCTGGGAGCTACTTGGAAACATTTTTTACCTCTAGAATCTCTTTGGAAATTCTTCAACAAAAACAAAGAAAGTTTGTGAAAACCTTTTCACTCATTACTTGTGCAAGACTTTGAAAACCTTGTGAAAAAGTTTTCCTACTCGACAAGAATGAGTCAATCAAGTGTCCAAGGGAGTATGAAATTTAGTAGTGAGGGCTCACAACTAAGAGAATAATTTGAACAAAAGTTCCAACAAAGGGACAATGATATTAGTGAGCTCAAAGGAATGATTGAACAACTTTTGGTCAATCAAAACAAAAAGAAAGAAAGGGCTTCACATAGAAGAAGAGAAAACCATGAAGACACACCCTCTCCCTCTAGTGAGCTTGAGCAATATAGTAGTCATCACCACAATGATGACCACTATTAATTACCTCCTAGGAGAAATCATAGAGAGAGGGAATATTACCCAAGGGAAACTAGAATAGATCTTCCTCCCTTCCATGGTAAAGATGATATTGAAGAATATTTGGAATGGGAGATGAAAGTTGAGCACTTGTTTGAGTGTCACCAAATAGATGATGAGAGGAGAGTAACAATGGCCTCTTTGAGCTTTCAAGGCTATGCCTTATATTGGTGGACTTCCTTGGTAAAAGACCTAAGATGGAGACACCTACCTTCCATTAGGTATTGGAATGAGTTGAGGTCTGCCTTAAGAAGAAGGCATGTTCCAGCTTACTATGACAGAGAGTTAATGGACAAGCTCCATAAACTTCAACAGAGAAACATGAGTGTTGAGGAATATAGGCAGAAAATGGAGTTACTCATGTTGAGAGCTGGGATAAGAGAGGAACCAAGGATAACAATTGCTAGGTTCCAAAGTGGACTCAACTATGACATAAGAGATAAGGTAGAACTTTTACCTTATAATGATCTCAATGAGTTAGTCCAACTTTGTGTTAGACTAGAGCAACAATTAAAGAGGAAAACTCCCTCTAAAAAAGACTACTCTAATTCTTCCTACCCTAGGAAAGAGTCCAAGAGGGAGGGGGAACCCTCCAAATCAAAGGAAGAGGGACCTACAGAAAAGGAAAAAGAAAAATATCCCTCTAGAGAATCTTCAAAAAATGATAGGGTAAAAGAGACCAAGTGTTTTAGATGTTGTTACAAAGGGCACTATTCTTTTGAGTGTCCTAACAAAAGGTCTACTTATATCCTAGAACATCAAAATGAAGATGAAGATTCTTCTAGTGATTCAAATACTTCCATATCTGAGGAAGAAGCCTTACCTTGTGAAGGAGAGTTGTTATTGGTGAGAAGACTTCTTGGAAGTTAACATATAGAACTAGAACAATCACAAAGGGAGAATCTATTCCACACAAGATGCAAAGTTTTTGAAAATACTTGTTCATTGATTGTGGATAGTGGGTCCTCTTGTAATTTTTGTAGTTCTAGAATGGTGGAAAAGTTGGCCTTAACTACTATTTCTCATCCCAAGCCTTATTAGCTTCAATGGATAAAAGAGGATGAAGAAATAGTAGTCAAAACACAAGTAAACATACCTATCTCCATTGGAAACTATGAAGAAACAGTTTTATGTTGTACGAATGGATGTTGGGCATGTTCTACTAGGTAGGCCATGGCAATACGATCAAAACTCCACTCATGATGGCTACACCAATAAGATAACTGTTGGAAAACAGGTTGGCTTCGTTTTTACACCAAGAGGGGGGTGAATTGGTGTTTTGTCAAAAACAAAATCTTTTCGCAGTCTTGCAATCAAAGTATTAAACTTTTTACACTTTCTTGAAATGCAAGTAATGAAAAATCATATGCAGCGGAAAAACGTAGTTGACTGCGTGAAAAGTAAAGTCGACTGCAAAGTAAAAGTGTAGAGATAGAGAAAATCAAACACTGATTTTTATACTAGTTTGGCTAACAATGCCTACATCTAGTGTCCTTCCAACCTAAGAAGCAAATGCACTATAATGGTTGCGGTTTTTACAACAAGAAATTTATAGAAGACGTCCACGTCAAAAATACTCTAACCCAAAACCAAAATATAGCTGCAAAACAATACAACCAGACTTGCAGCAAGAATCCCCTCTTTTGCAATCTGCAACACCACTTTGAACAATCCTCAAAGTGAACAATCCCCTGTAACCAACAGGTTCAAATACCAGTGATGGGTGTTGCACCCCATACAAATTTAATGTGCATAAAGAATGCAGTATAGACTAGGAAGTGACTTTTAGGTCATCTCTCAAGGACCAAAATGTGGTTCGAGAATCAGGTCAAACACGAAGTGGGGGGGTTTTGTGAAAAGTTTTGCGAATGCGGATGAATTAAATTAAAACACAGATGCAAACAGAAAGGTAAATAGAAATGTGAAAACGAAATGTGAAAACGGTTGGTCATTAACTCAATCACTATGCTTCCAATCACAGATTAACGACAAGTACACACTACTCTAATCTAAATCCAACACGAATCACCCAACTAAGCGAAGGCTAATTCGGTCTTCAAAATTGCAAACTAAGCGAATGCAATGCACAAATTTAATCAGTCATGCACCATACAATTTAATCAACTAAGCGAAGATTAGACACCGATTAGGCAACTACACGTATACCCAATCGCAAGCACACAACATATTAAATTGAGCCAAATCAGAGCAGCAGCATGACAATTAAAGTGCAGATATTTCATGAATAAACTACTCTAACCTCTAATCCAGCACAGCTAACCCACTAAGTGAAGGTTAATCATGATATCATAATCGCGTACTAAGCGAATGCAATACACCTATTCCATCCAATGTGTTCTATACAGATCGATCAACTAAGCGAAGATACAATCATCAATTGGGCAACTAAGCGTATACACATTGCAAGAACACAGTCAGATTTTATAGAATGTCAGGCAGAACAGAATAAACCCAAGAACAGTCTAAGAATCTCAAGGAAACAATGCAATTTCGTTAACGACCAACCAACTTACTTAAGCTAACATTAAAACTAAATTATCACAACGGAAAAGAGTAGACAACATTAAAGTGAACGAAGATAAAAAAGTGAACAAAAAGGAAATAAGTCATCAAACCAAATAACCTAGCGGCATTTAATTAAGCAAGCTTTCTATGCATAAGGAAAACGAGGCATTGAAACATAAACGAAAAAAAACTAGCCGACGGTAATAAATCATAAGTGCAAATTGTTTAGGAAAATCAAATTCCAATCTCAACGTGCGTAACCCAATTTAATGCAATAGCTAATCAGTAAATGCATCTAATATTATAGAAATGCAACGCGTCAACGAAACTCCCTTCTCTAAGAAATAAAATGCCAGCAACTACTTCAACACTTTTTGAATTTCAACAACGAGAATGTAAAAATCAATTGCATTCAAACATAAATACAATATATAAAAGAAAACAGCAATTGCAATCTCCGACTAAGAAAAATAATGGAACCAGCGTGACACTACAGGCTAAACGAACAATGAACGTGTGTGCTCTTCCTATTGGACGTCGCCCTCCATGCTTTTCTCTTCTCCCAGAAATATGATGTAATGCCTCTCCCGTGTGGCGGCTGATCTGCTTCACATATATCTCAACAATAAGCGAAACCCTGCTGCTGGACAATGAAAGCCCTCCACGTGGCAGCAGCTGGATGCGTTAAAAAACATTTGCTGGGCCGTGGTGCTTTCATCCAATGCTGCTGGACGCATGTTGGTGCAGTTGTGTGATAAATGATGTGCTCATGGGCGTGCTGCTTGCGGGATGGGTGGTGGATGTGAGCAGGCCGAGAATGTGGAGCGCAACAGATTGCTGGACGTCACCCCTTCCTGCTCCAGCTTCAAAGACGTGGCAGCCACCTTGCTTGCTGGATGCACCTCTCCTTTGGGCCTTAACACGTGCCTTGCTGGACTTGCTCCTCCGTGGCAGCTACTACCTTTAGCAAGAAAAAAAGCAAATGCACAATGTCTTTATTAAAAGAAAAGAAATGAAATGAATCCCTCAAATGCACGTGCTGCAGCCCGAAATAAATGAGGCACCGATTGCTTCTTTAAGGAATAAAAAAAATTGAATTCTCCTCCCAGCAGCCGTATCACTACTAATCTTCATTTTATCCAATTCCAGCCCAAGTTCACTGCAACTATTGGAAGCCCGTCTCCGTGCACCCCTAATTTTAACGTGTTGCAACTTCTTCTCATAAGTCCAAAGAGTAAAATCACCGTAGTGTCTTCCAAATGTTCTCAAATTGTATTTCCAAAATCTCTCCCGCAATTAATAATGCAATTAATTAACTCAGATAATTCAAATTAATTAAAATTAGAATTTCTGGTCAAATTAAGTATAATTAACAAAAACGGAAAAATATCGGACATTTAAGCACAATTCCCTGATTAATTCTAGCACAATAAACTAAGTGAAATCAAGAAAATATTGACTCGTCAACCAGCAGTCTTTACGAATGTCAAGCCAGAAAAACAATGCAACTGTCTTCAAGGATGCCAAGCCTGAACGTGATCAACTCAGAAACACCTTCTTGTGCAGTTACTGATCAATATTTGTGTGCACAGAAGAACCTCCCTTTGAATCACTTTCAAGAAAGATCACCACCATCTTCTTGGAGAATTCTTGGACCTCTTACAACAGAGAATTCAATATCAAACAGAAATGAAATTGTCAGTTCATCAAAAGTCACTTAACTGATTCGTGATCAGTTTATTTATAGATTTCTGTTAATTAGACAGACTCTCAGTCGATTATGCTACTAATTCAGTCGACTGTATTATGACAGTTATAACAATCAGTCAACCTGGTAGCATATAGTCAACCAAAAACAAAACACATTTAATACAGTTGACTAAGACATTAATGCTCAACTAACTTTTAAAAATATAGCCGTTAGAGTGCAAGAGCATAACAGAATTTCAAATCAGATAACTAATACAGTCGAATGTGTGGCGCACATAGTCGACTTCAATCATGTAAAATATTTTGAAATTCTTTTCTTCTCAAAGATTCACAGAGCACTGATTGTCAAAATCTGTACAAATATTTTAGCATAGTCGAATCCATTAATAATGTATTCGAATGCACTAGAACTTTGTCACATAGTTATAAGTTCACAAAAGTGCTTGTGGTTTTCAACTTTAAAACATGTGCAGAAAAACATATGTAATGATGCATTGAACATAGCACATAAAGCATATATACACATTCCATATATATATATTCATCAATCAACATAGGAACATGCAACACAGTACATAAGCATGTTAACAGATATAACAATCAATTTGCATAAGAACATGTAATAACAACAAACAACATATGCATGCTATTAAGCAACGTGCTGTCATCATCAAAAACTATATTGATATAGAAATTGTGTTGTCAACAATCAATCTCCCCCTTTTTTGATGATGCACAACCATGATTAATAACCAACCATGTTTGCATAATGATAACGGTTGAAAAACCGTTATTTTTATACTTAATTTTGATATCAAATGCACCCTTGTTGACTTAGAAACTTGCTTTGACTCATGATTTTTCTTTAGTTTTGTGAATAAAAGAGTTGAGGACATGTTTTGTGATTTTATCATTAAATTCCCTTGATTTTATAGGTTTTTGGAATGATTTGAAAGAAGGGTTGAAGTATCAAGGGGTTGTAGTGCAGAAAAGTCAACCAGTCAACCAGTCAACCAGAATTCTGAAAAATTGACCAGAGTTGACCAGAAAAGTCAACCAGTTGACCATAGTGAGTTGACTGGCGCTAAGCGGTGCCTGAGCAGCTGCTAAGCGGTCCAGTGATCAGAGGCAAACCGCTGAGCGCTGTTTTTGACCGTTGAGCGGTTTGGACGCGGCCTTGGACCTGTTTTATGTTATTTTTATGATCTTTTTGGGCTCGGGCTTGTTTTCTGTTATTTTTATGCCCTATTTAAAGGCCAGAACGTTTTAGGGTTTGTATCTTTTGGTGGCTTAGGCACAGAAACACACTTTCCACCCCTTTGGGGTAGATTTGGAGATGGTGACAGCTCTCCTTTTCTCCTTTTTAGGGTTTCTATCTTCATTCTTTCATTCCATTCACCTAGTTTCTCCATGACGATGGGGAACTAAACCTTATTTGTTGCTGGGGAAAGATGTATCCTCTAAACTCTCTTGTATTTGAATCAATTATTTTTATTGATATATGCTTACTTCATTAATTGTTAGAGTTTTCCTCTTTGCTTAATGCATACATCGTTTAACTCATTCGGTGGTATGATCCTTGATTTTGTCGATATGAGGACGTACGGGGAAATCTAGAACTAGGGAAATTCTCCCAAAGGTAGTATTGCCTATACATAGGAATATGTGGTAATATGAGGATTGGTTGCATACACACTCCTGTGCTTCAAAATTAATTATTAACTCGTAGTTAAGGATAGGCTTTCTTACCGGTGATAGCAATATTAAGTGTTTTAGAGAGTGACATTAACATTAATGAAGAAGAGGAATTCTTATATGCATGAGAGTGATTAGGTGAAATCTAACCTCAACAACATATTCATCTTATATTCTAATCTTCATCCATCCATCCAATTTTGTGTTTAACCTCAATTGATCAAATTGCATTCATGTTTATTTTTCTGCACTTTATATTTAAAAATCCCAAAATATTATTTTTATAATCTTGATTGGTTAAGCAAAAGCACAAAAATTTAGTGTCGTGAGTCTCTCGGGAAAACGATACTTGGACTTACCATTTATTATTACTTGATACGATCTGGTACACTTGCTAGGGGTTTAACAAGTGTTTGGCGCTGTTGTCGGGGACTCGTGGTAGAACTATTCTATGTGTGTGATTCTTAACTGATTAGACTTTCTTTCTGTTTTTATCTTTCTGTTTTTTTTTTAAAAAAATGAAAATAAAAAAGTATATCCTTTCTGTTTTTATTTTCTGTTAAAAAAAAACGAAAAAAAATATCTTTTTCTGTTTTTATTTTTCTGTTTTTATCTTTCTATTTTTTTTTAAAAAAAAAACGAAAATAAAAAATTATATCCTTTCTGTTTTTATTTTTTGTTTAAAAAAAAACAAAAAAAAACTATATCTTTTTCTGTTTTTATTTTTCTGTTTTTATCTTTCTGTTTTTTTTTTAAAAATAAAAACGAAAATAAAATAAAATAATATCTTCTCCTTATTTTTCTCCTCATTCTTCTCCTTATTCTTCTCCTCATCCTTCTCCCTATTCTTCTCCTTATCTTTCCATCTTTCTATCTTTCTATCTTTCTATTTATTAAGTTGGGATTGGAATTTTCGTTTTGTCCCCTGTTTCAAAAATGAAGCCCTTTGGTCTCCATGTTTTCAATTTTGAGTGCAATCGGTCCCTTCCGTTAAGTAGATGCTAACGACGTTAAATGTTAGCTTATATGGCAACATGAGTTATCCAGCGTGGAAATAATCATTTTTTAGCAATGCCAGATGTGAAAACATCATTTTAGCTCTGGACCCAAGCCCAAAACGTTCTCCTCTCAGATCAGTAACCCCCATAGGGGTCCTCACACTCTCCTCCCCATTTCACTCAAACGAAGAACACCAGAAACCTAAGGCCTCTCTCTTCGCCACTCACACTGATGCATCTGTGAAGGGTGTGAAAATGAAGATGGTTATGTATGTTGATGCATTGTAGCGTGTACCAGAGGGGGGACTTGGATCCCTTCGAGAACGACAACGACAATTCTTCTTCAACTTCCACAGTCAAACACTTCAACAATTGCAAAAGCCCCAATTTCCCAATCTAAGACCTAACTTAATGTCTTCAGGAAACGAAATTGGTTCGAGCTTAATCATCTTCAACAAAAACCCATCTTCCAAACCCTTATCCTTGATAGCTCCAACAACCCATTTTCACCTCTGAACGAATGAAACCAGAGACATGCCTCTTTGCTGCTCACGACCACTACTCAACTTCTGGCCACTACAAACCGAGGTCCACGGCGTCACCGACAGCGACTCTCCACCCCCTTTTCTTTTTCGATCTCTTTCTCTTACGCGAGGGTAACCCCCTGCCAACAAACATCGTCGCGTGCCTCCCCTTAGACCAGAGCCTTTGTTGGCGAAGCGGGTCACCGCCACTCTTCCTGGTTGGCCAAGAACATCGTTGGCGACAACACCAACGTTGAAAGCGCCGTTGCCCTTCACGGCCTTCTTCCTTTCGCTCGCTCTCTTTCACGCATGGGGGAGAAACACCGCCGCCGCCAGACATCCCTCGTTGTCGCTGCTCGCACCTTTGTTGCTCTTCGCCACAGCGATCTAAACCGACGACCTTGGCTTGCGAGAGAGGACGAAGATGGTGGTCCGCGATGGTGTTCTTGGCCGGTGAGGAGGAGGAGCGACGACCCTGGCTTGGTCGGCGGCGACTTGCACGGGAGAGTGGCGTTGAAGGCGCCAGCAACCTCGTCGGTCCAGGTCGTTGCGACGACGAGCGGTTGTGGCGGCAGTGGGTGCAGGAGTGGCGGCAGTGGGTTTCAGAGATGAATATATTAGGGTAAATCCTTTTTTTTCTTCTTTTTTTCTTTTCTTTAAGATGATATTTTCACATCTGTCATTGTCAAAAAAATTTTTTTTTTCCATGTTGGATAACTCATGTTGCCATATAAGCTAACATTTAACGCCGTTAGCATCTACTTAACGGAAGGGACCAATTGCACTCAAAATTGAAAACATGGGGATCAAAGGGCTTCATTTTTGAAACAGGGGACAAAACGAAAATTTCAATCCCAAATTGGGGACTAAAAAGGTATTTAGACCTTTTTCTTTTTATCTTTTTATTTTTTTTATCATTCTATCTTTATCTTTTCTACAAAAACAAGAAAAAAAAAGAAAAAAAAAGAAAATTAAAATAAAAAAAATATCTTTTACTATTTTTATTTTTTGGGCTAATTCTGTGCTCTAGTGCAGTGTTCTTTAGTGTATGCAGGATAAAATTTTTGGTACTAGGAGCACAAGATCATCAGGAGGCAGATAAGGAAGGAGAATTGGTTCACCAACACCCTGATGTGAAAAGAGACAAACCCAAACCTGGCACACCAGTGAAATTCAAGAATAGGTTATGGGTTGTCAAGACTATCAAAGCAAACAAGAGTTCTTGAGATTGAGGAACTTTAGAGTTGGTGATAAAGGAAATTTCCGAGATGTTGTTGGTGTCATAGAGGAAGGAAGAATGCCAACATAAAATATCAACACCTACTGATAGGTGTTTGGGCTTTACCGGGTCAAGCTAAAGACGTTAAAGAAGCGCTTGCTGGGAGGCAACCCAGTTTCTAACCCCGTTTTTGAATTATTTTTTTTCTTTTATCTGATTTTATTTTATTTAATTTTTTTTAGGTTAAATGCTGCTTCTGATGGCAGTAATGATAACATCTACTGATGGATGTTAGGTGATTTGGCATCTACTTATGGAAGCCAATGAAGATAAGAAAGATTAGCATCTACTGATGGATGCTATATGGTTAAACATCTACTGATGGATGTCACTGACAGCATTTATTGATGAATGCTACTGGATAGCATCTACTGAGGGATGCTAGAAGATTTAGGTATCTACTGAAGGATACCAGGAAAGTACACCTACTGATGGGTGATGGTAAGATTTGCACCTACTGATGGGTGCTAGAAAGGTTTGGGTCAGGCTCGTGACGTTAAACAAGCGCTACCTGGGAGGCAACCCAGTTGATTTATTTATTTTTGCATGTTTTAATTCTTGTTCTAGTTGCATATGTGAGATAAGTGATTGGGAATTGCATAAAAATTAAATTTTGAAAGTTGAATTTGAAGGTTTAAAGGGTTAAAATGTTTTAAAAAGAAAAAAAGAGAGGGGTGTAAACCGTGCCCACCGCCGGGCGGTGGCGACGCTGAGGGGTCAAAGCATTTTAAAAGAGGGTTTTGTTCTTTTGGCCCATTATTTGATTTTTCTACCCCTCAGGTTCGCCCAAGCACTCTTTACCAAACCCATAATCTCTCTTTCACTTTCAAAAATCCTATAAAGATTTCCCAACACTTCTCCTATCATCCTCTCTCTTAAAAACCCAATTTTTATCACTTTTTAATCCAAGTTTGGGGTTTTGTGAGAGCCCAGCTATTTGGGGTTGATTCCTCCACATTCCTTGGAAGAACTTTTGTGTGCTACTAACGTTTAATGAGATTTCTTGTGGTTTTGTGAATTGTACTTGATGCAGGGATGACCTCCTCATCAGGAAAGAAGATCAAGACTGTGGGGAACAAGAGGAAGGAATCAGGGTTGGAGCAGTTGAAGCTCCAACTATGGAGGAAGATGATGAGATAGCATTTACTAATGGATGCTATCTGCACTAGAACAAGATTTTCTATCTTTGTTTTTGTATTTATTTGATTCTGTTTAGTAGTGTAGGATTGATGAACTTGGTTGGACACTATATCTGATGCAGTGGTTTGATATTGATATTTTTGCATGATTGGTATTGCTTGATGATGCTTTGATATTGATGATGTTGAGATTGCACAATATGCTGATATACAGGTGGTGGTTCACAAGCTGTGTGAACAGATGCATTATGATTTTGTGATTATGATTATGAGGCTAAGTAGGATATTTGATTGAATGATAGGAATAAGCTTATGTGAGGTTTTTAAGCTCCAGAGTTCTTATTGATATATTTGCTATCTACTGGAAGCATGAATGATTTTGCCTAAATTTCTTTGATTGATTGAATTGCATGTATGTGTCATATGATCAAGGCCGTTTTTGAAAAGCCCTTTTCTAGCCAAAAATTTCGTCCCACATGAAAAAGGAACATTCTATGTTCTACCCTCTTTGAACCTAAGCCTTAAACAGAATGTGAAAACCCTTGCTTCGAAAATCTTTGCCTTGAGTTAGGTTGAAAAATATTTTTGGGGTATTGTTAAAAGTTCAAGTTTGGGGTTGTTGGGAGAATTGAAAAAGAAAAGAAAAGTTAGACATTTAGCTTATGTGTTGAAAAGAAAATGCATGAGAAAAGATGAAAAAGATAGAAAAAGAAAAGCATGAAAAGAAAAGCTCAATGTGAAGAAAAGGGAAAGTTGGGAATAAGTGAGATTGGTAAAATGAGAGTTTGTGCTTGAACCGTGATTATGTGAATAACTCTCTTAACTCAAGGGTTTTGTGATCAAGAAAAACCAATTTTCCTTGTTAGCCCAACCACATTATAAGCCTTGAAAAGTCCTTGTGATGACATGTGTATGTGATGATGTTTGATTGTGGCAAATGAAAGGCAACTTTGTTCTATGTGACATGTAGATAGTAGAGGGAAGGAGTGACCTTTATACACCTTTGAGTGAAACACTTTGGAGTGCTTGAGTTTTATATACTTTTGAGTGCTTGAGTGAAACACTAGGTGAGGAAGAATTCCATGAATCTGGGATTATATCTATGTTTAGCTAATTGATCATTCATGAGAATAGCATCTGTTGGAAAATTATGTGTCTATGTGAACACCATGATGAGTAATTTGAATCAAAGCATGTGAACATCTTGACTAAATTCTATTGATGAGTTGATTTGAGTGATTACTTATCTTGAAAGAAAAAAGTTTTTGAATGTGATTGAACCATTGTGTTGATTTGTGGAAGACTAAGTTTCATCTTGTTTGCTTGAGGACAAGCAAAGTTTCAAGTTTGGGGTTGTGATAACGGTTGAAAAACCGTTATTTTTATACTTAATTTTGATATCAAATGCACCCTTATTGACTTAGAAACTTGCTTTGACTCATGATTTTTCTTTAGTTTTGTGAATAAAAGACTTGAGAACATGTTTTATGATTTTATAATTAAATTCCCTTGATTTTATAGGTTTTTGGAATGATTTGAAAGAAGGGTTGAAGTATCAAGGGTTGTAGTGTAGAAAAGTCAACCAGTCAACCAGAATGCTGAAAAATTGACTAGAGTTACCAGAAAAGTCAACTAGTTAACTAGAGTGCAGTTGACCGGCGCTGAGCGGTGCCTGAGCGGCTGCTGAGCGGTCCGACGACCAGAGGCAAACCACTGAGCGTTATTTTTGACCGCTGAGCGGTTTGGACACGGCCTTGACCCTGTTTTATGTTATTTTTATGATCTTTTTGGGCTTGAGCTTGTTTTCTGTTATTTTTCTGCCCTATTTAAAGGCCAGAACGTTTTAGGTTTTGTATCTTTTGATGGCTTAGGCACAGAAACACACTTTCCACCCCTTTGGGGGTAGATTTGGAGATGGTGACAACTCTCCTTTTCTCCTTTTTAGGGTTTCTATCTTCATTCTTTCATTCCATTCACCTAGTTTCTCCATGACGATGGGGAACTAAACCTTATTTGTTGTTGGGGAAAGATGTAACCTCTAAACTCTCTTGTATTTGAATCAATTCTTTTTATTGGTATATGCTTACTTCATTAATTGTTAGAGTTTTCCTCTTTGCTTAATGCATACATCGTTTAACTCATTCGGTGGTATGATCCTTGATTTTGTCGATATGGGGACGTACGGGGAAATCTAGAACTGGGGAAATTCTCCCAAAGGTAGTATTGCCTATACATAGGAATATGTGGTAATATGAGGATTGGTTGCATACACACTCTTGTGCTTCAAAATTAATTATTAGGAATGCTAGGAATTGTATGAACTCGTAGTTAAGGATAGGCTTTCTTACCGGTGACAGCGGTATTAAGTGTTTTAGAGAGTGGCATTAACATTAATGAAGAAGAGGAATTCTTATATGCATGAGAGTGATTAGGTGAAATCTAACCTCAACAACATATTCATCTTATATTCTAATCTTCATCCATCCATCCAATTTTGTGTTTAACCTCAATTGATCAAATTGCATTCATGTTTATTTTTTTGCACTTTATATTTAAAAATCCCAAAATATTATTTTTATAGTCTTGATTGGTTAAGCAAAAGCACAACAGTTTAGTGTCGTGAGTCTCTTAGGAAAACGATAATTGGACTTACCATTTATTATTACTTGATACGGTCTGGTACACTTGCCAGGGGTTTAACACATAATCAAATACTAAACAGAGTAACAACAGATATATCACAGTTCAAGTAACTTTGTATGTAACACAATCAAACAACAAAATATCAAGCAAGTATGAGATAGAATAAACATTCTCCCCCTTTGTGCATTAACAAAAAAGGAATGCTCTAGATATTTATGCTGATTTTTCAAACCGAGATGCATCAAAAAGTGTATGCAATTTTCAAGATGCAATGATGCTCTCATTAGCACATTTAATCACATGTAAATGATAACTTCCCCTGAAATGCAGGCATGTGAAAGAAAAATGTTTAATATGTGATACCCCCCATGTCATTATGCATAGATATCAAGACCAGATCAGATGCACAATGCAGTATAACACAGAGTATACAAAACAATATAGTACAAACTTGTATCAAAGACAAGATATCAAACAACTTAGTCATGCAATGATACAATCATCAACAATCTCACAATATTATGTTAAATAAGATATTTAAAATCAATGAAAGAAAAACCAAATTCCAGAATTGGAATTATTAATCCTGTTTAAAACAGTCGATTGCATTATTTCCTCAGTCGAATGCATTGCTTTCCAAGGTTGATGAATTCCACTTACAGTTTCAAAAGCAATGTTCTTCCTGCAAAACCTTTCAAAGATCTTTTCTAGATCAAGCATTTTAGTTAAGCAAGAAAGATAATCAATAGTAACGGAATACAATATGTAAAGATGTAAAACAGATTAAGCATATTCGACTTCACTCAAATCACAGTTGAATCAATTCATTCAGTGTATCAGATATTAATCAACCAGATTAAGGAAACTGAAATTGATTCAAAATACTAATTTCATTTCCTTGATAAAAGATATTACAATGATTAAACACATAACAAGGAAAACAAAAAGATGATGGCATTCTAAGCCATACACAAAAGATCAGAACAAAAGACATCCTATGACTCTAGACAAAACAAAGAGTGAACAACACATGTGTCTAATACTACTCAAATCATACTGCTAGTTTGCTAGACCCTATCATACACGAGAGTCCATAGTTTCATTTTCTATCAAATCTTCTTCGTTCTTTTGATTCAATATGCGATCAACTTTTGATTCAAGACACTCATGCTTGTCACTGATATTCTAAAGTAAGGTTGAGGTAGGATGAATGGAATTGGATTCAGAATATGCAATTCTTCTTTGATCTTGTGTAACAGAAGTGCTTCCATACAGATGTAGTAAATTTTCTTCACCCTTAAAGCACCACCCTCTCAAGGTTCTTGTTAGACCAAAAGAGATTAAAGTGTTCCGATTTATTGCATTTGCACAGTTGCAATGGAGTCTTCTTTCACCATTCATGTTAACATCTTTCTCTTCAAGGATTTTACTAACAAATACAACATAAGGTATAAAGATTGACCTGCTCAGGGAACGTTCAGTCATGTGGTATTTCAAAACTTCAATCTAGTTGACGGGAATGTTGTTTTTAAGGGCATATAGTAAGATGATGTCATTTGTTGACATGTTTTGCTCAACAGGTCGTCCAGGGAGGATTATGAACACAAACATGATAACGGTTGAAAACCGTTATTTTTATGCTTAGTATTGATATTAAATGCACCCTTGTTGACTTAGAAACTTGCTTGGAATCATGATTTTACTTTAGTTTTATGAATAAGAGAGTTGAGGATATGTTTTATGATTTTATCAATAAATTCCCTTGATTTTGCAGGTTTTTGGAAAGATTTGAAAGAAGGGTTGAAGTATCAAGGGTTGTAGTGCAGAAAAGTTAAATAGAATGCAGAAAAGTCAACAAGTCAACCAAAAAGTCAACAGTCAACCAGAGAAGTCAACCAGTTGACCAGAATGTTGACCAGAGCGCTGAGCGGCAGTTTTGGGCATTGAGCGCAAGTTGGCAAACCGCTGAGCGCTGGGGACGCGGGCCTGGACCTGTTCTCTGCGATTTTTATGATCTGTTTGGGCTTGAACTTGTTTTCTGTTATTTTTATCTCCTATTTAAAGACTTGGACACCCTAGGGTTTGTATTCCTTTGGCAGAAAAGGACGTCCAGAGCTATTTTACACTCCTTGGAGAAGATTTCACTGAAGCTTAGGCTCCAATTTATCAAATCTAGGGTTTGATTTTCCATTCTTTCATTGTATTGCATCTAGTTTCACCATGTCAATGGTGAACTAAACCCTTTGTTGTTGGGGAACAATGTAATCTTTTGAAACTCTCTTATATTCAAATTCTTATTTTATTCATATGCTTGCATATGCTATTATTATCAATTATTGGGTTCTTTATCTATGCTTAAAGCTATTATCATTTAACTCATTTGATACATAGATGTTTGCCTTTGTCGATACGGGGAAGTCATGAACTGATAGGGAATTCCTTGATAAACAAATACCACCTAGGGATAGGGGGTAGGACGATCAATTGTATTTTGCTTATGTTTATAATGGGTTGCTAATTACTAGGGGAGACTAGGGATAGTAAGCCAGTAACTAGTAGTAGGCTTTTTTCACTAAGGGATCGGGTTTAGGGTAGACTAAGAAAGTTTGCATAACAATTAGATAATAAAGCGAATTTAATAAGAAGAGTAGATATAAGAGAGTGGATAAGATGAAATTGCAAACCCTAACAACTCCATTCATCCATACCTTTTTCTTGTAAATTGAATCAATTGCATTTGCATATTTACTTTTTGTTTATGCATTCAAACCACAAGTTAATTTTCTCTACAAGTCTTACTATATTGATTTACACGAAAGATAAGGCCTTTAAGTCATTTGGGAGAACGATATTGGGTTTACCAATTATATTACTTGATAACGATCTGGTACACCTGCCAGGGGTTTAACAAGTTTTTGGCGCCGTTGCCGGGGACTCGTGGTTTAACTTATCTAGTAGTGTAAATTGATTAAATTTGACTTGATTTTATGTTTGTTTTTATTTTTGTTCTAATAAATGTTTTCTAGGGTTTTGTGCCTAACGTTTGCAGGATGTAGTACGGACGAGAATTTGACTATATGGGCACTCAATTCTATCAAAATGATTTCAACCACTGGTGGGAACCTCATTCAAAGATGAATCAAAGCCAATTTGGGCAACAATCCTCTACGCTAAGAGAAACGTTGGGGGAAGCTGAACAACGTTTACAACAGAAACAATCTTTTATACCAAGAGAAACGTTAAGGGAAGTTGAACAACGCTTACTGAAGAAACATTTCTCTTTGCAGAAAGAAGCGTTGGGGGAAGCCGAACAACGTTTACAACAAAAACAATCTTCTGTACGAAGAGAAACATTGGGGGAAGTCGAAGAACGTTTATGGCAGGAACAACTCTCTTGCATGTTGAAGTCTCTGGGTATTGGGGTTAATACTGAAGTTAACCCTAAAGAGGAATGTCAAGCCACTATCTCTGAAAATGATAAGGTTGTTGAGGAGGAGAAGATAAAGGAAGAAGAGATAGAGATATATGGGAGAAGATAGAGGAGGAAAAGATAGAAAGAGGTGATGAGAAAATAGAGGAAGAAAAGAGAGAAGAGATAAAAACAGAAAAGGTTGTTGATGAGGAAAAGATAGAGATAAAAGAGGAAAAGATAGAGGAGATAGAAACAGAAAGGTTGAGTGAGGAAGAGAATGAAGTGGTTTATAGAAAAGAAAAAAAAAAGTGCGAAAATAAAAAAGAAGAAATCAAGGAAAAATAAAAAGAGGAAGTTGAGGGAGGAGAAGAGTGAGAAAAAGAGGAAGAAAGGAAAAAAGAAAAGATCATGTGAAAAACCCCTTTCTCATCAAAAGAAATATCATAGGAAAGAAAAGAAGTTTAAGTGCTTTATTGAAATCTTCAAGAAATTGGAGATTAAAGTTCCTATGATTGAGACATGGAAACAAGTGCTTGGTGTTTTCAACTTTTAGAAAAAATTCAACAGGAAGAAGAAAAAGAAAAGAATATCAAGCAACGGGAGTATTTTTCTGTTTTTTTATCTTTCTGTTTTTATTTTTCTGTTTTTATTTTTCTGTTTTTTATTTTTCTGTTATTATTTTTCTTTCTGTATTAAACAAAAAAACCGAAAAAATAAATAAAATAAAATAATATCTTTTACTATTTTAATTTCTTTTTTTAAAAAAAAAATTAAAAAAAAAGAAAAAAAATAAAAAATAAAAAATAACAATAAAAATAAATATATATTTTTTTCTGTTTTTATTTTTTGTTTTTATTTTTCTATTTTTCTATTTTTAATTAAAAAAATTAAGAAAAAAACGAAAATTAAAATAAATAATATCCTTTACTGTTTTTATTTTTTTTGGGTTTTACCGGGTCAAGCTAATGACGTTAAAAGAGCGCTTGCTGGGGGGCAACCCAGTTTCTAATTTTTTTTAATTATTTGTGTGGAGTGAATTTGATTTTTTTGTTTGAGTTTTTAGGTTAAATGCTGCTTCTAATGGCAGTGATGATAGCATCTACTGATGTATGCTTTTACAACATCTACTGATGGATGTTGCTATGAAAGAGGACGGTGAATAAACATCTACTGATGGATGTCACTGACAGCATTTACTGATGAATGCCACTAGGATATCATCTACTGAGGGATGTTAGAAGATTTAGGTATCTATTGAAGGATATCAGGAAGGTACACCTACTGATGGGTGTTGGTAAGGATTGCACTTACTGATGGGTGCTAGAAAGATTTTGGGTCAGGCTCGTGACGTTAAACAAGCACTACCTGGGTGGCAACCCAGTTTTCTAAACTTGTCTTTTTAATGCTTTATTTGCTTCTGTTTTTAGAATAGTGTGTGATGACTTGGTTGGAAACTATATCTGATGTAGTGGTTTGATATTGATATTTTTACATGATGGGTATTGCTTGATGATGCTTTGATATTGATGATATTGAGAATGTGCACAATATGCTGATATACAGGTGGTGGTTCACAAGCTGTGTGAACAGATGCATTGTGATTTTGTGATTGTGATTATGAGGTTAAGCAGGGTATTTGATTGAATGATTGGAATAAGCTTGTGTGAGGTTTTTGAGCTCCATAGTTCTTATTGATATATTTTCTATCCACTGGAAGCATGAATGGTTTTGCCTAAGTTTCTATGATTGATTGAATTGCATGTATGTGTCACATGATCAAGGCTGTTTTTGATAAGCCCTTTTCTAAGCCAAAAATCTCGTCCCACATGAAAAGCAGGGTATTTGATTAAATGATTGGAATAAGCTTGTGTGAGGTTTTTGAGCTCCATAGTTCTTATTGATATATTTTCTATCCACTGGAAGCATGAATGGTTTTGCCTAAGTTTCTATGATTGATTGAATTGCATGTATGTGTCACATGATCAAGGCTGTTTTTGATAAGCCCTTTTCTAAGCCAAAAATCTCGTCCCACATGAAAAAGAACATCGTATGTTCTACCCTTTTTTTTGAACCTAAGCCTTAAACAGGATGAAAACCCTTGCTTTGAAAATCTTTGCCTTGAGTTAGGTTGAGACATATTTTTGGGGTATTGTTAAAAGTTCAAGTGTGGGGTTGTTGGGAGAATTGAAAAAGAAAAGAAAAGTTAGACATTAAGCTTATGTGTTGAAAAGAAAATGCATGAGAAAAGATGAAAAAGATAGAAAAAGCAAAGCATGAAAAGAAAAGCTCAATGTGAAGAAAAGGGAAAGTTGGGAATGAGTGAGATTGGTAAAAAGAGAGTTTGTGCTTGAACCATGATTGTATGAATAGCTCTCTTAACTCAAGGGTTTTGTGATCTAGAAAAACTAATTTTCCTTGTTAGCCCAACCACATTATAAGTCTTGAAAAGTCCTTGTGATGACATGTGTATGTGATGATGTTTGATTGTGGCAAATGAAAGGCAACTTTGTTCTATGTGACATGTGGATAGTAGAGGGAAGGAGTGACTTCTAAAACACCTTTGAGTGAAACACTTGAGTGAAATAATTTATCTAGTGAGGATTGCTTCCATAATTCATGATTATATCTATGCTTAGCTAATTAATTATTCATGAGAATAACATATGTTGGAAGATTATGTGATTGTGTGAACACCATGATGAGTAATTTGAATCAAAAGCATGTGCACATCTTGACTAAATTATATTTATGAGCTTATTTGAGTGATTACTTATTTGGAAAGAAAGGTTTTGGAATATGTTGAACCATTGTGATGATTGGTGGAAGATTAAGTTTCATCTTGTTTGCTTGAGGACAAGCAAAGTTTCAAGTTTGGGGTTGTGATAACGGTTGAAAAACCGTTATTTTTATGCTTAATATTGATATTAAATGCACCCTTGTTGACTTAGAAACTTGCTTGGAATCATGATTTTGCTTTAGTTTTATGAATAAGAGAGCTGAGGATATGTTTTATGATTTTATCAATAAATTCCCTTGATTTTGTAGGTTTTTGGAATGATTTGAAAGAAGGGTTGAAGTACCAAGGGTTGTAGTGCAGAAAAGTTAAATAGAATACAGAAAAGTCAACCAGTTAACCAGAAAGTCAACTAGTCAACCAGAAAAGTCAACCAATTGACTAGAATGTTGACCAGAGCGCCGAGCAGTAGTTTTGGGCGCTGAGCGCCAGTTGCCAAACCGCTGAGCACCGTTTTTGAGCGCTGAGCCCTGGGGACGCGGGCTTGGACCTATTTTCTGCGATTTTTATGATCTGTTTGGGCTTGGACTTGTTTTCTGTTATTTTTATGTCCTATTTAAAGACTTGGACACCCTAGGGTTTGGATTCTTTTGGCAGAAGAAGACGTCCAGAACTGTTCTACAGTCCTTGGAGAAGATTTCTTGGATGCGTAGGCTCCAATTTATCATATCTAGGGTTTGCTTTTCCATTCTTTCATTGTATTTCATCTAGTTTCACCATGTCAATAGTGAACTAAACCCTTTGTTGTTGGGGAACAATGTAATCTTTTGAAACTCTCTTATATTCAAATTCTTGTTTTATTCATATGCTTGCATATGCTATTATTATCAATTATTGGGTTCTTTATCTATGCTTAAAGCTATTATCATTTAACTCATTTGATACATAGATGTTTTCCTTTGTCGATACGGGGACGTACGGGGAAGCCATGAACTGATAGGGAATTCCTTGATCAACAAATACCACCTAGGGATAGGGGGTAGGACGATCAATTGTATTTTGCTTCTGTTTAAAATGCGTTGCTAATTACTTGGGGAGACTAGAGATAGTAAGCCAGTTACTAGTAGTAGGCTCTTTTCACCGAGGGATCGGGTTTAGGTTAGACTAGGAAAGTTTGCCTAACAATTAGATAATAAAGCGAATTTAATAAGAAGAGTAGATATAAGAGAGTGGATAAGATGAAATTGTAAACCCCAACAACTCCATTCATCCATACCTTTTTCTTGTCAATTGAATCAATTGCATTTGCATGTTTACTTTTTGTTTTTGCATTCAAACCACAAGTTAATTTTCTCTACAAGTCTTACGATATTGATTTACACGAAAGATAATGCCTTTGAGTCCTTTGGGAGAATGATATTGGGTTTACCAATTATATTACTTGATAATGAGTTCTTTTGGGAGAACGATATCTGATTTTTAGTGGAATCCTACCAAAATGCATGCATGCTTTCAATCCAATCTAGTTCACATACTTAAATATTTTCCAACAGATGTTTTAACAATTCTTACCAAGCAAGTGTTTCAGTTAATCACTCAAGTGTTTAAGGAATCACTCCACTCTTTACTATTCACATGCCACATAAAACAATATTTCCATGTATCTAAAACAATAAAAATCCTTACATGCAAATACCATCACAAGGACTTTTCCAAGGCTTATAATGAGGCTAGGCTATCAAGAAAATTTGGATTTTCTAGATTGCAAAATCCTTGAGTTAAGAGAGTTATTTCATCATTGAAAAGGTTCAAGTTTAAACTCTCTCTATCACCAAACTCCTTTATTCCCAACTTCTTCCCTTTTTATCAATTTTGCATTGAGTTCCTTTTTCATGTTTCTACTTTTCCTTTTCTGCTTTACTCATGCATTTTTCTTTTCAATACTTGAACTCAATGCTCTTCTTTTGCCTTTCAATTTTCCCCATACAACCCCAAACTTGAACCTTTTCATCACATAAAATTATTCTCAACCCTACTCAAGATAAATAATTTCAAATCAAGGGTTCTCATCTTGTTTAAGGCCAAGGTTCAAAAAGGGTATAAAATTTTAAACTTCTTGGGTGAAATTTTGGCTAGATAAGGGATTCCAAACATGGCCTTGATCATATAACATAAGCATGCAAATCAATCAATTATCAACACTAAGGCAATATCATTCATGATTCCCTATGAACAATACATATATCAGTACAAACTCTGGAGCTCAAAACATCACACACATGCTCTCTCACACATCATTCATTTATCCTGCTTAGCATCACAATCACAATCATGAACCATAATACATCTGTTCATATAATTAGTGAATCATTTAACTGGATATCAACACACATACATTCTCAGTCAACCACATTTAATCATTATCTAATACTTGTCATGCATTTTAATACTACCATCAGAACCATTGTACAAGCCAAGCATAGACACAAAATAAAAGTTCAACCTATTCTACAAATTTAAAGTACAAAAGAAGAATAAATCTGGGTTGCCTCCCAATAACGCTTGTTTAATGTCACGAGCCTGATCCGAACCTCATGGATCCACCAACATCATCACCGCAGAAAATTGCTCCACCTTTCCTCCCAAGTAATGCTTAAGCCTCTGCCCATTTACCACCCAACTTTGCTGCTGACCATCATCATTTGGAATTTCCAATTCCACAGCTCCATTTGGGTATACACACTTTATTACAAACGGTCCCGACCATTTTGATTTTAATTTTCCAGGAAATATAACACTTGTTGCCCTAGATTGAAAACTCTCTTTATCAACTTCTTATCATGATAAAATTTTACTTTCTCTTTATAACTCCTAGAGGAGTCATATGCATGTAACCTCATCTCTTCAAGTTCTAACAATTGATTTCTTCGTTTGCTTTGAACTTTATGAGGATTAAAGTTTAAAAACTTCAAAGCCCACAAAGCCTTATGTTCCATCTCTACTGGCAAGTGACATGCTTTCCCATATATCATTTGAAAAGGTGATAATCCCATGGAAGTCTTCATAGCTGTCCTATAGGCCCAAAGTGCATCATCCAATTTATGTGACCAATCTTTTCGTGAAAAAGCAACTGTCTTTTCTAATATCCTTTTGATTTCTTTATTGGAGACTTCAGCTTGACCATTTGTTTGTGGATGATAAGGTGCAGCTACCTTATGCTTTACCCCGTAATGTTTAAGTACCTTAGCAAGCTGAACGTTACAAAAATGAGACCCCCATCACTAATAAGTACTCTAAGAGTTCCAAATCGTGAGAAAATTTGTCTTTTCAAAAATTTAATCACCGTGTTAGCATCATTCTTTGAACATGCCAAAGCTTCAACCCATTTACTCACATAATCCAAAACCACCAAAATATATTCATTATTAAATGATGGTGGAAAAGGACCAACAAAATCAATCCCCCAACAATCAAAAACCTCAACTTCCAAGATACCCTGTAACGGCATTTCATGTCTTTTTGATATAGCCCCTGTCCGTTGACACTTGTCACAATTCCTAGCATGGTTGTGAGCATCTTTAAACAATGTAGGCCAATAAAATCATGACTACAAAATTTTTTAGCCGTTCGCTCTCCATTATAGTGACCTCCATAAGGAGAATTTTGGCAATGCCAAAGGATTCCTTCTGCTTCTTCCTTTGTCACACATCTTCTCAAAAGATTGTCTGCCCCAATCTTAAATAAATATGGATCATCCCATATAAACTGCTTAGCATCAGAATAAAAAAAATTTCTCTGTTGCCAACTTAGTTCCTTAGGAATAACACCTGCATCTTTAAAATTAGCCATATCAGCAAACCATGGTCTCTCTTGAATATACAAAAGAGTTTCATTTGAAAAAGTCTCCCAGATTTCTTTCTCCTTGCTTGTTACTTCAGTGTTAACCAACCGAGATAAATGATCTGCAATTAAATTCTCACTTCCCTTTTTATCACGAATCTCTACATCAAACTCTTGTAACAAAAGGACCCACCTAATTAGCCGTGGATTTGAATCTGGCTTTGTCAATAAGTACTTTATGGCTGCATGATCCGTATAAATTATCACTTTAGATCCAATAAAATAAGATCTAAATTTTTCCAGTGCATAAACTATAGCTAGAAATTCTTTTTCTGTAGTAGCATAATTCAGCTGTGCTTCATTTAACACCTTGCTAGCATAATAAATAACATGAAATACCTTTTCTTTTCTTTGACCCAACACAACACCTATAGCATAATCACTGGCATCACACATAAGCTCAAAATCTTTATTCCAATCTGGAGCTACAATCACTGGAGCAGAAATCAAACTTTTCTTTAAGAAATCAAAAGCTTGCAAACACTCAGGGCTCATCTCAAATGATGTATCCTTAACAAGAAGATTACTTAATGGCTTAGCAATCTTTGAAAAATCTTTAATGAATCTCCGATAAAACCCCGCATGACCTAAGAAACTCTGAATTCCCTTCACATTTGATGGTGGTGGAAGTTTTTCAATAATCTCCACCTTGGCCTTATCAACTTCAATTCCTCTGGCTGAAATCTTGTGTCCCAACACAATTCCTTCTGTAACCATAAAATGACATTTTTCCCAATTCAAAACAAGATTCGTTTGAACACACCTTTTAAGAACTGCATCCAAGTTAATTAAGCATCTTTGAAAAGAGTCTTCAAATATTGAAAAATCATCCATGAAGACTTTTATGCTTTTTTCCATGAATTCCACAAAGATTGCTTGCATACACCTTTGAAATGTAGCAGGTGCATTACATAATCCAAATGGCATTTTCCTATAGGCGAATATACCAAAAGGACATGTAAAGGCTATTTTTTCTTTATCTTCAGGATCCACCACAATTTGATTATATCCAGAATAGCCGTCAAGGAAACAATAATATGCTTGTCCAGCCAGTCTTTCTAACATCTGGTCCATAAAGGGTAAAGGAAAATGATCCTTTCTGGTAGCTGTATTTAACTTTCTGTAGTCAATACACATACGCCATCCAATAACTGTTCGTGTAGGATATAATTCATTTTTCTCATTATGAATCACTGTCATTCCTCCTTTCTTTGGCACCACCTGAACCAGACTCACCCATTTGCTATCAGAAATTGGGTAAATGATACCTACTTCTAATAATTTCAACACTTCCTTTCTCACAACTTCCTTCATAACAGGATTCAATCTCCTCTGTGGTTGCGCCACTGGCCTATAATCATTCTCCATAAGAATCCTATGCATACAATATGTGGGGCTTATGCCTTTGAGATCTGTAATTAACCAGCCTATAGCACCGCTATTTGCTTTTAGAATTTCCACCAATTTCTCTTCTTCATTAGGAGATAATGAAGTACTAATAATAACTGGTTTTCCTTCATTATTTTCCAAAAATGCATATTTCATATATGGTGGTAATTCTTTCAATTCAAGCTTACTTTCTTTCACTTTTTCTTCAAGATCAATTCTTTCAAAACTGGCTTCCTCTGTTGCCTTTGTTGCTTCTAAATCACGGATACACTCTTCAATCATTTTCTCCTCCTCTTCATGTACATCTTCATGGTCATCAATGAGAGTTCTCTCTAATACAGATGCATTTCGTATTCTCTTATCTTGCAACATACAAAGTTCTTCCATAATGTCTATTTGAAAACATGATTTATTATCCTTAGGATATGACATTGCATGGAAAACATCAAAATTTACCTCTTCATCCTGAACTCTAACCTTCAACTTACCATTCTCTACATCAATTAAAATCCTGGCTGTCTTCATAAAAGGTCTTCCCATAATCAATGGTGCATCTCCATTTTCCTCCATCTCCATGACAACAAAATCTACTGGGAATAAAAATTTATCCACCTTTACTATCAGATCTTCAACCACTTCATATGGATATTTAAGCGACCTGTCTGCCAATTGAAGAGTCATCCTTGTTGGTTTTAATTCTAATCGTCTGACCTTTTTAAACATGGAAAGAGGCATTAGATTAATACTAGCTCCCAAATCAATCAAATCTTTTCCCACTTCTAACTCTCTAATGGTGCATGGAATGGTAAAGCTCCCTGGATCTTGCAATTTAGGAGGTAATTTCTTTTGTATGACTGCACTACAATCTCCTTGCACTTCAATAGTCTCCTTCTTGACATACTTCTTATTTTAGTAAGAAGTTCCTTTAGAAATTTGGCATATGACGACATTTGCTAAAGTGCCTCAGAAAATGGTATGGTTATTTCCAGCTTCTTAAAAATCTCCATAAAACGCTCCAACTGTTTTTCTTTTTCTTTTCTTGAGTATGTCTTTGGATAAGGCAATGGTTTAACATACTCCTTTTCTTTCTCAACCTCTTTTTCCTGATTATCACCCTCATTTTTTTCTTTCTCTCTTTCTTTTTTATCACACTCTTTTTTTATGCTTTCTTTTTCAACTCTCCTCTCCTCCAACACTCTCCCGCTTCTGGTAATCATCTCACATGTTTCTTTTTTTTCTACTTGATCAACATAAAATGCTGTATTATTCATAATTCTCTGAAAAATTTCTTCAGATTCTACATTTCTTTGTATTGCCATAAATTGAGGTTGTTCTGAAACTCTTGATGGTGTTATCATCTCCTGTGGTAAAGTAGACAATTTCATAATGATTGTCTCCAATTGCTGAGCAATTATCTTGTTTTGCTCCATCATTACACTATGATCATGTGATACTGAAGTTTTCTGAACAAAAAGCAATGCTTTCACTCTGTGTTTCCTCATTGTCTGCCATGTTCTCAATCAACTCATAAGCCTCGTCTTCAGTTTTTTTCATAATATCCCCTCCAGCTGCAGCATTTAACACTATCTTTGATTGCATGTTTACCCCTCCAAGAAATGAAAGAACTATAGTTGTTTTATCAAATCCATGGACTGGGGTTTTCCTTAATAGGCTTTTTAACCTATCCCATGCTTGCCCAACAGTCTCTTCCATGCCCTGCTTGAATGACGATATTTCCAGCTTTCCTTGAATAACTTTGGACTGTGGAAAATATTTTTTAACAAATCTTGTAGCCACAGTGTGCCATGTGGTGAATGTTCCTTTAGGAAAGGAATTAAGCCACGCCTTAGCATTGCCCGCTAATGAGAATGGGAACAAGCTAAGCTTTACTCATTCATCTGATACACCTCCCATTTTCATAGTGTTGCAGATTTCACTAAACGTGGTCAAATGATCATACGGATTCTCATTTGACAAGCCGTGAAACTGGTTGCCTTGTCCTAGGTGTATTAGTGTTGGATTCATCACCATGTTGGTCGTTTGATCCGTAGGCATGGCTATGCTGTTAAAGTGAAAAGGACCTACAACATTAGATTGATCTGCCAATATGCGTCTTGGAGGAAATTGTTCCGCCATCTCCCCTGTTCTTCTTTCTGGTGAAGGTGACAATAATCTGCTAGGAGAAGGGAATAAATCCCTAGATGGGCGTCAGACTCTCCTTCTTCCCCTTGTCTCACTTAAGCCGTCAAGAAGAGGTTGGGTATTTTTCTTGCTCCTAGTATGTTTATCCTCTTGTTGCATGTACAAGAAACACAAACCCTAGTAGCACTTTTATTTAAAACAAAATATATACAAATATCAACAATCAAGTCAAAATTAATCAATTTACACTACTCGAAAAAGTTAAACCAAGAGTCCCCGACAACGGCGCCAAATACTTGTTAAACCCCTGGCAAGTGTACCAGATCGTATTAGTGCTGGATTCATCACCATGTTGGTCGTTTGATCCGTAGGCATGGCTATGCTGTTAAAGTGAAAAGGACCTACACCATTAGATTGATTTGCCAATGTGCGTCTTGGAGGAAATTGTTCCGCCATCTCCCCTGTTCTTCTTTCTGGTGAAGGTGACAATAATCTGCTAGGAGAAGGGAATAAATCCCTAGATGGGCGTCTGACTCTCCTTCTTCCCCTTGTCTCACTTAAGCCGTCAAGAAGAGGTTGGGTATTTTTCTTGCTCCTAGTATGTCTATCCTCCTGTTGCATGTATAAGAAACACAAACCCTAGTAGCACTTTTATTTAAAACAAAATATATACAAATATCAACAATCAAGTCAAAATTAATCAATTTACACTACTCGAAAAAGTTAAACCAAGAGTCCCCGACAACGGCGCCAAATAGTTGTTAAACCCCTGGCAAGTGTACCAGATCGTATCAAGTAATAATAATTGGTAAACCCAATATCGTTCTTCCCAAAGGACTCTTAAGGCGTCATCCTTCGTGTAAACAAATCGTTTAAGACTTGAGTAAAAGAAAATAATTTTAATGGTTTAAATGCAAAACAAAAATAAACATGCAAATGCAAGAATTCAATTGACGAAGAGAAACTATGAATGAATGAGGTTGTTGGGGTTTACAATTTCATCTTATCCACCCTCATATATCTACTCTTCTTATTTACTTTGCTTATTTATCATATTGCCATGCAAACTTTCTTGGTCTACCCTTAACCCAATCCCTTGGTGAAAAGAGCCTATTACTAATTCTTGGTAACTAATAATGCATAATGAGCGGAAGAAAAATACAATTGATCGTCCTACCCCTATCCCTAGGCGGTATTAACATAATCAAGGAATTCTCACTAGTACATGACATTATCGTACATCCCCGTATCAATAAAGACAAACAACATCTACCAAATGAGTTAAACTGTAGAAGCATTAAGCAAAGGTAAAGAACCCAACAATTGATAAATCAAGCATATGCAAGCATATAAAGTAAACAAGAATTTCAATATATGAGAGTTTCAAAAGATTACATTGTTCCCCAACAACTAAGGGTTTAGTTCACCATAATCATGGTGAAACTAGATGAACTAAATGGAAGAATGGAAAAGCAAACCCTAGAATTGATAAAGTGGAGCCTAAGCATCCAAAAAATGTCCTGCAAAGGTGTAGAGCTGTTGTGGACTTGTTCTCTGCCAAAAGAATTACATTTGGATTCGCACTAGGGCTATATAAAAGCCAAAAAGATAATAGAAAGATATCAAAATCCAAAATATAAAAACAGACAACCGCCCGGGCGCCTAAATTGGCCGCTCAGCGGTTTGCCCCAACACACGCCACCGCCCACGCGAATAAAATGACCGCTGAGCGGTTTGCCTCTTGTCGCTCTGGACGCTCAGCGTCACCACCGCCTGGGTGCCAGGCAACAACTTTTCCTTGTACTAGGACGCTCAGCGGTGGAATTTACCGCTGAGCGGTTCATAAACTGTTCTTTTCTTCCTTTTTCTCCTTTATTCTTGAGTCTATGACCTTCCTACTTCATTGCCATCTTCAATTTTCATCAAAAACCCTGCAAAACAAGCATAATATCTCTAAAAACAACTTTTGACTCTCATGTAACACAACATAAGAGTTTTACTTGATTCTAAGCTCATTTTAAGCTACAAAGGGTGTGATTTAATATCAAATTTATTCATGAAAATAACGGTTTTGAGACCGTTATCAGTAACTAGCAATGCAAGTACCACAAAAGTAAAATACAATTGATCGTCCTACCCCCCTATCCCTAGGTGGTATTGCTTAATCAAGGAATTCCCTATCAGTTCATGACTTCCCCGTACATCCCCGTATCAACAAAGGCAAACATCTATTTATCGAATGAGTTAAACGATAATAGCTTATAGCATAGATAAGAAACCCAACATTTGATAATAAAAGCATATGCAAGTATATGAATAAAACAAGAATTTCAATATAAGAGAGTTTTAAAAGATTACATTGTTCCCCAACAACAAAGGGTTTAGTTCACCATTGACATGGTGAAACTAGATTAAATACAATGAAAAAATGGAAAAGCAAACCCTAAATATGATAAATTGGAGCCTAAGCATCCAAGAAATCTTCTCCAAGGAGTGTAGAACAGCTCTGGACGTCTTCTTCTGCCAAAAGAATCCAAACCCTAGGGTGTCCAAGTCTTTAAATAGGACATAGAAATAACAGAAAACAAGTCCAAGCCCAAACAGATCATAAAAATAGCAGAAAACAGGTTCAGGCCCGCATCCCCAGCGCTCAAAAATGGCGCTCAGCGCCCAAAACTGTCGCTCAACGCTCTGGTCAACATTTTGGTCAATTGGTTGACTTTTTTGGTTGACTGGGTATGGTTGACTGTTAACTTTTCTGGTTGTCTGGTTGACTTTTCTGCATTCTATTTCACTTTTCTGCACTGCAACCCTTGATACTTCAATCCTTCTTTCAAATCATTTGAAAAACCTACAAAATCAAGGGAATTTATTGATAAAATCATAAAACATATCCTCAGCTGAACAACGCTTACTGAAGAAACAATTCTCTTTACAGAAAGAAACGTTGGGGGAAGCCGAACAACGTTTACAACAAAAACAATCTTCTGTACGAAGAGAAACATTGGGGGAAGCTGAAGAACGTTTATGGCAAGAACAACTCTCTTGCATGTTGAAGTCTCTGGGTATTGGGGTTAATACTGAAGTTAACCCTAAAGAGGAATGTCAAGCCACTATCTCTGAAAATGATAAGGTTGTTGAGGAGGAGAAGATAAAGGAAGAAGAGATAGAGATATATGAGGAGAAGATAGAGGAGGAAAAGATAGAAAGAGATGATGAGAAAATAGAGAAACATGGAAATAAGTGCTTGGTGTTTTTAATTTTCTGAAGAAATTCAGCAGAAAGAAGAAAAGAAAAGAATATCAAGCAAGGGGAGTATCTTTCTGTTTTTATCTTTCCGTTTTTATTTTTCTGTTTTTATTTTTCTGTTTTTATTTTTCTCTTTTTTATTTTTCTATTTTTATTTTTCTTTCTGTATTAAAAAAACGAAAAATAAAATAAAATAAAATAATATCTTTTACTATTCTTATTTTTTTTCTTAAGAAAAATATCTTTTTCTGTTTTTATTTTTCTGCTTTTTAAAAAAAAATTAAAAAAAAATAAGTAAAAATAAATATATATTTTATTCTGTTTTTATTTTTTGTTTTTACTTTTCTGTTTTTATTTTTCTGTTTTTATTTTTCTGCTTTATAAAAAAAAATTAAAAAAAATTAAAAAAAATAAATAAAAATAAATATATATTTTTTTCTGTTTTTATTTTTTGTTTTTATTTTTCTGTTTTTAATTAAAAAAATTAAAAAAAACGAAAATTAAAATAAAATAATATCTTTTACTGGTTTTGTTTTTTTGGGTTTTACCGGGTCAAGCTAATGACGTTAAAAGAGCGCTTGCTGGGAGACAACCCAGTTTCTAATTTTTTTATTATTATTTGTGTGCTGTGAATTTGATTTTTTTTTCCTTATTTGAGTTTTTAGGTTAAATGCTGCTTCTAATGGCAGTGATGATAGCATTTACTGATGGATGCTTCTACAACATCTACTGATGGATGTTGCTATGAAAGAGGACGGTGAATAGACATCTACTGATGAATGTCACTGACAGCATTTACTGATGAATGCCACTGGGATAACATCTACTGAGGGATGTTAGAACATTTAGGTATCTACTGAAGGATACCAGGAAGGTACACCTACTGATGGGTGTTGGTAAGGATTGCACTTACTGATGGGTGCTAGAAAGATTTTGGGTCAGGCTCGTGACGTTAAACAAGCGCTACCTAGGAGGCAACCCAGTTTTCTAAACTTATCTTTTTAATGCTTTATTTGCTTCTATTTTTAGAATAGGGCATGATGTACTTGGTTGGACACTATATCTGATGCAGTGGTTTGATATTGATATTTTTACATGATGGGTATTGCTTGATGATGCTTTCATATTGATGATATTGAGAATGTGCACAATATGCTAATATACAGGTGGTGGATCACAAGTTGTGTGAACAGATGAATTGTGATTTTTGTGATTGTGATTATGAGGCTAAGCTTGTGTAAGGTTTTTGAGCTCCAGAGTTCTTATTGATATATTTTCTATCTACTGGAAGCATGAATGGTTTTGCCTAAGTTTTTATGATTGATTGAATTGCATGTATGTGTCACATGATCAAGGCCGTTTTTTATAAGCCCTTTTCTAAGCCAAAAATCTCGTCCCACATGAAAAAGAACATCTTATGTTCTACCCTTTTTCTGAACCTAAGCCTTAAACAGGATGAAAACCCTTACTTTGAAAATCTTTGCCTTGAGTTAGGTTGAGACATATTTTTGGGGTATTGTTAAAAGTTCAAGTTTGGGGTTGTTGGGAGAATTCAAAAAGAAAAGAAAAGTTAGACATTGAGCTTATGTGTTGAAAAGAAAATGCATGAGAAAAGATGAAAAAGATAGAAAAAGCAAAGTATGAAAAGAAAAGCTCAATGTGAAGAAAAGGGGATGTTGGGAATGAGTGAGATTGGTAAAAAGAGAATTTGTGCTTGAACCATGATTGTATGAATAGCTCTCTTAACTCAAAGGATTTGTGATCTAGAAAAACCAATTTTCCTTGTTAGCCCAACCACATTATAAGCCTTGAAAAGTCCTTGTGATGACATGTGTATGTGATGATGTTTGATTGTAGCAAATGAAAGGCAACTTTGTTCTATGTGACATGTGGATAGTAGAGGGAAGGAGTGACTACTAAAACACCTTTGAGTAAAACACTTGAGTGAAACACTTTATCTGGTGAGGATTAATTCCATAATTCATGATTATATCTATGCTTAGCTAATTAATCATTCATGAGAATAACATCTGTTGGAAGATTATGTGATTGTGTGAACACCATGATGAGTAATTTGAATCAAAAGCTTGTGCACATCTTGACTAAATTATATTGATGAGCTGATTTGAGTGATTACTTATTTGGAAAGAAAGGTTTTGGAATATGTTGAACCATTGTGATGATTGGTGGAAGATTAAGTTTCATCTTGTTTGCTTGAGGACAAGCAAACTTTCAAGTTTGGGGTTGTGATAACGGTTGAAAAACCGTTATTTTCATGCTTAATATTGATATTAAATGCACCCTTGTTGACTTAGAAACTTGCTTGGAATAATGATTTTGCTTTAGTTTTATGAATAAGAGAGCTGAGGATATGTTTTATGATTTTATAAATAAATTCCCTTGACTTTGTAGGTTTTTGGAATGATTTGAAATAAGGGTTGAAGTATCAAGGGTGGCAGTTCAGAAAAGTTAAAAAGAATGCAGAAAAGTCAACCGGTCAACCAGAAAAGTCAACCAGTCAACCAGAAAGTCAACTAGTCAACCAAAAACGTCAACCAGTTGACTAGAATGATGACCAGAGCGCTGAGCGGTAGTTTTAGGCACTGAGCGCCAGTTGGCAAACTGCTGAGCGCGGTTTTTGAGCGCTGAGCACTGGGGACGCGGGCCTGGACCTGTTTTCTGCGATTTTAATGATCTGTTTGGGCTTGGACTTGTTTTCTGTTATTTTTATGTCCTATTTAAAGACTTGGAGACCCTAGGGTTTCTATTCTTTTGGCAGAAGAGGATGTCCCGAGCTATTTTACACTCCTTGGAGAAGATTTCTTGGATGCTTAGGCTCCAATTTATCAAATCTAGGGTTTGCTTTTCCATTCTTTCATTGTATTTCATCTAGTTTCACCATGTCAATGGTGAACTAAACCCTTTGTTGTTGGGGAACAATGTAATCTTTTGAAGTTCTCTTATATTGAAATTCTTGTTTTATTCATATGCTTGCATATGCTATTATTATCAATTGTTGGGTTCTTTATCTATGCTTAAAGCTTTTATCATTTAACTTTTGATACATAGATGTTTGCCTTTGTCGATACGGGGACGTACGGGGAAGTCATGAACTGATAGGGAATTCCTTGAGTAACAAATACCACCTAGGGATAGGGGGGTAGGACGATCAATTGTATTTTGCTTCTGTTTATAATGCGTTGCTAATTACTAGGGGAGACTAGGGACAATAAGCCAGTAACTAGTAGTAGGCTCTTTTCACCGAGGGATCGGGTTTAGGGTAGACTAAGAAAGTTTGCATAACAATTAGATAATAAAGCGAATTTAATAAGAAGAGTAGATATAAGAGAGTGGATAAGATGAAATTGTAAACCCCAACAACTCCATTCATCCATACCTTTTTCTTGTCTATTGAATCAATTGCATTTGCATGTTTACTTTTTGTTTTTGCATTCAAACCACAAGTTAATTTTCTCTACAAGTCTTACGATATTGATTTACAGGAAAGATAAGGCCTTTGAGTCCTTTGGGAGAATGATATTGGGTTTACCAATTATATTACTTGATAACGATCTGGTACACTTGCCAGGGGTTTAACAAAACACATGAGCCATTATTCTTTCTTCCATCCTTAAACCTTCATGTGCAAATACGCGTTCATCTGAGGGATGAGTAAGGGGTCTCAGCCAATCACTGTAGATATCTCTCTTTTTCACTAACCCATGATCTTCATAAAACACTTTACGAAGGGATACATCTTCAGTTGTTAGACCAATAGTGTGTAGCCAAGTACTATCATCAATCACAATGTTAACTCCCTTTACTCTAGAGTGTATATCACCATTGATCAACCTCAAGTTGTGATAGAAAACTTTTACGAGATCCGGATACCAGTAACCTTTCAATTGAATTAACAATGAAAGATTATGAGATTGCAACCTGTCAGGAAACATAAATCCCTCTCTTTCAAATAGGCTAAGATCAAGATACTTTGGAGTGACTACCACCTTGACACTCCCATTAACGAACCTTTCTCTGACATCATCATCACTTATCTAGCCCGTAGGACATGCTTCCCTTTCAGAGTATGAAGTCACTTTGGATCTTTTTGACCATGAAGATGCCATTTTTAGAAGTCACGATGATAAACTTTCTCAGAGTGATCTAAGGTTGTGCAAACAGTTCGTGTGATTTTGAGTCAGTATCAGATATCAAATATATTTTAAGGACTCAAGAAGCAAACTATCAGTACTTAACGTTCTAAGGAACAGAGTCACAAGAAGAATACAATAAACACACAGTTGACTACTGTATTATCATATGGATTTTCAAAACAGAGTTTCAAACAAACCAAATATAGTGGAATGAATTAATAACGCAGTCGACTAAGACACATGAAAAACAGAGTTTCAAACTCAATCAATCAATCAAACAACCAAACAATATATTCATGTAATTAAACAACAACAACCAATCAATTTTAGCATAATGCAGCAGATAGATACAATTTTACAAGTTGTAGATACTCAAGATTTTGATTTTTCCAAAGTGATCGATCCTTGAGCTCAACTGCATCTACTATGTATCCTGCAAAACAATTTAAGTTTTGGTTGTTGGTACCCATTTAACTTTGGGTCCATGATTGTCAGTCTTTGTTACTTGTTCCTTTGATATCCAAACATATAATCCTTTAGGAACAACAACATTTCTGTAATAACAATTTCTAACAGTGTGGCCAACACAATTACAATAGAAACATGCATTTTTAGTAGGTTTACTTAAATCAATAAATCTCTTAGTATTGGTTCTGTTAGATTGAGCTTTGTAACCAATTCCTTGCTTATTTATAGCTCTGCCAGAGGATTTCAAAACAACATTTAAATTGTCTCTACCTTGAGTAAACTTAGCTAGCGTGCTAGTCAAGTAATTTATCTTTTCAATATGAGTAGGACATATTTCCACATGGTTTTACAACAGGAACAGTTTCAATTTTAATTTCCTTAGCAGATAACAAAGCATTATTCAATTATTTCTCTAATTTTTCATTTTCAGCAACAAGGTTGTTAATCCTATATTCATAATCTCTTCTCTCAGAGTTTAGTCGATTACCCTTGTACTTGTTAGGACCCCGACAAGTGTACCAGACCGTATCAAGTAATATAATTTGTAAACCCAATATTGTTCTCCCAAAGAACTCAAAGGCCTTAACTTTCGTGTAAATCAATATCGTAAGACTTGTAGAGAAAATTAATTTGTGGTTTGAATGCAAAAACAAAAAGTAAACATGCAAATGCAAGTGATTCAATTGGCAAGAAGAAGATATGGATGAATGGAGTTGTTGGGGTTTACAATTTCATCTTATCCACTCTCTTATATCTACTCTTCTTATTAAATTCACTTTATTATCCAATTGTCATGCAAACTTTCTTAGTCTACCCTAAACCCAATCCCTCGGCGATAAGAGCCTACTACTAGTTATTGGCTTACTATTCCTAGTCTCCCCTAGTAACTAGCAATGCAAGTACCACAGAAGCAAAATACAATTGATCGTCCTACCCCCCTATCCCTAGGTGGTATTGCTTAATCAAGGAATTACCTATCAGTTCATGACTTCCCCGTACGTCCCCGTATCGACAAAGGCAAACATCTATTTATCGAATGAGTTAAACGATAATAGCATAGAGCATAGATAAGAAACCCAACAATTGATAATAAAAGCATATGCAAGCATATGAATAAAACAAGAATTTCAATGTAAGAGAGTTTCAAAAGATTACATTGTTCCCCAACAACAAAGGGTTTAGTTCACCATTGACATGGTGAAACTAGATGAAATACAATGAAAGAATGGAAAAACAAACCCTAGATATGATAAATTGGAGCCTAAGCATCCAAGAAATCTTCTCCAAGGATTGTTGCAGGTAATAATGAAGACTTGCAGAAGACAACAAAAGAAGAGAAGAATGTTGACAATCCTCAAAACGAAGATCTCAACAAATTATCATTATGAAATTGGAGACATTTCTAAAGGGGTAACATTAGAAAAGATCTAGGAATTTTATAAATCTCTTAGGATTGCATTTTGATCCATTTTGTGCATTTTGAAAATTTAGCCATATTTTTTTATTAAAATTCCTATCTTGTATGGTTCAATGTATTTTTTTTTTAAAGTTCTTTATCCTAAAATTATATGTTTTAAATCTCCTATTGTGTATGTTTGAATAAATCCTTAATTTTGAAATATATTTAGCTCATATGCATACATGCTTTTATTAAGGGAGAGTATTATCTTAGGGGAAGAACTTGAAACACAGCTTTTTAATTATGATCAAAAAGGGGGAGAAAATGTTTAAAGCTTATTATTATTTTGTAATGCTCTTTTCCTCTATAAGTTGTGTTTTTATCCAGATTATTACCAAAATCTTTAAATCAAAGGAGTTTTTCATCATCATCAAAAAGGGGGAGAATGTTAGCAAAATGATAAAGATGAAGTTTTGATGATGCCCAAATCAAGTCAAGATTTATCAAGATTCATGAATATCCTTTAAAGACTTGTTTTTGCTATAAAAAGCTTTTGTAATAATTGTAGTTTGATGTTTAGGACTTAGATTTGTAATAGGTTTTGATTCTTGTACTCTCATAATTTATATTTGCTGTTCAGAATCAGAAACGCATGATTTTAATCGATTAAATCAAGTATTAATCGATTAAAATGTTAAAGGTGCTGAAAACTCAATTGGAAAGGAAATAATCGATTAATACCTTTTTTAATCGATTATCTAATCGATTAATCATAAGAATAATCAATTAAAAATAGCCGTTGGAGTTTTTTGGTTTTTGAAAACTAGCCGTTGTACTCAATTTAATGATTAACAGTAATATTAATGGATTAAAAGCGTTAAATGGCCAGTTTCGAAGAACGGAAGAGATTTTGCTTGAGTCCATAAATAGGCTTTCTTTATCCATCTACATCAACTCTTCCCTTGTGCTTTAGAACTCAGAAATCATTGTTAATTGTGTGTTCTTGTTCGGCTTGAGAAACTCTCGTCTGTGAGCCAGTGAAATGCTAATATGGTGACGGAGGAATAATCGGTTCATCCTTGGTGCGTCTGAGGAGGTGTGTTGAAGAGGATCATCCTTCATGAAGTATTCGGAGGAGGTGTTTCATCCTTCGTGAAGTATTCAGAGGAGGTGTCTCATCCTTTATGAAGACTCAAAGGAGGTGCAGGTTCATCTCTTGTGGTATCAAGAGAGGTGGTTTCTAAACTCTTACAAATTGTTTCTTTGTGAATGTAGTTTATAATTGTTTTGTGATTAGTGAACTGTTTATCTTGGTTTGAGATAAGCAACTGGACGTAGGATTGGTAAGATCCGAACCAGTATAAAAATCAGCTGTGCAAATTTCTCTCAACCTTACTCTTTTATTTATATTTATTATTTGCGTAGTAAGATAAATTAAGTAGAAATTAAAAGGCACACATTTGAATTACAAACCCTCTTGGTTTGTTATTCCACGCTAACCATTCCGCTACAGCCGCTCTAACAGATTGTAATAGATGAAAGGCAATCTTTTCATGTGACATTTGGATAGTAGAGGGAAGGAGTGACCTCCTGAAACACTTGAGTGAAACACTTTGCCTAGAAAGGATTGATGAATTTCATGATTACATCTATGAATAGTTGACTGATCATTCATAAGAATAACATCTGTTGAAGAGTATGTGATTATGTGAACATTATGTGAGTTGGAAAGAATTGAAGCATGTGTGCATCTTGATGAGATTCCATTGAAAAGCTAAATTGAGTAATTACTTGTTGTCAAAGAATGTGTTTTGAATGTGTTGAACCATTTTGATGATAGGTGGAAGGCTAAGTTTTGTTTTGTTTGCTTGAGGACAAGCAAAGTTCTAAGTTTGGGGTTGTGATAACGGTCTAAAAACCGTTATTTTTATACTTGAAATTGATATCAAAACACACCCTTTATAGCTTAGATTGAGCTTGAAATCATGCAAAAAACTTAAGTTAGGTTACAAGAGAGTCAAAGGTGGTTTTAGAGATATTATGCTTGGTTTTACATTGTTTTGACAGGATTTGACGAGAATTGAATGATGGAAAGTGAAGAAGGAAGGACTTGGACTCAAGAAAGAATGAAAGAAGGTGCAAAAGAAGAATCGCAGCCACCGCTCAGCGTCATTTCTAGCACTGAGCGCCAGCTTTGTGAAGAATTCCATTGTTAGATGCCTAAGCACCAACGCTGAGGGGTAAAGGAAGAACCGCACCTACCGCTGAGCGCCAGACTCACCGCTAAGCACTGGCCTTTTCAGTAAAAGCACTGCTAGCGCCTGGGCGTGAACGCTGAGTGTCCACTTGAGTTTCGTACTTGCTGCTAAGCGGTGGAACCAGCGCTGAGCGTTGTAGTTGGGCTTGGGCCTATTTTCTATAATTTTTCACAGCTTATAAATAGATTTGTAAGACCTATTAGGGTTATCTTTTGGCAGAGAAAGACGACAGAACACTCTATTCACTCCTTGGAGGCAGATTTTGGATGCGAAAGTTCCAATCTTTCAATTCTAGGGTTATCTCTTTCATATTTTCCATTCAATTCATCTAGTTTCACCATGACAATAGTGAACTACCCTTTGTTGTTAGGGAACGATGTAATCCTTTTGAAACTCTCTTATATCGAAGTTCTTATTTTATTCATATACTTTTATTATCAATAGTTTGGGTTTTCTTCTCTGAGATTAAAGCTTGCATTGTTTAACTCATTCATTGATTTTATCGATATGGGAACGTATGGGGAAATCTAGAACTGAGAAGAATTCTCTTGATTATGAAATACTACCTAGGAATAGGAATAGGACAGTCAATTGCTTTAAGCTTCTGTCATTAATGGTTAGTAATTACTAGGGAGACTAGAGATAGTAAACTAGTAATTGGTGATAGGCTCTTTTCACCGAGAGATCGGGTTTAGAGTAAATTAGAAAGTTGCATGAACATTGATAACAAAGTTGAATTTAATAAGAATAGTAGATGTAGGAGAGTGGATTAGGATGAAACCGTAAACCCCAACAACATCATTCATTCATATCTTTATCTGTCAATTGATCAAGCTTTTGCATACATGTTTATTTTCGTTTTTGCATCACGAAATCAAATTATCTTTCATTCAAGTCTTATGAGATCAATTCACATGAATGTTACCGTCCATTTATTACTTGATACGATCTGGTACACTTGCCAGGGTGTTAATCACCATTTCAGAGATCAAGTTTCAGAGGAATCACCATTTCAGACTGTTCATCTTTCGAATGATGTTAGTGCCATCCACATAGGAGATGGGAAGGAGAGTCATGAGCTTACTATTTGAGGACCATGCAGACATAAGCAACACTCTTGAGCCAGGTAGACCACTTTCATCTTCCACCACTTTACCAATCTTCAAGGAAGTGGAGGTAAACATACCTCAGTTTGATGATGTTGTTCATGATTATGTTGTTCATGATTATGCATTTGATAGGTATGTTGATGATTGTATTGTTGATGAGCATGCTTTTAATTCTTCCTTTTTGCATGATGAGAACAACTTTTTGCTATCTCACATCTCAATGTTTGTTCTCCATGCACTGAACATGAATTTAATTTTGTTGTTGATATTGCTTCTAAATTTGAACTGGATTCATGTTCTGAGGGTATATCTGAGGTTTAGCCTGTTACACTGGGATTGGGTGTTATACCCTTGCATGTTATTTCTTTGGAGCCATAGTGCACTAACCTTATTGTAGGAGGTACACATGAATTTGACCAACACACACCCATGGTGGAAGACAAAGGTGCCAGTATACACAACCGTTTGAAGATCAACAGGCACCAGCTGAACCCGCTCATCAACAATCACTTCTTCATAGATCCAAATGTGGAAGACATTTCCCTGCTTGATCAAGTCTAGTGGATGAAGCAATTCCTCTTCAAAACTTCCTTGCTGAATCCAATGGTGGAAGACCTCTCCCTGAATGTCCAAAATTGGCAACTGCCACCATGACCAGGGGAGTTTTCTTTTCCCTTCTCCTCATTTTCCCCACTTGTATTGCACTTGTCCATGATCTGTCGACTGTTCTAATTTCTGATCTTATGCTTATGACACATTGAGGACACTGTGTAGTTTAAGTGTGGTCTATTGGGGGAGATTTCTATTTTCTTTGTTAATTTTTTTCTTTTCTAGGTGTTAACTTTTTTTATTTTCTAGGTAGTTTTTGTTTTGTCTTGTGTACAGTTTTACATGTTTCTCTTGATTTATGGACTTTGTTTAGGTTGTAGATGTGTCTTTCACTTCATTGGTACTATGATTATTTGGAAATCCTTGCTTTTTCTCTGCTTCGAAGATGATTATGATGTTTGAGAAGGTGATTGATTGTGACAGAAATACCTTGTGTGAGATTTGAGCCACTTTATGTTCTTTCTTGTGTGATATCTCTCTTGATTGCTTGCACATATGCCTTGGCTTGACATTTGTTGATAATTCTTGATTGATATGCATGTTTGGAAGTGATAAAGGCATTTTTGTTCTAGAGCCTCTCTAGTCAAATAAGCTTACCTTGTTTTAATCCTTTGATAACCCTTTTTGAGTCTATACTTTCCCCTTTTCGTTGTTTTGAAGCTCATACACTAACCCTAAGTGGAAAACCATGATTACCTGAACCTTAGGGAATTTAGGAGCTTTGGAAGTGTTTTGGGAACAAGTGTAGTCTCCTTGGGGATTTTGATGAATTGGCTAGTTGGTTCCTCTTCTTGTTTTGTTTTTGTAAATATGTGGTGTATCTTGTCTCTTACAGTTGTATCCTAAATAGAGAGAAAAGAAAAGAGACAAGATGAAAAAAAAATGGAGAAAAACTGAAAAAAAAATGTAAACAACGGAGTCAAGAAGAGGATTGAATTAGAGGGTTTGGGTGTGATTTAACTGTTTTTACACTTGTTCCCCATTGCTCCTCTATTTCTTTTGGTTTGTAGCTTCTCATCCATATTTATCCTCCCTTCTCCTTGGCCCCATTTTATCCATAAAAGACCTTTTGATTCAACATGCATATGTTTTGACTGTTGATTTTAGAGGCTTGCCAAGTCTGTTTGTGTTTCCTTTCTTGAGTGCATTAAGTTGAAATTGTTTATCCTAGAAACTTGAGAGAAACACTGATAGTGCATCTGTGAGGTTCTGTTACTTTTGATTCACCTCTTGAGCTGATTGATCATTGTGCCATGCTTGGAAGTGCTTATATGATTTCATGAGTATCTGCTTTCCTTGATTCTGTGTGGGATATTGTCTACTTCTTTTCCTTGTCCAGATTTCTTGAGGATTGTGTAATTCTGTTTGTTTGTTTCCTTGTGAGTCTTTGTTTCCTGTGTGTTGCGTTTGTGTTGTATCCCTGATGTCTTGAGGATTGTGTAATTCTGTTTCTTTCATTGTGAGTCTTTGTCTTCTGTGTGTTGAGGTGGTGTCACTTCCCTGATGTCCTTTGAACTATTCCTTGATTTACGTCTTGATTTTGTCCAGGAGTGCAAAAGACTAAGTGTGGTCTATTTTGATGAGTCAATATTTTCTTGATTTCACTTAGTTTATTATACTAGTTTTAATCATGGAATTGTGTTTGAATATCTACTATTTTCCTACTTTTCCTAATTGTACTTAATTTGATTAGAAATTCTTATTTTAATTAATTTGAATTATCTGAGACTAATTATTTATATTATTAATTATAAGAAAATTGTTAGATAATATTTTGGAACTTTTAAAAGAAGAAAGCATAATAGATTAAATGAAACAGGCTTCGTGGCCCGGTAATTAGAAAAGATGAATTTAATTGAGGTGCAGCCCAAAGGAAGCAGGTGAAGCAGAATAGAAGAAAAAGTCCACGCTGCAGCAAGTTGAATCATCTTGGGCTGCCACGTCCATAAAGCAAAGAGCAGCCAGCATCACGGAGCAAGCAGAATGGCTTATAGAATTTGAATTCTTCATTCAATGAGAGGGGCCCATGTGCAATCAACAAACACGTTCAGCAAGAAAGAAAAAAACAAAAAAAAAAAAAAAACACGCTGCTAAGGTTGTGCACGCTGGAAGAAAAGCAAGGTGGTGACGCTATTTTTATTAGAAAGAAACGCTGCTGCCACACGGCCCATGTGCAGCGGCCCACAAGAGCTTCACGGTCCAGCATCCAAAGCAGGAGGAAACAACACTTCATTTATTGCATCCAGCAGGTGTGTGCTTAGAGTGAATGGAGGTGGCAGCAGAATAAAAATCCAGCACGTGAAAGTATGGTGCAGCCCATGAGCAATTTGGAGACCTGGGCACGGATAAGGAGCTCCTTCATTTAAGGGCAGCAGCCACCACCGAGAAGGGATCTTTTCACTTTCTCTTTGGAAGCACACGGACTTGGCACATGGAGGGTTACGGTAGATTGTTTTTCTTCATTTAGTGAGCTATACGGTGCATGCATTATTGGAGGGTGTGCACGGGCTGGAGTTTTAAATTTGGAGGAGAAATGGACGGTGATGTCCAGTAACATTACATTTTCATTTTCTTGTAGAAGTGGCTGGAATGTAGTGCTTAGATATGGGTTTCGTTTTTATCTTAATGCTTGACTTGAACTTTAATATTTCTTTTACAATGTTCATGTGAATTTACATTCAGCGTGGCCTGCTAATGTTTTAAATTGATTTTTGCTGATTCACCATTTGTTTCTTTTTCTTCTTTCGATGCTCATCATCATGGAAGTTACTTTTCGTTGCTCTCAATTGCTTCACACATCTTTGGTATTCCCTGCTTTTTATTACTGCTGCAGTATTCAATTACTTTATTACCTAAGCGTTGAAATCTGATAGCAATTTAAATTCCACTTAATGGTTGCTGATTTGTCCACTATTTTAGTTCACGGTTCACGCACTTTGGCATTCCTTTTATTTTCCGCTGCATTGGGCTTTCAAGAGTTGACGCTTACATTCAAATAACATAAGATGCATGTTTTGATTTATCAGAGCTGCATTTAAGTGGTTCACCGTCTTCTTTATTGCTACGTTATGTCATTGTGTTTTATTGTTCATCTTGTTTTCAAGTGTTGTTTCAATCTCGGTTTGCTTTTATTGATGCTTCTATTATTGCGTTTAATATTTAAGTTCAATTGGTGCATTTCAATTAGGCTGGTATTACATTTTCTGTTTCAGTGTTTTGTTTCCAAATCCTGACTAAGCATTTTATAGTTTATTGTCTTTTACAGTCGGCCTTACTGTTTTGACATTTATTTCTTGCAGCAAGATTTTTGCAGTATTCATTTGGTGATATAAATAGTGCATTCAAACAATTAAATCTCAAAAACAAAGACTTTGAAAATTTCGCAAATCTTAACATCACCCACCCACTAAGGTAGTTTGAAAACCAACCAAAATTAAAAATTTCTTGCACCAAGACTTTTACAGTAGTCATTTGGTGATATAAATAGTGCATTCCAACCATCAAATCCCAAAATCCAAGTCTTTGAAAGTTTCCTAAATCTTGGCATCAAGCACCAACTTAGCCAAGTCTCACCGTCAAACTTGGCTAGCTTGGAAACAAACCAAAATGAAAAATTTCTTGCACGATATTTTTATAGTACCCATTTGGTGATATAAAGAGTGTGTTCCAACTATCAAATCCCAAAATCCAAGTCTTTGAAAGTTTTCCAAATCTTAGCACCAAGCACCGACTAAGGTAGCTTGAAAACTAACCAAGTTTAAAAATTTCTTGCACCAAGATTTGTACAGTATTCATTTTTTGATATAAAGAGTGCATTTCAGCAATTAAATCTCAAAAACAAAGACTTTGAAAATTTCCCAAATCTTGGTACCAACCAACCACTAAGATAGCTTGAAAACCAACCAACCAACCACTAAGATAGCTTGAAATCGTGTTTTAATTTAGTTTAATTCTCCTTGCAAAAACACTTTCAAAACCCCCCACTACATGTTTGACCTAATTCTCAAACCATAGTTTGGTCTTTAAGAGACGACCTAGGAGTCACTTCCTAGTCTATACTGCATTCTTTATGCACATTAAATTTGTATGGGGTTCGACAACCCATCAGTGGTCCTTGGCCACACCAACCTCAAAGCCACCCACTGATAATGGTTTAAAACACCGTTATTTGTGATATGATTTTGATACTAAAAGCACTCTTTTTCAGTTAGAAACTTGCTCAAACTCATCCTTTTTGAATAAATTGTGTGAATAGGAGAGTTGAGGTTGATTTCAATGATTTTATGACTAATTCCCCTTGTTTAGACAGAGATTGAGGTAATACTGGAAGAAGAGATGAAAGACCAAGAAAAGGGAGCTTAGAAGGGGTCAAAAAGGCACCAGAAGGAGGGAAAACACGCAGCTCGGGCGTCCAGAAGCGCAGCTGAAGCGAAGGAACACTGGTGCAAAAACGGGCTATAACGTTAAAAATGACCGGTGGCATTACTGTAAATAAATTCAATCGCTCCATGTCATCTACTGAAACCATTCACCGACTAATATTTATTAATGACAAACAAAGATCATATAGACGTAATCTAAAATGTGCTAACGTCAAACAAGGGCTAGAACGACGTAAAACAATGACCTTAGAAACACTTAACATCATTTTGAAAAACAACTGACGTTCAATTTAAAATAAAAAAATAATGAAATAGTGGTTTGCTTCCAGCAGCATCACTCTACCCACATTTGACGTCCACCACGTTAAATATTCGACGTTTTATATGATAGAGAGTGAATCCGTTTTTTATTCTTTATTTCTTTTCTCTTTTAAACTAGACAGAACGTCGCCCACTTTATGGTTTTGATGTATATACCAATGTAGAACGTCAAACAATTTGGGGTCTGACGTTATCGTCCTTGGTGTACGAAACCTAGGTAATCACATAACTTTAGTTAAGGAATCAATTCACGTTCAATACAAAATAAATAAATTCAAAATTCTGTTTTAAATAATATGACGTCACAATAACAAAAGATGGACGTTGTATATTACAGCTAGTAGTTATTCTTTTATTTTTCTTTTAAAATAACCAATAAAACGTCAATTTAAACTGGCTCCATCTTTTAATTTTTTTCATTGTGTTTTCTATTATCTCCTTCAGCGAGTAGTTATTATTTTATTTTTCTTTTAAATCAACACATATAACGTCATTTTATACTGGCTACGATGTTTTATTATTTAGTTCCTTTTTTATTATTTTGTCTTTTTCTTTCAAAACAACTATATAACGTCGAATTCTTCTATGCATTCGACGTCTACTGAGTTGTGTTTTAGTGTAGATTTGCGCGTGTTTTTCGGTAGCCTGGTATCACCTTCTTCCTTTTCTAGTTTCCTCATAAGAAAAGCTTGCGTCTTTTGCATCTCTAATGGCATTTCAACCCAAAACTGAGCCTGGGACGTTGCCTAGACGTCATGCCAACTGTCAATGAAAAAGAATACGGTGACATCGGAACCATGCAAGGACCCAGGTTCGGTTTTGGTTGAAATACCATTAGGGATGCAAAAGACGCAAGCTTTTCTTATGAAGAAACTACTTAAGGGAGAAGGTACTAATACGCTACCAAAAGACACAAGCAAAACTCCACCAAAACACAACGAAAACTCATTTTAGTTGGTTCATATGGAAGATAATTCATCAAAGACTAATTTAATCGGAGTAAAAGTAAGTTTAAACGATTCAAAAGAGATAAAACACACATGGAAATGCAATGCCGCGTAGAAAAAAGGAGAGGAGGAAGACGATGAAGTGAGCGTGGAGTTTATCATTATATTTATAGAGTCAATATTAATGCTCACAACAACCATTGTGGTAATAGCACAAAATTAAGGCTCACAACCACTCCAATGCCTTTCACGTCGAAGCCCCCTAGAATAGACATTCTGTGGGAATTTAAAAAGTAAAAAAAAGAAAAAGAGAGCGACCTTTGCCTTCTAATAACGAATAATACGTCATATGCACAAGGAATTCATTTTTTTTTGTTTGATTAAAATAAAAAAGAATATAACCAAAAAGACAATTTAGAAGTCTAAAGAAATTGACGTCAACCTCTTCGTTTCTAGCAGCAAACTACATTTTCCCATATATCATTTAAGTAGACTGTCTTTAATTATTGAAGCCCATATCAGCCCTTTCCCAAAAGTAATTATTTAAGTAGACATCAATTTATAAAATTTCTTGTAACAACAGTTGTGTTAACTTGTAACAATTCCAAGGCCTTTCAAAACGCTACAACTTCAAATCATAAAATTCATAAACTCCTTCTAGGAATTAATAGAGGACGTCGAATATTTTCAAAATGGACGTGTTATTTCAGGTTAAAAAGGAAAAAGAAAAAAAGATAAAAGTAAAAAAAAGGAGATACCTTTGCCGTAATATTAAATAATACGTCGACTTCCCTTTCTTGGACGTTCATATCTTAATATTACGTCGATTAGCTTTATCATTCGACGTAATATTGGTGTTTTAAAAACATATATGATATGCTGCTGCATGCAATGTAATGATGTAAAATTAAAATGGACAATTGGAATCATAAAAGTGATTTAATCATTTTAAACAATTCAATCACCATTCACTAATGTTTGCCAAAGGAGAATTTCATTAATATTCAAGAGATGATTACAAAACATCCCACCTATAATAGAATTTGATTACTAAATTGAATAGAATAAAAGATTATAAAAAAAGTCTAACTCAACATCCCACCTACAATTTTCACACGAGTTTTTAATATTATCATCATCATCTTCAGTATCCACTATTTCCCAAGAAATGAACTTCTTCATTCTCCAACCATTGCATTGTCTCTGGGAACATAAAGAAGTTGGATTGCGCAATAGTGTTCCATGAGGTTTTCTCCATACATTACCCAACAAAGTTACTAATTTATTTCTACACCTTAAAACACAGTTGACATTTCTCAAAAATTGCATATACTCAACCCCTGCTTTTCTTAAATCACTATCGTATGAACATAATAAGATCAAACCATATACATATTTTGCTTCAAGATAACCCCTTTTGGCAGCCATTTTCATGTCATTAATGCCTTTTTCAATATTTCCCTTATATCTAATTATTTCTCTTAATCCCTCCCTATACAAAGCTTCATTATTTCCACCCTCTTTACAACTTTGCATGAAAATATCAAATGCCCTTGCTTCTTTAAATGACCATGAAATCAACGAAAACTTTTCTAAAGAAATTTGCTACCACATATAATTGTCTTTTGTGGCATGCAAAAAATCTCTACAACATACTTTCATGTTGTAATGATCAATCCAAGATTCAGAACTTACCTTTGTAACCACATTAAGCAATAAGTCTGTGGGAAGTGATTTGATTGGAAAAATTGTAGATTTTTCATCTTCTGTGCGTTGTCTTTTGTTATCTCTTTGAATCGATTCTTCCATTACAATGAAATGAGCAAACTCGTGGCTTTCATGACATTGTCTCTTGTTGCATTGTGTCTTCTTCATCAATTTTGAAGTTGTCATGTTTATTATGCGGTTCAACATATTAGAGTTAGCCTTTTACTAATGGTATAGGACGTCTTATGTTGAAGTTATATTGAAACTAAATAAATATATTTCTGAACTTTTATTGAAACTATAACCTTTCCGTACACCTCTAAATCCTAGACTTGTCATCTTCTGTACGTTGTCTTTTGTTATCTCTTTGAACTGATTCTTCCATTACAATGAAATGAGCAATCCTATGCGGTTCAGCAAATTGGAGTTAGCCTTTTACTTCTGAAAAGTCCAAGTATTACAACGTACTATTGGTGGTATTTAAATTTAAACATCCAAGTATTACAACTCTTCATTTACTGTTTGATTAAAAATGGAGTAATTATTTGATTAAAAAGAAAAAGAAATTAAAAAGGAGAAACTCTTCGGCTTCTAGCAGACAAATAAAACATCATTCCCCGAAGAATTCGACGTAATCTTGGTGGTTTAAAAGGAAAAAGAAAAAAGTATTAAAAGGGGAGTAACTCTTTGGCTTCTGGCTCACAATAATGTTGAGATAAACCTAAATTTTAGGGTTTTATTAATAATTTTTTTTAAATCTTATTTTATTATTAGTTTTGGGTCTAGTAATATTTAGTTTGATTTTCTTTTTATTATTTTGAAGACAGTTGATATTTTATTTTCATATTTTCCGTAATATTTGTGTTTTAAAAGAAAAAAAAGAATAAAAGAATGGCGTGCTGGTTTAAATATTTATCGTCAATGAACGTCGAGTTTTATGGGGCTTCGACGTTTTCATTTAAACTTCCAAGTATTTCAACTATAGAACGTGGAGTTCTAATGGTATAGGACGTGTTATGCTGAAGTTATATTGAAACTAAATATATTTCTGAACTTATATTGAAACTATAACCTTTCCCTATACCTCTAAATCCTATTCTCAAATGGCTTCTTCATCTTCACGGCGTGGAAAGAAGGCTGCACAGGTTGTAAGAAATGCTAGTCCAAATGGGTGGATAAGTGATGATGAAACACGATACAAATTTGGATGTCATAGAAAACTCTTCCAGGTGGTCCATCACAAGTACTTGGATCTGGAATTATTCAGAAAGAAAGGGTTTCTTTTTCAAGATTGGCTTGTAGATGTTGATCTTGCAAAATTTGTAGAAATGACCGGTGATTGCTATCCTGACCTGGTAGAAGTGTTCTACCACAATCTGAAGGTTGTCGATGGTGTTATATGCTCTCGGGCCAAAGGTGTCGATATTAAAATTGATGATGAAATATGGCTATCATTTACTGGTCTCAAAGCACAAGGCTTCAGGTCTCATGAAAGAAATTCTGAACTCAACCAATGGACCAACAAGAAGAAGATTTATAAGGAATTTCTGAGAAATCCAAAAGGACTAAAGGTATGCAAGCCGTATCTACTTGATGGTTTGAAAATGGAAGAAAAATTGTGTGCTTTTGTACTTACTTAGGTAATACTACCTGGAAGATATATACGTGATCGTCTAACTACTGAAGATTTATTTTTGGTTCATGCCATAAAAACACGAATATCAACCAACTAGGTTGTTGTTATGTGTAAGCACATGATTGAAATTGCTAGTAGGCATGGACATAATCTGCCGTATGGTGTTTTTATCAGCAGTGTATTGAAGCATCATCAAGTTGATCTTACTGGTGAAAAAAAAATTGGATGCACCAAATCAAATGAAATAGGAAAAGCGACATTGACCTTTAATGGCCTAAAGAAAACAAAAGTTGGTTGGGTGTTCAAGGATGTTGACGGAACTCCTTCTACCTTCACTCCACATACTGAGTTTGAAAGATTTGTTATGGATCAATTTCGAAGGCTTTCAACAACAATTTCCATAATTCAAATATCTTTGATCATGATTCACAACAAATTAGATGAAGACAATTTAGTTGAAACCTCAGCAAGTGAATCTGATGATGAAGACGACGCAACAGAAGATGAGTCTATGGAGACATCTGACTCAGATTAGGAAGATTAGTTTATTTTTATGAAATTAATGTAATATTTAAATATATTTTAGTATATTTTTCTATGCTTGAACAATGTTTGAAAATTTAGTATATACTTTTCGTGGTTATATTTTCATATTTTCCCTATATTTTGTGTTATTATGTTTTTTTTTTATGTTTTTGTTTGGTTTAAACCCTCGATTGCCATTGTGCATTATAAATTCAATGTGATCCACTTGGAATAATAATATTTTTGCCGTTGTAGCCAGTGTTTTAGTTTTGTGCACTGTGCAGCTGAGGAAATGTCTCGTTCATCTTCATCTTGCAAGTGTATGGGTTCGGACTTCCAACACAGTAGTGCCAGTGTTAGGAGGTTGGGTGTAAAACCCACTTGCTTCTGTGGTCACATTACAGTTTTACGCAGTGCGAGAACCCCTAAAAATAAGGGCAAAAAATTCTGGGGTTGCCCTAACTTCAAGGTCAGTTTAATATAAGCATAAATGTTTGTTTATTTTTGTGGGTTTTGACGAGGGAGTGTGCCTATTGTCGTTCAACAGGGTGGGGGCGAAGATTTCGTTAGCTGCAACTTCTTTCGCTAGTGCAGTGAAGAAGCAATAGAAGAAGGAAATGTGTTGTATGGAGAAGAAAGGAGTAGAAGTGGAAGAAATGAACAAGCATGTGGAAGTTTGATGATGATGGAACAAAGTGTGATGAAGATGGAAGAAGCTTATGATGAAAAGATGAAAATAGCTTGTTTAGAGAAAAGGGTTCTTATGTTGGAAAAGTGGTTGAAGGTGTTACTTGGGATGGTCTTTGTTATATGTTATATGTGTTTTTAATGTAATTGTAATATGTATGTTGATGAAACAGCCTTGATTTTAAAGTTAGAGTTTAAAAGAAAAAAAGTGAAATATAAAATATTGGAGCGACCATTGGTATCTTGATGAAGTTGAAACGTCAAAGTCCATTATAATTTGACGTAATATTGGTGCTTTGGTAAAGGCACACAATTAATTTTCACAGTCCACATCTGGTATGAACATCAAATATTTTCCACATTCGACGTTCAAACATCATTCAGAGAAAAAGTAAAAGATCTCTTTGGATACTGATATGACCTTCTTGCTACTGATATGACCTGCTTGCTGACGAAAAATACGTCGATGAACTAGGAGTCTTGACGTTAAAGTTCGGGTTCAAAAGAAAAAAAATATATAAAAAATTTGGAGCGACCTTTGGCTTCTTGATGAAGAATAAAACGTCAGAGACACATAGAATGCGATGTAATATTGGTGCTATGTTAAAACAACACAATTAGTGGTGCCAACCACTCATATGCTCGTCACGTCAACGCTGCCAAAGGTTGTGACGTACTATTACAAATATATCGTCAAATCGTTGCTTGCGTTGGACGTTTAATATTGGATTATAAATAGCTTAACAGATTTGGATTTCATTTCAAGTTGAACCATTTGATAACCTTCCCTAACCAAATTCATGTTAACTTTTTTCATTTGTTTTAGTTCTTTTCCTTCACTAAACGAAGACATTTCTTTGTTATCCATGAAGGGAAAGGGCTAAAACATCGGAAAATGTTAACACTTATGAATTTTAAGTAGACTCTTTGAAAACCTATCCTACAAAACATCCGCACCCAAATTCATGTTAACCTTTTCCTTTGGTTTTCCATCAATTCCTCCTCTAAACGAAGTCATTTCTTTGTTATCCATGAAGGCATGGCGGAAAACCAGAAGAAAATGTTAACATTTATGAATTTCAAAAACATTCTACATTATTTTGCTTGTTTTAATTTTTTTTACTTCCTGTTTTTCCTTATAATGTATTTCATCATCTTCGGTCTTCATTTTAGATGTCGTAATTTCTTCTAAAGTACAGGACGCGATTATCTCAAAAAAATGACGTCAATCTCCACACCTTTGCATCGAATGTACTCAATATTCGACGTCAACTGTATAAATTTAAAATATTTTAGTTGTTTCCACCATAGGAAATCAGATAGCTCTGAATTCTAATGGTAGAAAACAACTCCAAGCCCTTTAAAAAATGAACCATACATTGTTAAAGGATGAAGTTTTTTTTAAAATATTCGAATGTATAAATTTAAAATATTTTAGTTGTTTCCACCATAGGAAATCAGATAGCTCTAAATTTTAATGGTAGAAAACAACTCTAAGCCATTTAAAAAATGAACCATACATTGTTAAAGGATGAAGTTTTTTTTATATCATTATTTTAGTTCTCGAAATTGTTTCAGCATTAAACATATTGTGAATCATATTTCGTTTTCCTCGACACTTCCCTTTCAGTAAGATAACTTAATTATTTCTGTACTATAAAAAGCATTTTATTCTAATGAATGTCAAAGGCCACCTTCATATGAACTGAGACATGAATGAGGCACTTTGACATTCAAGCAGAGCAAATTGCAATTTAAAGAACAAACATGTTTCGAAATCTAAGGAAAGGGAAAAAACATGAATCCTAATATGTTCAACACGGAAACAAGACGAATGGAATAATAAGAAAAGCACATGTATATTTATATATGAAACGATGTCATCACACTTCCACATAATCGTAGTGGAATATCATTTCATCATGAAAAAAGCAGTACATCGAGTAATTATACTATTAATTTTCACAGTCCACCATGTAGTAAGAACGTTGAATATTACCGAAGTTCGACGTTCAAACATCATTCGAGACAAAGTAAAAGATCTCTTTGGATACAGATATGACCTCCTTGCAGACGACAAATACGTCGAAGATCTATGAGCCTTGACGTTAGAGTGAGAGTTTCAAAGAAAAAAAGTGAAATATAAAAAATTGGAGGTATCTTTAAAAGAAAAAAAGTGAAATATACAAAAAGATATAATAAAAAATCTAATATTGTATTTTAAACTTTTGGCTATTATGGTTAACAATTTTATAACCGCTTTGTTGGTGATTGGTCCGTTTAAAATATACAGACCAATAAAATAGTGATACATTGTATTTTGTCAAGAAGTTGTTAACATATCATGATCCTTAAAAAAATGTTGGTTGTGGTCGAATTTTGCCTAATTTCAATCATGACTTGGCTTGGCCGTCTCGACTATGACCTGGCCTGACCGTCTAAACCAATAACCAAAATGCAAATGCATATTATGACTTCCAAAGTGGCTTCATATGTACTTGGTTCCCTACATACAAGTATAAATGACATTAGGTTGACCTTCAACTTATACTTATGTTAGTCTATCTTGACCTTTAGTCTGAATCACCCATCCCAACATTCATGTAGGGTCAACCAGTTTGGACCATTAGTCAAACTTAATCTGCCTTAACCTTCGACCCAACCCATTAGTCAAACTTAATTTCTGGCCGATATCGCTCTGTCTTGACCTTTAACTCACGATGACAGTTGTACTTCGATAAAACCTGACTATTCTCTATACACATTGTCTCTTCTCGATCTTTAGCTTGGTATTATGCATCTCAGTTTTTAACTTTGTCAATCTTTTGTACTAACTATCCTATATATCTCAATTTTTGTAAACAGTAATCTATGTTAACCTTGAGTTTATCACTGAACTTAATCATTTCTGAATTTAAAGTATTATTTTTTAAAAATCAATTAAAGTCTTTTGGTATAATCATACCTATATTTATCCTAAAATAAAACACACCTAGAAAGAGATATTGAATACTTGATTTATGCTTTATCATACCTATATTAATCATAAAACTTTTAAAAGTAGAGGAAAGAAATATTAGGTTTGGGAATGTTGTTGAATCTAATAAAAAAAATTATTTCTCATACATTATTATTATTATTATTATTATTATTATTATTATTATTTTTAACATGAAATTAAAATAATATTTAAATATTACAAGATAAATTTGCACAAAATCTTTCTTAAATTTCACCGACAAATATTTCTTAAATTATATAATATTTAAACATTACAAGATAAATTTACACAAAATCATAAAATAAAAACATAAAAGAAGTATGTATATCTTATCTTAAAATATAATGGTAACGGGAGGTTATGGGCGGTTTAAATGAAAAACAGGGTAACAAATGGTCAGGAGGCAAAACAAGAAAACGTCAAATATCCAAAATCTTCGACTTCATAAAACAAAAATAAAAAAAGATATGTAAATCTTATCTTAAAATATAATGGTAGCGGGAGGTTATGGGCGGTTTAAATGAAAAAATGAAACCAAGGGCTGGAGCGGAAGTAGAAAACGTCGAATATCCAAAATATTCGACGTATAACATTATATTTTAAGAGAAGTTGCAAAGTCGACGTATCGTTTGTATTTTTAAACCAGAGAAGATAAGTTAAAAACTACTACATTGTGAAAGACGTTCCGAGAATTCTATTGAGAAATGGCTTCTTCATCATCATCAAGAAGAAAAGAGAAGGTTGCCCGAATTACAAGAAGCGCAAACCCATATGGATGGATAAGTAATCAAGAGACCCGAGTAAAGTTTTTATACTGGAGACATTTAAAAACTGTAGTTCCTCACAAGTATCTGGACTTGCAATTCTTCAAGAAAGAAGGTTTCCTTTTTCAAGAATGGATTGCATATCAAGGGCTTACTGATTTTGTCCAGATGAAAGGAAATTGCTATCCTGATTTGGTAGAGGTTTTCTACACAAACCTCAGGGTTGTAAATGGGGTCATTCACTCAAGGGTCAAAGGTGTTAACATTACTATTGACGATGATGTTTGGTCAAATATTGCTGGTTTGAACAAATAAATTACTTGACTAGCACGCTAGCCAAATTCACTCAAGGTAGAGACAATTTGAATGCTGTATTAAAATCTTCTGGTAGAGCTATTTAGAGACAAGGAATAGGCTATAAAGCTCAAACTAACAGAACCAATGCAAAGAAGTTTATTGATTTCAGCAAGCCTGTCAAGCATGCATGTTTTTATAGGAATTATGTTTGTACACTGTTAGAAACTGTTATTATAGAACTGTTGGTGTTCCTAAAGGATTGTATGTATGGAAACCAAAGGAATAACTAACTAGAACTGACAATCAAGGACCCAAGTTCAAATGGGTACCTGCAAAAAAATTTGAGTTGTTTTGTAGGATAACAATTAGATGGAAGGATGAGCAGTGAGGACTCAAGGATGAACTACATTGGCTATATCAATCATCTTGAGTGTCTAAAACGGGTAACAAGAATTACATCACTAGATCATGCATTAATTGATTGATTATTTGATGTCTGATTGTATGAGTGATTGTCTGTATGGTTGAATGATTAAATTTGTTCTAAAAAACTGTTTCACGAACTTTAGTCGACTGTATTATAAATCTATTCGACTATATGTTTTATGGTGTACAACTCTGTTTTTGGAAACTCTGTTCAAAACTAAAGTCAACTTTCATTTTATTCAAATCGACTTTAAATCTCAGTTTTGAGTCTTTGTATTTGAAAATTTAAAATGAACTTCTACATTGTCCTATGTGACCTTTCTAATTCGGTCATTCGCGCCATTTCTGTCTATTCTGTCCATGTTGTACTTTATTCCTAACACTAGCACACATACATTACTTGTGTATTTCCAATGACCCTTGACTGAATTCTGGGCATCTTGAGTGTCTCTGGGAATGGCCTCTTCAACTCATCTCTCAAGGAAAGGGAAAGAAAAATGCATGGCAATCACCAGAGAAGCCAATGAAAAAGGTTGGATTAGTGATGAAGACTCTAGAATGAGATTCACTGAGGAATATCCTAAAGTTGTTGTTTCACCAAGGTATCTCCCTATGGGGTTCTCATAAGCAATATACTTGTCCTTTATGGTGTGAACATCTTTGGGGAAAGGAAGTATTCCTACACGTATATAAATATCATAAATCTCAACACCTTTGTCTCACTAGGACTTGTTTGGACTGAAAGGGGTTGGTGTTTTAAAGATGCAGAAAATCAAGCAGACTATCTTGAAATTACTTCTACTGCTGGCATACTAGAATTTGAATTTGTCTCCAACAACAACTGTGACATTTACTCTATTGACCCATTTCAGTTAATTGTTGACAAGCTTGATCAACTTGAGACAAAGATTAATCACATTGTGCAACACCAGAAAAATAGGGACACATCAGAGGATGTATGTATGAATTCAGTCGAAGAAGGAAAGGATAAAAAAAATACACATCTTTTGTCCTGTTCTTGTTTTGAATGTCTTGGTTGTGTCTTATGTTTTTTTTTTTTTTGGGCTAGTGGCTTAGATTTTCATTTTGTTTTGTTCTTGTTCTGGTCTTCTCATTATAATATATTTGAAGAAGTAATGGAAATCAATGTTTTGATTCTAATTCAATTGCTTTAATCTGATTGATTATATCTTCTTTGATTGAATAATTGAATCAACTTAGTACTGAGTGAAGTTGACTATGCATGTCTAAACTGTTACATTACTTTGCATATTCACTTCTTACTGGATTATTTTTTCTTGCATAACTAAATTGCTTGATCTGCAAGAGATCTCTGAAAAGTTTTGCAGGAAACATTGCTTGGAAATCACTGCTGGAATCATAACTCACTAAGAAGCAATGGAATCGACTGGGATAATAATTCAATCAACTTGATCTTAACAAGATTATAAATTCCATCACTGGAATTTGGTTATTGTGTTGATTCATTATCTTATTCTGCTTATCTGCAATATGTCTCTAATTCTAATCGCTTATTTCATATATGAGATTATATTGTAAGATTGTTGATGATTTTATCTATGCATGATGAATTTGCTTGAAATCATGTACATGATACAATTCTGTTTTATACTGGATGTATGCTCTGATTGTTACTGTACTCTTTTGTGCATCTGAACTTGATTGAGAAAAATATGCATGATGACAGGGGGAGCATTACACACTTGTACATATTTCTTCACATGCCTATACTTCAGGGGGAGTTATCTTTTCCATGTGAATATATATGATAGGGGGAGCATCATTGCATGTTTTCAAACTGCTTATATTTCTTATTGATGCATCTCTGTTTGGTTTATCAGCATATCATATCTAGAAGCATACCTTTTTTTGTTAACGCACAAAGGAGGAGAAGTATTGTGAAATGCTATCTGAGTATTGTGAAGTGTTATCTGCTTGATATATTGTTGATTGATTGTGTTGCATTCAGAGTATTTGAACTGTAATTTGACTGTTATATCATGTGCTTACTCTGAATTTGGTTTGGTCTTGTGCAAACACGGTTGTTTATTAATCATGGTTGTGCATCATCAAAAAAGGGGGAGATTGTTGAGATTGTTGACAACACAATATCTATATCACTCTGGTTTTTGATGATGACAACACATTTTTAATAACACATGTATTGCAATGTGTTACATGTTCCAATCTTTAATATTGATTGTTATCTTGATGAACATGTTTGTATGAAATCTGATATATGAATGCATATTCACTATTCTGATATATGTGACATCTGTTGTGATTGCATTACATATGTTTTGGAAAAGGAAAACCACATGCACTTTTATGAACTTACATTGTGAGACATAACTGCAAGTTGTAAGTCGACTTCATTATGGGGGAAGTCAAATTAAGCTCGTGACTATGCACAGATTTTCAAATATGGTGCTTTGTGATATTTTGCATTGAAAAGAATTTCAAAATGAACTGTTGTGTTGAAGTCGACTGTGTGCGCCACGCATTCGACTGTATTAGTTGTTTGATTTGAAATTCTATTGTGCTCATGAACAATAACAATTATATTTTTAAGAGTTAGTTAAGCATTGAATGAAAGTCAACTGTAATGAATGAGGAATTAATTTGTTTGACAGGACTGCTACTAATTTGACTGATCTGTTATAACTGTCCGAGACAGTCGACTGTATTAGTAGCGTATTCGACTACAGGAGCATATGATTTATAAAAATCTATAAATAGACGAGACTTGAGTTGTTTAAGAGAACTTTTGGAAATCTAACATTTTCATATTATTTTCAAATTGTTTCTCTGTGATTTAGAGCTCCAAGAACTCATCAAGAATTCGGTTGTGATCTTTCTTTGAAGAGGTTCATAAGGAGATTGATATTGCACTTACTGCTTGATCAGAATCTGCACAATTGAGGTTTTCTTTGGTTGATCAAGATTTGTGTTTGCATTCCGTGGTGGTCGCTGTTGTACCTGTTGTAACTACAAGGGTTGGACTCGTGGAGTCTGGTGGTACACTTTGAGGATTGTTCAAAGTGGGTTGCAGATTACAGGAGAGGGGATATCTTGCTGCAATTCTTGTTGTGTGGTTTGCCTATATTTTGGTTAGAGGGTTAGAGAGGTGTTTTATATTTTTGACGTGGAGGTCTCTATAAAAGCCTTGTTGTAAAAACCTTGACCATTATAGTGCATTTGCTTCCTGGTATTGGAAGGACACTGGATGTAGGCATTGAGGCCGAACCAGTATAAAATCCTGCGTTTGAATTCTCTATCTCTACTCTTTTACATTCAGTCGACTTTACATTTCACGTAGTCAACTTTGATTTTTTGTTGCATTTAAAATTTTATTACTTGCGATTCAAAAAAGTTTGTAAAGTTTTTTGCTTTGTGTAAAAGATTGCAAAAAGACTCTGATTTTGAAAACTCACCAATTCCCCCCCAACAATTTGAAGTTTTATTTTCTAAATATGGTAAATATGAATAAATACCTGATGAACTCTTAAAAATGTTTACACTCATTTGCTCAGATTTGCATTTCTCGTACAAATATGTTTTATTAGCATACAAATGAAGCCAACACTGATACTATAAGGTTTCAGCCAAATGCCTATGAAATTTTAGGTATATAATTGTTCTATTATCCTTCATTTCCAAAGCTTGAAGAATTTACTTCAAATTGGTTAATATTATTTGAATGTTATTTGATTATTTGTTATAATGTTATTTTGTTGAACTAATGGTTTCTAGTCCTGTATGTGTTACAGCTTTTAAGTTTGTTTAAAGACTTGTTATTATGGCATTATTAGGTATATGAATTGACCGTTGTTTCTACTATCTAGAAAATCTTCTGTTTTACGTTTTCTATATAATCAAATGGCTTTTTCTACCAGATTAAACACAAACATAATCTTTGATTATACATTCCTATATGGATTGTCATTATTAGTTTGGAATGAAACCTATCTGTGTGATGGATCAAGTTTAGCTGCTCTCGTGTGTCGTGCTCTGAGTTTATACATGTGTGTTAATATTGTTTACTTTTGTGCCAGTGATGTAATATTGATAGTTGCAAGATATCTCCACCTTACCTTGATTGTTGTAGAGTCCTATATTTGAAACTTCTGAAAATAAGTATACCTGATATCATTGTTTATAGTTTATAGTACTCCTTTTACTTCTGAGAATAGGTTTTCTTTGTCTATCCTTTTTTCGGTGATTATAATTTTGATTATTTAGTCTAATGGTAATTATTGTTAGATTTTGATCTCAGATATTGATTTAGGTTTTTGGGCAACCTGTGTTTGACCCCTGCCCTGCCCAAAATTGTTGGATACGTGAAGTAATAAAAATAGAATGTATTTATTTTTTTATATATATCAAACACTGGGTACTTCTTTTTATATAGACACATTTTTCACTCACAATTGAAGATCATAGTTTATGACTTTATGATATGTTTCTGAGAGTATTTGAAAAGGAATTGATTATTAATGGATTTACATTGTGAATTTGCCTATTGGTCTCATCTCCACTGTATAGTTTGTATCTCTTATGTTATGCTTCTGTGTATGCATGAAGTAGGCTCACTCTTTTTGGCTAAATCTTGCATGTATACTTGCTTGTCTAGATGGTTATATGAATATTGCAATGGAGCAGACACAGGAATATGTCAATAGACAACTGAAGAACAAGTATGGTGACACTTTCATCCAAGGAAATAATGGTACTAATATTTGAAATGCAATTTTATAAACACACATACATATTTATGGAAGATTGAGATATTGTTTATTATAGACAATAGATATGTGAATGAAAAATTTATTTTATTTCATGTAGTTTTATACATCAGTATCTCAAAGAGGACTCTAGCAAAGGAGGCATAGAATGTATAGGATTGTTGATGTTTTTTAATGTTTGGAAGACATGTATGATTTTTTAAAGACTGTCTTTATGTTGCAACTCTTGGCTATTCTAGACGATTTGCCCTTATTATATATATGTAAGGCAAAGCAGAATGGTCAGTTTGTAAAATGCATGTTGATACATTTTGATAGAATTTTTAACCTACCTTGAAAATTCAAAATTGTAATAGAAACTCCTATCGCTTTGATTTTTCTTTTAGTTTTTTAAGTGACATGTGACTATGCTATATATTATGCCTGTTTAAATCTTATTTGCGGAGTTCATGACTTGGTTGGATGGCTCAAATTGTTCCAATGTGATCTCAACTCTAAAGTTAACCATCATTCACCATGTGATATATATAATCCACCAAATTTTGTAAAAGGGAAAGCTTATAGACTTGGCCTGGCCCATAGAGCTTTAGGAGTTTTTGACCCTGTGAACTTTTTTAATGAATGAATTTTTTGATCCTGTGGATTTTTTTTGATCCCAACTCACATAGATTAGGACCAAATCTTATTAAAGGGACTCATTTGACAGCTCTAGTGAATCTGATAACTAGTTAGATTCACCACTAGTAGTTAAAACTATTCAAGCATCCAACTCCAGTGAAATCATGATGACAGACTATAATAGTGAAATCATGATGACAGACTATAATAGTGAAATTAGTTATTACTGATGAGATTTTGGCGAAATTAATAAACCTTGCTTATATATTTACATAATTATCATTAGTCTATAATAATGCATATTTACAAACAAGAGGGCACCTAAAATATTCCAATTAGTTTACAAATTAATTCTCAAGAATCTTATATGGCCTTTCACACCATGCTGCCTGACAAGAGTGAAATCATTCCCTTCAACCTGACAAGTACAAGAAGTTCTAATTAGCAAGGGAGTAAAAAAAAGAAAATATAGGTTTTCATTGTATTACATATAATAAGAACTACTCCAACATGGAAAAATGCTGCATGGTTCAGGGTCAATGTAAAATCTAATATTCGCTAATTATGAGTGTTAAGGCTTCAGAATCACAATACATACTCAAAAAACTGAGGTGGCGGCTGTCTGTAGTTAGAAGTTTTAATGAAATGGCTGAGTTATGAGCTAAAGCTAAAACTCAGGGCAACATCAATCATTTATTAATTTGAATCCATCAGTCATGAACCTTTCAAAGTTAAACTTACATCAGTTCAATTGCATTCTTACAATATATCAACTCTTCCATGCATATTAACCCTAAAAAGAAAACACGCAATGGGGATAAAATGAAGCAGTAAACAGTTAGTTCAATAACCATATAATATAAAAAATCCTACTTGGAACTCAACCGTGAAACTTTAATTGTTTTGCTATAGGTTAAGGAATAAATATCAGTGCTACTTAGCACAATTCGAAGCAGTTTATTTTGGGGTTAATAAGCTTTAAATCAAAATATTTCTAGAGAGCTATTGAAAGAAAAATAAAACGAAGTGATCATTTTTCATGAAGTGTTGACCAAATATGCACTTCCGTGAAAAGGTGGGATTACTATCAATCTTGTCAACAACTAAGAAAAAAAATTGCTGAAAGAGGCATACAGAATCCAGAAGTGTGTTGCAGATGAAGATCACTTTCTTTTAGCATCTATGAACATGGCTCGAGTCCAGTGTTCAACATCCTCGCTTTGCGATGGTGGGGGTGGAAAAGTGGGATGCTCAACAATATCCCACCCTTCAATAAGGCACTCATTTTTGCCGTCAGATAAATCAGTGGCGTAAAGAAAACTAGCAGTAGAACTTGGCAGATAATTTTCAATTCTCTGAAATAGGGAAAAGAATAAAATCCGTTAGTGATAAATATTAATAATAAAAATGAAGATGTCCATTATATGAAAATGTAAGTTATTATTGTGCCCGGATACATTTATCCTGGGTAATAATATTGCTTATGAAAGCAATATCTTAGGGACAGTGATTAACTATTGTACATAAAGATACAGTCCAGCTCCTCACAAACAAATAGAAGTGAGTGTAACAAAGACACACTGCTCGTAGTTAGGAAGTTACTTAAAACAGTTAGGATATTAATTATGTAGTAAGGGTATGCGCGAGGTAAGTAAATCAGGAGTGTAACTCGAAAATACAGATGTAGATCTCTTAAAAAGGATGTCAAAATTAACTTAGAACAAACTTAGTATTAACTAAATGTTGAAGTATTTCTGTTATTGAAAAGAAAAAATTGAAGAATTATACCAGAAAGTTTTATACTCGTTTTCAAGCAATTCTTAGAAATCCCCAAGCTAGACACTTGTTTTAATGGGTAAGCGATGAATCCAAAGCACTAAAGCATAAGAAATTCAATTAACACTGCCAGCGTTTTCCCACAAATTAGAAGTGCTGAGAGAACCTACCGTTGAGGGCACAGAGTGTGCACTTTCCAGTAAAGTGGTTGATGAAATAGCAGAATTCATACTCCATACAGATTTGTTTAATTGTTGAACTTGCTTGCATGTCCTGAATCAAAGGAAAAAAGAGAGAAAAATTCAAACTCAATGCTATCTCCATCTGCATTCTAAACAAGTTAACATTGCAGCAAACTTTGGGTAAAAATCATAACGTTCCAAACAGGAACCCTTCAAAAGTGAGAAAGAAGCCTTAAAAAAAATTCAAGAATCTGGATGGAGCTCTGACACATGCTCCCCTACACAATAGTGCCTCAGAAATTTTGAAGACCCCAGATTACTTTGTTCTTCTGACAGCCAGTTTCAACAGGAAATAAAAGGCTAGATGTATAAGGGAAGTTAAGAAAAACAAATCAGATACTAAATGTTAAAGACAAAGAAAAGAGAAAATTAAGGCCATAATAGGCACAAAACGGTGTTTAAAAGAACACAGCGCAAAGATAGGTTTATTTAGGCTTTGCATTAATTACAAATCATTAGAGGACATATTGCCTCCTCAACATTAGTGATTTTGTTGCCAATAGACGGATATACATTAAATGTAGATATTCTATCCGGATTACCAACACCAAGTATATTCAGAAACAGTCCATGGTTTCTTATAATCATCCATCAGTTAGAAGCTACGTCCCAGATCACTGGGAAGGACTACAATTAAATAACTACAAATACTTTTGTAGAACAAAGTTGTAAAGAGATAATTAAGACATGTTACATAATTCCACAATTTAATAGATTAATTATCTCATTGTACACAAAATGATTGTATATGGCAGTTATAGGAGTAGTACCATTGGAGGAAAAACAATAGAAAAATAGTTAACTGGGTTTGGACACGTAAAAGTCACTGGAAGCACTGATGAGAAGAATAGGATGCATATATTTTAGTCATGTGAGAAGGAGAGGGAGACCAAGAAAAACATTGGTGGAAGTTGTTAAGAGCAATCTCACGCTAAACAATATTGCAGACCATTTTGTCTTTAATCAAACCAAATAAATCGGATCGTGTGATCCATGTACAAATGCTTCTTAAGACTTCAAAATGCCGCTAATGGGATAAGGTTTTTGTGGTAATTAATTCATATAAAAATGCTTCATAAAACATCAAAATTATGTCAACATAATGTTAATTTAGAAATATTTACTAATATTTCTACAAAGTACATAAATTATCATGGATTATGTCCATTTAATGGAATATTAAATCAATAGAACAATACCTAGATTGAGCCATTTTCAAGGAAAAAACAGATCGAACTTCCTTCGATGATGAGAGTGTAGCCAATAACTTGGCAAATGACTCAAACGTTGATCCCTCTGAAGGGGCATCCAAACATAGGTAGTTGTAACAGTAAGCTGTGATGCATGCAACACTTTTCTTTAAAAGTGAAATCCCTTTCTGCAAATCTCTATGTGTTTGAACAGAATGCGAAGAAGCTAAAGAATAGCTAGAGTTACTATTCCCAGATGAATCTGGACGATTTCTCTTCTCAGATTCCATTGAAGCAACTCCGAAATTGCTTGAGCTTTTATCAGTAGACCATGAGTTTTCTCCAGCAGTAGAGCAATAATTTTGGCGAGGTATGAAAAGGGGATATTCATTGCTGAAGAAAAGAAATTATACCAGGTTAAAGTATTTAGTTCCTGATACTCAATCAAAATATATTTTTGACCAAAATACCTCCTTGAGGACGGACGTGCATCCCAATAAGAATCTCGTTGCCATATTCGAGAGCAAGAACCCTGAGGTAACACAAAAAAAGAAAATATGCATTACAATTGCAAAATTACATTATTAAGTTACATTAAAGAGGAAAATAAAAGGATAAAGTGCATCATTAAGACAGTACAGATGGGTCAGCCATAAAAAAAAAACAAATGAGAATACAAATTGGAGGACAAAAGGATAGGAAATGTTAGACATTTTGAACACTTAATCACATTTTGCATACATCAAAACCCACTAATATTCAACATTAGCAAAGATATCAAATTTGTTTTTATGTACATTCAATAGAATGTACAAAAACATGTAAAACGATTCTCTTTTCCCAGACTCCTGTTAACTTTCAGCCAGGTGAAATCTTAAAAATCTTATAAGCATCAAAACAAAATACTTGCATCAAAAAGACAGCATTTGGAACAAGATCAATAATGTTCAAAAAGGAATACTTTTATGCAGATAGCAGTAGCAGTGTATACAAATAAAAAGTTATAAGTTAAAAAATTAAGGAAACCACAAAAAGTTTTACTAGTTTCACTTGTTTAATGAGTTCCTGATAGGATACAATGTAATAGGATATAATGTGTGCAGATTAGGAATCAGTTGTTGGTTGGTTAGTTGGTTGGGAGCCTTTATAAGACTTAGATTTGGGAGAGAAACTGAAAATCTTTTATTCTTACTGTTCGCTTTTCCCTAATATACATACTACCCTATTCAAGGGATAGTAGATCAACATAAAAAAGGAAAAACAGAATGCTTCTAAAAAGCCCACTTCTAAAAAGCCCACTTTAAAAAGCCTACTAGAAAATACATTATATTTCAACAAGAAGAAGGCAGGGAGGTCTTGTGTCAGGGTCAGCTTTTGATATTCATTGTATAAACAGGAGGTTGTTCATGTGGAGGGAGAGTGCTCCCTTGAGAGTTGGGTGTTGTACATTTGTATTCTTTGATTACAAGAATAATATACAGTATTGTTTTTCCAGTAATTTTGGGTGTGTGTATTGTTTTGAGTGAAAGATTGATTTCTTTACCAAAGAAATCTATCAAATTGGTCCGACCTGCCGGATCGAGAAAGAGGTGGAAGCATGGAAGAAAGAGTAAATACTTTGGAGAAATGGGCCAGCAAACAAGGAAGAGCCATGACAATAAGGGAAACCATCCAAGAAATAAAAGACATGCTGCAGGAACTCTTTAATGATGAAAGGGGCTCAGAAGGAAGTGAGATATTTGTCATGAAAGGAAAGAAAGAGGGAAAAACAGATATGGATGCTGAGAAAGATAGTCTGCAAAACATCAAGAAAGGCAAGAAATTCTCTGAAGGAGAGTACTTGGCTAATGATGAGTCTGTTTACAGAGCAAGAAAGGGAGCAAGAAAGGGAAGAAGAGAGGAACTTTTGCAAGACATCAAGAAAGCAAAGAAACCCTTCAATGGAGGCGAAAATTCAATCAACTAGGAGGAGAAAAGAGAAAAGGATACCATTGACAATAATGGAACTAGGAAGGGTAAGGAAGAACCACTTTTCCCGAGGGTTGAAGGAGTGGAGTTGTCCACATTTGAAAGGAATGGCACCCAAGGTCAAACAACAAGGGCAGCAAATGTTTTTGAAGTTCAAAACATCAAAGGATCAACAAAGGTACACCAAACAGTCAATCACATGGAAGAAAATGCAGTCCAAGGGTTCAAGACCTGGCAACAAAAATCCAAGAACCTTTCTTGGGAAGATCTTCCAAAAGGCCTCTGTAGAGTGGTAGGGGTAGAGAATGCAACACCACTTTTGAAGAGTGTGGGGGTAAAAATCGAAGTGCCATTGTTGGCAAATGGGCAACAATTAAACAAGAAAGGGTGGAAGATTACATTCAAGATTTCGAAGTGGGAAAAAACAACACGGGTGAATTTTATTATGCTATTGATGTGCTGCCTAGTAATAATATGCAACATGATGGTTTATGGGATATGGATTTTTTTTATATCCATAAAGATATTGGCATTCTTAAGGAGGTAGGGGAAAATGCACAGAGAGTTTTACTTGAGAGTTTGGCAGCAGTAACATGGTCTGGGAGTGGGGAAAAATTCATTCAAGAATTCAAGATATTGGTGTCACAAGCACATAAAACACTAGAAGATCAATTGCAGGGATTTTTCTTTGCAGGGCTGCAATCTAACATTCACAATTGGTTGCCACAACAGGATCTAAAAAACATGATTAGAGATTCAAAAAGTGCTCTGATTGTGGGAGAAAGGCTAGCAATGAAGAAGCACACTCTCTATAGGGAAGAAAAAACCAAAACAGAAAGGAAATTCGGAACAAAAAAATATAGTATGATGGAGGAGGAAGGGGATCCAACCATAAAGAGAGTTGAAGGTGGAGATGCAGCCAGGCAACAATCAATGACATTGGAATTTTGGGATTCCAAATTACTGGGTACAGAATTTTGTATGCAAAAACCACTCTCATATTGACCACTTGTTAGGAAGTTAAAAGTATATGAGGGGAGGAAATTAAAGGCAGGAAAGGAGGATAGTTTGTTAGTAGAGAGAGAGTATAAATAAGAAAGAGAATAGAGGGAGAAGGGGATTATCAGATATTTGTTTTGGGGTTAGACTGGACCTCTTTTGGCCAGTGGAGGAAGGGAGGCTTCCTTGGGAAACATTTACTTGTATTTTCTTCGTTATATACATTACAGATTCAATAATATACATACACATACTTTCATCTTTGGCTGTTTCGAGTATTATTGTGAGAAGAGTGTGTTCTGTTAGGTCTCCTGAACAAAGAAATCTAACAAATTTGGTCCGACCTTCCGGATCTATGTCGGAGGGAAGAAGAGCGAGCGAGCGAGGAAGAAAACCATAGCGAAAAAGAGAGGGAAAATTAAATGCACTAGAAGGAAGAATGACGTCGATGGAGTTGTCAGTGGAGGAATTGAAGGCGGCGATGCGAGCGACGAATCTGGAGTTCCAACGAAAGCTTCAGGACGACAAACCAGGAACCAGCATCGGAGCTCCGAAGGAAGTCGCGATTCCATCAACGCTGAACGTGAACGGCGACCACCAGAGAGTTCGGAGGACGAAGCGAAAGAGGATAGAGGAGACGTGCAACGTAGCTGGATGAAGCGCGTTGAACAACCAACATTCGAAGGAGTGGACCCCATGGACTGGATCGTGAAGGCAGAGAAATTTTTCAATCTACATAACGTGACGAAGAGGAAGAAGATAAAGCTGGTATATATCTGTATGGAGAGAGACGCGAGCTACTATTGGATCCGCTTCTGGCGGAAGAAGACCAGACATTCGAATTAGAAGATGTTCACGGTTAAAATCCAGGTTCATGTAAGTGGTCACCAGGTCAGAAGGCAGTATAGAACTATCATATGGTCCATGGGAATTCTAGAAAAGAAGCAACTCTTAAAGGAGTCAACAATTCTTTTAGATAGACCACCACCCAAACCTCCAGACCTGAATAGGAGGGCAGTAGCAGTAGGTTCCCTTCATATAAAAATAGGATGATGAAAAGGAGTCAGGAGATCCAGTTTCACGGTTCCAACCTTAAGGACAAGGTTGTTTTGCAGCAGGGTGTAATGTTAGGAAGTTAAAAGTATATGAGGGGAGGAAATTAAAGGCGGGAAAAGAGGATAGTTTGTTAATAGAGAGAGAGTATAAATAAGAAGGAGAATAGAGGGAGAAAGGGATTATCAGATATTTGTTTTGGGGTTAGACTGCACCTCTTCTGGCAAGTGGAGGAAGGGACGCTTCCTTGGGAAACATTTACTTGTATTTTCTTCGTTATATACATTACAGATTCAATAATATACATACACATACTTTCATCTTTGGTTGTTTCGAGTATTATTCTGAGAAGAGTGTGTTCTGTTTGGTCTCTTGAACAAAGGAACCTAACACCACCACCCAAGCCTCCAGATCTAAAATTGCAAGCAGTAGCCAATGGGTTCCCTTCATATGATAACATGTTAATGAAGATGATCCATGAGATCAAGCTTAACGCTTCCAACCATGAGGACAAGGTTGTTCTACAGTGGGGTGTAATGATAGGATATAACGTGATAAGATATAATGTGTGCAGGATAGAAGGAAACAGATTAAAATTAGTTGTTAGTTGATTAATTGGTTAAGGGGCCTTTATAAGAAGGTAGGGAGGTATTGTGTCAAGGTCAGCTTTTGATATTCGTTGTATAGACAGGAGGTTGTTCCTGTGGAGGGAGAGTGCCCCCTTGAGAGATGGGTGTTGTACATGTTAGGATATTTCCTATTTTATCATAATTATATTGTGTTTAGGGTTACTCTAATTATCATGATTATATTGTGTCTAGGGTTATTCTAATTATCATGATTATATTGTGTCTAGGGTTACCCTAATTATCATGTACTCTTGTATCAATTTATTCTTATAAATAGAAGATTGTGAGAGGGATCAATCAAGCCCTCTAGAATTATTTTACAGTTTAATTCTCAAGTTGGTATCAGAGCGGGTCGATCCCGCTCTGGTTTCTGTCTTGTAACATCTGTCCGGTGCCATAGTCCATTGCTGCCCACCGTTGTCCACCACCGGTCACCTTCCGTCCGCCGGCCACCGCCTTCGGCCACCGTCTCCGGCCACTGTCTCCGTCCACCGTCGTCGGCCGCCGTCTCCGTCCACCGTCGCCGGCCGCCGTCTGTCACCAGCCACCGTCACAGTTCTGTCCATCTAAACCCTTAGGGTTTTCTTGTTTCTCGCTAGTACGATTCGTCTTCTTCAGAGATGGCATCTGGTAGTACTCTTTTCTTCTCTGGAAGTCTGTTAATTACCTTTGAGAAACTAAATGGAAAAAATTATCTATCATGGTCTGCTGCCATTGAAATGTGGTTCCTTGGCCAAGGGCATTATGACCACCTTGAGCGAGATGGAAGCCATGTGCCTACTGAAAAAGCTGATCAGTGGAAACAAGCAGATTTCCAATTGTGTGCCTTGTTATGACAATCAGTGGAAGCCAAACTTCTTATATCTCTGAGGGCTTTCAAAACTTGTCACTCCTTTTGGAAGAAAGCTCAAAGCATTTATGCCAACGATATTCAACATCTCTATGACAATGCAAACAAGCTTACATCTCTTAAAATGGCAGACCATGATATGGTATCCTTCATGGCTGAAGCCTAATCTGCCATCGAAGAACTCAGGATGTTTTTAGAAGTGGACCCAATAAAGGATATCAAAAAGAAACTAGACAAATTTTACATGGTGTTGATCCTTTGTGCCCTACATCCCGATTTTGATCATATTAGAGATCAACTTCTAACTAGTCATGAGGTCCCCTCCATGGAAACATTGACCACTTGCCTTCTACGTGTCCCGGTACCTCAAACTCAGGAAGCACATGAACTAGTGGAACCATCTGTCATGGTTGCCACACGAGGAAGAGGAGGATGTGGCACTAGAGGAGGAGGACGATGAGGTCGGGGACGTCCTTAATGCACATACTGTAAAAGGATAGGTCATGGTTTTCCTTCCAAAACCGTCAATATTTCAAAGACTGAAACTTCCACTTCTAAGTTCATCGAGGATGAATATCAAGAGTATTTAAGGTTAAAGTCTAACAGCTTGACCCAACCATCTCAATCTCCAGTACATCATCAGCCTGCATTTCTCAATCCATAGAAAGTCAAAATTCATGGGTAATTGATTCAGGTGCTTCTAATCACATTTCTAGTAATACCTCCTTGTTCTCATCTATATTTTTTCGAGAAAAACCTCATTTCATAACCCTTGCAAATGGATCTAAAACTTCCTCCAAAGGAGTCGGTCATGTTTCCTTGTCTCCCTCCCTCAATCTCAACTCTGTCCTTTTTGTCCCTAATTGTCCTTTTAATTTAATCTCCCTAGGCCAGTTGACCAAAATGTTAAATTGTTCAATAACCTTTTGTTAAATATTGTGTGTTTATGTTAATTAGGGAAACATAGTACCTATATGTTTATTAGGGAAATATACTCCCTATGCTTATTATTTTATTTTTACATATTCATTTGTATTTGGACTTAGTCCACATTCTTATTATTATAAATACATTACCCTATGTGTATGCAAAGACACACAAGGGAGATTTCTCCTAATCTTTTTTCACTGTTTCACACCTTTGATCATAAATCTTTTGTTATATAGGAGCGTGGTTCGGGGAGACGGATTGGGAAGGATATGAATCTGGCGGATTATACCATTTTGGATCTCGTCCAAGGGTGTCCTGTGTTGCTACTCCTAATCCTAAAGTGCTACATGATCGACTTGGCCATCTTCATCTGTCCAAATTAAAAAGATGTGTCCTGAACTTAGTGGTCTCCAAACTTTAGAATGTGAGTCGTGTCAATTAGGAAAACATGTTAGATCTTCCTTTTCTAAAAGGTCAAAATCAATATGTAATTCTAGTTTTTCCATCATCCATTCTGACATATGGGGACCTAGTCGTATTTCCTCCTTTGGTTTTAGATATTTTATTACCTTTATTGATGAATATTCAAGATGTACTTGGGTTTATCTTATGAAAAATCGTTCTTAATTGTTAACTATCTTTACATCCTTTTTGAATGAAATCAAGAATCAATTTGGTCAAGTAATCAAAATATTAAGAAGTGATAATGCAAAAGAGTATTTTTCATCCTCATTTTCTGCCATCTTGAGTTCCCATGGTATCTTACATCAGTCTACTTGTCCTCATACACCGCAGCAAAATGGTATAGCAGAACGAAAAACTAGACACTTGGTTGAAACTGCTCGTACCCTTTTGCTTGGTGCCTGATAACGGTCTCAAAACCGTTATTTTCATACATAAATTTGATATTAAATCACACCCTTTGTAGCTTAAAATGAGTTTAGAATCAAGTAAAACTCTTAAGTTGTGTGACATGAGAGTCAAAAGTTGTTTTTAGAGATATTATGCTTGTTTTGCATTGTTTTGCAGAGTTTTTGATGAAAATTGAAGATGGTAATGAAGTAGGAAGGTCATAGACTCAAGAATGAAGGAGAAAAAGGAAGAAAAGAAGAGTTTGTGAACCGCTCAACGGTAAATTCCACCGCTGAGCGTCCTAGTGCAAGGAAAAGTTGTTGTTTGGCGCCCAGGCGATGACGCTGAGCGTTCAGAGCGACAAGAGGCAAACCGCTCAACAGTCATTTTAGGCACCTGGGCGGTGGCATGTGTTGAGGCAAACCGCTCAGCGGCCAATTTAAGCGCCTGGGCGGTTGTCTGTTTTTATATTTTGGATTCTGAGATCTTTCTGTTATCTTTTTGGCTTATATATTGCCCTAGTGCGAATCCAAATGAAATTCTTTTGGCAGAGAACAAGTCCACAGCAGCTCTACACCTTTGGAGGAGATTTTTTTATGCTTTGGCTCCACTTTATCAATTCTAGGGTTTGCTTTTCCATTCTTGCATTTAGTTCATCTAGTTTCACCATGATTATGGTGAACTAAACCCTTAGTTGTTGGGGAACAATGTAATCTTTTGAAACTCTCATATATTGAAATTCTAGTTTACTTTATATGCTTGATTTATCAATTGTTGGGTTCTTTATCTTTGCTTAATGCTTCTATAGTTTAACTCATTCGGTAGATGTTGTTTGTCTTTATTGATACGGGGATGTACAGTAATGTCATGAGTTGGGGAGAATTCCTTGATTATGATAATACCGCCTAGGGATAGGGGTAGGACGATCAATTGTATTTTGCTTCTGCTCATTATGCATTATTAGTTACTAGGGGAGGCTAGGGATAGCAAGTCGGTAATTAGTAATAGGCTCTTTTCACCAAGGGATTGGGTTAAGGGTAGACCAAGAAAGTTTGCATGGCAATATGATAAATAAGCAAAGTAAATAAGAAGAGTAGATATATGAGGGCGGATAAGATGAAATTGTAACCTCCAACAATCTCATTCATTCATAGTTTCTCTTAGTCAATTGAATTCTTGCATTTGCATGTTTATTTTTGTTTTGCATTCAAACCATTCAAATTATTTTCTTTTACTCAAGTCTTAAACGATTAGTTTACACGAAAGATAAGGCCTTAAGAGTCCTCTGGGAAGAACGATATTGGGATTACCGATTTTTATTACTTGATACGATCTGGTACACTTGTCAGGGGTTTAGCAAGTTTTTGGTGCCGTTGCCAGGGACTCTTGGTTTAACTTTTTCGAGTAGTGTAAATTGATTAATTTTGACTTGATTTTTATGTTTATTTTTGTTCTAATAAATTATTTCTAGGATTTTGTGCCTAATGTTTACAGGATGCAGTATGTACAAGAATTTGGTTCTATGGGCACTCAATTCTATCAAAATAATTTCAACTACTGGTGGATGCCATCTTAACTGCATGTTATCTTATTAATAGAATGCCCTCTTCTTCTCTTGATAATAAAGTCCCTTTCTCCATTTTGTATCCTAATGATCCCCTCTTTCACACATCACCCCGAGTGTTTGGTTGTGTATGTTTTGTTCATGACATGTCTCCAGGTTTAGACAAACTCTCCGCTCACGCTCTCAAATGTGTCTTCTTAGGCTATTCTCGAATTCCAAAAGGATATCGGTGTTACTCTCCTGAAACTAAGAAGTATTACATGTCTGTCAGTGTCACATTCTTTGAATAGACTCCTTACTTCTCTCCATCTGTTCAGGATGTTTCTATCCTCCAGCAGATCCTTCCTATTCCAATGGCTGAGTCAAATAGCTCCACTGTCTCTATCATTCCAAGTCTTGATCACCATCCTCCTACACCCGTTTCTCCACATACTGAGATCACCCCACACAGGGCCCCAATGGATAGTCCACCTCCCCAAGACAATGGTGAATCTCCTACTTCAGATTCTTCTCCCTCATCACCTCCTCCCACACCTCCTGGTGAAAATGATTCTGCATGGCCTATTGCCCTCAGAAAAGGTACTCGTTCCACTCGAAACCCTCATCCCATTTATAACTTTCTTAGCTATCATCGATTGTCGCCCTCCTATTTTTCTCTTTTATCCTCAGTGTCCTTTGTTGTTATACCTAAGAATGTGAAAGAAGCACTTGATCACCCTGGATGGCGACAAGCTATGATTGAAGAAATGCAGGCTCTTGACCACAGTAATACTTGGGAGCTGGTGCCCCTTCCTTCGGGCAGAAAGGCAGTTGGTTGTCGATGGGTGTATGCAGTTAAAGTTGGCCCTGATGGTGAAATTGATCGACTCAAAGCTCGGCTTGTTGCAAAAGGTTACACTCAGGTTTATGGTCTTGATTATTGTGACACTTTCTGTAGCCAAGATGACTACTATTCGCCTCTTCTTTGCCATGGCAGTCATTCGTCACTGGCCACTTCATCAATTGGATATCAAGAATGCCTTCCTACATGGTGATCTTGAGGAAGAAGTTTATATGGAGCAACCTCCTCGGTTTGTTGCTCAGGGAGAGTCTGGTATGGTATGCAAATTGCATTGATCTCTATATGGCCTCAAGCGATCACCATGTGCTTGGTTTGGAAAGTTTAGCTCCATTGTTCAAAAATTTGGGCTAAAACGCAGTGAAGCAGACCACTCGTTTTTTTACTGTCAAATCTTCTCTTGGGAAATGTGTTTACTTAATAGAATATGTTGATGATATTGTCATTACAGGAAATGATGTTGTTGGAATATCTCAACTGAAAGAGTACTTGTGTAGACATTTTCAAACCAAGGATCTTGGAAGTCTCAAATACTTCTTAGGCATTGAAGTAGCACAATCAAAAGGAAGTATGCTCTTGATATATTACAAGAAACAGGCATGATTGATTGCAGACCGGTAGACAGTCCCATGGACCCAAACCAGAAATTAAGGACAGAAGAAAGTGAATTATTCTCCGATCCAGAGAGGTATAGGAGGCTGGTTGGAAAACTGATTTATCTCACTATTACAAGGCCAGGTCTATCCTTTGCAGTTGGAGTGGTTAAACAATTCATGCAGGCTTCGTTTGTTGACCATTGGAATGCTCTCATTCGCATTCTAAGGTATGTCAAAAAGAATCTCGGGCAAGGATTGTTATATGAAGATAAAGGAAGCATTCAGGTCTCTGGGTATTGTGATGCAGATTGGGCAGGTTCGCCTATTGATAGAAGGTCTACTACAGGATATTGTTTTTTTCTGGGAGGAAACATTATTTCATGGAAAAGTAAGAAACAGAATGTAGTAGCTCGATCAACAGCTGAAGCCGAGTATAGGGCAATGGCGTCACTAACATATGAACTTATATGGGTGAAACAATTCCTTCAAGAGCTTAAATTCTATGACATCCATACTATGAAGATGTATTGCGACAATCAAGCTGCTCTCCACATTGCATCAAATCCAATGTTTCATGAGGACTAAACATACAGAAATTGATTGTCATTTTGTTCGTGAAAAGTTGTTGACGAAAGAAATATGTACTGAGTTTATTGGATCAAACGATCAACTAGCAGATGTATTGACCAAGTCATTAAGGGGTCCTCAGATTGAGTTTATTTATTCCAAGCTTGGTACATACAATTTTTATGCTTCAGCGGGGAATGTTAGGATATTTATCCTATTTTATCATAATTATATTGTGTCTAGGGTTACTCTAATTATCATGACTATATTGTGTCTAGGGTTACTCTAATTATAATGATTATATTGTGTCTAGGGTTACCCTAATTATCATGTACTCTTGTATCAATTTACTCTTATAAATAGAAGATTGTGAGAGGGATCAATCAAGCCCTCTAGAATTATTTTACAGTTTAATTCTCAAGTGTACATTTGTATTCTTTGAATACAAGAACAATATACAGTATTGTTTTTCCAGTAACTCTGGGTGTGTGTGCGGTTTTCAGTTAAAGATTGATTTCTTTACCAAAGAAATCTATCAGTTCCACTTGTGATTTTGAATCTTTCCAATATATTTTAACCAGTAGTAGAGAGAACATTAATGTTAAAAGTACATTAAAAAGTCTGCTATTAGTATGCCTTAAGTTAAAAACACATCAACATTTCAACATGTAACATTTATCTATTGCTCAGACATTGCTTACCGCAAAACCTGAGTTATGAAGTGCTGGGGCAGCCAAGTTGTGAACAACAAGATTTAAAAGTTGCACCATGTATCTGCTTTGCAAGATGCAAACATGAAATAACAGGTTACTATGTAACAAAAAATATTCTAATTTATAATTTAAGCAACAATAAGGAATTTTCTAATTGACATGAATATATTACAATTGTTTTTTTAGAACAAAAGTGTTGTCTACCCCAGATATAATTCACTTTTAAAAATGCACTATGCATGCAGATAAGACCTTAGACAAAAGAAAAAGAAATGCCTACCCCAACGAAGCAGAAAGCTCTTCTGATGGAACAGAGTGGGGATCAAGTGCTCTGGGTAATCGTGCATTGCAAATTTGATCATATTGGCCACGACGACCATCCCTTATCTCTCCCTCTATTGCCACCTGACACCAGAAGGACAAGAACACCACAGCAATGTTTGAAACGGGCATAATAACGGAGCATATAATGCTATAGTTTACTTCATTCTTATTATGTATCACAGAGATAGCAATTTATTATTTCAGACCAAAAACCTATCCATTATAAAAGAAATGCCAGCATCTCATGTTTCCCCTATAAGGAGGTTTTTCTGAAATTTTAAGAACATCAAACAAATCTTTTTATCTTTATTTTTTAACAATGGTTTTTGTAGTGACATAACATTAGTACTGCTATTTCCTTGAGCAAAATATATACAAAAGAAAAAAAAATCTAGAAAGGTCGTAATATTTGCAATTCATTTCAATTAACCAAACTTTTGAAACGTATAGAAATGTTAAATTAGGAATAACGCTCTAAGGCTCTCTCTTCCAGCTTCAACCAGTGAAGAAACCGTGACAATATAATAGCCACACATATTCATCCAAACCTGCTTAAATACACCATTTTTCCATGTGGTGATGATGCTGATTGTTCTAAAGTGACAAGATGGTATAAAAAATCTTAGAAGAACAAATAGTGAGTTGCCAGAGCAAATATCTATGACAAATCCGCAATGCATATGATTACCGTAATGAATTCAAGTTCCACTGTATTCTACCCGAGTAATAAGCACAATAACTGACAATCACAAGAGAAAATTCAACTTAAAGAATCAAACACATATTCACTGACTCAAACCAAAATAAAATTAATCATCATTGGGTTATATTACCCGACGTTGAGGAAACAACTTGCATATCTGTTTTATCACCACAGACTGCTTATGAAGACGTTCAGAGGTAATTGCCACCTGCAAAATAAATTTATAAAGGTTAATTTCGAGCTTACATGAAAAGCAACAGATACTCCATCTATGACTTTAAAAAGAAAACATCAAGCCAATATAAATCTTTAACCTTGACATGTGATTGACTCTTAAGGAAAAACCGAACAGTTTTAAATACTAATTTTTATATCATATTATTTTAATTGGAAAACCAGTACTATGCACAACACAAAAATACCAAATATTAAAAGTAACCATTAAAAACAGTGCTCACATGCCCTAAGCTCTGGGTGCATATAAGATTGGGGTAGAACTTCTCAAATTGTTCCACTCGATTCTTTTCCAACTGTAAAGAGAAAAAATAAATCATCCAGCATCAACATATACATTCAAATTATACTAGACCAATAATACCAATATGATCATAGCAATAGCACTGGTGCAGTAAAGTCAAAAGCAGTATCTGAAGTACCGTAGAAAGGGCAAATTCAAGTAACCCATATTTAAGTTTCAGATCAGCAGACATAGACTCTATCTTAGCTCTTCCTGTGATGTTAAACATTACTTTAGGTTCAAAGTGAAATTTGCATCTATAGAAATTTATATTGTGTACAAAGGTTTCGAACCTTGAGTAACTTGTTCGTTACTGCGACGAAGTTTCTCCTTCAACCTTGCAAGCTTTTCATTTTGAAGCACTCTCCAATTCGCTTGGTCATCTCCCTTTCCCTTATCCACATTATGAACGAAACAATTAGAACAACTAAATACCAATGTCACCAGGTGCCTTGTAGAAATATATGGATGTAGCATAGCACATTAGCCACCAATGGTATATTCCAAACTACATATTAGTCAACTATGGCCAAAGCAATAAGAAAATTGGCACTGAGATTCATGGAGAAAGAAAAAGGATACTAACATAAGCATGCAGAGCAAAAGGCAAAACCAATAGAAAATAATTATGTTATTTATACCACTTACAAGTAACTTAATAGATTGGGAGCAGGAATAGGATTTAAATTTTAATCTGGGGTGCATTACACAATGCCTATCAGAGGTAACTGCAGTCAGAGAATAAAAATAACAGAGTTGAGGGACAAGAAGGCAAGTGTCCAGAGAGCAGAGCTCTCCCAAGCAAGAGAGGAATCTCTCTGCTCCAAATATCCACTAACAGATCTCAAGGATAATCCCAACATTCTTACAAAGGGAAAATATAACCAACGCAGTCCCCTCTAACAAAATCAGCCATTCCCCAAATACCCCTCCTTTACTTACCAAACTCTAATAGAAATATCCCTAAACAATAAATCCTGCTTCTTATTCTTGGGCCTATGACTATAGACTCGAAAGCTTATTCCACCTGTAGTAGTGGTTTCTATCAATACCCTGCCCAACAGAATTAGACTTGTCCTCAAGGTTGAAACCTGGAAAATTAGTTCAAATATTTGTTGCAAACTCCCAATGGCTTCCTTGACAGGTTGTGACTTTCTAAGGATGAGCCATTCTGCAGAACGGGTTGAGTCTTGCCTACTCACACAGCAAACACTGCCTCTGGGCTGGAAGGTCTGCCACAGCAGATATAAGACCAGGGGACATGGCTGCTAAAGGAGATCCCTTGGTGACGGATTGTTTCAGTAAAGACATGTGAAAAATCGGGTGAATCTGAGGAGGGTCAATTAACCGCAGCTTGCATTCAGTGGCACAAACCTTAGGAAGAATTTAAAATAGTTCATAGTAGTGGGGAGTTTGGAATTGATGCAGCAAGCCATTGAAAGTTGGCTATGGGGCCAGAGCTTGACTTACACCTCTCTAGTTTAGAAGAAAAATAATTTCTCTCTTATTCAGTCTCAATACATACATCTGATATATATATATATATATATATATATATATATATATATATATATAGAATTAAGCACTGCCTATTCAGGGAAACAAATCCCTAAGATTGTGGGTTGATATGCTAGTAATAAAATCAAGATACAACCAATAGAAGTCAAATCTGAAACTTCCTAAAATATATCGACAACACCCAATCTCTGACACTAAGTTGGTGATGCCTGTTAGCATTCTTTATGGTTTGCTGAGCTCGATGGAGATGTTACTTCAATTGTCACAGTTCTTCATCCCAGCAATCAAGACAGCAGTAATCAAGTCCACTAAAGCTTAACCAAGAAGGTACTGGGTTATGAAGGATGGAGGCCACAGACAATTTTAAAGGGTGTTGAACTTGTAGTACTAAGGGAAGAGTTGTTGTACTAGAATTCAGCCCAAGTGAGCCACATGTACCATTTGGCTGGTTGCTCGAAGTAAAAGCAACACAAAAATATTCAAACAACAATTCACCACTTCCTTTAGTCGATTTGTTTGTGGGGATGAAATAATTCACTCCATAAGCTAACCAAGAAGAAGGGGATAGCTACCTCACGAACTAAAGCTTATGCAACAAACCTCTCTGTAAAATGATGCTTTAGGGAAAGCAAATGCACGTATTTGGACAATTTGCCTATGACCAATATTATCATCTGTTAGACCATTATTAGTCTATGAGAGAAGAAAGAAACATAGTTAGTTGGTCTAACTGCTTGGGCAGTTAGGAGGAGCGGGGAATGGCTTATGAATTTGTATAAATAGTTGTGAGTAGTTTGGGGTGGGGATATTTTTTGGACTTTGTATTGAATTGTTGATCAGGACCCATTGTCCTGAGGGGGAGAGGTTAAGCTCTTTGTATTCTTTCTGTGACTGGAAGTGAATAAAGAAGCATTTCTTTGTCTGTATGTGTTTTTTGATTGGTTCGGGGTGAGTTTTCTTAGGTTCTTGAATAAAGAACCTAACAATTGGTCCGACCTGCCGGATCCAAAGAGAGGAAAGAATCAGTGATGGAGGGACAGTCATCGGAGGAGAGGTTGGATAACTTGGAGATAACGGTGGAGGGAATTAAAGAGGAAACGGCGGCGATAAGGCGTGACCTTCAACAGATGATGAGGATGATGAGTGAAGGTTCGAATAAACATGGAGGGGGGTCGGAAAAAGGGAGTACGTCGGGAATTGACAAGCAAGATCAGCGCGATAGTGGGGGAGTGCATCAGAATTGGAGGAAGAAGGTGGAATTACCTGGGTTTGATGGGCAAGAACCACGCAGTTGGATCAATCGGGCAGAACATTTTTTCGATATTCAAAAAGTAGCGGAGGATGATAAGGTTGAACTCGCGTATATAAGCATGGAGGGTAGTGCGAGCTACTGGTTCAAGATTTGGAAGGACAAAACCAAGAACCGGTCTTGGACGGGATTGAAAGCATCGCTGATCAATCGCTTTGGAGGTGGGTTTCGGGGGACGGTGTATGAACAGTTAGCAACGTTACGCCAAGAAGGTTCGGTGGAGGAATTCACCCGAGATTTTGAGGTATTGCTGGGGCAGACGCAAGGATTAACAGAGGAGTTGACACTAGGATTTTATTCGGCGGGGTTGAAGGAAGAGATCAAGGGCCAAGTGCGCATCCAGGCCCCCAAGGAATTGGAGGAGGCGATCAGGGTGGCGAGAGATGTGGAGGACGCGATGATACGATCGCGAGGAGGAGGGTGGAACGGGTTCAGAGCAAGTGGAGGAGGATCGCGACCCACAACTACCGTAGTTCGCGGAGAACCGGAACGACCCACCGTTAATAGGTCGGGAGGCGCGGACAGGAGTACTGCGAATCGAAACGAAGGGACGTGGTCGGCAACGGGCAACAAAGGCGGAAATAATGGAGGAGGCGATAATCGGGGAAAACTGGTTCGCAATTTGCCCTATCCGGAGTACTTGAAAAGGCGAGAGGAGGGACGATGCTTCCGGTGCGGAGGGCCCTTCGCTCCCGGCCACCGCTGCTCGGAGAAGGGATTGAGGGTGCTCTTGTTGGCAGAAGACGAAGATGAAGGGGGTATCGAAGAAGAATCCCAGGAGAAAGATTGCATGGAACTGTCGGCGTGTTCGGCGGAAGGGATGACGTCGCCGACGACCATGAAGCTTGCGGGAAGAATCGGAGAGAAGCCAGTGCTAATCCTCATTGATAGTGGGGCCAGCCATAATTTCGTGAGTCGACGGGTGGCAGAGGAGATGAGGCTTCCGGTGACCGACACAGCGCCATACGCGGTGAGTCTCGGGGACGGACGGCGGCGGATGTCAAGAGGGCGCTGTGAGAAGATACCGATCAACATGGGGGAAGATACGGTGGTGGCCGACCTTTACGTCTTCGAACTGGGGGAGTGGACGTGATCTTGGGGATTGCGTGGTTGGCGACGTTGGGAGAGGTGATTATCAATTGGGGAGAGATGTCTATGATATACACCATGGGAGGCAAGAAGATTAGAGTGCAGGGGGACCCGGCTCTGGCCCGACAGCTGGTGGAACCCCAGGAGCTGAAGAAGGTAGTGGATGCTGACTCATGGTTCCTTGTGTGGGAAGTGGGACAGCTGGAAAAACAGAGGGATGACACGTGTCCAGGAGAACTCACGGGTGAACAGCAGACTGAATTGAAGGCTGTGTTACAGACCCATTGCGAGGTATTTCAGGAGCGAGAAGGCTTGCCTCCAATACGGGATTTGGAGCATCGAATTGTCCTTAAAAAGGGTGAGGATCTCGTCAACGTGAGGCCATATCGATATCCTTATTTCATGAAGGAGGAGATAGAGAAGCAAGTCGCAGATATGTTGAAGGTGGGGATTATTCGTCCCAGCAGAAGCCCATACTCCAGCCCAGTTATCTTAGTGAAAAAGAAGAATGGTAGCTGGCGATTTTGCGTCGATTACCGAGCACTTAACAAGGCAACTGTCCCCGATAAGTACCCTATCCCGGTGATAGAGGAGTTGTTGGACGAGCTGCATGGCGCCAAATACTTTTCTAAGATAGATCTGAAAGCGGGGTATCATCAAATTAGAATGGGAGAGGAAGATATTCCGAAAACGGCGTTCCGCACACATCAGGGTCACTTCGAATTTCTGGTTATGCCTTTCGGGCTCACCAACGCACCAGCAACTTTCCAGAACGCAATGAACAACTTGCTGCAGCCCTTCTTGAGGAGATTTGTTCTAGTTTTTTTCGATGATATCCTCGTATATAGTCGGACATGGGGAGACCACCTTGAACAGTTGGGTTCGGTGTTGCGGTTACTGGGACAGCAGAAATGGGTAGCCAACCAAGGTAAATGTGAGTTTGGGAAGCAACAAATTGGCTACTTAGGACACGTAATATCTGAAAGAGGAGTGGAGATGGACAAGGAGAAGGTGCAGGCAGTTTTAGAGTGGGGAGAACCAAGGAATTTAAAGGCTCTTAGGGGGTTTCTCGGCCTCACGGGGTATTATCGCCGATTTGTAAAGGGATATGGGAGAATGGCCAAACCTCTGACGGACTTACTGAAAAAGGGGGGTTTTGAGTGGTCACCAACAGCACAGGCAGCTATGGAGAAGTTGAAAACAGCCATAACCACTGCACCAGTTCTGACTCTTCCAGATTTTACCCAAGAGTTTCAGCTGGAATGTGATGCCTCAGGAATAGGAGTGGGAGCGGTGCTCATGCAGAATAAGAAGCCTATTGCTTTTTTCAGTAGAGCTTTATCGGTGGGTTCTCTGAGTAAATCAGTGTATGAAAAGGAACTTATGGCTTTGGTAATGGCCATTCAACACTGGAGGCCTTACTTATTGGGAAGGAGGTTTGTGGTATATACCGATCAACGTAGTTTGAAATACCTGCTAGAACAACGGATCACAACTCACAGCCAGCAGAACTGGATAGCTAAACTTATGGGTTATGATTTTGACATTATATACAAGGTGGGAAGTTCAAACAAGGTGGCTGATGCCCTCTCGAGGAAAGGGGAAGGAGTTACGGAGGAGATGGAGCTGCAAGCCATCTCACGGCCTTATTGGTATGATTTCAGTGAGGTGTTGAAGGAGGTAGAAGAAGATGAAGCGCTAAAGAAAGTGGTTCAGGAGCTCAAGGATGACCCAAATAGTCATATGCCCTATACTCTGGAGAATGGGCGACTCCATTATCGAGGAAGGCTGGTGCTGTCTGCTACATCTAGTTGGATTCCCAAATTATTGGCCGAATACCATGTGACTCACATAGGCGGACATTCAGGAGTGTTCAGGACGTATAGGAGGCTGGCGCAGTCCCTCTACTGGGTGGGGATGAAGAAAACCGTGACAGACTTTGTTGCTGGATGCGTAATATGCCAGCAACATAAATATATGGCAGCCTCACCACAAGGTCTGCTCCAACCTCTACCTATTCCTCAAACAGTGTGGGAAGAGGTGAGCATCGATTTCCTCGTCAAATTACCGAAATCGCAGAGTTATGATGCAATCCTGGTGGTGGTAGATAGATTGAGTAAGTATGGACATTTTATAGCATTAAAACATCCCTATTCAGCAAGAACAGTGGCGGAGGCTTTTGTTCAGGAGGTGGTTAGGCTGCATGGGATCCCGGGGTCTATTGTGAGCGACAGGGACCCCCTGTTCCTTAGTATCTTCTGGCAAGAATTGTTTAAAATGCAAGGAACACAATTAAAGATGAGTACAGCATATCATCCCGAGACTGACGGGCAAACGGAGGTTTTGAACCGCATTGTAGAGGGGTACTTGAGGTGTTTCTGCTCTGAACAGCCCAAAAACTGGAGAATGATGTTACCTTGGGCTGAATACTGGTACAACACCAGCTACTAAGGTGCTGCAAAGTGCTCCCCATTCGAGATTGTTTATGGCAGGGCACCCCCTTCATTGAACAGATTTATTCCGGGGAAGACAGCAGTGGAAACGATGGCTCAGGACTTAATGACCCGGGATGAGGCTCTGCGACAATTAAAGTTCCATTTAAGCAGGGCACAGGACATGATGGTGGGCCAGGCAAATAAAAAAAGGAGGGCGGTAGACATTAAAGTGGGAGAGTGGGTCTACTTAAAAATCAGACCCCATAAGCAATCCTCGATGCCTGCCAGGTTACATCCAAAACTTGCAGCTCGGTATTATGGGTCTTTCCAGGTGATTCAGCAGATTGGGAAGGTTGCCTATCGCTTGCAGTTACCTGAAACAGCCAGGATACACCCTGTGTTTCACGTTTCCCAGTTAAAGAAGGCGGTGGGGGAGAAAAGGATAGAACGGGAGCTGCCTGCAGAGTTTCAGGCTGATGGACCGAGTTATTGGCCGGTGAAAGTTTTGGAAAGGAGAAACAGACAGCAGGGTGGTGAGACAGTGCACCAAGTTTTAGTGGAGTGGCATGAAGGGGGAAGAGATGGAGCAACTTGGGAAGATATGGAAACAATGCAGGATCAATATCCCGAATTCAACCTTGGGGACAAGGTTGCTGAAGGAGGGGGGAGTAATGTTAGACCATTATTAGTCTATGAGAGAAGAAAGAAACATAGTTAGTTGGTCTAACTGCTTGGGCAGTTAGGAGGAGCGGGGAATGGCTTATGAATTTGTATAAATAGTTGTGAGTAGTTTGGGGTGGGGATATTTTTTGGACTTTGTATTGAATTGTTGATCAGGACCCATTGTCCTGAGGGGGAGAGGTTAAGCTCTCTGTATTCTTTCTGTGACTGGAAGTGAATAAAGAAGCATTTCTTTGTCTGTATGTGTTTTTTGATTGGTTCGGGGTGAGTTTTCTTAGGTTCTTGAATAAAGAACCTAACATCATCACAAATCCATCTAAGCATGGCAGACCCATGATAAAATCAAGGGAAAATATCTACCCAAACAGCATTGGGGATGGTAATGGGATAGGTTGCAGTAACCCAGTACAAGACATCAACCAATATTTGTTACACTAACAAACGTCACACTTGCACATGTATCAGTATGATTTGTTTGATTCCCTTCCAAAAGAAGTCAGCAGCAAGGTTGTGTCTTAGTAAAACCATAATGTCCTCCAACTATCGTCGCATTATACAGTTTTAAAAGAGTGAGAACAAAGGTAGAACTTGAATGGAGCACACTTTCAAAAACAAGAACCCATTGCAACAAGAGTAATTGGGAGTAGGAGCATTACCAATTTCTTGGGCATATCCTAGATGGAGAAGTACATATGATCCTTCACAAGCCTTCCCACAGCATCCTCTCCAGAGAAGGAGGGAAGGTCCACTCATTTGGCATGTACAGTTTCATTAAAGAGGTTGATTTTTGTGTTTGAGATCTAGGAGAGGAAATGAGAATCAAGAGTCATGTTGTGCACATCTCATCAGCAACGGTCCAAATAGAGAATGAGAGGTCAACGAAAATGGAGAAAGAAGTCAAGCTTCAACTAGTGTGACTTCATCATTCCAAATTGTGCAATGATGGTGGCTTCATGGGACTGGATTGCAAGCTTAATCAGTGAGGCCAAATTCAAGGATGTGAGAGGCAGTGACATCATTCTTATACTCAAATGCGAATGGACAAGCTTCTCTCAATAAAAGCACCAATGATAAAATGTGTATCATTCTTATTTTCAAATGCGAATGGACAAGCTTCTCTCAATGAAAACACCAATGATACAATGTGTATCAAAGGTGCCTACACATAGAATGAAAATACAAAATAGAGAGACAAGAGGGCAAGTTTCCAGAGAGAAGCAAGAGAGGAATCTCTTTGCTCCAAATATCCACAAACGGATCCTAAGGATAATCCCAATATTCTTACAAAGGAAAAATATAGCCAACTACACTCCCCTCTGAAAGAATCAGCCATCCCCCAAATATTGTTCCTTTGCTAACCGGAACAGAATTACCCCAAAACAGAAATATCACTAAACAATCCATCCTATAAGACTGTCAAACAAAATACCGGCAAGTGAAGTCCTATATGACTGCAATAGTACAGGTAATACATAATGTACACTAGGGAATTTCTTCCTTTCGCTGCCACCATTGAATTAAAGGTCTCCTATAATTCATTGATGTATTTATTTTACTCTTTTTCATCTAATATTTGCACATTCCCATACCCCTAAGCTTAAAAATTTTGTTGCACTCCATGCATTTAAAATACAATTGAAGAAGAACATATTAATTTTCAAATATCTACTAACTTAGAATCATGCGATTTAGTGTATTACAAGACAAGCCGTAATTCAAACCTTGCGGACTAGAACATCGCTTAATTTTGAGTACAAAGAATCTCGACGGCCTTTCAGCAACTTCAAGGAAGTATTATACTCATTCAACCTAAAAATATCATCAAAATCAAATAAATAAACAAATCAACCAATCAAATACACGAAACGTAATAACATAAAAATATTACTAAAGAAAACCTGTAGTTAACACAGATAGAACAAATAGAAGCTTGATTCGAATTATCGCATATGGCACAGTTACTCGTTTTCCTCGTCATATTCAGCTTCTCACGAAGAACAGTGTGTCCTACCGTGTCGAATGGCGTGGATTTCTCAAATTAGCTAAAGAAACTACGAAGGAACTGAAGTTTTGCGTTGGATAAGGTTAATTATAGGTTTGGGAAATGAATTGACCATGAAGAAATGTAGTGAGTGAGAACAAACGAAGGGAAGGTCAAACTTCGAAAACCCTAACACGAAGAGATGAAGCAGAGAATGGCGGAAGCAATAGCCACGCACCAGCTCGTAATCACATCTCCGTTTTCAGTTGTAAATATAGCAAGATAAGATCTAATTCAGTTTTTGTTTTCATTAATTAATCAAAACGGAGAAGAAATAAATTATTGGTATTTTTATTTTAAAATTAAAAGTACATATTAATATATTAATTTGACACTATTTAAAAAAATAACCCGATCGTAGTCACATCTCGGTTTTCAGTTGTAAATATAGCAAGATAACAACATCTAATTGGCTTTTTCTTTTAATTAATTAATCAAAACAAAGGATAAAGAGATTATTGGTATTTTTAATTTAAAATTAAAAATACGAATTAACATATTAATTTTGACACTATTTATAAAAATAAGGATGTACGGTATCATACTTTGACCAAACGGTTATCTAAGAAGACCGATCGGTCAGAGGAATAAAACAAATTACGATTGGGCCAATATTTAATCAAAATGGACTAGTATTTAATCAAATAAAGAAGCCTAAACATACAATTAAAGATACAGCGGATATAACGCCAGAAATATCGAACCATTCATACAAGTAAGATCGTTTTGATTCATTTGTTTGTTTTTATACTAATTCTGTTTATATTTTATGAAACACATTATAAATAGAGAGCGAAGGACACAAGTCAAGTATGTTCAAATCACACTTCCAATACATACAGAAACCCTACACTCTACTCTCTCATACTGAGATTCACCAATTTAAGAACCAAGGTTCTTCTACTATTCGCCTAACTTGGACGTTGGAGTGTCATTACAGGTACCTCCCCCCTCCGGCCAAAAGTTCAAGGTCCACCGAATGATCAAAGTAGAAAGAGAGCGAGCAATCAAGATCCAGGAGAAGCGAGCAATCTATCAGTTCAAACGCTAAAAAGCGGGAAAGCCACGTCATTCGGGTTAGTGTCTCGGTCCCTAAGATTTATACCCAAACAAAGGACATATGAAATTATCAGAGTATCTTCCAAAATAAAATATTTTCCATCCACAAATCGTTTTCTTAAAATTATAAGAACATGAATGAATAACACAGATAAAACTTTTTAAATTTTTTTTTTGAAAACTTTAATAACTCTATCAGAAATAGTTTAAGGAAGTTTCCATCTTTTTAATAACAAAATTATTTTCAGAAATAGAAAAAACAGTTTTATTTTCTTGCATAAAAAATTATATAATATAATACTATTTAACAATTGAAAAATATAAGTTTATTGAATATTAAATAGACTATAAAACCTTATTAAGAAATCGATGGAAACGTTTCATATTTATCAAAAGTATATATATATATATATATATATTCATTTTTAAATTTATTAAACATAATTATAAAATTATAAATATAAAATCATAAAGTTATAAAATCATAAAACTATAAAACTATAAAACTATAAAATTATAAAATTATAAAATTATAAAATTATAAAATTATAAAATTATAAAATCATAAAATTATAAAATTATAAAGTTAAAAAATTAGAATATATGACAATAATTAACAAAGGTGACATAATAATGTGAAAGTCACTCGTCTAATAAAATGAAATCTTAAATTTTGTTAAAACACTTCAATTAGGTCATAATTGTTAATCGTGTTAAAATTGTTAATCGTGTTAAAATGTGTGTAAGTTGTGGTGGTAGAAAAGGATAGGCCTTATTTCCCAACCAAGAGGGGTGAATTGGTTCGTATTAAAAAATTTGTTCTTTTATAAACATTTGAAACATCTTCAGCACTTTCTTAAAATACAAGCAAATAAAGAATGTAAAGCAATAAAAGAGATAAGGGATAGAAAGACAAACACCAATATTTTTGATCTGTTTCAATCAACCTGAGATTGAAAGCCACTTCACTATTAAGATTGAATTATACAACAAGAATTACAAAAACCCTCTCTCAATGCAATCTCTTCTCCAACTCTAAATTTAATATAGAAACAAAACAACACAGAAAGAACAATCCTCTTTCTGTAGAAACCCTTTGAAAGAAACTAGAACCTCATGTTCTCTTCCTGGCCACCAGCAACAGGGAAACCACAATCCACAAATTGTAAAATAAACATTGATCTTGGTTTAGAACATCTAAGAGTGCGGATGATGATCAGTCAATGAAAGTACACAACAATTCCTTCAAGAATCCTTTGAATCTTCCAAACTAAATGCCTCTTGATTCTTGGAGAATGAACACCCCTGCAATTTCTTATCTTAACTCACTTTGTCAAATATTAAAGATGAAAGATCAAAAGTTTTTTATGCAGAGAGTTATGCATCAATATATAGTTTTCTCAAGTCTAACGCATCTTAATCGATTACAATATTAATGTAATCGGTTAAGAAATTTACACTACTATACCAGAATTACATCAAAACACATTTAACAGATTACACAATTAATGTAATCGATTGCACAATTAATGTAAGTCAAAACAATTCAAAATATGATCGTTATGGTAGTTAAAACTTAACAAGAAAACAATTTTCAATGTGCACAGGATTTAACCGATTAAGAAAATAGTGTAACCGATTAAGTATTACACTTAAGAAAATCTAAAAACTTTTACAGGTGAAAACACATCACTGCACTCAACAATCAAGCATTAGCAAAGGTACGAGTTTTAATTGATTATCCATATAATGTAATCGGTTAAAACTTGCAGTTTGTTACAGTTAAGCATTTGTTGATATCTGATAAATCCAACTGATTACATAAAAACTGTAATTGATTACTTCATACATATATGCATTGTGCAAAAAGTTTTATCATTCAAAACTATGATTATGCATATCGCAAATATAAACTCATGTATAACTACAGTAAGTATGCAAACCAAACAATGCAAGCAAAAACAAGCATATAAACACATTCAAAAATTTCAGTTGTTGTTAAACCCCTAGCAAGTGTACCAGATCGTATCAAGCAATAATAAGTGGTAAACCCAATATCGTTCTTCCCAAAGGACTCTTAAGGCCTCATCTTTTGTGTAAACTAATCGTTTAAGACTTGAGAAAAGAAATTAATTTGAATGGTTTGAATGCAAAACAAAAATAAACATGCAAATGCAAGAATTCAATTGACGAAGAGAAACTATGAATGAATGAGGTTGTTGGGGTTTACAATTTCATCTTATCCACCCTCATATATCTACTCTTCTTATTTACTTTGCTTATTTATCATATTGCCATGCAAACTTTCTTGGTCTACCCTTAACTCAATCCCTTGGTTAAAAGAGCCTATTACTAATTACCGGCTTGCTATCCCTAGCCTGCCCTAGTAACTAATAATGCATAATGAGGGGAAGCAAAATACAATTGATCGTCCTACCCCTATCACTAGGTGGTATTAACATAATCAAGGAATTCTCCCCAGTTCATGACATTACCGTACGTCCCCGTATCAATAAAGACAAACAACATCTACCAAATGAGTTAAACTATAGAAGAAATAAGCAAAGGTAAAGAACCCAACAATTGATCAATAAAGCATATGCAAGCATATAAAGTAAGCAAGAATTTCAATATATGAGAGTTTCAAAAGATTATATTGTTCCCCAACAACAAAGGGTTTAGTTCACCATAATCATGGTGAAACTAGATGAACTAAATGGAAGAATGGAAAAGCAAACCCTAGAATTGATAAAGTGGATCCTAAGCTTCCAAGAAATCTCCTCCAAAGGTGTAAAGCTGCTGTGGACTTTGTTCTCTGCCAAAAGAATTACATTTGGATTCACACTAGGGCTATATATAAGCCAAAAAGATAACAGAAAGATCTCAAAATCCAAAATATAAAAACAGACAACCGCCCAGGCGCCTAAATTGGCCGCTCAGCGGTTTGCCTCAACACACGCCACCGCCTAAGCGCCTAAAATGACCGTTGAGCGGTTTGCCTCTTGTCGCTCTGGACGCTCAGTGTCACCGCCTGGGCGCCAGACAACAACTTTTCCTTGCACTAGGACGCTCAACGGTGGAATTTACCGCTGAGCGGTTCACAAACTCTTCTTTTCTTCCTTTTTCTCCTTCATTCTTGAGTCTATGACCTTCCTACTTCATTAACATCTTCCATTTTCATTAAAAACCCTGCAAAACAATGCAAAACAAGCATAATATCTCTAAAAACAACTTTTGACTCTCATGTAACACAACGTAAGAGTTTTACTTGATTCTAAGCTCATTTTAAGCTACAAAGGGTGTGTTTTAATATCAAATTTATGCATGAAAATAACGGTTTTGAGACCATTATCACAACCCCAAACTTAAAACTTTGCTTGTCCTCAAGCAAAACAAAACAAGACTTGGCCTTCCAATTTTTCATCAAGTATTTCTACATTTAAAACCCTTTTCTTGATGACAAGTTAATTCAGATTTTCAGTGGAATCCTAACAAAATGCAAGCATTCTTTCAATCCAATCTAATTCACCTAATCCAATATTTCCCAACAGATGTTTTATTCATGAATGATCAATTCACTAAGCATAGATGTAAACATGGATTTCAACAATTCTTACCAAGCAAGTGTTTCACTCAATCATTCAAGTGTTTTAAGGAATCACTCCACTCTTTATTATTCACATGTCATATAGAACAATATTGCCATTAATCTAAAACAATCAAAATCCTTACATGCAAATACCATCACAAGGACTTTTCCAAGGCTTATAATGAGGCTAGGCTATCAAGAAAATTTGGTTTTTCTAGATTGCAAAATCCTTGAGTTAAGAGAGATATTTCATCATTGAAAAGGTTCAAGTTTAAACTCTCTCTATCACCAAACTCCTTTATTCCCAACTTCTTCCCTTTTTATCAATTTTGCATTGAGTTCCTTTTTCATGCTTTTATTTTTCTCTTTTTCTTCTTTACTCATGCATTTTTTTCTTTTCAGTGCTTGAACTCAATGCTCTTCTTTTGCCTTTCAATTTTCCCCATACAACCCCAAACTTGAACCTTTTCACCACATAAGATTATTCTCAACCATACTCAAGATAAATAATTTCAAATCAAGGGTTCTCATCCTGTTTAAGGCCAAGGTTCAAAAAGGGTATAAAATTTTAAACTTCTTGGGTGAAATTTTGGCTAGATAAGGGCTTCCAAACATGGCCTTGATCATATAACATAAACATGCAAATCAATCAATTATCAAGACTAAGGCAATATCATTCATAATTCCCTATGAACAATACATATATCAGTAAGAACTCTGGAGCTCAAAATCTCACACACATGCTCTCTCTCACATCATTCATTTATCCTGCTTAGCATCACAATCACAATCATGAACCACAACACATCTATTCATATAAGTGAATCATTTAACTGGATATCAACACACATACATTCTCAGTAAACCACATTCAATCATTATCAAATACTTGTCATGCATTTTTAATACTACCATCAGAACCATTGTACAAGCCAAGTATAGACACAAAATAAAAGTTCAACCTATTCTACAAATTCAAAGTACAAAAGAAAAAGAAAAATCCCTGTCTAAGTACTGGCATCCATCAGTAGATGCCCTCAATGCAAGTCCTCATCTGAGTCCTCCTGGTCTCCATCATCAACATCTTTAAAATTCTCTTCATTATCATCATCCATATCTGGTGCTTCAGCTGCTTCAGCGCTGCTGTCCTGTGCTTGCTCCTGAGGCCAAGCCATAGCTTCATGGAACTCGTTCATAGTCCACATGTGTGTTGGTGGTTGCTGATACAACCCTACTATCATCTCAGCAGTGGCTATCTGTCCTCTACGAAGAGCCTCCATCCTAGCCTCTATCATGGACATATACATGTCCCTCATCTGGAATGGCTCGGCATGATGTGCCGATGCATCTTCAGGTACTTGCTCCTACTGTGCTGCTACTCTCCTAGGACGTCTTCTAGGTACTCCGGCTGCCTCCTCTTCCTCACAGTATTGCTGATAATAAGCAGCATCTATAGCCTTCCTAGGCCTCTCATATGGTGGAACTGCAGTGTCCACCCCAGCCTGCTGACACAAAAAGGTAATCAGGGACAGATGTCCCAACGGTGTCCTGCTACTCACAGTAGTAACACAGCTCTGAATCTCGTCAGCAATGACTTTCCCAATGTTCACATCCAATTACCTCAGCATGCAGTAAATGAAGATGATCCGATGCATGGTGATGTCGGAAACATGTGATCATGGCTGAATGTTGGCATGAGTAAATGCCATCCAGTATTTTGCCAAAGGCGTCAAATCTGCCTTTTTTATGTTGATGGGCAATCCATTAGGGTTGTTCTGAAAATGCCTTCCAGGAAGGCACATAACCCTCTCAATATCTGCTATATCTCTGAACCCCCCAACATGTGCTGCATACTGGCATTGTTCCCCTGGCCATTTAGTGCCCAAAAAGTTGTTAATGGTGTCAGAATCATACCTGATGATTTGTCCCCTCACATAGCTCATATATCTACCAACATCAACTCCTCCTCTAGGTAAAGCATTTGTATAAAATTCCTTCACTAATTCAATGCTGGCAGGTGCAGGATATGTAGCCAACCTCTCCCAATCTCTTCTCATGATTTCTGCTCCAAATTCAGGAGCCAAGTTTGGGATAAAAGTGACCTTCCTCTCCATCAATAATCTCCTCTCCTGCACAGTCACAAAATGTTCCTCATGTTTCCTGGAGAGGAACCTAGGTGAATAAAATCTTCTTGGTCTCTCAGGTTCCTTCCTTTTGTTACCAAGAGTTTTCACCCTTCTTGATGATGATGACATTTCTGCATAAAATTCAAAATAACACAGAGATACATCATTAAAGGTTAGTATATCATCAATTAAATTCCAAACTGATCACATCCCACCATTGAGAGAAAAACAAGGCCCCTCAGTGTCCCTGCATCAAGAATCAAGCATCCAACAAAATCTGCAGCAGACCGCCCAGGCGCCATAGTTGGCCGCTCAGCGGTTTGCTTCCAGCTCCACCACCGCTCAGCGTCAAAGGAGACCGCTCAGCGGTGGTGACTAAGGATTCTTTAAAACCTTTTTAAAAAAGCCCTATTCTCCATTCTAACACTGATTCCATCAATCCAGACCAAAATCATGCAGTTCAATCGGTTTAAACAGTTCCTATTTCATCAACTCATGCATAGAAATCAAAAACCCTAGTTTATCATGTTCCTACACATGTTCTTCATCAAATTCAAATTTAGAAACCCTAAGAATGAAATTGCACAACTTACTTGAATGGAGAAACTAGATGCTTGGTAACTTCCTTTCAATTGATGACGAATGCCTCTCAAATGTACAAACTCTCAACAAAAACCCCAAACTTTGACAAGACAATGATAGAAAGATGAAATTTTTGTGAGTGGGTGATGAGAAAAAGTGGGGAAATCCCTTTGGAAAACCTTTGAAAGTGAATTTGGGTGTTGGGGTTCATAGAGAACGCTTGGGCGAGCTTCAGAGAGAGTTTTCGAAAAGTGCAGAATCCAAAAACGCTGAGCTTTTAAAAGCCCAAGCGGAGTCTGCGCCGCCATCGCTCAACGGTAAATATGCACCGCTCAGCGGTCGACAAAAAAACAAATTTCTCTTCTTTGCTTGCTTTTACATAATTCCACCCTTTTGCACCTGATTTTAACCTTCAAGTTTTCAATTTCATGCCTTTCCCCTCTCAGATGCTCATACAAAAATATAATGACCTTAGGACAGAGAGAAAAAAAAACAAATAATTAACTAGGTTGCCTCCCAGGTAGCGCTTGTTTAACGTCACGAGCCTGACCCAAACCTGTTTAGCACTCATCAGTAAGTGCAATTCTTACCAACACCCATCAATAGGTGTACCTTCCTGTATCCTTCAGTAGATACATAGAATTTAGCATCCCTCAGTAGATGCTACCCAAAAAGAGTTTAAAAATATTAATAGTTACAAGTCTAAGTAAAAGAAAATTAATGTACAACAATCACTGGGGTGCCTCCCAGTAAGCGCTCTTTTAACGTCAGTAGCTTGACCCGATAGAGTTCCAACACCCATTAGTAGGTGTTGATACTCTCTTTGCTTGATATTTTTTTTTTCTTCTTCTTCCTGTTGAATTTCTTTAGAAAGTTGATAACACCAAGCACCTGTTTCCATGTCTCCATCATAGAAACTTTAATCTCCAATTTCTTGAAGATCTCCATAAAGCACTTGAAGTTCATTTTCTTCCTATGATACTTCTTTGGATGAGGAAGAGGTTTTTCATATAATCTTTTCTTCTTTCCTCTCTTCGTCTTTTTATTTTTTTCTTTCTTTTTTATTTTCACAATTTTTCTCTTTTTTTCTTTCTTCTCAGCCACTGCCTTTTCCTTATCATCATCTTTATCTCCCTCGCTCAACCTTTCCATTTCTATCTCTTCTTTCTCTATTTTTTTCTCCTCAACAACCTTTTTTGTTTCTGTTTCTTCTATCTTTTCATCAACATTATCACTTTCCAAACTAGTGGCCTGACATTCCTCCCTAGGGTTAACCTAAGTATTAACCCTAGAATTCAATATTTCATTGGATTGAGGAATCTATATCTCCAACCTTTTATTCCTTGCTTCATTCTCTTATGTAGAAGAGAGAGTAATTGGGATAAGTCGTTCCAATGTCTTGTCCACTTTGTTGATTTGCTCTTTCAAAGCAGACACCTGTTGCCCTAATAGTAATTGTTGATGTGGATCTCCTGCTTCTCCATTCCAACTTTGATCCATGCTTGAGTGAGGTTCCCACCAGTACTTGAAATCATTTTGATAGAATTGAGTGCCCTTAGAACCAAATTCTTGTAAATACTGCATCCTGTAAACATTAGGCACAAAATCCTAGAAATAATTTATTAGAACAAAAAAAATAAAATAAACATAAAAATCAAGTCAAAATTAATCAATTTACACTACTCGAAAAAGTTAAACCAAGAGTCCCTGGCAGCGGCGCCAAAAACTTGTTAGACCCCTGGCAAGTGTACCAGATCGTATCAAGTAATAAAAATTGGTAAACCCAATATCGTTCTTCCTAAAGGACTCTTAAGGCCTCATCTTTCGTGTAAACTAATCTTTTAAGACTTGAGAAAAGAAATTAGTTTTAATGATTAAAATGCAAAACAAAAATAAACATGCAAATGCAAGAATTCAATTGACGAGAGAAACTATGAATGAATGAGGTGGTTGGGGTTTACAATTTCATCTTATCCACCCTCATATATCTACTCTTCTTATTTACTTTGCTTATTTATCATATTGCCATGCAAACTTTCTTGGTCTACTGATGGGCTGTCGCGGCCATACAAATTTGATTGCATAAAAGAATGCAATATAGACTAGGAAGTGACTCCTAGGTCGTCTCTCAAGGACCAAATGTGGTTCGAGAATTAGGTCAGACACGAAGTGGGGGGGGGGTTGTTGAAAAGTTTGTGAATGCGATGAATTAAATTAAAACATGGATGCAAACAGAAATATGAATACAGAAATGCAAAACGAAATCACATACAGAATAAAAACGGTTGGTCATTAACTTAATTAGAATGTTTCCAATCACAGATCAACAAAATAAAGTTGCGACTCAAACCTCTAATCCAACAAAGTTAACCAACTAAGCGAAGGTTAACCCTGTTTTCATAAAAGCGAACTAAGCGAACGCAGTGTTAATATCAAATCTAAATTACAACATTCAGTTACATCAACTAAGCGAAGATGTAACACCAACTGGGCAACTAAGCGTATACCCAATTGCAAATGCAAAAATAGAATTCACATTAACCAAGTCAGAGTGCACAGACAATCACAATTCAAGAATCTCAAGGAAACAGTGCAATATCGCCAATGACCAACCAAACTAATTTAAGCTACCATGGAAATTAAATTAAAACGACTAAACAAATTAGACAACATTTAAACATCAAACACTGCTACCAATTTATTAGCAAACACAGTTAAAAATAATTAAATGCAAAACTACTTAAACACAAAAACTCAACCTATTAACTAAATTAATTAAAAACCAAGGAAACCAACAAGCCTAATTTAATCCTAGCAAATTACTTTGACTAAATGACAATTAACAATTAATTTTCAAAGTCCAAATGACCAAGAAAAGGCACATGGCCGTGACCCACACTCCAACAAGTTCACTTCAATTTTTACTCTTCAAGAAACCATCCAATTTGTTGTCTTTTTATCCCCATGTGCACCATTTCTCAAAAGGAATTAAAATATACTTAAACATCCAATGGAAAATCGTGCCTTCGCCTTCTTCATGCAGCAAAATTCTGAATGCACACAACAAGCCATACAATTCATGTGAGCAATGCAAGGAACTTGTACAAAAGTTGCTTCAAAAACCAATGTGCAAATGGAATATACTTGGATGATCTAACCAATGTGCCATGCAAGCAAAGTCAAATGAAAATAAACACCAAAAACCTCCATTCCTCATGGTAATTCTCGGCAGAATTTGCATCAAGACAAAGACCAAAGTGGAAAAGAAACTTTGAGTGAAAATGAGCATCTTTTGTGCTTGTCCAAATCGGGTAAAAAATAAATGCACCTTCTCTCCTCCTTTCCAACCTCATTTTCGTTTTTTTCTCTACCAACAACATCATTCAGATTTTCTTCCTTCATCTTACCGAAACCATGCTCCAAGAACCCAAGGTTCCAAATGCAAAAAAATACACACACATCAAACACAAAGTCTACCTCCTTTAACCCAACTTCTAACTCTCTTCTCTTCAAATTTCTTTGCAAAAACGAAAATGATAACCAAGCTACCAATTCAAGCTCTGTCCAGCCACAATAACAACCCTAAAATCTGGTTCCATCCTTGCTTCAAACATCAAAACCGAAAATCAAGAAGAAAGAGCCCAAACCACAACACCCACACATCAAGTTAAGCTCTATTCAACCCAAAACTCACATAGAACTCCATTTTTATCATCCAACCAAATAAAATGAAAAGAAAACGAGAAGAACAACAACAAAGGGAGATGAAAACGAAATACAAAGTCACTCAAAACCAACATCCACCATGGAAATGCAAGAACAAGCTCCAAAACTCAAACTCCAAGCATCAAGAACAAGCAAATGGAAGTGGAAATGAATGGTTTTTCACCACCAATAAGTTAAGACAACCAAGAGTAAATTAAGAGAAGAAGAAAATCTGCATCTTGCTCATTGAAATGGCCAAAACTGAGACACCCAAGTCAAGCTCTCTCAAGGCATGTTCATACAAGAAACCCTAAGAGAGAAAAACTCAAAACATGAAAAAATGAAGAGTGTAAGAGTGTCTAAAGTGTGTGGTCGGCCAAGGCTCTCTAAAATGCCGAGAGTTTCACATTTGGTGGGGTCCACACACTACAAGTCAGCCCTAAAGAGATGCCACATGGCTCCCACAATTGGTTTTTTACAAAAATGCCCCTAAAAGGGTCCAAAACACCTAATTCTAATCAAGGGCTTCTAGAAAACGAAATTACAACTTTAATTAAAATCTAAATGACTAAATATTGAGTCTTGAATGTGCCACACCATATCCTAATGCTCCAGATGATATTTCCACAATTTCCCTGTAACCAAAAATACGCTTAATCAGCTCAAAATATCCAAATTAGCGAAAATACGAATTTCTGACCAAATTAAGCAAAATTCGGAAAACAGGGAAATAACAGACAATTAAACACAATTCCCTGGTTTATTTAAGTGCAATAAACTAAATATGGTTCAAGAAATAACGACTCATCATCTACCCTTAACCCAATCCCTTGGTGAAAAGAGCCTATTACTAATTACCGGTTTGCTATCCCTAGCCTCCCCTAGTAACATAATAAAGGAATTCTCCCTAGTTCATGACATTACCGTACGTCCCTGTATCAATATAGACAAACAACATCTACTGAATGAGTTAAACTGTAGAAGCGTTAAGTACATGTAAAGAACCCAACAATTGATAAATCAAGCATATGCAAGCATATAAAGTAAACAAGAATTTCAATATATGAAAATTTCAAAAGATTACATTGTTCCCCAACAACTAAGGATTTAGTTCACCATAATCATGGTGAAACTAGATGAATTGAATTTAAGAATGGAAAAAGAAAACCCTAGAATTGATAAAGTGGAGCCTAAGCATCCAAGAAATGTCCTCCAAAGGTGTAAAGCTGTTGTGGACGTTGTTCTCTGCCAAAAGAATTCCATTTGAATTCGTACTAGGGCTATATATAAGCCAAAAAGATAACAAAAAAGATCTCAGAATCCAAAATATAAAAACAGACAACCGCCTAGGCTCCTAAATTGGCCGCTCAGCGGTTTGCCTCAATGCACGCCACCGCCCAGGCGCCAGAAATGACCGCTGAGCGGTTTGCCTCTTGTCGCTCTGGATGCTCAGCGTCACCGCCTGGGCGTCAGACAACAACTTTTCCTTGCACTAGGACGCTCAGCGGTGGAATTGCCCGCTGAGTGGTTCATAGACTCTTCTTTTCTTCCTTTTTCTCCTTCATTCTTGAACTGTATTTAGTTTATTGCACTTAAATAAACTAGGGAATTGTGTTTAATTGTCTGTTATTTCCCCATTTTCCGAATTCTGCTTAATTTGGTCGAAAATTCGTAATTGTGCTAATTTGGATTTTCTGAGCTGATTAAGCGCATTTCTGGTTGCAAGGAAGTTGTGGAAACATCATCTGGAGCATTAGGATATGGCGTGACACATTCAAAGGCTCAACATTTAGTGATTTAGATTCTAATTAAAGTTGTAATTTCATTTTCTAGAAGCCCTTGATTAGAATTAGGTGTTTTGGACCCTTGAGATTCCTTGGTGTATTCTCGGTGATGAGAAATGGAGAAAGCTATTTGAATGTTTGTGTTGGTGGAGAAACCGAAAAAGAGTTTGGAAGGGAGAGAGAATGGTGCATTTAATTTTTTTATCTTATTTGGGCAAGCACATGAGAGGCTCATTTTCATAGAAAGAATGTTTCCATTTTGGTCTTTGCCTTTAGCTGGAATTTTTTGCCGAGAATGAGAAGGTTTAGTGTTTTTATTTCCTTTGACTTTGCTTACATGGCACCTTGGTTGAAGCACTCAAAGTATCTTTCATTTAGCCTTTGTTTGAAGCACTTTTTGCAACACTCACTTGGTAGCTCACGACATTTGTGTCTTGGTGTGTGGTTTCCGTTTTATTTTTCTGCATGGAAGGAGAGAAGGCATAGTTTCATAGGATGTGGAAGGCACATGCTTATTTTCTTGGAGAATGAAGCGCATGGGACAAGAGGCCAACGTATTTTATAGTTTATTGAAGGTTGAATTTGAAGTTTGACTTTGGTGCAAGGGTAACTCACGGCCAAGAGGTGTTGTTAGGCCATTTGCATTTTTAATTTCATTTGTTGGATGTATTTGGTCACATGGAATGTGTAGGGAAAAAGCTTGCTTGATTATTCCTTTGTTTTGAATTAGTTTACATTGTAGGATTAGTTGCTTTTGATTTCTTTAATTTAGTTTTGCATTTAATTTTATTTAACTGTGTTAGATAGTTGGTGTTACATCTTCGCTTAGTTGATGTAATTGCATGGTGTAAATTAGATTTGATATTAACACTGTGTTCGCTTGGTTCGCTTTTATGAAAACAGGGTTAACCTTCGCTTAGTTGGTTAACTTTGTTGGATTAGAGGTTTGAGTCACAACTTTATTTTGTTGATCTATGATTGGAAACATTGTAATTAAGTTAATGACCGACTATTTTTATTCTGTCTTTGAAACCGTTTTTAAATCTGTGTTTAAATTTTTGTTTGCATCCGTATTTTAATTTTGTTTATCCGCATTCACAAAACTTTTCAACAAACCCCCCCCACTTCGTGTCTGACCTAATTCTCGAACCGCAAAATTGGTCCTTGAGAGACGACCTAGGAGTCAATTCCTAGTTATACTGCATTTCTAATTGCACATTAAATTTGTGTGGGTTGCGACACCCATCAAATTTTGGCGCCGTTGCCGGGGACGAACGGTTCAGTTTTAAGTCTTGTGTTGTGTTTGTGTTTGTGTGAGTTGTGTTGTCTTGTAGTGTGAGTGTGACGTCTTGTGTTGTCTTGTGTTCTTTTCTGTGGTTTGAAATTTTTGTGCTATTGTTTCATGATTATAGGGTGTTGCGATTTAGTGCATGACTAGAGGAAATCCTGGATTTCGACAACCCTTTGATCCTGAGATTGATAGGACGTTTCATAGGTTAGTTAAGCATTCTAGGAATTTGTCTTTAGAGTCTGTTTTTGAGTCAATTCCATTACATACTGTGCATCCTACTGCTGAATCTGAATCCACTGCTGAGTATTTTGTGCATACTGCATCTACTGCATCTGTTGCATCTGCACCTGATTCTGATTTTGATTTTGTTATTTTTCATACTGAGAACAATATGGCACAACCTCCACTTTGTGAGAGGACTTTTAGGGAGATGGCTGCACCTGATTTCGATATTGAAAGCTTGTGCATCCAATATCCTGATGAGGACGTTCCATTTGTTCTCAAGACTGGACTGATCCATTTGTTGCTCAAGTTTCATGGTCTTGTAGGTGAGAGTCCACATAAGCATTTGAAGGAATTCCACATTGTCTGTTCCACTATGAAGCCACATGATGTTCCTGAAGAGCACATCTTCTTGAAGGCATTCCCTCATTCATTGGAAAGTGTTGCTAAGGATTGGTTGTACAGTTTGGCACCTAGATCCGTCACTAGCTGGGACGATCTGAAGTGGCTGTTCTTGGAGAAATTTTTCCCAGCATCCCGGACCACAGCTATCAGAAAAGACATAACTAGGATTAAGCAGCTTGGTGGAGAGAGCTTATATGAGTATTGGGAGAGATTCAAGACACTTTGTGCATCCAACTCCTTCTCCAGTATTTCTATGAGGGTTTGAACAACATGGATCAGGGTATGATTGATGTTGCCAGTGGTGGAGCTCTTGGAGACACCAGGCCTGTTGAGGCCAGGCAATTGATTGAGAAGATGGCCTCCAACTCCCAGCAATTTAGCGTCAGGAATGATGCCATTGTGGTGAGGGGCATACATGATGTTGTTGCCCAGTCTGTATCAGTTGTTGAAAGCAATTTGGAAGGCAAGATTGACTCTCTTGCGAAGTTGGTGACACAGTTGACAACCAACCAGAGACCTGTAGTTTCATCTGCATCTGTTGCACGACTATGTGCTATTTGTCCTTCCAGTGACCACTACACGGATGCTTGTCCTACTTTGCAGCACTCTATTGCTCATGATGCACCTCAAGCTTATGCTACTAACATATACAACAACAGGCAACAACAGCAGCAGGATTATGACTTATCCAGCAACAGGTACAACCCAGGGTGGAGGAATCACCCTAATCTTAGATGGAATAATGCGCCACAGCATCAGCAGCAAACACCGCCACCTTTCCAAAATGCTGGAGGTCCTAACAGATATGTGCCTCCACCTATGCAACAAAACCAGAGGCAGTAACAACAACAGCAGCAAGAGGCACCTGCCCAACCAACTGCCCAACCTTCTACTTCTTTTGAGCCTACATTGGAAGAGTTAGTGAGACAGATGACTATGCAAAACATGCAGTTTCAGCAGGAGACTAGAGCTTCCATACAGAGTCTCACTAACCAAATGGGTCAGATGGCTACTCAGCTTAACTAGGCACAGTCTCAGAATTTTGATAAGTTACCATCCCAGACTGTGCAGAATCCGAAGAATGTGAGTGCCATAACCCTCAGATCAGGGAGGCAGACTATTGTGCCTTAAGAGCCGACTCCTACACCTACACCCACGCCTGCCGCTTCTCATGAGATAGAGGAACAGTCTATTCCACGCAGGACATTTGAGGTGGGTGGATCTTCTTCTCCAGCCGGTGGTTCTTCTTCAGGTGGATCTTCTCCCTCTACCACCACCACCGCTGTCGCGCCTTCTCCATTGGTTGATCGACCTATCCATCTTCCATTCCCTTCACGGGCACTTCCTAGCAAAAAGATGGAAGAGGTGGATAGGGAAATTCTGGAGACCTTCAGGAAGGTAGAGGTGAACATACCTCTACTCGATGCCATCAAGTAGATACCAAAATATGCCAAATTCTTGAAGGAGTTGTGCACACACAAGAGGAAGATGAAGGGAAATGAACGGATCAACATGGGGAGGAATGTATCAACTCTTATTGGTAAGTCGGTCCCGCACATTCCTGAAAAATGCAAGGACCCAGGTACGTTTTGCATTCCTTGAGTGATTGGGAACAGTAAATTTGAAAATGCTATGCTTGATCTGGGTGCATCTATAAATGTCATGTCATTGTCTATTTATAAATCTCTGTCTCTTGGTCCATTATAGCCTACAGGTGTGGTCATTCAGTTGGCCAATAGGAGTGTTACCCACCCGACAGGTTACATAGAGGATGTCTTGGTTAGGGTAGGTGAATTGATATTTCCTGCTGATTTCTATGTTTTGGAGATGGAGGACGGTTTCTCTCATGGATCCACCGCCATTATTCTAGGCAGGCCATTTTTGAAAACTGCCTGTGCCAAGATTGATGTGTATGCTGGGACATTGTCTATGGAATTTGCTGATATTGTTGTACATTTTAATATCCTTGATGCCATAAAATTTCCAGCTGAGGACCATTCTGTGTTTAGAATTGATACATTGGATGACATTGTTGATGAGTTCATTGTTGATGATTTTTGTTCTATGCATGAGAAGAAACATTCTTTTCTATCTTCTGTACATTCATGCATAGCATCTGGGCATGAATCAGGAATTGGAAATGTTGTTGAATTTGATGATGATATGAATGAAAACTGTGATGTCCAAGGTATTGATGATGTCCAGGTTATTGATGATATGCATGTTTTTGATGATTTGGATGATATTGATGATGTTGTTGATATACCTGTGATGGATATTGATCTGGATTGTGATGAGATGGGTTTTCTGCCTTTACCTGTACATTCTTTAGAGTCAGAATGCATTGACCATGTTGCAGGAAGTACACTTGAATCTGACTTGCAGGAACCCATTCTTGAGCTGAAACAGCTCCCAGAAAACCTCAAGTACGTATACTTGGAGGATGATGAGAGAAAACCGGTCATAATTTCCACCTCCCTTGATTCTATTCAAGAGGAGAGGTTGCTTGGAGTGTTGAGGGCGCATAAGAAAGCCATAGGTTGGAGTTTGGCGGACATCCCAGGTATTAGCCCATCCACATGCATGCATAGGATTCTGTTGGAAGATGGGACAAAACTAGTGAGACAGCCACAGAGAAGGCAAAACCCCGTGATCATGGACGTGATTAAGAAGGAGGTGACGAAGCTTTTGCAAGCTGGGATCATCTATCCTATTTCAGAGAGTCAGTGGGTGAGCCCCATCCATTTGTGCCTAAGAAGACTGGCCTCACTGTTGTGAAAAATGAGAGGGACGAGCTGATTCCCACAAGAGTTCAGAACAGTTGGAGAGTCTGCATTGACTATAGGAGGCTGAATCAAGCGACCAGGAAAGGTCATTTCCCCCTGCCCTTCATTGATCAGATGCTGGAGTGCTTGGCAGGTAAATCTCATTATTGTTTTCTTGATGGTTTTTCTAGTTACTTTCAAATAAACATTGCGCCTGAGGATGAAGAGAAAACCACATTCACCTGCCCCTTTGGCACTTTTGCCTATAGGAGGATGCCCTTTGGTCTATGCAACGCCCCTGGTACCTTCCAGCGATGCATGCTTAGCATTTTTAGTGACTTTCTTGAGAGTTGCATAGAGGTGTTTATGGATGATTTTACTGTGTATGGATCCTCTTTTGATGCATGTTTAGATAGTCTGGGAAAAGTTTTGAAAAGATGCATAGAAACAAATCTTGTTCTTAATTTTGAGAAATGTCACTTCATGGTTGAACAAGGTTTGGTTCTAGGGCATATCATTTCTGAAAAGGGAATAGAAGTAGATCCTGCAAAGATATCTGTGATTTCGCAGTTACCTTACCCCTCTTGCGTGCGAGATGTTCGATATTTTCTTGGACATGCAGGTTTCTACAGGCGCTTCATCAAGGATTTCAGCAAGAAGGCCCTTCCCTTGTCTAGAATGCTGCAGAAGGAGATTGATTTTGATTTTAATGACAAATGTAAGCAGGCGTTTGATTTCCTGAAGGAAGCTTTGACCACCACTCCGATCATTCAGGCACCGGATTGGACAACCCCATTTGAGCTTATGTGTGATGCGTCTAACTATGCATTGGGGGCTGTCTTGACATAGAAAATTGACAAGCTGCCGAGAGTGATCTACTATGCTTCACGCACTCTGGATGCTGCCCAAGCAAATTATACCACCACTGAAAAAGAGTTGTTGGCAATTGTTTTTGCCCTTGATAAGTTTAGGTCATATTTGTTTGGATCACCTGTTATTGTGTATACTGACCATGCAGCTCTGAAGTTTTTGTTGAAAAAGGTTGAGTCAAAGCCAAGACTGATCAGGTGAATGCTACTACTCCAAGAGTTTGACTTGCAAATCAAAGACCGGAGTGGAGCACATAATTTAGTTGCATACCACCTCAGCAGGATTGAGAGAACTGAGAAAGAAGCTGATGTTTTGCCCATCCAGGATGACTTTCCTGATGAGAGTTTGTTGATGATTTCATATACTCACCCTACTCCTTGGTTTGCACACATTGTAAATTATTTGGTTGCTTCTGTTTTTCCTCCCTTAGCATCACGTGCTCAAATTGCCAAAATTAAGAATGATGCTAAGTATTATATTTGGGATGACCCATATCTGTGGAAGTTATGCAGTGACCAGGTTACTAGGAGATGCATTCCGGACCATCAGATTGACTCGGTCCTGCAGTTTTGTCATGCCTCCTCACCTGGTGGTCATCTGGGGATACAGAGAACAACTCGCAGGGTGGTTGACTGTGGTTTCTATTGGCCTTCCATCTTCAAAGATGCGGAGAGGATTTGCAGCACCTGTGAGCCTTGTCAGAGAGCAGGAGGATGAATTTCACATAGACAAGAGATGCCTCAACAGCCTATGCTATTTTGTGAGGTGTTTGATGTCTGGGGTATAGACCTTATGGGTCCTTTTCCTGTTTCTTTTGGTTTCTCTTAGATTCTCCTTGCTGTGGATTATGTTTCAAAATGGGTGGAAGTTAGAGCCACCAGGACTAATGATGCTCGGGTTGTTGTAGATTTTGTTAGATCTCACCTCTTTTGCAGGTTTGGAGTGCCTAGAGCAATTGTTAATGATCAAGGAACCCATTTTTGTAACAGATCCATGCAGGCTTTGCTCAAGAAATATGGGGTGACGCACAGAGTTTCTACACCATACCACCCCCAAACAAATGGGCAAGCTGAGATCTCTAACAGGGAGATAAAGAGAATTTTGGAGAAGATTGCCCAGTCCAACATGAAAGATTGGAGTAATAGGTTGGACGATGCTCTTTGGGCCCATAGGACTGCCTACAAAGCACCCATAGGGATGTCTCCTTATCGGGTTCTCTTTGGAAAGGCATGTCATCTACCAGTTGAGATTAAGCATCGGGCATACTGGGCTGTGAAGACTTGCAACTTCTCCATTGACCAAGCTGGAGAGGAAAGGAAGTTGCAACTGAATGAATTGGATGAGATCCGATTAGAGGCCTATGAGAACTTGAAGTTCTACAAGGAGAGGACAAAGAGGTTCCATGATAGTTCTATTGTTAGAAAGGACTTCGAGGTTGGCCAACAGGTTTTATTGTACAACTCTAGGCTCGGCCTCATGAGTGGTAAGTTGAGATCAAAGTGGATTGGACCTTTTGTTGTAACTAATGTTTATCCTTATGGTGCAGTTGAGATTCAAAGTCTTTTCACAACTAAAAGCTTCAAGGTGAACGGGCACAGACTGAAGCCTTTCCTCAACAATCCTTCTTTGTTGGATGCAGTGGTGAAGGAGACATCTTTGGTCAACCCCACCTATTCTTCCCTTTGACTCAGGGAGTTTCTTTTCTCCTTCTCTTCTCACTTTTATTGCACTCTGTCCATATCTTTTGACTGTTTTGATTGTTCATCTGATGATTGTGACACACTGAGGACATTATGTAGTTTAAGTGTGGTCTATTAGGGGAGATTGTTCTTTGTTTAGGTTTCATTTTCTAGTTAGTTTTGTTGTGTCTTGTGTACAGTTTTGCATGCTTTTCGTGATCTCTGGACTTTGTTTAGGTTGTAGATGTGTTGTGCGTTTCATTGATACTCTATTTAGCTTGAAATCCTTGCTTTTCTCTGTTTGCAAGATGATTATGATGTTTAAGAGGTTGAATTGATTGTGACAGAATTACCTTGTGCGAGATTTGAGCCATTTGATGATCTTTCTTGTGTTTGATATGTCTCTTGATTGCTTGCACTTATGCCTTGGCTTGACTCTTGTTGATAATTCTTGATTCATGCGCATGTTTGAAAGTGATAAAGGTGTTTTGTTGTTGAGCCTCTCTAGCCAGATGAGCCTACCCTGTTTGACTCTTTGTTAGCCCCTTTGAGCCTATACTTTACCCATTTCTTTGTTTTAAAGCTAATACACTAGCCCTAAGTGAAAAACCATGATTACTTTAACCTTAGGGAATTTTGGAGCTTTGGAATTGTTTTGGGAATAAGTGTGGTCTCTTGGGAGATTAAGATGATTTGGTTAGTTGGCTTCTCTTCTTGTGATTGTTTTTGTTAAAATGTTGTGTATCTTGTTTCTTACAGTTGTGTTTTGAAAAGAGAGAAAAGAAAAGAGACAAGATGGGAAAAAAGAAAAAAAAATATAGAAAAATAAAAAAATTGTGTGAATAATGGAGTCAAGAAGAGGATTGAATTAGAGGTTTCGAGGTATGATTTGACTGTGTTTACACTTGTTCCCCATTGCTCCTCTGTTCCTTATGGTGTGTAGCTTCTTATCCAGATGTATCCTCCCTTGTCCTTGGCCCCATTACAACCATGAAAAGACCTTTTGATTTGAACATGCGTATGTGCTTGAGTGTTGATATTAGAGGCTTGCCAAGTCTATTTGTGTTTGCTTTCTTGAGTGCATTGAGTGACATTGATTTACCTTAAACACTTGAGAGAAACACTGATTGTGTGCATCTGTGAGGCTCTGTTGCTTTTGATTCATCTCTTGAACTGATTGACTATTTTCCATGTACTAAACTGTTTGGATGATTTCATGAGTATCTACTTTCATTGACTCTGTATGGGATTCTGCCTATGCCTTGTACTGTCTAGATTTTGTGAGAATTGCGCAACTCTGTTTCTGTTTTGTGAGTCTTTGTTGTCTGTCTGTCGAGTCTGTGTCACCTCCCTGATGTTTGAGTAGTTCCCTGGTTTTCGTCTTGGTTTTGCCCAGGAGTGCAAAAGACTAAGTGTGGTCTATTTTGATGAGTCATTATTTCTTGAACTGTATTTAGTTTATTGCACTTAAATAAACCAGGGAATTGTGTTTAATTGTCTGTTATTTCCCCGTTTTCCGAATTCTGCTTAATTTGGTCAGAAATTCGTAATTGTGCTAATTTGGATTTTCTGAGCTGATTAAGTGTATTTCTGGTTGCAAGGAAGTTGTGGAAACATCATCTGGAGCATTAGGATATGGCGTGACACATTCAAAGGCTCAACATTTAGTCATTTAGATTGTAATTAAAGTTGTAATTTCGTTTTCTAGAAGTCCTTAATTAGAATTAGGTGTTTTGGACCCTTTTAAGGGCAATTTTGTAAAAGCCCAATGTGTGGGACACTTGGCACCAAACCTTAGGGTTTCTTTTAGAGGTGGACCCCACCCATTTTATGGAATTCTCGGCCTTAAGAAGAGAGGAGCCGCCACTTCATTTTTTACACTTCATTTGCTTAGGCCTTTTGTAAGAACTCTTTCTTGGAGACCATGGTGGGTGCTTCACGGTTTTTGAGCATGGAATGAACAAAGAATGCATTTTTCTTCTTCTCTTGCTTGAATCTTGTTTATCTTTGCGTGGTGGTGGTGAAAACCGTCCCATATTCCACTTTGTTTCTTGTTCTTTGAAGTTGAAAGTATGAGCTTGAGGTTGTTTCTTTGCATTTTCATGATGGGTCTTTGGTTTGAATGAAGAGCTATTTAGTTTTTCTCCTCCTTTGCTGCCACATTTTCGTATTTACTTTGAGTTTCTTGGATTGGATGACGAAAATGAGTTGTTGTTGAGCTTAGTAGTGAAGAAACCTTGAGTTGGTGTATGAGTGTTTGAGGTTTGAACCATTTTCTTCTTGTGCTTTTGTTTGATGGTTGGAAGTAATATTTTGAGCTAGACATTGTGTTTGTTGATGATGGTTGGACGGTTTTGCAAGGAAAGCTAGGGCTTTGTTTTTGTTTTGTCAAAAGTTTGAAGAAAAGAGAGTGTGAAGTTGGTTTGAAGAAGTTAGACTTTGGGTTTGTTGCTCTTGAATTGTTTTGCAATTGAAACCTTGAGATTCCTTGGTGTATTCTCGGTGATGAGAAATGGAGAAAGCTATTTGAATGTTTGTGTTGGTGGAGAAACTAAAAAAGAGGTTGGAAGGGAGAGAGAATGGTGCATTTAATTTTTTTATCTTATTTAGGCAAGCACATGAGAGGCTCATTTTCATAGAAAGAATGTTTCCATTTTGGTCTTTGCCTTTAGCTGGAATTTTTTGCCGAGAATGAGAAGGTTTAGTGTTGTTATATCCTTTGACTTTGCTTACATGGCACCTTGGTTGAAGCACTCAAAGTATCTTTCATTTAGCCTTTGGTTTGAAGCACTTTTTGCAACACTCACTTGGTAGCTCCCGGCATTTGTGTCTTGGTGTGTGGTTTCCGTTTTATTTTTCTGCATGGAAGGAGAGAAGGCATGGTTTCATAGGATGTGGAAGGCACATGCTTATTTTCTTGGAGAATGAAGCACATGGGACAAGAGGCCAACATATTTTATAGTTTATTGAAGGTTGAATTTGAAGTTTGACTTTAGTGCAAGGGGAACTCACGACCAAGAGGTGTTGTTAGGCCATTTGCATTTTTAATTTCATTTGTTGGATGTATTTGGTCACATGGAATGTGTAGGGAAAAAGCTTGCTTGATTATTCCTTTGTTTTGAATTAGTTTACATTGTAGGATTAGTTGCTTTTGATTTCTTTAATTTAGTTTTGCATTTAATTTTATTTAACTATGTTAGATAGTTGTTTCTAACTATGTTGGTATTTAGAATTTTAATTTGTTTTAATGTTGTCTAAGGTTTCTAGTCCTATTAATTCAATTGCCATGGTAGGTTAAATTAATTCAGTTGGTCATTAGCTATATTGTGATCTTTCCTTGAGATTTATGAACTATAACTGTATTTGCACTCTGACTTGGTTATTATCAATTTTGTATTTGCACTTGCAATTGGGTATATGCTTAGTTGCCCAGTTGGTGTTACATCTTCGCTTAGTTGATGTAATTGCATGGTGTAAATTAGATTTGATATTAACACTGTGTTCGCTTAGTTCGCTTTTATGAAAATAGGGTTAACCTTGGCTTAGTTGGTTAACTTTGTTGGATTAGAGGTTTGAGTCGCAACTTTATTTTGTTGATCTATGATTGGAAACATTGTAATTAAGTTAATGACCGACTATTTTTATTCTGTCTTTGAAACCGTTTTTAAATCTGTGTTTACATTTTTGTTTGCATCCGTATTTTAATTTTGTTTATCCGCATTCACAAAACTTTTCAACAAACCCCCCCACTTTGTGTCTGACCTAATTCTCGAACCGCAAAATTGGTCCTTGAGAGACGACCTAGGAGTCACTTCCTAGTTATACTACATTTCTAATTGCACATTAAATTTGTGTGGGTTGCGACACCCATCACACAACTTACTTGAATGGAGAAACTAGATGCTTGCTAACTTCCTTTCAATTGATGACGAATGCGTCTCAAATGTACAAACTCTCAACAAAAACCCCAAACTTTGACAAGACAATGATAGAAAGATGAAATTTTTGTGAGTGGGTGATGAGAAAAAGTGGGGAAATCCCTTTGGAAAACCTTTGAAAGTGAATTTGGGTGCTGGGGTTCACAGAGAACGCTTGGGCGAGCTTTAGAGAGAGTTTTCGAAAAGTGCAGAATCCAAAAACGCTGAGCTTTTAAGAGCCTAAGCGGAGTCTGCGCCACCACCGCCCAGCGGTAAATTTGCACCGCTAGTGGTGGACAGAAAAAAAAATTTCTCTTCTTTGCTTGCTTTTGCATAATTCCACCCTTTTGCACCTGATTTTAACCTTCAATTTTTCAATTTCATGTCTTTCCCCTCTTAGATGCTCATAAAAAAATATAATGACCTTAGGACAGAGAGAAAAAAAAACAAATAATTAACTAGGTTGCCTCCCAGGTAGCGCTTGTTTAACGTCACGAGCCTGACCCAAACTTGTTTAGCACTCATCAGTAAGTGCAATTCGTACCAACACCCATCAATAGGTGTACCTTCCTGTATCCTTCAGTAGATACATAGAATTTAGCATCCCTCAGTAGATGCTACCCAAAAAGAGTTTAAAAATACTAATAGTTACAAGTCCAAGTAAAATAAAATTAATGTACAATAATCACAGGGGTGCCTCCCAGTAAGCGCTCTTTTAACGTCATTAGCTTGACCCGATAGAGTTCCAACACCCATTAGTAGGTGTTGATACTCCCTTTGCTTGATATTCATTTCTTCTTCTTCTTCCTGCTGAATTTCTTCAGAAAGTTGATAACACCAAACACCTATTTCCATGTCTCCATCATAGGAACTTTAATCTCCAATTTCTTGAAGATTTCCATAAAGCACTTGAAGTTCATTTTCTTCCTATGATACTTCTTTGGATGAGGAAGAGGTTTTTCATATGATCTTTTCTTCTTTCCTCTCTTCCTCTTTTTATTTTTTTCTTTCTTTTTTATTTTCACATTTTTTCTCTTTTTTTCTTTCTTCTCAACCACTGCCTTTTCCTTATCATCATCTTTATCTCCCCAACTTAACCTTACTACTTCTATCTCTTCTTTCTGTATTTTTTCTCCTCAACAACCTTTTTTGTTTCTGTTTCTTCTATCTTTTCATCAACATTATCACTTTCCAAACTAGTGGCCTGACATTCCTCCCTAGGGTTAACCTCAGTATTAACCCTAGAATTCAATATTTCCTTGGATTGACGAATCTGTATCTCCAACCTTTTATTCCTTGCTTCATTCTCCTCTATAGAAGAGAGAGTAATTTGGATAAGTCGTTCCAATGTCTTGTCCACTTTGTTGATTTGCACTTTCAAAGCAGACACCTGTTGCCCTAATAGTAATTGTTGATGTGGATCTCCTGCTTCTCCATTCCAACTTTGATCCATACTTGAGTGAGGTTCCCACCAGTAGTTGAAATCATTTTGATAGAATTGAGTGCCCTTAGAACCAAATTCTTGTAAATACTACATCCTGTAAACATTAGGCACAAAATCCTAGAAATAATTTATTAGAACAAAAAAATAAAATAAACATAAAAATCAAGTCAAAATTAATCAATTTACACTACTCGAAAAAGTTAAACCAAGAGTCCCTGGCAGCGGCGCCAAAAACTTGTTAGACCCCTGACAAGTGTACCAGATCGTATCAAGTAATAAAAATTGGTAAACCCAATATCGTTCTTCCCAAAGTACTCTTAAGGCCTCATCTATCGTGCAAACTAATCCTTTAAGACTTGAGAAAAGAAATTAGTTTTAATGATTAAAATGCAAAACAAAAATAAACATGCAAATGCAAGAATTCAATTGATGAGAGAAACTATGAATGAATGAGGTTGTTGGGGTTTACAATTTCATCTTATCCACCCTCATATATCTACTCTTCTTATTTACTTTTCTTATTTATCATATTTCCATGCAAACTTTCTTGGTCTACCCTTAACCCAATCCCTTCGTGAAAAGAGCCTATTACTAATTACCGGCTTGCTATCCCTAGCCTCCCCTAGTAACTAATAATGCATAATTAGCGGAAGCAAAATGCAATTGATCATCCTACCCCTATCCCTAGGCGGTATTAACATAATCAAGGAATTCTCCCCAGTTCATGACATTGCCGTATGTCCCCGTATCAATAAAGACAAAAAATATCTACCGAATGAGTTAAACTGTAGAAGCGTTAAGTACAGGTAAATAACCCAACAATTGATAAATCAAGCATATGCAAGCATATAAAGTAAACAAAAATTTCAATATATGAGAATTTCAAAAGATTACATTGTTCCCTAACAACTAAGGGTTTAGTTCACCATAATCATGGTGAAACTAGATGAATTGCATGGAAGAATGGAAAAAGAAAACCCTAGAATTGATAAAGTGGAGCCTAAGCATCCAAGAAATCTCCTCCAAAGGTGTAAAGCTGTTGTGGACGTTGTTCTCTACCAAAAGAATTCCATTTGAATTCGTACTAGGGCTATATATAAGCCAAAAAGATAACAGAAAAGATCTCAGAATCCAAAATATAAAAACAGACAACCGCCCAGGCGCCTAAATTGGCCGCTTAGCGGTTTTCCTCAATGCACGCCACCGCCCAGGCACTGGAAATGACCGCTGAGCGGTTTGCCTCTTGTCGCTCTGGACGCTCAGCGTCACCGCCTGGGCGCCAGACATAAACTTTTCCTTGCACTAGGACGCTCAGCGGTGGAATTGACCGCTGAGTGGTTCACAGACTCTTCTTTTCTTCCTTTTTCTCCTTCATTCTTGAGTCTATGACCTTCCTACTTCTTTACCATCTTCCATTTTCATCAAAAACCATGCAAAACCATGCAAAACAAGCATAATATCTCTAAAAACAACTTTTGACTCTCATGTAACCCAACTTAAGAGTTTTACTTGATTCTAAGCTCATTTTAAGCTATAAAGGGTGTGTTTTAATATCAAATTTATGCATGAAAATAACGGTTTTGAGACCGTTATCAGTTGTTGTGCAAGAAACTATTAAAACAGTTCTATTGTTGTCATCATAAAAAACACACAAGGGTTTAGCTCTCACATAGCTCCCCCTATCAAAAATGGTATTTCATATGCAATTCATGTTTCAATTGCAGGATATGTTGGGTTTAGCTCTCACATAGCCCTCACATAGCTCTCACTAGTATAAAATTGGCTTTTAACTCACCCCTTAGACGTCGGTTCGACGGGGAACTGACATAACTTATTGACCGGTGGCAAGTTCGTAAATAAGTCAAGCCTATAGATGTCAGTTGGGAAGGGCCCCGACGTCTATAATATTATAGACGTCGGGGACCCTCCCAACTGATGTCTATAGGCCTGACAGGTAGGTGAATAGTCATTTTTTTCCGCCATATAAACGTCGGTCCCGTCACCTCGACATCTATACACGATTATAGACGTCGGGCCCCTCCTAGTCGACGTTATAGGCTTGACAGGTAGGTGGATAGTCATTACTCTTCTGCCATATAGACGTCGGATCCCTCCAACTAATGTCTACAATTGAATATAGACGTCATTGTGGTTTTCTCCTCTGTGACATTGCTTACCAGGTTCGTTTTCTCTCTTTTGGACTGTTTAAATTTAGTTTTACTCTGATTAAATTACTCTTTGATGAAAAATCTTCCATTTGAACCGATTAAAATGAGTTTTCGTTGTGTTTTGTTGTAGTTTCTAGCGTGTTCTTCGGCTGCGTTTTTGACCCTTTTTGGCCTGTGTTTTTGGGCGTGCACTCCTTCATTTCCCTCCATAGCTATTTTAATCTTCTAAAAAGGTTAGCTTCTTTGTTGAAAACTTATTTTGTATGCATGTTATTGGCTTTTGTGTATGCATGTTATTGGCTTTTGTGTATATGCATTTTATTGGCTTTTGTGTATATGCATTTTATTGGCTTTTTTGTATACATGTTTTTGCTTTTAGGTATGCATGTGTTATTGGCTATTTAATATATGCATGTGATAAAGTTTAGTTGTGTTATTATAATTGGCATGTTAGATTATAAGTATGACATCGTTGAGTGAAACTTAGTTCCCGTTTGAAATTTAACACAAACGATTAATCTTTTAATCGTTTGTATTAAATTTTGAATTGTCCAATTGGACAGGTTTGGGAAAATTACTTTTCATAAATATGCTATAACATGTACGTTGGAGTTTATGCATAAGATTGATGAAATTTGGGTTCAGTATTTATGTTGTTCTCCGAATGCATATTTGATTGTAGTCATCCTTGACTACTCTCATTTCGTGTATTTCGGAGACCAATGCGAAATGCTGCTAAAATCTTATCAAATTTATGATGTAGACTTCTTTTCACATGTCTTAACAATTTATGAAATATAATTTTTCTGAATGGGTAGTGCCTAACCTTGTGAGAGTTAAAAAATTGAAACTGATGAAGTATGTTACAAACATAGTATGGATCGAAGCTGGATGAATGAACGTCGCATATCTGAAGAATATGAGAAGGGTGTTTCGATGTTCTTGCAATATGTTCAAGAAAATGCAAAGTTTGTGAATGGGACATATTTTTGTCCTTGTGTTCATTGTCTTAATCAAATACGACAAGACTTAGGCAATTTGCATGATCATCTATTCATGTTCGGCATAATGAGAACTTATACCGTTTGGACTTGGCATGGAGAAGTACTGAACCAGCCTACCACGTCACGAGGAACGAATTATGTGGAAGAATGGATGAATGACCATTTAGAGGACATGATACATGATGTTGGTGAAGATAACTTTGGAAGAGCTAATTTGTGTTGAGATTGTTGACAACACAATATCTATATCACTCTGGTTTTTGATGATGACAACACATTTTTAATAACACATGTAGTGTTGATGTGTTACATGTTCTTTTGCTTATTGATTGATATCTTGTTGAACATGTTTTTGTGTTTATCTTGATATGTGAATGCACATTTATTGAGCTTGTATATGTTACATCATATCTGGTTGCATTACATATGTTTTGAAAGAAGAAAACCACATGCACTTTTATGAACTTACATTGTGTGGCATATCTACAAGCTGTAAGTCGACTTCATTATGGGGGAAGTCGAATTAAGCTCGAGACTATGCACAAATTTTCAGAAACAGTGCTATGTGAGATTTTACATTGAAAATAATTTCAAAGTGAACTATTGTGTCGAAGTCGACTGTGTGCACCACGCATTCGACTGTATTAGTTGCTTGTTTTGAAATTTTGTTATGCTCATGAATAGTAACGACTATATTTTTTAAAGTTAGTTGAGCATTGAATGTTGGTCAATTGTATTGAATGAGGAATTAATTTGTTTGACTGGACTGCTACTATTTTGACTTAAGTGTTATAACTATTTTAATACAGTTGACTTTATTAGTAGCGTATTCGATTGCAGGAGCGTCTGTTTTATAGAAATCTATAAATAGACGAGACTTGAGTTGTTTCAAAGAAGCTTTGAGAACTTTTGGAAATCTAACATTTTCATATTCTGTGTCAGATTGTTTCTTTGAAGATTTGAGCTCCAAGAACTCATCAAGAAGACAATTGTGATCTTTCTTTGAGGATTTTCTGAAGGAGGACTGTGTCGCGCTCATTGCTTGATCAGAATCTGCACAATTGAAGTGTTTTTTAGTTGATCAAGATTGTTGTTGGCATCGGTGGTGATTGCTGTGTTACCAATTGTGACTACAGGGGTTGGACTCATGGAGTGTGGTACACTTTGAGGATTCTTCAAAGTGGGTTGTAGATTGCAGGAGAGCGGATATCTTGCTGCAAGTCTTGCTGTGTGGTTTGCCTATATTTTGGTTAAAGGGTTAGAGAGGTGTTTTATATTTTTGACGTGGAGGTCTCTATAAAAGCCTTTTTGTAAAAACCTTGACCATCATAGTGCATTTGCTTCTTGGTACTGGAAGGACATTGGATGTAGGCATTGAGGTCGAACCAGTATAAAAACCTGCGTTTGAATTCTCTATCCCTACTCTTTTACATTCAGTCGACTTTACAATTCTCATAGTCTACTTAATTTTCTATTTCTTGCGATTCAAGAAGGTTTGTAAAGTTTTTTACTTTGAATCAAAGATTGCGAAAAGACTTTGATTTTGAAAACTCACCAATTCACCCCCCTCTTGGTGTTATAACGAAGCCTACCTGTTTCTCAACAATTGGCACCAGAGCTGGTTTTCATAAGATATTTGAAAAACTAGTTGTCTCTATTGTTCTTTGAATCAGCTATAGTCGTGGGGATGGCTTCTAGTTTTCAAACTTTTGGTGAAGGTGCTTCAAGAAACAAACCACCTCTGTTTGCTGGTGAAAATTATCCTTTTTTGGAAAATTAGAATGCAAATCTTTCTTGAATCCGTGGATAAAGGAATTTGGGATGCAACTTTAAATGGCCCTTATGAGCCTACTAAATCTGTTGATGGAAAAACTATTGCAAAACCTTTTACTGAATGGTCAAATGAAGAAAACAGAAAAGCACAATATGATGTTAAAGCTAGGAACATTTTTGCCTCTGCACTAACTGTTGATGAATTTTTCAGGATATCTCAATGCAAATCTGCAAAGGAAATGTGGGGTGTCTTAGAAGTCACACATGAAGGCACTGATGAAGTCAAGAGAGCAAGGAAGAATTCTCTGATTCAAGAGTATGAACTTTTTCGGATGAAGGGTGGAAAGACTATCTATGAAGTCTAGAAAAGATTCACACACATTGTTAATCACCTTATGGCTTTTGGTAAAGTGTTCGACAAAGAGGAAATCAACATCAAATTTTGAAAAGTATAAATAGAAATTGGCAACCAAAAGTTACTACAATCTCAGAATCCAAAGATCTTACAAGCATGAACATGGCTACCTTGTTTGGTAAGTTAAGAGAACATGAATTGGAACTTGGTAGATTAAAGGATAAGGAAGAGATTGAAGAAAAGAAGTCCATTGCACTGAAAGCTTCAAGCAGAAAAAATGCAAAGTCAGATGACTTAGATGCATAAATAGATGACAAAGAAATGATGACCATGATGGTAAGGAAGTTCAGTCGACTTATGAAAAATGACAGTCAACTTACTAACCATGCAGGTCATAGTAAAACAAAGAAAAGCTTCATATCAAACGATGTCCAATGTATGAATGTGGAAAGGAAGGACATATCAAGCCAGAATGTCTAGAATTAAAGCCAAAGCAGAAAGCAAATCTAAGGTTTCCTCAAGTGACTCATACATTACTTGGGAGAATAGTGACTCATACTCTTCAAGTGATGAAGATCATGATCAAGAAGAGGAGTCTAACATATGCTATATGGCTGGAGCAACATAGGATGATTATGACAGCGATGCAGACATTTCAAATGAACCAATTAAGGTCAAGTACGATCTGCTATTGGATGCATTCAAGGAAATACATGCTGAAGCAATGTGACTGCAATACAAGGTTAATAGACTTAACTCTAAGAGGAGAGATTATGAGTATAGAATAAATAACCTTGTGTCTGAAAATGAGAAACTAGAAAAGGAATTGAATGATGCTTTGTTATCTACTAAAGAAATTAAAATTGAAATTGTTACAATAGAGAAAACTTGTGAAAAATGTCCTACACATATTGAGCAAATAGATTATTTGACTAGTACGCTAGCCAAATTTACTCAAGGTAGAGACAATTTGAATGCTGCATTAAAATCCTCTGGCAGAGCAATACATAGACAAGGAATTGGTTATAAAGCTCAATCTAACAGAACTAATGCAAAGAAGTTTATTGATCTCACAAACCTGCTAGAAATGCTTGCTTTTATTGCAATTGTATTGGTCACACTGTTAGAAACTGTTATTATAGAACTGTTGGTGTTCCTAAACTATTATATGTATGGAGACCAAAGGAACAACTGATTAGAACTGACAATCAAGGACCCAAGTTCAAATGGGTACCTGCAACCAAAACTTAAGCTGTTTTGCAGGTTTACAAGCAGGTGCAATAGGAACTCAAGGATGAACCACACTAAATATATCAATCTTCTTGAGTGTCTACAACGGGTAATTTGTATCACTCTATTGCATCATGTATAATTTGATTGGTTGTTGATACTTGTTTGTGTGTATGATTGCCTGTATGCTTGAATGATTGATTTAGTTTGAAAAACTGTTTTCACGATTTTTAGTCGACTTTATTATGAACTTATTCGACTGTGTCTCTGTATGTCAACCCTCTATTTTGAATCCTTTATGTCATACAATAGTCAACTGCATTTTAAACTAGATCAACTTGAGTCTTTGTTTCTTATGGTTACTACCTTAGTTCAATTTTGTTACTTCGAAATGGGTCACTTATGGGTTTCTGTCCTTCGCGGCCTTGTTATATGGGTCTTTCTTAGTTGTGTGTTTGTACTCCTTGTTGGAAAATAGGTAGGCTTCTTTTTACACCAAGAAGGGGGTAAATTGGTGGGTTTTCAAAATCAGAGCCTTTTCGCAATCTTTAAATCAAAGTATAAAACTTTACAAACTTTCTTGAATTGCAAGTAATGAAAATTCGTGTGCAGCGGAAAAATGTAGTTGAATGCACAAATAATAATGTCGATTGTAATTAAAAGAGCAGGGATTGAGAAAATCAAACACTGGTTTTTATACTGGTTCGGCCTCAATGCCTACATCCACTGTCCTTCCTGTACCCGGAAGCAAATGGACTATAATGGTCAAGGTTTTTACAACAAGGCTTTTATAGAAGACTTCCACGTCAAAAATATAAAACACCTCTCTAACCCTCTAACCAAAATATAGGCAAACACACACAACAAGACTTGCAGTAAGATGTCCCATCTCCTGCAATCTGCCAACCACTTTGAACAATCCTCAAAGTGAACAAAACTCCACGAGTCTATCCCCTGTAATCACAACAGGTCACAACAACAATCATCAATCGATGCCAACAAGAATCTTGATCCATCCAGAAAACACCCCAATGCGCAGATATGTAATCAAGCAATGAGTGCGCAGTCAGTCTCCCTTTGAATCTCCTTCAAGAAAGATCACCACCGTCTTTTTGGAGAATTCTTGGAGCTCTATAATCTTTGAGAAACAATCTGAAACAGAATCTGAAAATGTTAGATCAAAAAATGTCCAAAACTCTCTGAATAACTTCAAATAACATCTATTTATAGATTTCTGTTAATCAGACACTCTCTTAGTCGAATATGCTACTAATTCAGTCGACTAGGTTATAACAGATTAGTCAAACCAGTAGCATACAGTCAAACAAAATAAATTCCCATTCAATACAATTGACTTATATTCAATCCTCAACTAACTTTTAAAATTATAGCTGTTACTGTTCATGAGCATAACAGAATTCCAAGCAAACAACTAATATAATCGAATGCGTGGCGCACACAGTCGACTTCGACATGTCAAAGCATTTTGAAATTCTTTCCTTCACAAAATCTCACATAGCACTATTTCTGAAAATATGTACAAAGACTTTAGTATAGTCGAATCAATTATACTGGAGTCAACTTTACTGCAGCTCTGTGACACAACTTTTAAGTACACAAGAGTGCATGTGGTTTTCATCCTTTAAAACATGTGTAATGTAACCAGATATGATGTAACATGTACAAGCTCAATAAGTATGCATTAACATAGCAGTAAAACACATAAACATGTTCAACAATATATCAAACAATAAGCATACAAACATGTAACACAACAACAACATATGTGTGTTATTAAAAATGTGTTGTCATCATCAAAAACCAGAGTGATATAGATATTGTGTTGTTAACAATCTCAACAATCTCCCCCTTTTTTGATGATGCACAACCATGATTTATAATCAACCATGTTTGCACAATCAGATACAAAATAGAGTGAACAAATGATATTAAATAGTTCAAATACTTTGAATGTAACTCATCCAAACAACAATATATCAAGTAGATATGAAACATAAGACATTCTCCCCCTTTCATAAACTTTCATAAACCTTCTCCTCCTATGTGCATTAATAAAAACGGAATGCTCAAGATATAATATGTTGTTAAAACAAACAGAGATGCATCAATAAAAATGAGAAATGTTATAACATGCATTGATGCTCCCCTATCACATTTATTCACATGTAAATGATAACTGCCCCTGAAATGCAGCCATGGGAAGAAAAAAGTATAAGAATGTAATACTCCCCCTGTCATCATGCATAAATTTTTAAACAAGATCAGATGCATAATGCAGTACAAATAATCAGAGTATACAAACATCAAAACACAGAATTGTATCACAGATAAGATATCAATCAATTCTATCATGTGATGATACAATTTTCAACAATCTCACAATGTTATCTCAATCAAGATATGCATAATCAATTTAGAATAGAGATAATTGTAGATAATCAGGATAAGATAGTTAATCAACAAAAATAACCAAATTCCAGAAATGGAATTTATAACCCTGTTACAATTCAGTCGATTGAATTAATTCCTCAGTCGAATACATTGCTTGCCAATGATGTTGCATTCCACCTGCAGTTTCTAGAGCAATGTTTTTCCTGCAAAAACCTTTCAAAGATCTTCTGCAGATCAAGCATTTTAGTTATGCAAGAAATATAATCACTAAGAAGTCAATATGCAAAGATGTGTAACAGTTTAAAGTTGAGATTGTTGACAACACAATATCTATATCACTCTAGTTTTTTATGATGACAACACATTGCTTAATAACACACTTATGTTGTTGTTGTGTTACATGTTCTTATGCTGATTGTTTGATATATCTGTTGAACATGTTTATGTGCTATATTGCTATTTGAATGCATACTTATTAAGCTTGTACTTGTTGTATCATTTTTGGATGCATTGCACATGTTTTAATACATAAAAACCACAAGCACTTTTGTGAACTTATAACTGTGTGACAAAGCTGTAGTAAAGTCGACTCCATTACTAATTGATTCAACTATACTAAAATATTTGTACAGATTTTGAGAATCAGTGCTGTGAGAGATTTTGAGAAGAAAAGAATTTCAAAATGTTCTTGTTGGAAAACAGGTAGGCTTCTTTTTACACCAAGAGGGGGGGGGGAATTGGTGGTTTATAAAAAACAAAGTTTGTTCGCAATCTTGAAATCAAAGTATTAAACTTTAGAAACTTTCTTGAAATGTAAGTAATGAAAATTCGTATGCAGCGGAAAAACGTAGTTGACTGCGCAAATATTAAAGTCGACTTTAAGTAAAAGTGCAGGGATAGAGAAAATCAAACACTGGTTTTTATACTGGTTCGGCCAACAATGGCTACATCCAGTGTCCTTCCAACCTAGGAAGCAAATGCACTATAATGGTTGTGGTTTTTATAACAAGGAATTTATAGAAGACCTCCACATCAAAAATATAAATCTCCTCTCTAAACCTTAACCAAAATATAGCTGTAAAACAACACAACCAGACTCGCAGCAAGAATCCCCTCTTCTGCAATCCGCAACACCACTTTGAATAGTCCTCAAAGTGAAACCAGACTCCACGAGTTTATCCCCTGTAGTCACAACAGGTACATGCAACAAGCTTTAAGGATACCAAGCTAAAACAGATTCTTGATCAAACCAGAAACACCTTCAATGTGCAGAATGTGATCAAGAATGTGTGCGCAGTTGATAACGGTCTCAAAACTATTATTTTCATGCATATATTTGATATTAAATCACACCCTTTGTAGCTTAAAATGAGCTTAGAATCAAGTAAAACTCTTAAGTTGTGTTACATGAGAGTCAAAAGTTGTTTTTAGAGATATTATGCTTGTTTTGCAGGGTTTTTGATGAAAATTGAAGATGGCAATGAAGTAGGAAGGTCATAGACTCAAGAATGAAGGAGAAAAAGGAAGAAAAGAAGAGTCTGTGAACCGCTTAGTGGTAAATTCCACCGCTAAGCGTCCTAGTGCAAGGAAAAGTTGTTGTCTTGTAGTTATAAGAGTTCAGTCAAACAAGTAGCATACAATCAACCAAAATAAAAACACATTTAATACAGTTGACCAAACATTCAATGCTCAACTAACTTTTGAAAATATAGCAGTTATAGTGCAAGAGCATAACAAAATTTCAAAGCAGACAACAGATATAGTCGAGTTCGACAAGTAAGATCAATTTGAAATTCTTTTCTTCTCAAAATCTCACAGTCGACTTCGACAAGTAAGATCAATTTGAAATTCTTTTCTTCTCAAAATCTCACAAAGAACTGATTCTCAAAATCTGTACAAAGACATTAGCATAGTCGAATCAATTAATGATGGAGTCGACTTTACTGCAGCTTTGTCACATAGTTATATGTTCAGAAAAGTGCTTGTGGTTTTCATACATTAAAACATGTGCAATGCATCCAAAAATGATGTAACAAGTACAAGTTCAATATGTATGCATTCACATAGCAATACAACACATAGACATGTTCAACAGATATATCAAACATTCAGCATAAGAACATGTAACACAACAACAACATATGTGTGTTATTAAGCAATGTGTTGTCATCATCAAATATCAGAGTGATATAGATATTGTGTTGTCAACAATCTCAACAATCTCCCCCTTTTTTGATGATGCACAACCATGATTAATAACTAGCCATGTTTGTACAATCAAATGCAAAACGGAGTAACAAAAGATATAACACAGTTCAAATACTCTGCATGCAGCATATCCAGACAAAAAAATATTAAGCAGAATATGAGACAGAAAAACATTCTCCCCCTTTCATAAAGCTTTTCATAATTTCTCTCCCCCTTTGTGCATTAACAAAAAAGGAGTGCTCTAGATATATATATACTGATTATTCCAAACAGAGATGCATGAGTAAAAAAGTGTGCAAATATATGAAATGCAATGATGCTCTCCCAATCACATTTATTCACATGTAACAAGTAACTCCCGCTGAAATGCAGGCATGTGAGTAAAATGTGTATGAATGTAATACTCCCCCTGTCATTATGCATAGATATCAAAACCAGATCAGATGCACAATGCAGTACAAATAATCAGAGTATACAATCAATATAGCACAGAGTACTATCAAAGACAAGATATCAAACAATTTAGTCATGCAATGATACAAACTTCAACAATCTCACAACAATTATCTCAAGCAATATATGCACAATCAATTTAGATTAGAGATAATTGCAGATAATCCAGATAAAATAATCAATCAACGAAAGATAACCAAATTCCAGAATTAGAATTTATAACCCTGTTATTGTGCAGTCGATTGAATTATTTTTTCAGTCGAATACATTGCTTGCCAATGATGTTGAATTCCACTTGTAGTTTCCAAAGCAATGTTTCTCCTGCAAAACCTTTCAAAGATCTTCTGCAGATCAAGCATTTTAGTTATGCAAGAAATATAATAAAAAAAATCAATATGTAAAGATGTGTAACAGATCAAGAATAGTCGACTTCACACATTTCATAGTCGAATCAATAACCATTCAGCATAGCAAAATTCAATTACACAAGTTAAGCAGTTGAAATTGATTCAAACCATATTTCATTTCCTTGTTAAAATGATATTACATTGATAAAAGCAAACAAGGAACAATAAAAAAGATGATGGCATTCTAAGCCATACACAAAAGACAATAGGATTTCCAAACTAAGATTTAAGTTTTCTTTCTCTTATTATTAACAAAATGTTGAAGGATCATATCACTTTCACTATCTTCAGTCTCTTCTCCTTCATTTTCCTCATCCTCACTTTCTTGAGACGAGCCTTCAGGAGAGCTTGATTCTTTAGAAGACACATTTTGTTGATCCCTATCATTTCGCTCATCAAGCTTCCTTTTTATGCCCTTTAACTCGCTCAAAACAATCCTTTCAAACTCATTATGTGCCCTGTATTGATTGATTCCAGAGGATGATGCAGCATTATCATTCCTCATAGTTTCATCTTTATATGTCCATCCTTCAGAAGTTTTCACCATGTGCATCAGGTGAAGAGCAGTTTTGTCAATGCAGCATGTTCGTTGATATTATTCACTGGATTCACCAATACATTCCACTCCATAGTGAACAAGAACTCTTGAAATGAACACACAGTAGGGAAACTTTCCAGACTCAGATTTCGTCACTTTCAACATGTTGTCAGAGATAACTGCTGGCCAATCTACCTGAACATTTTCTTTCAAGGCTTTCAGCAGCATTAGGTCTTCTGTAGTGGCCTGAGCATAGTTTCCTCCCCTCGCCATGAGTATGTAAGATATGACATACAAGGCTAATCTTTCATCCTTTTTCACACCGCCAGTTTTGTAGCTGGAGTAATCCCTGATGTCATCTAGATTCCTTAAGAAATTTTGATACTCGGTGAACTTGTGAAATCCTTCTATCCCAAGATGGCATTTTTCTCCGCCTATCTTCAGTCCACCAATACTACTTCGAACTTCATTTGTAAGTTTTATGTTAACGCCTTTCACCCAAGAGCAAAGAATATCATTCTCAATCTTCAAATTGCAATAGAATACTTTCACCAAATCTGGATACTAGGGACTTGCCATTTGTTGAGACTTTGGCAAGTGCACCAAATCATTCAAGTAGTAAAACCGGTAAGACCGGATATCGTTTCCAAGGAGACTCGTTTCACTAGATAATCATATAATTTCTAACTAACCTAGACTAAAGAATTCTTCCATAAATTGGGTGTTGGTGCAATTAAAGTAAATTTGAAACATAAATGATAAAAGTGATCTTAGGTACTCAAACACTTTGAAATGGAAGGATTAGAAATGATATGGAATGATATTATTGGGGGTATGCTTTCACCAACTTCACTCTTATGTAAATAAAATCACTTCCTCTTCATTAATATGTCAAAGTCAATCTACTAATTTACCCAAACCCCAATCCCTTGGTAGAAAGATCCTAGACTTCCTTATTAGGCTCCAATCCCTTGGAAAACCTAACAATTAGTTCCGCATTAAGAAATGAGATTTTAAGACAACCAAAGGTCCTAGTTCTATCCTTAGATACTATTTCCTTTAGGTGTTTAACCCATGTCCGGATTTACCCAACATTTCCCAATATTAAGCAAACCCTAAAATCAAGTCATGGGTAGCAATTTCACAACAAGCATTAAGAGAAGAAATCAAACACTAAAAATCAAAGAAAGAGGCATATATTCATTCAAAACAAAGTGCTTTACATAAAAGTTCAGTGGCTACACCAATCCCCCAACAATAATGAAACTAGCTCTCCATGAATGGAGAGCTCAAGCTTACAACAATGGTGGAAATGGAAGAGAGAAGAGAACCCAAGGAAGAAGATGGACTGTTCCCACAGCTCCAAGCTTGCCTCCAAGAGCTGCAACAGAGAGAAAACGCGTCTGTGTCGCAAAAGCTCCAAGGCTCTTCGCGCCGCCTAGTGAAATAAGGCAAATCTGCCATGTCATCAAAGTTGGCGCTCAAGCCCCCCAAAAATGGGGCGCTCAGGCGTGCGATAGTCAAACTCAGGAACTGGTGCACTGGCGCTCAAGCCCCCTTAGGCCAGGGGGGCCCGAGCCTGATTTCAGCAAAATTCTGGTTCTTCATTTTTGCTGCTTTTCTTACTTTTCTTGGTTTCCAGTGCCTTCATTTGATGCATAGACTTCTTCCAATTACATTAAGAACATAAAATCAAGGATTAGTGAACAAAATATCTCATTAAATCTTGGGGTGCAACCACTTAACAAACTAAAAGAAAACTAGGATTTACAAGGTAAAAAGTTAAGAAAGGGTTGACATTTTCTCTTGATTCATCACTGAAATCATGGTAAAATATGTCATTATCACCATTTCAACAAATTTCTTCAAACCCTGACCCTTAAGCCCTCTTTGAAACATAAATCCTTCGTTTTTGAAAAATTTCAACTTTAGAAATTTGTGCATCACCAGACTTCTTCTCTTCCAGCAATCAAGGTATCTTGATTGTGCTTCATCATCGCTAATCCAGCTATTCATATTAGATACCTGTCTAGTATTTTTCGTAGCAATAGTTTTAATTCTTCTTCTTGGTGTTGAGTTGGACGCCATTGATAATGAAGATGACAATTTGCTTTCAGAAGTTGAGTGAACTCAGGTTCAGAAAGTGAAGATTTGTGAAGTGATTTATGACCATCAGGTTTATATTTGTATTCGTCAAAGTTAACATTTTTGGAGGGAATCATTTAATTTCACTCTCGCACCAAAACATAATTTCAAATATAAGACCCATTCAGATAAAAGATCAACAGTCGAATACATTAAAAGCATAATTGACTATAGTGTGATCAACAGACTCTCAAAAACAGAGTTCAACATATGAAAGCATAGTCAAATCAATTAAAATTGCAATCGACTAATGATCGTGAAAATCATTTTTCAATCAATCAAACAATCAAACAATGCATTCATACAATCACACAACAATAACTAATCAATTTAAGCATAATGCAGCAAATTGATACAGTTTTGCCAGTTGTAGATACTCAAGATTTGAATTTTCCAAAGTGTTCCATTCTTGAGATCATACTACACCTGCTCTGTATCCTGCAAAACAATTTAAGCTTTGGTTACTGGTACCCATTTAAGTTTGGGTCTTTGATTGTCAGTTTTCATCACTTGTTCCTTTGGTCTCCAAACACATAATCCTTTAGGAACAACAACATTTCTGTAATAACAATTTCTAACAGTGTGGCCAACATAATTACAATAGAAACATGCATTTTTAGTAGGTTTACTTAAATCAATAAATCTCTTAGTATTGGTTCTGTTAGATTAAGCTCTGTATCCTATTCCTTAACTGTATATAGCTTTGGCAGAGGATTTCAAAACAACATTTAAATTGTCTCTACCTTGCTAGTCAAGTAATCTATCATTTCAATATGAGTAGGACAATTTTCACATGGTTTTTCAACAGTAACAGTTTCAATTTTAATTTCCTTAGCAGATAACAAAGCATCATTCAATTTTTTCTCTAATTTCTCATTTTCAGCAACAAGGTTGTTAATCCTATATTCATAATCTCTCCTTTCAGAGTTTAGTCGATTAACCTTGTACTGTAGTTGCATTGCTTCAGCATGTAGTTCTGTGAATGTTTCCACTAGTTGCTGATACTTCTCTTTTATTGGAAGCTTCTCGAATTCTTCATCGCTTTCACTGTCATCTTGTAATGTTCCAGCCATGTGGCAAATGTTGGATTCTTCCTCATGATCAGCATCCTCATAACTTGAGCTTTCAGAATCTGTGTTCTCCCAAGCAATGTATGCTCCTTTTCTTTTCATGTTTCTGCCTTGAGGAAATCTTTTCTTGCCTTTCAGCTTAGGCTTTAATTCTGGACATTCAGGTTTGATATGTCCTTCCTTTCTACATTCGTAATATTGGACAACATTTGTACTGAAGCTTCTCTTTTTATCTTGACCTGCATGGTTAGTCAGTTCACTATCATTTTGTATAAGTCGACTAAATTTTCTTACCATCAAGGTCATCAATTCTTTCTCGTCCATGTTTGTTTCTAAGTAGTTCTTGCTTGTAGCCTTCAGAGAAATGGACTTATTTTCTTCAATTTCCTCTTCATCCGTCAATCTACCAAGTTCCAATTCATGTTCACGTAGCTTGCCAAACAAGGTAGCCATGTTCATCGATGTAAGATCTTTGGATTCAGAGATTGCTGTGACTTTTGGTTGCCAATTTCTGTTCAGACTTTTCAGAATCTTGATGTTGATTTCTTCTTTATCAAACACCTTCCGAGAGCCATGAGATGATTTACAATATGAGTGAATCTTTTTTGTACATCATAGATGGTTTCTCCAGCCTACATTCTGAACATCTCATACTCTTGTATCAGGAAGTTCTTTCTTGCTCTCTTTACTTCATTCGTGCCTTCATGAGTTACCTCTAAGACATCCCACATTTCCTTTGCAGATTTGCATTGAGATATCTTGAAAAATTCATCAACTGTTAGTGCAGAGGCAATAATATTTCAAGCTTTAATATCACACTGAAGGTTTTAAAATAGTTTTATCATCAACAGTTTTGGTAGGCATAAATGGACCATTTAAAGTAGCATCCAAAATTCCATTATCTTGCAATTCAAGAAAGATTTGCATTCTGATTTTCCAAAATGGATAATATTTGCCAGCAAATAGAGGTGGTCTGTTTATTGAAGCACCTTCACCAAAGGTTTGAAAACAGGAAGCCAACCCAGGTATATAGTCGAATCAAAGAAAAACAGAGTCGACTAGTTTTTTCAAATATTTTACGAAAACCAGCTCATGTGCCAATTGTTGGAAAATAGGTAGGCTTCTTTTTACAACAAGAGGGGGGGGGGTGAATTGGTGGTTTATAAAAAACAAAGTCTTTTCGCAATCTTGAAATCAAAGTATTAAACTTTAGAAACTTTGTTGAAATGCAAGTAATGAAAATTCGTGTGTAGCGGAAAAACGTAGTTGACTATGCAAATATTAAAGTCGACTGTAAGTAAAAGTGCAGGGATAGAGAAAATCAAACACTGGTTTTTATACTGGTTCGGCCAACAATGCCTACATCCAGTGTCCTTCCAACCCAGGAAGCAAATGCACTATAATGGTTGCGGTTTTTACAACAAGGAATTTATAGAAGACCTCCACGTCAAAAATATAAATCTCCTCTCTAACCCTTAACCAAAATATAGCTGCAAAACAACACAACCAGACATGCAACAAGAATCCCCTCTTCTGCAATCTCCAACACCATTTTTAACAGTCCTCAAAGTGAAATCAGACTCTAAGAGTCTATCCCCTATAGTCACAACAAGTACATGAAACAAGCTTCAAGGATGCTGTTAAACCCCAGACAAATGTACCTGTTAAGACCCTGGCAAGTGTACCAGATCGTATCAACTAATAAAAATCGGTAATCCCAATATCATTCTTCCCAGAGGACTCTTAAGGCCTCATCTTTCGTGTAAACAAATTGTTTAAGACTTGGGTAAAAGAAAATTAGTTTACATGGTTTAAATGCAAAACAGAAATGACCGCTGAGCGGTTTGCCTCTTGTCGCTCTGGACGCTCAGCGTCACCACCTGGGCGCCAAACAGTACTTTTCCTCGAACTGGGACACTCAGCGGTGGAATTTACCGCTGAGCGGTTCACAGACTCTTCGTTTCTTCCTTTTTCTCCTTCATTCTTGAGTCTATGACCTTCCTACTTCATTGCCATCTTCAATTTTCATCAAAAACCCTGCAAAACAATGCAAAACAACCATAACATCTCTAGAAACAACTTTTGACTCTCATGTGACACAACTTAAGAGTTTTACTTGTTTCTAAGCTCATTTTAAGGTACAGAGGGTGTGAGTTAATATCAAATTTATGCATGAAAATAACGGTTTTGAGACCGTTATCACAACCCCAAACTTAAAACTTTGCTTGTCCTCAAGCAAAACAAAACAAAACTTGGCCTTCCAATTTTTCATCAAATAGTTCTACATTTTTCAAAATCCTTTTTTCATGAAAAGTTATTTTCCACTTCAGATTTTCAATGGAATCCTACCAAAATGCAAGCATGCTTTCAATCCAATCTAGTTCACCTACTTCAATATTTCCCAACAGATGTTTTATTCATGAATGATCAATCCACTAAGCATAGATGTAAACATGGATTTCAACAATTCTTACCAAGCAAGTGTTTCACTCAATCACTCAAGTGTTTAAGGACCCACTCCACTCTTTACTATTCACATGTCACATAGAACAATATTTCCATTTATCTAAAACAATCAAAATCCTTACATGCAAATACCATCACAAGGACTTTTCCAAGGCTTGTAATGAGGTTGGGCTATCATGAAAATTTGGTTTTTCTGGATCGCAAAATCCTTGAATTAAGAGAGCTATTTCATCATTGAAAAGGTTCAAGTTTAAACTCTCTCTATCACCCATCTCCTTTATTCCCAACTTCTTCCATTTTTATCAATTTTGCATTGAGTTCCTTTTTCATGAATGATCAATCCACTAAGCATAGATGTAAACATGGATTTCAACAATTCTTACCAAGCAAGTGTTTCACTCAATCACTCAAGTGTTTAAGGACCCACTCCACTCTTTACTATTCACATGTCACATAGAACAATATTTCCATTTATCTAAAACAATCAAAATCCTTACATGCAAATACCATCACAAGGACTTTTCCAAGGCTTGTAATGAGGTTGGGCTATCATGAAAATTTGGTTTTTCTGGATCGTAAAATCCTTGAATTAAGAGAGCTATTTCATCATTGAAAAGGTTCAAGTTTAAACTCTCTCTATCACCCATCTCCTTTATTCCCAACTTCTTCCCTTTTTATCAATTTTGCATTGAGTTCCTTTTTCATGCTTCTACTTTTCCTTTTTCTTCTTTACTCATGCATTTTTCTTTTCAATACTTGAACTCAATGCTCTTCTTTTGCCTTTCAATTTTCCCCATACAACCTCAAACTTGAACCTTTTCATCACATAAGATTATTCTCAACCCTACTCAAGATAAATAATTTCAAATCAAGGGTTTTCATCTTGTTTAAGGCCAAGGTTCAAAAAGGGTATAAAATTTTAAACTTTTTTTTTTGGGTGAAAATTTGGCTAAATAAGGGCTTCCAAACATGGCCTTGATCATATAACATAAGCATGCAATTCAATTATCAAGACTAAGGCAATATCATTCATGATTCCCTATGAACAGTACATATATCAGTGAAAATCCTGGAGCTCAAGACCTCACACAACATGCTTTCTCACACATCATTCATTTATCTTGCTTAGCATCACAATCACAATCATAAACCACAATACATCTGTTCATATAGTTAGTGAACCATTCAACTGGATATCATCACACATACATTCTCAGTCAACCACATTCAATCATTATCAAATACTTGTCATGCATTTTAATACTACCATCAGAACCATTGTACAGGCCAAGCATAGACACAAAATAAAAGTTCAACCTATTCTACAAATTCAAAGTACAAAAGAAAAAGAAACCTGGGTTGCCTCCCAATAGCGCTTGTTTAATGTCACGAGCCTGACCCAGACCTCATGGATCCACCAACATCATCACCACAGAGAATTGCTTGCATACACCTTTGAAATGTAGCAGGTGCATTACATAATCCAAATGGCATTTTCCTATAGGTGAATACACCAAAAGGACATGTAAAGGCTGTTTTTTCTTGATCTTCAGGATCCACCACAATTTGATTATATCCAGAATAGCCATCAAGGAAACAATAATATGCTTGTCCAGCCAATCTTTCTAACATCTGGTCCATAAAAGGTAAAGGAAAATGATCCTTTCTGGTAGCTGTATTTAACTTTCTGTAGTCAATACACATCCGCTATCCGGTAACTGTTCGTGTAGGAATTAATTCATTTTTTTCATTATGAATCACTGTCATTCCTCCTTTCTTTGGCACCACCTGAACCGGACTCACCCATTTGCTATCAGAAATTGGGTAAATGATACCTGCTTATAATAATTTCAACACTTCCTTTCTCACAACTTCCTTCATAACAGGATTCAATCTTCTCTGTGGTTGCGCCACTGGCCTATAATCATTCTCCATAAGAATCCTGTGCATACAATATGTAGGGCTTATGCCTTTAAGATCTATAATTGACCAGCCTACAGCACCGCCATTTGCTTTTAGAATTTCCACGAATTTCTCTTCTTCATTAGGAGATAATGAAGTACTAATAATAACTGGTTTTCCTCCATTATTTTCCAAAAATACATATTTCAAATGTGGTGGTAATTCTTTCAATTCAAGCTTACTTTCTTTCACTTTCTCTTTAAGATCAATTCTTTCAAAACTGGCCTCCTCTGTTGCCTTTGTTGCTTCTAAATCACGGATACACTCTTCAATCATTTTCTCCTCCTCTTCATGTACATCTTCATGGTCATCAATGAGAGTTCTCTCTAATACAGATGCATTTCGTATTCTCTTATCTTGCAACATAAAAAGTTCTTCCATAATGTCTATTTGAAAACATGACTTATTATCCTTAGGATATGACATTGCATGGAAAACATCAAAATTTACCTCTTCATCCTGAACTCTAACCTTCAACTTACCATTCTCTACATCAATTAAAATCCTGGCTGTCTTCACAAAAGGTCTTCCCAGAATCAAAGGTGCATCTCCATTTTCCTCCATCTCCATAACAACAAAATCTACTGGGAATAAAAATTTATCCACCTTTACTATCACATCTTCAGCCACTCCATATGGATATTTAAGCGACCTGTCTGCCAATTGAAGAGTCATCCTTGTTGGTTTTAGTTCTAATCCTCTGACCTTTTTAAACATGGAAAGAGGCATTAGATTAATGCTAGCTCCTAAATCAATCAAAGCTTTTCCCACTTCTAACTTTCCAATGGTGCATGGAATGGTAAAGCTCCCTGGATCTTGCAATTTAGGAGGTAATTTATTTTGTATGACTGCACTACAATCTCCTTGCACTTCAATGGTCTCCTTCTCGACATACTTCTTCTTTTTTATGAGAAGTTCCTTTAGAAATTTGGCATATGACGACATTTGCTGAAGTGCCTCAGAAAATTGTATGGTTATTTCCAGCTTCTTAAAAATCTCCATAAAACGCTCCAACTGTTTTTCTTTTTCTTTTCTTGAGTATGTCTTTGGATAATGCAACGGTTTTACTCATTCATCTGATACCCCTGCCATCTTCACAGTGTTGCAGATTTCACTAAACGTGGTCAAATGATCATATGGATTCTCATTTGACAAGCCCTGAAACTAGTTGCCTTGTACTAGGTGTATTAGTGCTGGATTCATCACCATATTTGTTGTTTGATCCGTAGGCATGGCTATGCTGTTAAAGTGAAAAAGACCAACAACATTAGATTGATCTGCCAATGTGCGTCTTGGAGGAAATTGTTCTGCCATCTCCTCTGTTCTTCTATTTGGTGAAGGTGACAATAATCTGCAAGGAGAAGGAAATAAATCCCTAGATGGGCGTCTGACTCTCCTTCTTCCCCTTGTCTCACTTAAGCCTTCAAGAAGAGGTCGGGTATTTTTCTTGCTTCTAATATGTTTAGTCTCCTGTTGCATGTACAAGAAACACAAACCCTAGCAGCACTTTTATATAAAAAAAAATAAAATATATACAAATATCAACAATCAAGTCAAAATTAATCAATTTACACTACTCGAAAAAGTTAAACCAAGGGTCCCCGACAACGGCACCAAAAACTTGTTAAGACCCTGGCAAGTGTACCAGATCGGATCAAGTAATAAAAATCGGTAATCCCAATATCGTTCTTCCCAGAGGACTCTTAAGGCCTCATCTTTCGTTTAAACAAATTGTTTAAGACTTTAGTAAAAGAAAATTAGTTTAAATGGTTTGAATGCAAAACATAAATAAACATGCAAATGCAGGAATTCAATTGACTAAGAGAAACTATGAATGAATGAGGTTGTTGGGGTTTACAATTTCATCTTATCCACCCTCATATATCCACTCTTCTTATTTGCTTTGCTTATTTATAATATTGCCATGCAAACTTTCTTGGTCTACCCTTAACTCAATCCCTTGGTGAAAAGAGCCTATTACTAATTACCGGCTTGTTATCCCTAGCCTCCCCTAGTAATTAATAATGCATGATAAGCAGAAGCAAAATACAATTGATCGTCCTACCCCTATCCCTAGGCGGTATTAACATAATCAAGGAATTCTCCCCAGTTCATGACATTACTGTACGTCCCCGTATCAATAAAGACAAAGAACATCTATTGAATGAGTTAAACGGTAAAAGCATTAAATACAGGTAAAGAACCCAACAATTGATAAATTAAGCATATGCAAGCATATAAAGTAAACAAGAATTTGGATATATGAGAGTTTCAAAAGATTACATTGTTCCCCAACAACAAAGGGTTTAGTTCACCATAGTCATGGTGAAACTAGATGAAATATAATGGAAGAATGGAAAAGCAAACCCTAGATTTGATAAAGTGGAGACTAAGCATCCAAGAAATCTCCTCCAAAGGTGTAAAGCTACTGTGGACGTTGGTCTCTGCCAAAAGAATTACATTTGGATTTGCACTAGGGCTATATATAAGCCAAAAAGATAACAAAAAGATCTCAAAATCCAAAATATAAAAACAGACAACTGCCCAGGCGCCAAAATTGGCCACTCAGCGGTTTGGCTCAACACACGCCACCGCCCAGGCGCCTAAAATGACCGTTGAGAGGTTTGCCTCTTGTCGCTCTGGATGCTCAGCGTCACCACCTAGGCGCCAGACAATACTATTCCTCGAACTAGGACGCTCAGCGGTGGAATTTACCGCTGAGCGGTTCATAGACTCTTCTTTTCTTCCTTTTTCTCCTTCATTCTTGAGTCTATGACCTTCCTACTTCATTGCCATCTTCAATTTTCATCAAAAACCCTGCAAAACAATGCAAAACAAGCATAATATCTCTAGAAACAACTTTTGACTCTCGTATGACACAAGTTAAGAGTTTTACTTGATTCTATGCTTATTTTAGGCTACAGAGGGTGTGATTTAATATCAAATTTATGCATGAAATTAACGATTTTGAGACTGTTATCAGTACCAGATTGTTATCAAGTATTATAATTGGTAAACCCAATATCGTTCTCCCAAAGGACTCAAAGGCCTTATCTTTCGTGTAAATCAATATTATAAGACTTGTAAAGAAAATTAATTTGTGGTTCGAATGCAAAAACAAAAAGTAAACATGCAAATGCAATTGTTGGGAGTTGTTGGGGTTTACAATTTCATCTTATCCACTCTCTTATATATACTCCTCTTATTAAATTCTCTTTATTATCTAATTGTTATGCAAACTTTCTTAGTCTACCCTAAACACGATCCCTCGGCGAGAAGAGCCTACTACTAATTACTGGCTTACTATCCCTAGTCTCCCTTAGTAACTAGCAGTGCAAGTATCATAGAAGCAAAATACAATTGATCGTCCTACCCCCTATCCCTAGGTGGTATTTGTTGATCAAGGAATTCCTTATCAGTTCATGACTTCCCCGTACGTCCCCGTATCGACAAAGCAAACATCTATATATCAAATGAGTTAAATGATGATAACTTTAAGCATAGATAAAGAACCCAACAATTGATAATAACAGCATATGCAATCATATGAATAAAACAAGAATTTCAATATAAGAGACTTTCAAAAGATTACATTGTTCCCCAACAACAAAGGGTTTAGTTCACCATTGACATGGTGAAACTAGATGAAATACAATGAAAGAATGGAAAAGCAAACCCTAGATTGAATAAAATGGAGCCTAAGCATCCAAGAAATCTTCTCCAAGGAGTGTAGAACAGCTCTGGACGTCCTCTTCTGCCAAAAGAATAGTATTTGAATCGCACTGGGCTATATATAGGGCATAAAAGTAACAGAATTTATGCCCAAGCCTAGCAGACAACCGCTCAATGTCCAATTTTACCACTCAAAGGTTTCCCTAAAGTCACACCACCGTTCAGCGGTCAATTTCATCGCTGAGCAGTTTGCCTCTAATCGCTCTGGACGCTCAGCGTCACCGCCTCGGCGCCAGACAATGGCTTTCCCTCGAATAATGGCGCTCAGCGGTGCATTTTGTCGCTGAGCAGTGCATAGACTCTTCTTTTCTTCATTTTTCTTCTTCCTCCTTGAGTCTAAGACCTTCCTTCTTCAATTCCATCCCTAATTCTCATCAAAACCCTGCAAAACAATGCATAGCAAGCATAATATGTCTAAAAACAACTTTTGACTCTCAAATGACTCAACTTAAGAGTTTTACTTGATTCTAAGCTCATTCTAAGCCATAAAGGGTGTATTTGATATCAATATTAGCATGAAAATAACGGTTTTTAGACCGTTATCACAACCCCAAACTTAGAGCTTTGCTTGTCCTTAAGCAAACAAAACAAAACTTGGCTTTCCACTTTTTTCATCAAATAGTTCAACAATCCCAAAATTCATTTTTATTATGACAAGAACTACTCAATTTCAGATTTTCAGTGGAATCTAATCAAGATGTATGCACTCTTTCAATTTAAATCAGTTCACATGATCACATATTTCCCGACAGATGTTTTATTTATGAATGATCAATCAACTAAGCATAGATGTAATCATAGAATTCAACATTTCTCACCAAGCAAGTGTTTCACTCAATCACTCAAGTGTTTAAGAAGTCACTCCACTCTCTACTATTCACATGTCACATGAAATAAAATTGCCCTTCATCTAATACAATCAACATTCTTACATGTCAATGCCATCACAAGGACTTTTCCAAGGGTTATAATAAGGCTAGGCTAACAAGAAAAATTGGTTGTTCTGGATCACAAAATCCTTGAGTTAAGAGAGCTATTTTAACATTTAAAGTTCAAGCACAAACTCTTTTTTTTGAACCAATCTCACTCATTCCCAAGTTCTTCCCTTTCCTTTTATTTTTACATTAAGCTCATCTTTATGCTTTTTCTCTTTCAACATTTGAGCTCAATACCTTTCTTTTTTTTTGCCATTCAAATTTTCCCAACAACCCCAAACTTGAACCTTTTCAACAATTATTCTCAACCCAACTCAAGGTAAATAATTTCAAAACAAGGGTTTTCATCCTATTTAAGGCCAAGGTTCAAAAAGGGTATAACATTTTAATCACTTTGGGTGAAAATTTGGCTAAGTAAGGGCTTCCAAAAATGGACTTGATCATATGACATAAACATGCAATACAATCAATTATCAAGACTCAGGCAATATCATTCATGCTTTCCTGTGAACAGTACATACAACAATGAATACTCTGGAGCTCAATACCTCACACAACATGCCTTCTCACACATTATGCATTCATACACCCTGCTTAGCATCATAACCACAATCATAATTCATCACACATCTGTTCACATAGCTAGTGAACTTTCCACCTGGATATTAACATGCAACACAACTCAATCATCATCCACATCCAATCATCATCAAATAGATTCATCATGCAATATCATTCAGTCCAACATTAGTCAGAAATAGTGTTCAAGCCAAGCACAGACACCTACACTACTCAACAAAATTCAACCTATTCTAAAAATTCAAAGTACAAAAGTGAAAGATAAAACCCTGTCTAGAGCATGGGCATCCATCAGTAGATGCCCTCTTAATCCATGTCCTCGTCTGAATCCTCCTGGTCTCCATCATCAGTATCTTCAAAGTTATCTTCTTCGTCATCCTCATCCATGCTTGGTGCTTTAGCTGCTCCAGACCCGCTGCCCTATGCCTGCTCCTGAGGCCAAGCCATAGCTCCATGAAACTCGTCCATGGTCCACCTATGCACTGGTGGTTGATCATATAGCCTATTATCATCTCAGCAGTGGCTATCTGCCCTCTGCGAATAGCCTCCATCTTAGCCTCCACCATGGACATATACATGTCCCTCATCTGGAATGGCTCGACGTGTTGTGCCGATGCATCTACAGGTACATGCTCCTACTGTGCTGCTGCTCTCCTAGGACGTCTCCTAGGTGCTCCGGCTGCCTCCTCTTCCTCACAGTACTGCTGATAATAGGCAGCGTCTATGGCCTTCCTAGGCCTCTCATATGTTGAAACTACAGTATCCACCCCAGCCTGCTGACACAAAAAGGTGATCAGGGACGAATGTCCCAACGGTGTCTTGCTACTCACAGTGGTAGAACAACTCTGAATCTCGTCGGCAATGACTTTCCCAACGTTCACATCTAACTGCCTTAGCATGAAGTAAATGAAAATGATTCGATGCATGGTGATGTCGGTAACATGTGAGCACGGCTGAATGTTGGCATGAGTGAATGCCATCCAGTATTTCGCTAAAGGCGTCAAATCTGCCCTCTTTATGTTGATGGGCACTCCATTAGGATTATTCTGAAAATGCATTCCAGGAAGGCACATAACCCTCTCAATATCTGCTATGTCTCTAAACCCCCCAACAAGTGCTGCATACTGGCATTGTTCACCTGGCCATTCTGTGCCCAAAAAGCTGTTAATAGTGTTAGGGTCATACCTGATGGTCTGCCCCTTCACATAACTCATGTATCTTCCAGCCGATACTCTTTCTCTAGTCAAGGCGTTCGTATAGAACTCCTTTACCAATTCAATGTTGGCCGGTGCAGGATATGTGGCCAGCCTCTCCCAATCTCTCCTCATGATTTCTACTCCAAATTCAGGAGCCAAATTTGGGATAAAAGTGGCCTTCCTCTCCATCAGTAATCTCTTCTCCTGCACAGTCACATAGTGTTCCTCATGTTTCTTGGAGAGGAACCTAGGAGAATAGAATCTTCTTGGCCTTTCAGGTTCCTTTCTTTTGTTGCCAAGGGTTTTCACCCTTCTCGATGATGATGAAATTCCTGCATAAAATAAAGTTCAAAAGACCAAAAGAATTCATCATTAGAGGTTAGTACATCATCAATCAGATTCCAAACCAATCACAGTTCAATGTTGAGGGAAAAACAGGGCCCCTCAGCGTCCCTCCATCAAAAATCAAGCATCCAACAAAATCTGCAGTAGATCGCTCAGCGTTAAAGAAGACCGCTCAGCGGTTTGCCTCAAGTCGCACCACCGCTCAGCGTCCAAGCAGACCGCTTAGCGACGACGACTGGGGTTTCTCAAAATCCTTTTCCAAATTGCCCTATTCTGCACTCTAATACTAATTTCGTCAATCCAGACCAAATCCATGCAATTTAATCAGTTCAAACAGTTCCTATTTCATCAAATCATGCATAGAAATCAAAAGCCCTAATTTATCATGTTCCTAAGCATGTTCTTCATCAAATTTCAAATTTAAAAACCCTACAAATGAAATTGCACAACTTACTTGAGTGGAGAGACTAGATGCTTGCAAAATTTCTTCCTAATTGATGATTAATTCCTCTCGATGCAAAGCCCTCACTAAAAACCCCAAACTTTTGACAAGAGAATGGTATAAAATGATGTTTTTGTAAATGTGTGATAAGAAAACGTGGGGAAATCTCTTTGGAAAACCTTTGAAAGTGCAAAATGGGTGCTAGGGTTCACAGAGAACGCTTGGGCGAGCTTCAAAGAGGATTTTCAAAAGTGCAGAACCCTAGAAATGCTGAGCTTTTAAAAGCCCAAGCGGGGTCTGCACCACCACCGCTCAGCGGTAAAATGCACCGCTGAGTGATGAGCAGTAATTTTATCCTCTCTTCTTTGTTTGCTTTTGCGTGATTCCACCCTGTAGCACCTGAATTTTAACCTTAATTTTTCAATTTCATGCCTTTCCCCTCTCACATGCACATGAAAACATATAATGCACTTAAGACAGAGTTTAAAAACAAACAAATAATCAATTGGGTTGCCTCCCAGGTAGCGCTTGTTTAACGTCACGAGCCTAACCCAAACCTGTCTAGCACTCATCAGTAAGTGCAATCCTTACCAACACCCGTCAGTAAGTGTACCTTCCTGTATCCTTCAGTAGATACATAAAAATTAGCATCCCTCAGTAGATGCTACCCAAAAATTGTTTAAATATCCAAGGATTTACATGTCCAAAATACTAAACCAAGTAAAGAAAAAAAATGTTTTACAACAAAATAAATTCCTCCAGCAAAATTATGTGTTGTCCTTCGTGTTGGTGTGTATTTACACAGTTGACGTCGAATTGCTTTCCTCCATCCAATTGCTTCTTGCGTTTAGAATATGGTGCTTCAATCTCCACCACTCCTTTCTCCTTCAGCTCTTTTATTATCCACTCCTTCTTCTTATATTCTTGATGCCTGGTCGGAATGGGTCTTTTTTTGTTCAGGATGGATAATTTTCCTTCTTCATTTACAGGTACTTGCAAAAGGTTACAGCTATTAGTATCAGTACCTGTTGTATTTTCTTCAGATGCAGCTTCTCTTCTTAACTTTTTATATCTGACTCTCTTTTTTATTTTGATTGTACTTTCTTTAATGCCATCGTAAATCAACACATGTTCTTCATCTCTTAATATCATCTTCCCGTCATTGAAACACATCAACATTTTAGAAGTCCTCATAAAAGGTCTTCCCAATATTAATGGAATTCTTCCCTCATTTTCCATATCAACAACTACAAAGTCAATCAAGAACTCCAGTTGCTCTATTCGAACAATTGCATCTTCCACCTTACCAACTGGCTTCTTAATAGAACCATCCGCAACTGTCAGGGTAGTTTGAGCTGGTTTTAATACTAGCCCTCCAATCTTCTTGAATCAATCATGGCTCTTCCTATATCTACATTGTTGATGACACATGGAAGAGTTAAACTCCCTGGATCCTTTCTTTTTTCCGGATGATCCTTCTCTCTAGTCTTAACACAAAATTCCTGATCTTCTTCATCATCAAGATCAATTACCTCTCCAAGATAATACTTAATCCTTGTGGAGTAATCAGGAATTGATGGAAGTACTGAAGGAACAACAGTCACCTGATTAAATATCTCTCTAAATGATTCAATAACTTTCTTTCTCTTCTTCTTTCTCCTCCTCTTCTTCTTCACTACTTTCTTGCTCATTAGATTCTTCATTACTAATCATCTCTTCATCTTCCTCCTCACTGCTTTCAATATCAATTATTTCCACCTCTACCTTCCTTTTACTTCTTGTCAGAACAATCTTGCACTCATCCTTAGGGTTAACATCAGTGTTAGCCCTAAACTGATTTTTTTCAGTGGTTTCTACCATTTTGGACAGCTGATCAATTTGCATTTCCAAGGATCTGAAGCTGGCTTGGTCACTAGGTTGTTGAGACTCATAGACCTTTAAAAATTAATCAAATCTATCATTCAAGCTTCTGACAGTCTCTGTGAAACTGTTTACCTACTGCCATAAAGGTGATGGTTGTTGCTGTCGGAAGCTTCCTGATTGCCCAGATGGGTTATTATGAGTTTGTCCAATACTAGGGTGGTTCTTCCAACCTTGGCTAGAGTTGCCTTGATTAAAATTACCTTGCTTGTACTGGAATTGATTACCCATGTAATTGGCTTCCTGCTGCATTTCCTCTGGTATAGCACATTGACCATTAATATGGTCACCACCACACAAATCACAAAGCTGCTGTGTTGGAGAGACATTCATAATCTCCTTTGGAAGTTGCGAGAGAACCTTCGTCAAATTATCTAGCTTTTGAGTTAGAAGATGATTCTGGGCTAGTATGGCATCATCTGCTGGCAAATGCAAAACTCCTCCTTTTTTTACAGGTGTGCCCCTCTCACTAAACGTTTCCTGCTCGTTAGCAGCCATACTCTCAATCAAGTCATAGGCTTCGTCTTTAGTCTTTTTCTTGATATCACCTCCAGCTGAGGCATCCAGCATCATTTTAGACTGCGTGTTTAGACCACCTAGGTAAGCAAGAACTAGGGTAGTCTTGTCAAACCCGTGGACTGGTGTCTTTCTCAATAGGCCTTTAAACCTAACTCATGCTTGGTCGAGAGTTTCCTCCATGCCCTGTTTGAATGATGAGATCTCTAACCTTCCTTGAGTAATTTTGGACTGTGGAAAATATTTGTTGACAAATTTAGTTGCCACAGTCTCCCATGTAGTGAATGTTCCTTCAGGAAAGGAATTAAGCCACATCTTAGCATTGCCTCCCAATGCGAATGGAAACAAGCTAAGCTTTACTCTTTCGTCTGATACTCCAGTCATATTCACAGTGTTGTAAATTTCACTAAATATCGTCAAATGATCATGTCGGTTCTCATTTAACAATCCGTGAAATTGGTTACTTTGTACCAGATGGATTAGTGTTGGATTCATCACCATATTAACTGTATGATCTGTAGGCATGGCTATGCTGTTGAAGTGGAAAGGCCCACAACATTAGACTGATCCGCAAGTGTGCGTCTTGGAGGAGGTTGATTCGCCATCTCCTCTAAGTTCTGTATAAAAGCCTCTAGTGAAGATTGTAGGAGTCTTTTAGGAGAGGGAAAGAGTTCACGTGATGGACGTCTAACTGATATGCCTTCAAGAAGAGGTTGCTGGCTTTTCTTACTTCTAGTTTGTATTTCTTCCTGCATGCATAAGAAACAAAAACCCTAATAACACTTTTACAGATAAAATAAAAAAACAAAAACAAAATATATACAATAATTACAATAATTACACCAAGTCAAATTCAATCAATTTACACTACTCAAAAAGTTAAACCACGAGTCCCCGACAACGGCGCCAAAAACTTTTTAAACCCTTGGCAAGTGTACCAGATCGTTCTCCCAAAGGACTCAAAGGCCTTATCTTTCGTGTAAATCAATATTATAAGACTTGTAAAGAAAATTAATTTGTGGTTCGAATGCAAAAACAAAAAGTAAACATGCAAATGCAATTGATTCAATTGGCAAGAAAAAGGTATGGATGAATGGAGTTGTTGGGGTTTACAATTTCATCTTATCCACTCTCTTATATCTACTCCTCTTATTAAATTCGCTTTATTATCTAATTATTATGCAAACTTTCTTAGTCTACCCTAAACCCGATCCCTCGGCGAGAAGAGCCTACTACTAATTACTGGCTTACTATCCCTAGTTTCCCCTAGTAAGTAGCAATGCAAGTATCACAGAAGCAAAATATAATTGATCGTCCTACCCCCCAATACCTAGGTGGTATTTGTTGATCAAGGAATTCCTTATTAGTTCATGACTTCCCCGTACGTCCCCGTATCGACAAAGGCAAACATCTATATATCAAATGAGTTAAATGATAATAGCTTTAAGCATAGATAAAGAACCCAACAATTGATAATAACAGCATATGCAAGCATATGAATAAAACAAGAATTTCAATATAAGAGAGTTTCAAAAGATTACATTGTTCCCCAACAACAAAGGGTTTAGTTCACCATTGACATGGTGAAACTAGATGAAATACAATGAAAGAATGGAAAAGAAAACCCTGGATTGAATAAAATGGAGCCTAAGCATCCAAGAAATCTTCTCCAAGGAGTGTAGAACAATGTAATCAAATTCGACGTCAACTGTGTAAATAGATTCCAAATTTAAATTGTCCATAAGTTGTCTCCTCCCTTGGAAATCAAATAGCCCTAAAATCTATCGGAGGAGTTCAACTTAAGGACAATTTAAAAAAAGAATCATACATTATTAAATAATGAAGTTGAACAACTTTTGTAGATAATTATTTTAGAGCTTAAAATTGTTTCAGCACTAAACATATTGTGAACCATATTTCTTTTTCCTAAGCACTTTCCTTTCAGTAAGATATCTTAACCATTTCTATACTATAAATCAAAACATTTTGTTAACTTGAACTTGAAAAGGCTCCTTCATATGAAATGACGATTAATGAACCACTTTCAAGTTAAAGTTATCAAATTGCAATATGAAGAACAACAATGCTTAGAAATCTAAGGAAAAGAAAATGCAAAGGAAATAAAAAATATGAATCCTAATATGTTCAATATGGAAACATGAGGCAAGGGAATACGTGAAATGAAAGCTATATTTATAGATGAACCGATGACGTACATCGTATGATTATACTTAGTAACTACCACATGCCACCATCTTGTATGAACGTCGAAGCCCTGAGAAATTTGTTGAGATTGTTGACAACACAATTTCTATATCAATCTGGTTTTTAATGATGACAACACATTGCTTAATAACAAGCACATGTTGTTGCTGCAATACATGTTCTTATGCTGATTGATTGTGATATCTGTTGAACATGTTTATGTATTGTGCTACATGTTCCTGTGTGATTGATTGATATATATCTAGAACGTGTTTACATGCTTTATGTGCTATGTGCTATGCATCATTTCATATGTTTTACTGCACATGTTTTAAAGCTGAAAATCACAAGCACTTTTATGAACTTATTCTTGTGCGACAAAGTAATAGTACAGTCGACTACATTACTAATGGATTCGACTTTGCTAAAATCTTTGTACAAACTTTGAGAACTAGTGCTATGTGTTATTTTGAGAAGAAAAGAATTTCAAAATGTTTTACATTTTGATAGTCGAATATGTGTGCTACACATTCGACTGTATTAGTTGTCTGATTTGGAATTCTGTTATGCTCTTGCACTCTAACGGCTATATTTTTTAAAGTTAGTTGAGCATTGATGACTTAGTCAATTGTATTAAATGTGGTTTGTTATTGGTTGACTGAAAGCTGCTAAGTTGATTGATCTGTTATAATTGTCATAATCCAGTCGACTGAATTAATAGCGTATTCAACTGAGAAATCATTGGACTAACAGAAATCTATAAATAGACTTAACATGAGTCTGTTAAGAAGACTTTTGATAAATTGACATTTTCATAATTTTGTTTCAGAATTCTCTTAGCTCCAAGAATTCTCCAAGAAGATGGTGGTGATCTTTCTTGAAAGAGATTCAAAGAGGAGATTATACTGCGCATTCATTGTCTGATCAATATCTGCACAAGAAGGTGTTCTGTCATTGATCATGAAGGCTTGGCATTTTGTGAAGACTGCTGGAATTGTTTTTGCGGCTTGGCATCCGTGAAGACTGCTGGTTTTTGACCTGTTGATTGCAGGGGTTAGTGCACTTTGAGGATTGTTCAAAGTGGTGTTGGCAGATTGCAGAAGAGGGGATTCTTGCTGCAAGTCTTGTTGGTTTATTGCCATATTTTGGTTTTGGGTTAGAGAGGAGATTTATATTTTTTACGTCGAGGTCTTCCATAGATTCCTTGTTGTAAAAACCGCAACCATTATAGTGCATTTGCTTCCTGGGCTGGAAGGACACTGGATGTAGGCATTGTTGGCCGAACCATTATAAAAACTCGTGTTTGCATTTCTCTATCCCTTATCTTTTACATTACAGTCGACTTTATTCTTTATGCAGTCAACTACGTATTTTCTGCTGCTTACATATTCTGATTGCTTGCATTTCAAGAAAGTTTAAAAAGCCTTAGACTTTGATTTCAAGATTGCGAAAAGAACTTGTTTTTGAAACAACACCAATTCACCCCCCCCCCTCCCCCTCTTGGTGAAGAAAGAAGCCAACCTGTTTTCCAACAATTGGCACCAGAGCTGGTTTTCATAAGATATTTGAAAAACTAGTCGACTATGTTTTTTTTCTGATTCGACTATACACTTGGGGATGGCTTCTATTTCGCATTCAAAAAGAACTTATGATTTTAAAATTGATCTTGTATCTGCACCTTGCAACATGAAGTTAAAGTCTGTAACTGATGGTTTCTATGAATCTTTTGAAACAGGAAACTTGGAATGCAAGGCAACCTGAAATGAAGAATCATGTGCAGAAATGCAGAAATCAATCCTATTAGACAATAAATTTACAAAGTTTCTGAAAAAGGAAGACAAACAAAGTTATCATGTTGATGTCAAGAAGGCCAAGAATAAAGAAGAACTGATTATGATGGCAAAATCCAGAATTATCAAACCTGATCTGAAACAACAGCTCAAAAGTTCTACGTGGTATCTCGACAGTGGTTGTTCGAGACACATGACTGGAGATCCTACAAAGTTCTCAGATATTTCTTTCAAAGCCACTCATCACGTCACGTATGGTGATAACAAGGGAAAATCATTGGTATAGGTAAAATAAAAACTCCTTCATCTTATGAAATTAAAAATGTCTTACTTGTTGAAGGGTTAAAGTACAATCTACTTAGCATCAGCCAACTATGCGACAAAGGATTAAAGATCACCTTCGAGCCCAAATACTGTTTGATCAACAACGGGACAACCAATGAGTTATTGCTTGTGGGAAAAAGAGTGAACAACATCTATATAATCGACTTCACAGACAACTCATTTGACTCAGTTGTATGCCTAATGACTAAAGAAGAAGATGCTTGGCTATGGCACAAGAGACTCACTCACATCAGCATGAACCAACTAAACAAACTAGTCTCCAAGAAACTGATAAATGGTTTGCCCAAGATTCGGTTTACAGTTGACAGATTATGTGATGCATGCCAAAAGGGAAAGTTGACCAAACAACCTTTCAAGAGTAAAAGAGAGATGTCAACCAAGAAACCTCTACAGTTACTTCACATGGACCTATTCGGACCATCAAGAATAAAGAGTCTCGGAGGAAACTCATACGGACTAGTCATTATATATGACTATTCAAGGTACACTTGGACCTACTTCATTACAGCCAAAAATGACACATTTAATGTTTTCAAGCGATTTGCTGCTGCTGTTCAAAATGAGATGGATCTCAAGATTAAGGCTATCAGAAGTGATCATGGAGGAGAATTTCAAAACAAAGAATTTGATGATTATCTTGCGGAAATGGGAATTACTCATAACTTCTCAGCACCTAGAACTCCACAGCAAAATGGAGTTGTTGAAAGGAAAAACAGAGCTCTTGAGGAATTGGCGAGATCTATGCTAAATGACAGAGACATGCCAAAGCACTTCTGGGTAGATGCTATAAGTACTGCATACTATGTGTTAAACAGAACTATTATAAGGTCCATATTAAAACTTACTCAATATGAATTGCTAAGAGGAAGAAAGCCAAATATTTCACACTTGAGAATCTTTGGAAGCAAATGCTTTGTACTGAATAATGGCAAAGAAAATCTTGGAAAGTTTGACTCTAAAGCAGATGAGGCTATTTTCATAGGATATTCTTTAAACAATAAAGCTTACCATGTCTACAACAGAAGGACCATTGATAACGGTCTAAAAACCGTTATTTTCATGCTTAAATTTGATATTAAAACACATCCTTTATGGCTAAGAATGAGCTTAAAATCAAGTAAAACACTTAGCTGAGTCATGCGAGAGTCAAAAGTTGGTTTTCTTGGTTTTATGCTTTGTTTCCCTTGATTTTGTAGGCTTTAGGAATGAATTGGAAGAAAGGTTGAAGTGTTAAATGGTTAGAGTGCCGAAAAGTCAACCAGAATCTAGAAAGGTCAACCAGTCAACCAGAAAAGTTGACCAGTCAACCATAAAAGTCAACCCGTCAACCAGAAAAGTCAACCAGTCAACCAGAAAAGTTGACCAGAGCGCTGAGCGGTTGACTAGAGCGCAGAGCGGCACTTTTGGGCGCTAAGCGGTCCTGCGATTAGAGGGAAACCACTGAGCGGTTAAATTGGGGCCTGGGCGGTGGCGTTTGTTGAGGCAAACCGCTGAGCGGCCAATTTAGGCGCCTAGGCGGTTGTCTGTTTTTATATTTTGGATTCTGAGATCTTTCTGTCATCTTCTTGGCTTATATATAGCCCTAGTGCGAATCCAAATGTAATTCTTTTGCAGAGAGAAACGTCCAGAGCTGCTCTACACACCTTGCAGGAGATTTCTTGGATGCTTAGGCTCCACTTTATCAAACCTAGGGTTTGCTTTTCCATTCTTTCATTATATTTCATCTAGGTTCACCATGATTATGGTGAACTAAACCCTTTGTTGTTGGGGAACAATGTAATCTTTTGAAACTCTCATATATCCAAATTCTTATTTACTTTATATGCTTGCATATGCTTGATTTATCAATTGTTGGGTTCTTTACCACAGAAGCTGAGTATATAGCAGCTGGAAGCTATTGTGCACAATGTCTTTGGATAAAGAGTCAATTAGAGGATTATGGTATAAAACTAGACAACATACCTGTTAAACCCCTGACAAGTGTACCAGATCGTATCAAGTAATAATAATTGGTAAACCCAATATCGTTCTTCCCAAAGGACTCTTAAGGCCTCATCGTTCGTGTAAACAATTTGTTTAAGACTTGCGCAAAAGAAAATAATTTGAATGGTTTAAATGCAAAACAGAAATAAACATGCAAATGCAAGAATTCAATTGACTAAGAGAAACTATGAATGAATGAGGTTGTTGGGGTTTACAATTTCATCTTATCCACCCTCATATATATACTATTCTTATTTACTTTTCTTATTTATCATATTGCCATGCAAACTTTCTTAGTCTACCCTTAACCCAATCCCTTGGTGAAAAGAGCCTATTACTAATTACCGGCTTGCTATCCCTAGCCTCCCCTAGTAACTAATAATGCATAATGAGCGGAAGCAAAATACAATTGATCGTCCTACCCCTATCCCTAGGCGGTATTAACATAATCAAGGAATTCTCCCCAGTTCATGACATTATTGTACGTCCCCGTATCAATAAAGACAAACAACATCTACCGAATGAGTTAAAAGGTAGAAGCATTAAGCAAAGGTAAAGAACCCAACAATTGATAAATCAAGCATATGCAAGCATATAAAGTAAACAAGAATTTCAATATATGAGAGTTTCAAAAGATTACATTGTTCCCCAACAACTAAGGGTTTAGTTCACCATAATCATGGTGAAACTAGATGAACTAAATGGAAGAATGGAAAAGCAAACCCTAGAATTGATAAAGTGGAGCCTAAGCATCCAAGAAATCTCCTCCAAACGTGTAAAGGAACTGTGGACTTTGTTCTCTGCCAAAAGAATTACATTTGGATTCACACTAGGGCTATATATAAGCCAAAAAGATAACAGAAAGATCTCAGAATCCAAAATATAAAAACAGACAATCGCCTAGGCGCCTAAATTGGCCGCCCAGCGGTTTGCCTCAACACACGCCACCGCCCAGGCGCCTAAAATGACCGCTGAGCAGTTTGCCTCTTGTCGCTCTAGACGCTCAGCGTCACCGCCTGGGCGCCAGACAACAACTTTTCCTTGCACTAGGACCCTCAGCGGTGGAATTTACCGCTGAAAGGTTCACAGACTCTACTTTTCTTCCTTTTTCTCCTTCATTCTTGAGTCTATGACCTTCCTACTTCATTGCCATCTTCAATTTTCATCAAAAACCCTGCAAAAAAATGAAAAACAAGCATAATATCTCTAAAAACAACTTTTGACTCTCATGCAACACAACTTAAGAGTTTTACTTGATTCTAAGCTCATTTTAAGCTACAAAGGGTGTGAGTTAATATCAAATTTATGCATGAAAATAACGGTTTTGAGACCATTATCAGAACCCCAAACTTAAAACTTTGTTTGTCCTCAAGCAAAACAAAACAAGACTTGGCCTTCCAATTTTTCATCAAATAGTTCTACACTTTTCAAAACCATTTTCTTCATGAGAAGTTATTTTCCAATTCAGATATTCAGTGGAATCCTACCAAAATGCAAGCATGCTTTCAATCCAATCTAGTTCACCTACTTCAATATTTCCCAACAGATGTTTTATTCATGAACGATCAATCCACTAAGCATAGATGTAAATCTGGATTTCAACAATTCTTACCAAGCAAGTGTTTCACTCAATCACTCAAGTGTTTAAGGAATCACTCCACTCTTTACTATTCACATGCCACATAAAACAATATTTCCATGTATCTAAAAAAATAAAAATCCTTACATGCAAATACCATCACAAGGACTTTTCCAAGGCTTATAATGAGGCTAGGCTATCAAGAAAATTTGGTTTTTCTAGATTGCAAAATCCTTGAGTTAAGAGAGCTATTTCATCATTGAAAAGGTCTAAGTTTAAACTCTCTCTATCACCAAACTCCTTTATTCCCAACTTCTTCCCTTTTTATCAATTTTGCATTGAGTTCCTTTTTCATGTTTTTACTTTTTCCTTTTCTTCTTTACTCATGCATTTTTCTTTTCAATACTTGAACTCAATGCCCTTCTTTTTCCTTTCAATTTTCCCCATACAACTCAAAACTTGAACCTTTTCATCACATAAAATTATTCTCAACCCTACTCAAGATAAATAGTTTCAAATCAATGGTTCTCATCCTGTTTAAGGCCAAGGTTCAAAAAGGTTATAAAATTTTAAACTACTTGGGTGAAATTTTAGCTAGATAAGGGCTTCCAAACATGGCCTTGATCATATAACATAAGCATGCAAATCAATCAATTATCAAGACTAAGGCAATATCATTCATAATTCCCTGTGAACAATACATATATCAGTAAAAACTCTGGAGCTCAAAACCAAACACACATGTTTTCTGACACATCATTCATTTATCCTTCTTAGCATCACAATCACAATCATGAACCACAATACATCTGTTCATATAATTAGGGAATCATTTAACTGGATATCAACACACATACATTCTCAGTCAACCACATTCAATCATTATCAAATACTTGTCATGCATTTTTAATACTACCATCAGAACCATTGTACAAGCCAAGCATAGACACAAAATAAAAGTTCAACCTATTCTACAAATTCAAAGTACAAAAGAAAAAGATACCTAGGTTGCCTCCCAATAGCGCTTGTTTAACGTCACGAGCCTGACCCAAACCTGTTTAACACTCATTAGTAAGTGCGAATCTTATCAACACCCATCAGTAGGTGTACCTTCCTGTATCCTTTAGTGGACACATAAAAATTTAGCATCCCTCAGTATATGCTACCCAAAAAATGTTTTAAAAAAAATTCGTCAACTTACATAACCAGAATAAACCTATTCTAAAAATTGTTCTACAACAAATGGGATAAAATTAAATATCTTCAAATCTTTCCATCTCGGTTGGGATCTTCATCCTCCCAACTCATTAGTTGCCTTCTATCCACTCTTTTGATGGCTTTAGTAAATGGTTTTCTGATCTCTACCTTGCCATCTTCTTTGATATTTTCAACAATCCACTTCCTTTTCTTGAATTTTACCTATGAGCCTCGTGGAAGTGGTATATCTTCTGAGTGAATTATTCTCCTTTATCAACCTCCTCAGTTTTAGGTACCTGTAAAACATTACAACTGTCAGAATTGGTACCCGTCATGCTTTCTTCTGATGCAACTTCTCTTCTTGACTTTCTGAATCTGGATCTTTTCTTTATTCCAATATTGTTCCCTTTAGAACCAGTATGTAAGAGCACATTCTTCTTATCTCGCATCATGATTCTTCCATCATGGGCACTAATGAACATTTTAGACATAGCCATGAAAGGTTTTCCAAGAATAATTGGAATCCTCTCATCATCTTCTATGCCCATAACTAGAAAGTCAACCAAAAACTCCAACTGCTCCACACGCACAACCACATCTTCCACCATACCTAGTGGCTTTTTACTGGAACCATCCGCCACCGTCACAGTAAGATTAGATGGTTTTAATGTCAACCCTCCAATCTTTCTCAAGAACCGTCTAGGCATCATATTAATGCTAGATCCAGAGTCTATCATGGCTCCTTCTACCTCAAAATCATTTATAATACATGAAAGTGTCAAACAACCTGGATCTTTTACCCTAGGCAGATAATTCCTTTTTGGAGGTTGAACTTCAAATTCTTGCTCATCTTCATCTGTATCCAAATCTATCATATCTCTGAGATAAAATTTCATCCTTGAAGGAATTTGTTGGATTACAAAAGGCACCACAGTCACTTGATTCTAAGCTCATTTTAAGCTACAAAGGGTGTGTTTTAATATCAAATGTATGCATGAAAATAACGGTTTGGAGACTGTTATCAATACCTCTAAAATGTGATAGTACTAGTGCTATAAACTTGACAAAGAATCCTATTTTAAGGCATCATTTCATTCGAAATCACATCCTTAAGGGTGAAATCAAAATTGAATATGTTGACACCTTACATCAGTGGGCTGATATTTTCACAAAACCTCTGAATAAAGAGAGATTCTTTACAATTCGAAATGAACAAGGCATTTTAAATAATAATAGTATAACCTGATTGATTGATTCGACTGCAATCTGTTTGAAGTCAACTATGCTTGAACTGTTATGAATCTGTACATATTGACTTCTGTTGTGTATGACTGTATTTCTTGCTTAACTAAAATGCTTGATCTGGAAAGGATCTTTGAAAGGTTTTGCAGGAATAACATTGCTTTGGAAATTTCAAGAGGCGTTCAACAACTTTGGAAAGCAATGTAGTCAACTGAGGAAATTGTGCAATCGACTATTCTTATCAGGATTATAAATTCCAATTCTGGAATTTAGTTATTCATTTACTGATTGCTTATTTTGATATATTTGATATTATCTCTGCTATTATCTGTTGGAAATATCTTACTTGAGATAATATTGTGAGATTGTTGAAGATTGTATCATTGCATATCTAAACTGTTTGCTATCTTGTCTTTGATACAACCATGTGCTAAAGTGATTGTTCAATCTATGATATGCTGCATTATGCATCTAATATGATTTTATTACATTTGCATAATGATAGGGGGAGTATCACTCATTACACAATTTTAGTTCACATGCCTGCATTTCAGGGGGAATTATCATTAACATGTGATTAAATGTGATATAGGGATCATCATTGCATTTGAAAATTTGAATATTTTTTTTATGCATCTCTATTTGTTCGATTATTCAGCAAAATATCTAGAGCATACCTTTTTTGCTAATGCACAAAGGGGGAGAGAATTTATGATCTTATGATGCTATATGAAAGGGGGAGAATAGTTATTCTATCTCAAGCATAATCTACTTGATATTATTTGTTGTTATTTGTGTTACATGAAGATTACTTGAACTGTGATAAATGTGTTATATTTCTTTTGTTACTCTGTTGTGTATTAAAGTGTGCAAACATGGTTGGTTATTAATCATGGTGGCGCATCATTAAAAAAGGGGGAGATTGTTGAGATTGTTGACAACACAATTTCTATATCAAACTGGTTTTTGATGATGACAACACATTGCTTCATAACAAGCACATGTTGTTGTTGCATTACATGTTATTATGCTAATTGATTGTGATATTTGTTGAACATGTTTATGTATTGTGTTACATGTTCCTGTGTTGATTGATTGATATATATCTGAAATGTGTTTACATGCTTTATGTGCTATGTGCTATGCATCATTTCATATGTTTTACTGCACATGTTTTAAAGATGAAAATCACAAGCACTTTTATGAACTTATTCTTGTGCGACAAAGTAATAGTACAATCGACTACATTACTAATGGATTCCACTTTGCTAAAATCATTGTACAGACTTTGAGAACCAGTGCCATGTGTTATTTTGAGAAGAAAAGAATTTCAAAATGTTTTACATGTTGATAGTCGAATATGTGTGCTACACATTCGACTGTATCTGTCGTCTGATTTGGAATTCTGTTATGCTCTTTGATAACGGTTGAAAAACCGTTATTTTCACACTTAATTTTGATATCAAATGCACCCTTATTGACTTAGAAACTTGCTCTGACTCATGATTTTTCTTTAGTTTTGTGAATAAGAGAGTTGAGGACATGTTTTATGAGTTTATCAATAAATTCCCTTGATTTTATAGGTTTTTGGAATGATTTGAAAGAAGGGTTGAAGTATCAAGGGGTTGTAGTGCAGAAAAGTCAACCAGTCAACCAGAATATTGAAAAATTGACCAGAATTGACCAGAAAAGTCAACCAGTTGACCAGAGTGCAGTTGACCGGCGTTGAGCGGTGCCTGAGCGGCTGCTGAGCGGTCCGGCGATCAGAGGCAAACCGCTGAGTGCCATTTTTTACCGTTGAGCGGTTTGGACGCGGCCTTGGACCTATGTTATTTTTATGATCTTTTTGGGCTTGGGCTTGTTTTCTGTTATTTTTATGCCTTATTTAAAAGCCAGAACGTTTTAGGGTTTGTATCTTTTGATGGCAGTGCCATGAGTCTCTTGGGAAAACGATACTTGGACTTACCAATTTATTATTACTTGATAACGATCTGGTACACTTGCTAGGGGTTTAACAAGTTTTTGGTGTCGTTGCCGGGGACTCGTGGTAGAACTATTCTATGTGTGTGATTCTTAACTGATTAGACTTTCTTTCTGTTTTTATCTTTATGTTTTTATTGTTTTTAATTAAAAAAAAACGAAAAAAAAATATCTTTTTCTGTTTTTATTTTTCTATATTTATCTTCGTGTTTTTTTTTTAAAAAAAAAACGAAAATAAAATAAAATAATATCTTCTCCTTATTCTTCTCCTCATTCTTCTCCTTATTCTTCTCCTCATTCTTCTCCTCATTCTTCTCCTTATCTTTCCATCTTTCTATCTTTCTATTTATTTTTCTTTTTATCTTTTTATTTTTTTTATCATTCTATCTTTATCTTTTCTATAAAAAAAACGAAAATTAAAATAAAAAAATATCTTTTACTGTTTTTATTTTTTGGGCTAATTTTGTGCTCTAGTGCAATGTTCTTTAGTGTATGCAGGATAAAATTTTTGGTACTAGGAGCACAAGATCATCAGGAGCCAGATAAGGAAGGAGAATTGGTTCACCAACACCCTGATGTGAAAAGTGACAAACCCAAACCTGGCACACCAGTGAAATTCAAGAATAGGTTATGGGTTGTCAAGACTATCAAAGCAAACAAGAATTCTTGAGATTGAGGAACCTTAGAGTTGGTGATAAAGGAAATTTCCGAGATGTTGTTGGTGTCATAGAGGAAGGAAGAATGCCAACATAAAACATCAACACCTACTGATGGGTGTTTGGGCTTTATCGGGTCAAGCTAATGACGTTAAAGAAGTGCTTGTTGGGAGGCAACCCAGTTTCTAACCACGTTTTTGAATTATTTTCTTATTTTTATTTGATTTTATTTTATTTAATTTTTTTAAGGTTAAATGTTTCTTCTGATGGCAGTAATGATAACATCTACTGATGGATGTTAGGTGATTTGGCATCTACTGATGGAAGCCAATGAAGATAAGAAAGATTAGCATCTACTGATGGATGCTATATGATTCGACATCTACTGATGGATGTCACTAACATCATTTACTGATGAATGCTACTGGGATAGCATCTACTGAGGGATGCTAGAAGATTTAGGTATCTACTGAAGGATACCAGGAAAGTACACCTACTGATGGGTGATGGTAAGGTTTGCACCTACTGATGGGTGCTAGAAAGGTTTGGGTCAGGCTCGTGACGTTAAACAAGCGCTACCTGGGAGGCAACCCAGTTGATTGATTTGTTTTTGCATGTTTTAATTCTTGTTCTAATTGCATATGTGAGATAAGTGATTGAGAATTGCATAAAAATTAAATTTTGAAAGTTGAATTTGAAGGTTTAAAGGGTTAAAATGTTTTAAAAAGAACAAAAGAGAGGGGTGTAAACCGCGCCCACCGCCGGGCGGTGAACTCACCACTGGGTGGTGGCGACGCTGAGGGATCAAAGCATTTTAAAAGAGGGTTTTGTTCTTTTGGCCCATTATTTGATTTTTCTACCCCTCAGGTTCGCCCAAGCACTCTTTACCAAACCCAAAATCTCTCTTTCACCTTCAAAAATCCTATAAAGATTTCCCAACACTTCTCCTATCATCCTCTCTCTTAAAAACCCAATTTTTATCACTTTTTCATCCAAGTTTGGGGTTTTGTGAGAGCCCAGCTATTTGGGGTTGATTCCTCCACATTCCTTGGAAGAACTTTTGTGTGCTACTAACATTTGATGAGATTTCTTGTGGTTTTGTGAATTGTACTTAATGTTGGGATGACCTACTCATCAGGAAAGAGGATCAAGACTGTGGGGAACAAGAGGAAGGAATCAGAGTTGGAGCAGCTGAAGCTCCAGCTATGGAGGAAGATGATGAGATAGCATTTACTGATGGATGCTATTTGCACTAGAACAGGATTTTCTATCTTTGTTTTTGTATTTATTTGATTCTGTTTAGCAGTGTAGGATTGATGAACTTGGTTGGACACTATATCTGATGCAGTGGTTTGATATTGATATTTGTGCATGATGGGTATTGCTTGATGATGCTTTGATATTGATGATGTTGAGATTGCACAATATGCTGATATACAAGTGGTGGTTCACAAGCTATGTGAACAGATGCATTGTGATTTTGTGATTGTGGTTATGAGGCTAAGTAGGGTATTTGATTGAATGATTGGAATAAGCTTATGTGAGGTTTTTAAGCTCCAGAGTTCTTATTGATATATTTTCTATCTACTAGAAGCAAGAATGATTTTGCCTGAATTTCTTTGATTGATTGAATTGCATGTATGTGTCATATGATCAAGGCCGTTTTTGAAAAGCCCTTTTCTAGCCAAAAATTTTGTCCCACATGAAAAAGGAACATTTTATGTTCTACCCTCTTTTAACCTAAGCCTTAAACAGAATGTGAAAACCCTTGCTTTGAAAATATTTGCCTTGAGTTAGGTTGAGAAATATTTTTGGGGTATTGTTAAAAGTTCAAGTTTGGGGTTGTTGGGAGAATTGAAAAAGAAAAGAAAAGTTAGGCATTGAGCTTATGAGTTGAAAAGAAAATGCATGAGAAAAGATGAAAAAGATAGAAAAAGAAAAAGCATGAAAAGAAAAGCTCAATGTGAAGAAAAGGGAAAGTTGGGAATGAGTGAGATTGGTAAAAAGAGAGTTTGTGCTTGAACTATGAATGTATAGATAACTCTCTTAACTCAAGGGTTTTGTGATCTAGAAAAACCAATTTTCCTTGTTAGCCCAACCACATTATAAGCCTTGAAAAGTCCTTGTGATGACATGGGTATGTGAAGATGTTTGATTATGGTAAATGAAAGGCAATTTTGTTCTATGTGACATATGGATAGTAGAGGTAAGGAGTGACTTGTAAAACCCCTTTGAGTGAAACACTTGAGTGAAACACTCTATTTGGTGAGGAATGGTTCCATTACTTCATGATTATATCTATGCTTAGCTAATTAATCATTCATGTGATTGTGTGAACACCATGATGAGTTATTATGATTCAAATCATGTGCACATCTTGACTAAATTCTATTGATGAGTTGATTTGGGTGATTACTTATCTTGAAAGAAAAAGCTTTTCAATATGACTGAACCATTGTGTTGATTTGTGGAAAACTAAGTTTCATCTTGTTTACTTGAGGACAAGCAAAGTTTCAAGTTTGGGGTTGTGATAACGGTTGAAAAACCGTTATTTTCACACTTAATTTTGATATCAAATGCACCCTTGTTGACTTAGAAACTTGCTTTGACTCATGATTTTTCTTTAGTTTTGTGAATAAGAGAGTTGAGGACATGTTTTATGAGTTTATCAATATATTCCCTTGATTTTATAGGTTTTTGGAATGATTTGAAAGAAGGGTTGAAGTATCAAGGGGTTGTAGTGCAGAAAAGTCAACCAGTCAACCAAAAAAGTCAACCAGTCAACCAGAATGCTGAAAAATTGACCAGAAAGGTCAACTAGTTGACCAAAGTGCAGTTGACCGGCGCTGAGCAGTGCCTGAGTGGCCGTTGAGCGGTCCAGCGATCAGAGGCAAACCGTTGAGCGCCATTTTTGACCGCTGAGCGGTTTGGACGCGGCCTTGGACTTGCTTTATGTTATTTTTATGATATTTTTGGGATTAGGCTTGTTTTCTGTTATTTTTATGCCCTATTTAAAGGCCAGAACGTTTTAGGGTTTGTATCTTTTGATGGTTTAGACACAGAAACACACTTTTCACCCCTTTGGGGGTAGATTTGGAGATGGTGACAGCTCTCCTTTTCTCCTTTTTAGGGTTTCTATCTTCATTCTTTCATTCCATTCACCTAGTTTCTCCATGACGATGGGGAACTAAACCTTATTTGTTGCTGGGGAAAGATGTAACCTCTAAACTCTCTTGTATTTGAATCAATGCTTTTTATTGATATATGCTTACTTCATTAATTGTTAGAGTTTTCCTCTTTGCTTAATGCATACATCGTTTAACTCATTCGGTGGTATGATCCTTGATTTTTTCGATATGGGGACGTACGGGGAAATCTAGAACTGGGGAAATTCTCCCAAAGGTAGTATTGCCTATACATAGGAATATTTGGTAATATGAGGATTGGTTGCATACACACTCCTGTGCTTCAGAATTAATTATTAGGGATGCTAGGAATCGTATGAACTCGTAGTTAAGGATAGGCTTTCTTACCGGTGACAGCGGTATTAAGTGTTTTAGAGAGTGGCATTAACATTAATGAAGAAGAGGAATTCTTATATGCATGAGAGTGATTAGGTGAAATCTAACCTCAACAACATATTCATCTTATATTCTAATCTTCATCCATCCATCCAATTTTGTGTTTAACCTCAATTGATCAAATTGCATTCATGTTTATTTTTCTACACTTTATATTTAAAAATCCCAAAATATTATTTTTATAGTCTTGATTGGTTAAGCAAAAGCACAACAGTTTAGTGTCGTGAGTCTCTTGGGAAAACGATACTTGGACTTACCAATTTATTATTACTTGATAACGATCTGGTACACTTGCTAGGGGTTTAACACTCTTGCACTCTAACGGCTATATTTTTCAAAGTTAGTTGAGCATTGCGGACTTAGTCAACTGTATTAAATGTGGTTTGTTTTTGGTTGACTGAAAGCTGCTATGTTGACTGATTTGTTATAACTGTCATAATCCAGTCAACTGAATTAGTAGCGTATTCGACTGAGAAATCATTTGACTAACAGAAATCTATAAATAGACTTAACACGAGTCTATTAAGAAGACTTTTGATAAACTGACATTTTCATAATTTTGTTTCAGATTTCTCTTAGCTCCAAGAATTCTCCAAGAAGACGGTGGTGATCTTTCTTGAAAGAGATTCAAAGAGGAGATTATACTGCGCATTCATTGTCTGATCAATATCTGCCCAAAAAGGTTTTCTGTCATTGATCGTGAAGGCTTGGCATCTTGTGAAGACTGCTGGAATTGTTTGTGCGGCTTGGCATCCGTGAAGACTGCTGGTTTTTGACCTATTCATTGCAGGGGATAGTGCACTTTGAGGATTGTTCAAAGTGGTGTTGGCAGATTGCAGAAGAGGGGATTCTTGTTGCAAGTCTTGCTGGTTTATTGCCTATATTTTGGTTTTGGGTTAGATAAGAGAGTTATATTTTTGACGTGGAGGTCTTCTATAGATTCCTTGTTGTAAAAATCGCAACCATTATAGTGCATTTGCTTCCTGGGTTGGAAGGACACTGGATGTAGGCATTGTTGGCCGAACTAGTATAAAAACTTGTGTTTGCATTTCTCTATCCCTTATCTTTTACATTACAGTCGACTTTATTCTTTATGCAGTCAACTACGAATTTTCTGCTGCATACATATTTTGATTGCTTGCATTTCAAGAAAGTTTAAAAAGCCTTAGACTTTGATTTCAAGATTGCAAAAAGAACTTATTTTTGAAACAACACCAATTCGGGCCCTCTTGGTGAAGAAAGAAGCCAACCTGTTTTCCAACAGAATTTGACGTTCAAACATCATTCAGAGAAAAAGTAATAGATCTCGTTTTATTCACGTACATCGTGTAATTATGCTTAGTAACCACCATCTTGTAGGAACGTCGAAGCCCAACCAAATTCGACATTCAAACATCATTCCGAGAAATAGTAATAATTCTAGTTTTATTCAGATAAGAAAAAATTGATTTCCCGCAACATAAAAATGTGTACTCTCAATCACCCGCAAAGAAGGTGACATTTTGAGGGATCAAAGTTAAAAAGTTTGATGTGCCCTCTAATTCATATAATTCAACTCTCAATTTTACTACATTAATATAATCGATTCTAAGTAATAAAGAATCGGTTCCAAGCGTTACAAATTAAGAAATGCAAATGTGCTGTTACTAATTATTTATGGTCACATTAATGACAACATGGTTGGATATTGATACATGTTTGTTAAAATCCTAAAAAGCAAGAAAATAATGCATGAGAGCGATGCTTTTTCTAATAATGTTAATCATAGTATTTTTTAAAGCTTAATCTTTTCTACTAATTCCTTATTATAACTATTAAATTTTTCAAAGTAATTTATATGAATGTGACCAAACAAAAGGTCTAAGAGTATGTTTGAATTTTTAGGGTAATGATACATGGACAACATTTTATTGACAACATTTTAACACCATCTATGTGAAATTCTTTATTGGTGTAAAATCACTCCACAATCAATCATAATAATCATAAAAACCAAAATGGACCAATCACAAAATGACAACATTTGGTCGACCTTTAACTTATGTTAGAGCTGTCAAAACGGGTAACCCGGATCGACCCGGCCCGGCCCACTACGGGTTGGTCTCTTAGTGAGTCTACCCAACCCGACTCACTTTGCGAGCTAAAAAAATTCGAACCCGGCTCGACCCATCACGGGTTGGCTCACAAGTTACAACCTATTTTGACAGCTCTAACTTATGTTAGTCATCTCGACCTTTAGTTTGAATCAACCCATCCCAACATTCAGTTTGGGTCAACCAGTCTCGACCGCTAGAACAACTTAACCTGCCTTAATATATTCGACCCAACCCATTCTGTGTTAATTTTTGGCCTACTTATCTTGACCTTTAATTTAGGACGAGTCTTGTACTTCTATACAACCTGACTATTCTCGATACACGCTATCTCTTCTCGATCTTTGGTTATTTGTTTGATGCATCTCAGTTGTTAACTTGTTTCAATTTTTTCTACACACCTTCTTATCTCAATAATCTATCTTAACCTTCACTTTATCACTCAACTGAATTGTTATTGAAATTTAAAGTATTATTTTTTTAAAATCAATTAAGGTCTTTTTAGCATAATCATACATATCTTTATCCTAAAATTTAAAAATTGAAGACTTGATTAATGTTTTATCATACCTAACTTCATCATAAAACTTTTAAAGGAGATGAAAGAAATTTAAGGTATGGGAATGTTGTTGAATCTAATAAAAAAAAATTATTTACGGTGTAGACTATGTTAAAAGAACATTAATTTCACATAACTTTTAATAATATAATAATATTTATTATGATTTTCATTATTCTGATGTATAAACTTAATTCTCATTAATTATTATTATTATTATTTTCCATATGAAATTATAATAATATTTTAAAGAAATTAAGTTCTTTCTCTTTAAATTTGACCCAAAAATCATTATTATATTTTATAATATGTAAATATTAGAAGATAAATTTACACTAAATTTATAAAATAAAAATTTTAAAAAAATATGTAAATCATATCTTAAAATATAATTGTAACGGGAGGTTTAAAGGAAAGAAGGAAACAAAAGGGCGGGAGGCTGAAGAAGAAAACGTCGTATCACATGTGTTTTTTCAAACTCTTTGTCTTCTGCAATTAATACGTCGAAGACCAGTAGAATTCGACGTATAGTTTGTATTATTATTGTTAAGAAGTTGAGGAGTTAAACACTCTAGATTGCGAAAGACGTTCCAAGATTTCTATTCAGACATGGATTCTTCATCATCATTATCAAGAAGAAAAGAGAAGGTTGCCTGGGTTACAAGAAACGCAAACCCATTTGGATGGATAAGTGATGAAGACAACCGAGGAACATTTTTATACTGGAGACATTTAAAAATTGTAGTTCCTCACAAGTATCTGGACCTGCAATTTTTCAAGAAAGAAAGTTTCCTTTATCAAGAATGGATTGCATATCAAGGGCTTACTCATTTTGTCCAGATCAAAGGAGATTGCTATCCAAATTTGGTAGGGGTTTTCTACTCAAACCTCATAGTTCTAAGTGGGGTCACTCACTCAAGGGTAAACGGTGTTAACATTATTATTGACGATAATGTTTGGTCATATGTTGCTAGACTGAAAGCTAAAGGTTTGGATTCTCATATCCGTGATTCTGATTCAAATAGATGGCTAACAAAGAGAGCTATATATATAAACTGCTTAAAATATCCACGAAGGTACAAGGTGGATAAGCGGTACCTACATTATGGCTTAAACAAGGAGGAGAAACTGATTGCTTATGTCCGGACTTGGCTACTGCTGCTTGGAAGATTTGTCGAGGAGTAAATGTCAACACAAGATGTATTTCTATTGAATGCTATCATGACTAGAATCCCAACCAACTGGGTTGCGATACTAAAAAACCATATGATCGCCGCAGGTGATAAATATGCACTGAAATTGCCATATGGAGTATTTATCAGCCTGGTGCTGATACTTCAAGGAGTAGATGTATCTCAAGAACACAAACTTTTGTGCAACAAGTCACAAGAAATTGGTATACTAAGTCTATTTTCTAATGGGCTCGAAAGGATTGTGAATGGATGGTTCTTCAGAGATGACCAAACTGTTGGAAGTAAACCTACTCCTGCTGCATATCATACTGCCTTCATTCCACAAACAGATTTTGAGAAATATGTTGATGATCAATTTAGGAAGAAGTCTAAAAGGGATGCGAGAGTTGAAGAGACTCTTTTAAGACAGGAGAAGAAGGGAAACAAGAATGGCATTGGCTTTGAAACTGAAGATTCTAATGATGAGTCAATTGATGAAGACTAAGTTTTTTTGTTTTTTATATTTTGTAATCATGGTTATTAAGTCACCTCTGGTTTTATGTATTGCTTTCAGTTTTATTTTGAAATGAAATGAAGATTTATTTTAGTAAACGATATGTGAATTGTGATGAGTCAATATTTTCTTGACTTTACTTAGTTTATTGTGCTGGAATTAATCAGGGAATTGCGTTTAAAAGTCCAGTATTTTTCCATTTTTGCTAATTGTGCTTAATTTGACCAGAAATTCTTATTTTAATTAATTTGAATTATCTGAGCTAATTATTTGCATTATTAATTGCAGAGAAAATTTTGGAAATACAATTTGGGACATTTGGAGGTTAAATAAGCATTGAATTGGAGAAAAGTTTGTTGCTGTCAAGGCTAGCACTTGAGCACATTTTCACTTTCATTCCAACTTCTGTTTAGTTAGAAAAGCATTTCAATTGAATGGAGAATATGTCAAAGCATTTGGGCAGCAACACGCTAAGAAAAAAGCTGAAAGTGCTATGGCCTGCATGCCCACATTCACGGCCTGGAGAAAATTGTTGCGCATCCTATTATAAAAAAAAAGTGTCACGGCCTTGAACAACTACAAGTAGGCCACGACCCATGGATAAAAGAATTTCTTTTAAAAGGGTAGTGATGAATCCAGCATGCAAGGGCTGGATGTTTTTTATTGCTTTAGGAAGTCAGCTGCCACCTAGGACCGGACATTGTTAATGTATTCAATTTATAAGGAAGGCATGGGCCGATTCCTTTGGGCTTTGCTTTGAAAAAAAATGACACAGACTTCATTGCTTATTACATCTAGCGACCACTGAAAAGAAAGGAAGCATGTCATTCATTTCTTCTAGAAAAGAAGAACTTGAAGTCCAGCAGCCCACGTACACAGTAGCACACAGCAACCCACAATTTTTGGAGAGCTCCAGCAGGTTGCATTCGTCCAGCTTCACGGACAACACCTTGGTCCAGCTGCAGCTGCCATCGAAAAGAAAAGTCCAGCACGTGAAGAATGGAGGTGCAACAGCAGCTCATGGCCCAACTTGGTCCAGCCTACATGGTCCAACATTTGAAGGACTCCAGCCAGCTTCAGACAACATTTGTTTTAGAAGGAGCTTATCTCCATTTAGCTAGCTCATTACTCTTTGCTGGAAAAGCGCTGCATTTGTTTATCTTTTTGAGAAAAGCACACATACTATATAAATTTGCATTCAAGTAGAATAGGGATTGCTGCCACGTCTATAAGAGTGAGAGCTCCAAGGTTCAAGTTGTTTTTAGTGCAGTTTTCGTGATGATATGCACCTCATTGTTCCATTATTTTTAGCTTAATCATTGCCTTTCAATATTAGATGTGTTTTCGTGATGCTTACTATTTCATTTTATTTTTCTATTCAAGCGCTTTTAAATTTATTATTTTCGTGAAGAAATAGAGTTGTGCACGGTGTCTTTCATTAATTAGCTTAAGTATTGCATGTTTTCTTTAATTCTTGTCGCATTGTGCTTATTTGCTGACGCTATTTACATTTATGATATGTTCACTTAATTGTTTAGCTTAACGTTGCATTTTAAATTGGTTCAAGCACTTTTAGCTTTCACTTTAATGCTATCTATTTTTTTCGGTTGTGTTAATTTCATTGTGATGTTAGCTTAGGTTAGTTAGTTGGTCGTTAGTGATATTACTTTATTTCTTTGAGATTCTCGGACTGTGTTTGTGTTTATTCTGTTCTTCCTAGCATTCTATGAAATCTAACTGTGTTCTTGCAATGGGTATATGCATAGTTGCCCAATTGGTGATTATATCTTCGCTTAATTGATCAATTTGTATAAAACACATTGGATAGAGTGGATGCATTGCGTTTGCTTAGTTCGCTTTTATGATAGCATGATTAGCCTTCGCTTAGTCGGTTAGCTGTGCTAGATTAGAGGTTAAAGTAGTTTATTCATGAGACATCTGCACTTAAATTGTATTTTGTTGCTGCTCTGATTTAGCTCAATATTTAATCTGTTTTGTGCTTGCGATTAGATATACGCTTAGTTGCCTAATCAGTGTTTAATCTTCACTTAGTTGATTAGACTGTATGGTGCATGACTGATTGGATTTGAGCATTTGATAACGGTCTCAAAACTGTTATTTTCATGCATAAATTTGATATTAAATCACACCCTTTGTAGCTTAAAATGAGCTTAGAATCAAGTAAAACTCTTAAGTTGTGTTACATGAGAGTCAAAAGTTGTTTTTAGAGATATTATGCTTGTTTTTCATTGTTTTGCTGGGTTTTTGATGAAAATTAAAGATGGCAATGAAGTAGGAAGGTCATAGACTCAAGAATGAAGGAGAAAAAGGAAGAAAAGAAGAGTCTGTGAACCGCTCAGCGGTAAATTCCACCGCTGAGCGTCCTAGTGCAAGGAAAAGTTGTTGTTTGGCGCCTAGGCGGTGACGCTGAGCGTCCAGAACGACAAGAGGCAAATCGCTCAGCGGTCATTTTAGGCACCTAGGCGGTGGCGTGTGTTGAGGCAAACCGCTGAGCGGCCAATTTAGGCGCCTGGGCGGTTGTTTGTTTTTATATTTTGGATTCTGAGATCTTTCTGTTATCTTTTTGGCTTATTTATAGCCCTAGTGCGAATCCAAATGTAATTCTTTTGGCAGAGAACAAAGTCCACAACAACTTTACACCTTTGGAGGAGATTTCTTGGATGCTTAGGCTCCACTTTATCAATTCTAGGGTTTGCTTTTCCATTCTTCCATTTAGTTCATCTAGTTTCACCATGATTATGGTGAACTAAACCCTTAGTTGTTGGGGAACAATGTAATCTTTTGAAACTCTCATATATTGAAATTCTTGTTTACTTTATATGCTTGCATATGCTTGATTTATCAATTCTTGGGTTCTTTACCTTTGCTTAATGCTTCTACCGTTTAACTCATTCGGTAGATGTTGTTTGTCTTTATTGATACGGGGACGTACAATAATGTCATGAACTGGGGAGAATTCCTTGATTATGTTAATACCGCCTAAGGATAGGGGTAGGACGATCAATTGTATTTTGCTTCCGCTCATTATGCATTATTAGTTACTAGGGGAGGCTAGGGATAGCAAGCCAGTAATTAGTAATAGGCTCTTTTCACCAAGGGATTGGGTTAAGGGTAGACCAAGAAAGTTTGCATGGCAATATGATAAATAAGCAAAGTAAATAAGAAGAGTAGATATATGAGGGTGGATAAGATGAAATTGTAAACCCTAACAACCTCATTCATTCATAGTTTCTCTTAGTCAATTGAATTCTTGCATTTGCATGTTTATTTCTGTTTTGCATTTAAACCATTCAAATTATTTTCTTTTACTCAAGTCTTAAACAATTTGTTTACACGAAAGATGAGGCCTTAAGAGTCCTTTGGGAAGAACGATATTGGGTTTACCAATTATTATTACTTGATACGATCTGGTACACTTGCCAGGGGTTTAACAGCATTGCATTCGCTTAGTTTGCAATTCTGAAGACCGGATTAGCGTTCGCTTAGTTGGGTGATTCGTGTTGGATTTGGATTAGAGTTGTGTGCAATTGTCGTAATTTGAGATTGGAAGCATAGTAATCGAGTTAATGACCAACCGTTTTTATTCTTTATTTGATTCTGTTTACATTTCTATTTCCATTTTTGTTTACATTTTTGTTTACATTTCTGTTTGCATCCGTGTTTTAATTTAATTCATCTACATTCACAAAACCTTTCAACAACCCCCCTACTTCGTGTTTGACCTGATTCTCGAACCCCAGTTTGGTCCTTGAGAGACGACCTAGGAGTCACTTCTTAGTCTATATTGCATTCTTAATGCACCTTAAATTTGCATGGGGTGCGACACCCATCAATTTGGACTAACCCTCAATCTAGTTGAGAAGAGAAGATTATTCAGTTCTTATATTGATAAAAAACTGATCACTGGTGTAAAAGTAAAAATTTCAGTACACTGCTGACTTGAATCGATATAGGAAGAAGTAAAAAGAAAAGATTTAATGTATGATTTTAAATAAAAAAGAGCACCATATTTTGCTATTGGCGGAAGAAAAAAACGTCGAAGCCCTACTGAATACGACGTTCTATTAAGCACACCATTAATGCTCCCAACATACTTCAATTCCCTTCACGTCCCAGCCCCACAGCCTTGGACGTTCTATGGGCGGGGTGAAAAGAAAAGAGATCCAAAAGTACGATAGGTTTTGATATTGGCGGAAGAATAAAACAACGAATTCCCACGCAATTCACGTTCTATTTAATGCTCCCGTGTGTAAAAGAAAAAAGTAAAAAGAATTAAAAAGGTAGAAACTTTAGGCTTCCAATACTACGTCGAAGCCCCTTCAAATTCGACGTAACTTTTGCAATTTATAACAAAAAAAAGGCGCCTTGTTTTAGATAAAACGACGAATTTTTTGGGGCTTCGACGTGGTTTTTAAATATAACGTCAAGTCTGAATTGTATTCAACGTGGAATATGAATAGTAGAAAATAAGACTTATTTTATTATGCTCAATAATGAAAAATACATTCTCATACCCTCTATTTGTAATAATCTAGTTCTCCTAAAAAGGGAAATAGGGAAACTAAGAAAACTAGGAAAAATAAAATAAAATAAAAGATTATGTATCTATTTCCTCTAATTAGGAAGATTCTAAAGATATTATCTTAAATTACAACACTCCCCCTCAAGTTGGTTAATGAATATCAATCATTTCCAACTTGCCTACAAGATCTTGAAATCTACCAGGAGGAAGCCCTTTTGTAAAAATATCTGCTATTTGAAGTTCTGTAGGAAGATAAGTTGTAATCACAAAGCCTCTATCAAGATTATCTTTGATGAAATGTCTGTCAATTTCAATGTGTTTGGTTCTATCATGCTGTACTAGATTATGGCCTATGCTTATAGCAGACTTATTGTCACAGTGTAGTTGCCCCGGGTTCTCCAATTTGACTTTAAGATCATCCAAAATTATTTTCATCCAGAGTCCTTCACACATTCCTTCAGCAAGGGCTCGAAATTCAGCTTCTGCACTACAACGAGATACTCTATCTTGCTTTTTTCTTCTCCATGTTACTAGACTATCTCCAAGAAATACACAATACCCAAAAGTAGATTTTCTGTCAGTAATAGAACATGCATAGTCAACATCAGTATATATCTTCATAGTCAATGTGTCTTCCCTTTTGAATAATAGCCCCTTTCCTGGACTTGACTTCAAGTATTGAAGAATTTTTTTTCAACTGCTTGCATGTGTCTCTCTCTTGGATCATGCATAAATTGGCTCACTACACTAAGTCCATAAGAAATGTCTGGTCTTGTGTGTGATAGATAAATCAATTTTCCCACCAATCTCTGATATTGGGCCTTCTCTACAGGAGCACTTTCTTCACTTCCAATTCTGTGATTATGTTCTATAAGAACTGTTGAGGTTCGACATCCCAACTTTCCTGTTTCTTTGAGGAGATCAAGTACATATTTCCTTTGGGAGATGAAAATTCCTTTCTTGGAGGAGGCAACCTCTATTCCAAGAAAATATTTGAGTTTTCCAAGGTCTTTCATTTCAAATTGAGCTGCCAATTTTTCCTTTAATGCCAAATTTTCTGTTTCATCATTTCCTGCAATAATCATATCATCCACATAGACAAGCAATATAGTGAGTTTACTTGTAGAAGAGTGCTTTATGAATAGAGTATGATCTCCTTGGCTTTGTCTGTATCCCAAGGAAACCATTGATTTTCTAAATCTTCCAAACCGTGCTCTAGGGGATTGCTTACGACCATACAATGCTTTCTTCAGGAGGCATACCTTGTTTCTTTCATTTTTCACTTCAAAACCTGGGGGAATTGCCATTTACACCTCCTCATCTAGATTTCCATGAAGAAAGACATTCTTCACATCCAGCTGGTGTAAGTCCCGTCCAAAATAGGCAGCCAAAGCGAGAATAACTCGAACTGTATTCATCTTTGCCACTGGGGCAAATGTCTCCTCATAATCAATCCCATATGTTTGAGTATATCCTTTTTCCACCAATCTAGCTTTATATCTTTCTATTGTCCCTTCTGCCTTGTGTTTCACTGTGAATATCCATCTACACCGTACTACCTTCTTGTCTCTTGGCTTATCAACAATCTCCCAAGTTGAATTTCTTTCTAATGCATTCATCTCTTCTTTCATGGCTTGATTCCAATGTTCAAGTTTCATGGCCTCTTGGATTGAGGTAGGAATTTCTGTGGCATCAATAGCAGCAATAAAACTTTTATGCTTATTAGAGAGATTGTTAGTGCAAACATACTAAGAAATAGGATATTTAGCACATGATCTTCTTCCCTTTCTCAATGCAATGGGTAAATCCTCAGTAGTACTTACCTCCTCCTCATTGATATCTTCAGGGATCCTCACCTCCGGATTAGACATTTTTTCTTGCTCGAGAGTCGAAGTGGGTTGTTCTCTTCTTTCATATTTTTTGCCAAAATATTTGTCTTCTTCCTCTTCTTCCTCATTGTGGACTATGGTAGCTTCATTGCTCAGGTCTTGGGAATCCTGCAAAGACAAACATGGTACTGACAAGAAAGAGAGTCCATCCACTTCAAGTGCTTTCTCCCCCTAAAGTGGTGGACTGACATAAAAGGATTGTGTTTCATGAAAGGTGACATCCATGGTGATAAAGACGCGACGACTCTGAGGATGATAACATTTGTACCCTTTTTTATTAGGAGGATACCTAATAAAGACACATTTAAGTGTTCTGGGATCTAATTTACCACGGTTAGGATGATAAGAGTGAACAAAAAGGTAACGAACCATTTGGACAAGATGGAAAAAATTAACAAAAATTTGAAAATCTTCAGATTTATTTTTCATAAGGTATGTCCACATGACATGGGTACAATCGTCAATAAAGGTAACAGACCATTTGGCTCCGGAAATAGAATCTATGACAGGACCTCAAACATCAGAGTGAATTAAATCAAATGGGGAAATAATCTTTTTGTGACTAATAGGATAAGATACACGATGATGTTTTGACAATTGACAAATATCACAATTAAAAGACTCAACAGACTCTTTGGTAAACAAGTGGGGAAACAAGGACTTGATAAGACTAAATGAAGGATGTCCAAGCCTTTGATGATGTAACTATATTTGAGATTTTGCCACGTCTCAGATATAGCTTGTTGACTCATGATTTTTGTGTTGCTTTGGTCATTAAACACTAAAAAATACAACCCACTCCGCTCCTTAACATTTAAAATTGTATTCCTCGTGGCAAGGTCCTGAAAAATACAATAAGTTGGAAAAAATGTTACTGAACAATTTAAATCCTTTGTGAGTTTTTGCACAGAGATAAGACTATTAGTTAATTGAGGAACATGGAAAACATCCTACAATACAATAGATGAGTCCAAAATTATATTCCCGGAGCCGCATATAGGTATACTGATGAGTCAATATTTTCTTGACTTCACTTAATTTATCATGCTAGAATTAATCAAGGAATTGTGCTTGAATGTCCAATATTTTTCCGTTTTTGCTAATTGCGCTTAATTTGACAAAAAAATTCTAATTTTAATTAATTTGAATATTTTGAGCTAATTATTTACATTATTAATTATAGAGAAGTTTTACGAAATGCAATTTGGAACATTTGGAGATTAAATAAGAAAAGACAAGCCGCCACCCATTTGCAAGACATTACTATGCATTGAAACTATATATTTTATTCCTGCACACGGACATTAGGAATGGGCCGTGTCACGGCCTGCTTGGTTTAAAAGAAAAAAAGAATTGAATGAAGGCTGCTTGGTTTTTTTGCTACGAAAACACGTTGATAATTAATTGAAGCAGGTTTCATTGGGATAAAGAGGTCCTGATCCACTTGGGCTGAAGATTACACGCGGACCACATGTTGCACTCATGTGCTTTGGAAAAAAAAAAGACACGGGCTTCAATTATAACATCCAGCAGCTTCGGCCTACGGTGTAGCAGCAGAAGATGCATCCAGCAGCGGGTGAAACGAGGAAGAGGTGTGGGCTTGAAGGCTGGAACGCAAGTCCAGCAAGGATTTTTTATTACATCCAGTGAGGACGTCCAACAGCAGCCGACACACGCTTCTTACACATCACATCACTTGGGAGAGAGATATTGAAGTAATGGAGGGTTATGGCTAGGGCAAAAGCATCTCTTTTCACCTTTTTCTTTGCTTGAACAGTAGTCCTGTCGCCCCTCTCTTTTGAGCTTAACTTGCTTTAAAACGTTGCTTTCTTGAACGTTTATGCTGTTAGCATTTTTTTTTTATGAATGAAAGAATCATTTTCCCATTTTATTTTTGTACAAGAGCTGGAACGTCCAAGGCCGCCACACTCTTGCTAGTTTCGTTTTGAATGCTGTTTTCAATGCTGATTTTATGCTAAACCGAGAAGAGAATTAACTTTCAATTTGCAAGCTGCAATTTATTCGTTTTTGCTTTACGTTTTCACTCAGAAAGAGCACACGCTCATCTTCACGGGTTCATTTAGCGCTGCACTTGGCTGACGCCTTGGAAGCTGGTGGTGTCGTGGGCTCCATAAAGTAGGACTAGGGTGATAATCGGTTTGAAGGAGAAATGAGTTGATTGGCTAAAGCCGCGACCCACAAAGAAAGGATATTCATTTTTAATTTATGGAAGGATGCACACGGATAACTAGCTGGGTGGTCTCGGTTGGAAATTTTTTTTATTTTTATTTTAGGCACATTCATTTCCTTTCTTTTGAAGATATCTTTAATTTTGAGTTATGATTTTCTTTGTTAGGTTCTTGCATTTAAATTTATAGATTTTCCATTTATGTATTACTTTCTTTACTTCTTGCTACTGCAACTTCTCATTGCCTTATTTTGTGATCATAGTTGTTTAGTTGTTTAGGATGGTTAATCCTGAATTTTATTTTCTTGCATTCATCTTGTGATTTTAATTTTTACAGTTGCATTGTTCAGTTTAATGTTTTCATGCACTTTAATGCTTTCAATTAAGTTTGGTTGTGTTTAATTTCCATTTTAATTTAGTCATTTGCATTCACAAACTCTTTCAACCCCCCCCCACTACGTGTTTTATCTGATTCTCGTCCCACAGTTTGGTCCTTGAGAGACGACCTAGGAGTCACTTCCTAGCACTATATTGCATTCTTTATGCACATTAAATTTGCATGGGTTGCGACACCCATCATATACCCTGACCATTCGCAACTGTAATAAGTTGTTCTTTATTTCTTTTACCATATGAGCGAAGGACACAGTAAAAGGTGTCATATGATCAATTGCACCCAAATCAAGGATCAAAATACCTTGAGACACATGATCAACAGTATTGAGGCAAATTTTACCTTTTATAGACAGAGTACATGATCCAAAGGACTTACTCAATTATTCATCCATTGCTTTCAAAGGAATAAGTTTTACTTCAGACATCGCGTAGAACGAAACGAGGAGTCTCCAAGACGACGACGGCGTATGGGTCACACCGAGAAAAAAGAGAGCAGAACTTAAAACTTCAGATCTACTAAAGAAAAGGTCAAACGGGTCGTCACAAACCCTACGAACAAATTCAGGAGGCTCCGACGACTTTGTCTGTGGCGGCAGCGGCGAGTGGGTCACACTGAGAAAAAAAGAGTAGAACTTAAAACTCAGATATACTCAAATATAGGCCAAACGGGTCGTCACCAACCCTAGGAACGAACTCAGGAGTCTACGACAACCCTTTCTGTGGTGAGGGCAGCGAGTGGGTCTCATTGCAGGTGGGCATGTGGGCTACCGCACAGGTGTTAAGACTCCGACAAGTGTATCGAATTGTATCAAGTAATAATAAGTGGTAAGACCAAGTTTTGTTTCCCTAGAGACTCATAGGCCTAGACTTTCATGTGATTTCTTGATTATTTAAGACTTGAATAACGAAAATTAGATTTTTATAATGCAAAAACGAAAATTAAATATGCATGCAAAGGTTTCATCAATTGACCAAAAAGATAATGCAGTTGGATGATGTATGAATGAATTATGTTGTTGGGGTTTATGATTTCATCATATCCACTCTCTATATTTACGAATTCTACTTTTTCATTAATGTTAGTGCCACTTTCTAATTTACCCTAATTCTAATGTCTTGGTCAAAAGAGCCTACTCCTAATTACTAGTTTACAATGTCTTGTCTCCCTAGTAATTGATCATGCATTACATTATTCGCACAGAAGCTTAAAGGCAATCGGTCCTCCTATCCCTATGTTTAGGTAATATTGCTCCCGAGAGAATTCTCTCATGTCTAGAAATATCTATATGTGTCCATACAGATATAATCAAAGATTATGCTATTAAATAATGTCTTAAACAAAGCATGCAAAGATAATGGAGGAAAAACTCTAACAATTAATAAAAGAAAGCATATGAATAAAGCATCAATTCAATATATGAGAGTTTCAAAGGATTACGTCAATTCCCCAACAATAATGGAGGATTAGTTCACCACAAACATGGTGAAACTCGATGAAAATAATGAACAGAATGAAAAGATAAGCCCTATATTTAATAAATTGGAGTTCCCGCATCCAAAATTCGCCTCCATGGGGTGAAGAGAGTGTTTTTGCGTCTCCTTCTATCAAAAGATAGACCATTCAAGCCGTGCAAGTCTATTTATAATTCATAAAAATAACAGAAAAATCGTCCCAGGCCCAAGAAACTAGAGCTCAACGCTGGGCTACCGCGTTCGGCACCCAAAATGGCGCCTAACGATGGCGCCCAAGCGAAAAACATTGAAAAATTGGTCCTGAGATTGGCGCTCAGCGCCTATTACTACTCAAAGCTGGCGCTCAGCGCTCATTTTCCACTCAGCGCTGCTTTTTCTGCACTCTGGTTGAATTTTAAGCATTCTAGTTGACTGATTGACTTTTCTGGTTTCTGGTTGACTTTTCTGCATTCTAGTTGACTTTTCTGCACTGCAACTCCTTAATACTTCAACCCTTCTTTCAAATCATTCAAAAAACCTACAAAATCAAGGGAATTTAGCAATAAAATCATCAAGTATATCCTCAACTCTCTTATTCACAAAACTAAAGAAAAATCATGAGTCCAAGCAACTCTCAAAATAAAAAAGGGTGCATTAAGTATCAAAATTAAGTATATAAATAACAGTTTTTCAACCGTTATCAGTAGGCTACAGTGGAGGCGCGTGGCGGCTCCTCTCACGGAGCGACTTCCGACGTTGTGGTCGTTGGAGTTAGGCGCACCTTTCTGCCCTATCAACGACCCTAACCGGCGACGGTGACAGCGGCAGTGGTCGAACAATGGCGGCAACACAACTGTTCAGTGGCATTTATGGTCGCCGGTGTTGGGCGCACCTTTCTGCCCTATCAACGACCCCAACCGACAATGGCGGCAGCGGCGGTGGTTGGACAACGACGGTGGCACGATTGTGTAGCGGAACGAAGGCTCTTGATACCAAGTAGAAAATAAGACTTATTTTATTATGCTCAATAATGAAAAATACATTCTCATACCCTCTATTTCTAATAATCTAGTTCTCCTAAAAAGTGAAATAGTGAAACTAGGAAAACTAGGAAAAATAAAATAAAATAAAAGATTATGTATTTATTTCCTCTAATTAGGAAGATTCTGTTGACAACAAAATATCTATATCACTCTGGTTTTTGATGATGATAACACATTTTAATAACACACATATGTTGTTGTGTTACATGTTCGTATGCTTATTGTTTGATATATTGTTGAACATGTTTATGTGTTTTACTGTTATGTGAATGCATAGTTATTGAGCTTGTACTTTTTACATCATATCTGGTTGCATTACACATGTTTTAAAGGATGAAAACCACATGCACTCTTGTGAACTTAAAAGTTGTGTGACAAAACTACAGTAAAGTCGACTCCAGTACTAATTGATTCGACTATACTAAAGTCTTTGTACAGATTTTCAGAAACAGTGCTATGTGAGATTTTGTGAAGGAAAGAATTTCAAAATGCTCTAACATGTCGAAGTCGACTGTGTGCGCCACATATTCGACTGTATTAGTTGTTTGCTTTGAAATTTTGTTATGCTCATGAACAGTAACGGCTATATTTTTAAAAGTTAGTTGAGCATTGAATATAAGTCAACTGTATTGAATGGGAATTTATTTTGTTTGACTGTATACTACTGGTTTGACTAATCTTTTATAATTGTCATAACCTAGTCGACTGAATTAGTAGCATATTCGACTAAGAGAGCATATGATTAACAAAAATCTATAAATAGATGTAATATGAAGTTATTCAGAGACTTTTGTACATTTGTTGATCTAACATTTTCAGTTTTTGTTTTAGATTATTTCTCATATATTATAGAGCTCCAAGAATTCTCCAAGAAGACGGTGGTGATCTTGCTTGAAGGAGATTCAAAGGGAGACTGACTGCGCAATCATTGCTTGATCACATATCTGCACATTGGGGTGTTTTCTGGTTGATCAAGATTCTTGTTGCATCCATTGGTGATTTCTGTTGTGACCTATTATGATTACAGGGGATAGACTCGTGGAATGTGGTTCACTTTGAGGATTGTTCAAAGTGGTCGGCAGATTGTAGGAGAGGGGCCATCTTGCTGCAAGTCTTGTTGTGTGTGTTTGCCTATATTTTGGTTAGAGGGTTAGAGAAGTGTTTTATATTTGACGTGGAGGTCTTCTATAAAAGCCTTGTTGTAAAAACCTTGACCATTATACTGCATTTGCTTCTGGGTACAAGAAGGACACTGGATGTAGGCATTGAGGCCGAACTAGTATAAAAACCAGTGTTTGATTTTCTCTATCCCTGCTCTTTTAATTACAGACGACTTTATTATCTACGCCGCAGTCAACTACGTTTTTCCGCTGCACACGAATTTTCATTACTTGCAATTCAAGAAAGTTTGTAAAGTTTTATACTTTGATTTAAATATTGCGAAAAGACTCTGATTTTGAAAACCTACTAATTCACCTCCCTCCCTTCTTGGTGTAAATAGAAGCTTACCTGTTTTCCAACAATTGGCACCAAAGCTGGTTTTCATAAGATATTTGAAAAACTAGTTGACTCTGTTTTTCATTGATTCGACTATAAACCTGGGGATGGCTTCCTGTTTTCAAACTTTTGGTGAAGGTGCTTCAACAAATAGACCACCTCTGTTTGCTGGTGAAAATTATCCTTTTCGGAAAATCCAAATGCAAATCTTTCTTGAATCTGTGGATAAAGGAATTTGCGATGCAACCTTGAATGGTCCTTTTGTGCCTACTAAAACTGTTGATGAGAAAACTGTTATAAAGTGCCTACTAAAACTGTTGATGAGAAAACTGTTATAAAACCTTTTACTGAATGGACTACTGATGAAAATAGAAAAGCTCTGTATGATATTAAGGCTAGAAATATTATTGTCTCTACACTAATAGTTGATGAATTTTTAAGGATATCTCTCAATGCAAATCTGCAAAGGAAATGTGGGATGTCTTAGAGGTGACACATGAAGGCACAGATGAAGTAAAGAGAGCAAGAAAGAATTCTTTGATACAAGAGTATGAAGTTTTCAGGATGAAGGTTGGCGAGACTATCTATGATGTCCAGAAAAGATTCACACACATTGTAAATCATCTTATGGCTCTCAGGAAAGTGTTTGATAAAGAAGAGATCAATATCAAGATCTTGAAAAGTCTGAACAGAAATTGGCAACCAAAAGTTACTGCAATCTCAGAATCCAAAGACCTTACAAGTATGAGGAAGAGATGGAAGAAAAGGATGAGGAAGAGATTGAGGAAAAGGAATCCATTGCTCTAAAGGCTGCAAGCAAGATTAACTCAAAAACTGAGAACTCAGATGCAGAGATGGATGAAAAGGAATTGATGACCTTGATGGTAACAAAGTTTAGTCGACTTATGCAAAATGATAGTCAACTTACTAACCATGCAAGTCACAACAAAAAGAGAAGCTTCAGAGCAAATGTTGTCCAATGTTACGAATGTGGAAAGGAAGGACATATCAAACCTAAATATCCAGAATTAAAGCTTAAGCAGAAAGGAAAGAAAAGATTCCCTCAAGATAGAAGTATGAAGCAAAAAGGAGCATACATTGCTTGGGAGAATACAGATTCTGAAAGCTCAAGTGATGAATATGTTGATCATGAGGAGGAGTCCAACATTTCCTACATGGCTGGAACATCAGAAGATGACTATGATAGCGATGCTAAATTCGAGAATCAACCAATAGAAGTAAAATATCAGCAACTATTGGAAGTATACAAAGAGTTACATGCTGAAGCGATGCGATTGGAATACAAGGTTAATAAACTGAACTCTGAAAGGAGAGACTATGAGTATAGAATTAATAACCTTGTTTCTGAAAATGAGAAATTAGAAAAAGAATTGAATGATGCATTGTTATCTGCTAAGGAAGTTAAGATTGAAATTGTTACAGTAGAAAAACCTTGTGAAAAATGTCCTACACACATTGAGAAAATAGATTACTTGACTAGCACGCTAGTCAAATTCACTCAAGGTAGAGACAATCTAAATGTTGTACTGAAATCTTCTGGCAGAGCTATATACAGACAAGGATTAGGCTATAGAGCTTAATCTAATAGAACCAATGCAAAGAGATTTATTGACTTTAGTTAACCTATTAAACATGCTTGTTTCTATTGCAATTATGTTGGTCATAATGTTAGAAACTGTTATTATAGAAATGTTGTTGTTCCAAAAGGTCTATATGTGTGGAAACCAAAGGAACAACTGACAAGAACTGACAGTTAAGGACCCAAAGTAAAATGGGTACCTGCAACCAAAGCTTAAACTATTTTGCAGGATATATAGCAGATGCAGTTTGAACTCAAGGATGAATCACTTTGGAAAATCAAACTCTTGAGTATCTACAACGGGTAAATCGTATCATTCTGCTGCATTATGCTTGAGCTGTTTGGTTGTTGATGTTTGATTGCATGAATGTTTGATGCTTGATGGATTGAACATGGTTGAAAAATTGTTTTCACGATTCTTAGTCGACTACATTATTAATTCATTCGACTATGTTCTCTGTGTGTGTTAAACTCTGTTTTAGAATTTCTCATGAGATACATTAGTCAATTGTGTGTTTAATGTATTCGACTTTTGCCTCTGTTTTCAACCGTCTATATTCGCTGTATTTTATCAAAATGGGTCTCTTATGGGTTACCAAATTCTCGCGCCCTTTATATATAGGCTTTCTTGTGTTGTGTTTTTACATTCTTGTATTTGTGTCCTGTCAAATCTCCAAGAAACCCTGTCTGAGTTAGAAAGATTCATCAAGAAACCCATTTTCATGGCTTCATCAAGTCGTTATGTGTTCAGAAAGAAGGGAGAAGAGGTTAATTCAATCAGAGGCTCTAACCCTATGGGGTGGATAAGTGACGAGGAAAGTCGAAGAAAGTTTCTGAATGCTACTCCAAAGACTGTGGCTGAACCTATGAATGTCAACCTGACTCTATTCAAGAATGAAGGATTCAGTTCCCATATTGGTTGGAGAGAGAAGGACTTTCAATCTTTGTAGAGATGAAGGGATACTGGTATCCCGACCTAGTCAAGGTCTTTTATCATAATCTGAAGGTAAAAGATGATATTATATACTCAAAAGTGAAAGGTACTGATATCTACATTGACGATTTTATCTGGAATATTGTTACAAACTTACCATCGGAAGGAGCATTATTACACCTTCCAACTGCTGAAATCAATACCCTGTTAAGCAAGAAACAAGTTTACAGGGAATGGCTTAGATTTCCTAGAATGTATGACACTAAAAATGTCTTTGCGCATGAGAGACTGCAAAAAGAAGAAATGATTATGGCTCATTTGCTGGCAAAGGTTATTATACCAGGAAGGATTTTGAAGGATCGAATGATTTCGGAGGACATTTATCTTCTTCATGCGATGAGAAACAACACATCTGTTAATTGGCTGCGAGTGATAAAAGATCACATGAAGAATTCTACATTGAAGAGATCACTGTATCTACCATATGAATGTCTAATATGCAAGATTCTTGTTCTTCAAGGTATAAAGATTAGAAATGAACAGAAAAGAATCTAGGGGTCCTAAAATGTCTTCAACAGAGATTCCTTGATGTCGCTGGGGTTAGTGAAGACCATAAATGGGTGGAACTTCATGGGAGAAAATAGTTTTGATCTTTGCTTAAAACACTGTGATACTGGAAAACTGGTAAACACAAACTTCTTTCCTGAATCAAAATTTGAGAAATATGTTGCCCAACAAATCAGAATAATACATGAGAAGTTTGACAAACTTGGAAAAGATCCAAAAAATGCTTCCGGGACTAATGGAGAAAATTTGGCTGAGGAGGAATCATCAGGGTCTTCCTAACTCAGACTAGGGCGTACTGGAAAACTCTATGTTCTTCTGTCCTCTGTACTGTTTAGAGTCATAGGATGATTCTATTTTTTTTTTGTAAATGGCTTAGTATGCCATCTTTTTGTTTTAAACCTTGTTCTGTTCCTACCATTGTAATATCTTTTAAACAAGGAAATGAAATCAATTTTTGAATCAATTACAACTGCATTAATCTGTTTGATTGAAATCTATTGTGTTGAATGATTGATTCGACTTTGTATTAATTGAAGTCTATTATGCTTGGTTTTAAACTATTACACATCTTTGCATATTGACTTCTTATTGATTATATTTCTTGCATAACTAAAATGCTTGATCTGCAGAAGATCTTTAAAAGGTTTTTTGCAGGAAAAACATTGCTTTGGAAACTGCAGGTGGAATGCAACATCATTGGCAAGCAATGTATTCAATTGAGGAATTAATTCAATCGACTGAATTGTAACAGGGTTATAAATTCCATTTCTGAAATTTGGTTATTTTTGTTGATTGACTATCTTATCTTTATTATCTGCAATTTATCTCTATTCTAAATTGATTATGCATATCTTGTTTGAGATAACATTGTGAGATTGTTGAAAATTGTATCATCACATGATAGAATAGATTGATATCTTATCTGTGATATTATTCTGTGTTTTGATGTTTGTATACTCTGATTATTGGTACTGCATTATGCATCTAATCTTGTTTAAAAATTTATGCATGATGAGAGGGGGAGTATTACATCCTTATACATTTTTCTTCATATGCCTGCATTTCAGGGGGAGTTATCATTTACATGTGAATAAATGTGATAGGGGAAGCATCAATGCATGTTATACCATTGCTCATTTTTACTGATGCATCTCTGTTTATTTTAACAACATATTATATCTTGAGCATTCCTTTTTTGTTAATGCACAAAGGGGGAGAAAGTTAATGAAAGTTTATGAAAAGGGGAGAATGTCTTCCGTTTCATATCTGCTTGATATATTGTTGTTTGGATGAGTTACATTCAGAGTATTTCAATTGTTTAATATCATTTGTTCACTCAGTTTTGTATCTAATTGTGCAAACATGGTTGGTTATTAAACATGTTTGTGCATCATCAAAAAAAGGGGAGACTTTTGACAACACAATATCTATATCACTCTGGTTTTTGATGATCATAACACATTTTTAATAACACACATATGTTGTTGTTGTGTTACATATTCCTATGCTTATTGTTTGATATATTATTGAACATATCTGTATGTGTTTTACTGCTATGTGAATGCATACTTATTGAGCTTGTACTTGTTACATCATATCTGGTTGCATTACAAGCGTTTTAAAGGATGAAAACCACATGCACTCTTATGAACTTAAAAGTTGTGTGACAAAGCTGCAGTAAAGTTGACTCCAATACTAATTGATTCGACTATACTAAAGACTTTGTAGAGATTTTCAGAAACAGTGCTATGTGAGATTTTGTGAAGGAAAGAATTTCAAAATGCTCTAACATGTCAAAGTCGACTATGTGCGCCTCGTATTCAACTGTATTAGTTGTTTGCTTTGAAATTCTGTTATGCTCATGAACAGTAACGACTATATTTTTAAAAGTTAGTTGAGCATTGAATATAAGTCAACTATATTAAATGGGAATTTATTTTGTTTGACTGTATGCTACTGGTTTGACTAATCTGTTATAACTGTCATAACCTAGTCGATTGAATGAGTAGCATATTCGACTAAGAGAGCGTCTAATGGGTGTCGCACCCCATGCAAATTTAATGTGCATAAAGAATGCAGTATAGACTATGAAGTGACTCTTAGGTCGTCTCTCAAGGACCAAACTGTGGTTCGAGAATCAGGTCAAACACGAAGTGGGGGGGAAGTTTTGAAAGGTTTTGTGAATGCAGATTAATTAAATTAAAACACGGATGCAAAAAGAAATGTAAACACAGATGTAAACAACAATGTAAAAACAGAAACGAATACAGAATGAAAACGGTTGGTCATTAAGTCAATTATTGTGCTTCCAATCACAGATTAAGGACAAGTACACACTATTCTAATTCAAATCCAACACGAATCACCCAACTAAGCGAAGGCTGATTTGGTTTTCAAAATTACAAACTAAGCGAATGCAATGTACAAATTTAATCAGTTATGCACCATATAGTCTAATCAACTAAGAGAAGATTAAACACCAATTAGGCAACTAAGCGCATACCGAATCGCAAGCACACAACAGATTAAATATTGAGCAAAATCAGAGCAGCAGTATGACAATTAAAGTGTGCAAGAGTCTCATGAATAAATTACTCTATCCTCTAATCAACACATCTAACTGACTAAGCGAAGGCTAATCATGCTATCATAATTATGAACTAAGCGAACGCAATACATCTATTCCATCCTATGTGTTCTATACAGATCGATCAACTAAGCGAAGATGCAATCACCATTGGCAACTAAGCGTATACCCAATGCAAGAATACTGTTAGATTTCATAGAATGTCAGGCAGAACAGAATAAACACAAGAACGGTCCAATAAATCTTAAGGAAACAATGCAATTTTATTAATGATCAACCTGATTAACTCAAACTAACATTACAACTAAATTATGGAAAACTTGTGTGACCTACTTGAAAAGCAACTGATAAATCAGAAAACACATCTTTCATTGTTAAAATGCAACGAGGAATACAATTTAAACACCAAACAGCGGAAATAAAATTCCATTCAAACTTTCATAAACAACTTGAATTGCTAAGATAAATCATCATTTAATACTAGTAAATTTGCAACCATGAACTAATAATAAAAAGAAATAAAATTCATCAAAGATTCAACACTTAAAATAAAAGGCGTGAACAATAAACTGAAATAAATAAATTGAGCATTGGAAACCGTTAATTAACTACAATTAACTACAACCTTGGCAGGCACTGAGAAGATGTATCGTTCTCTGTCCAAACGTAAATAAAAGAAAGAAAAAAAAAAAGCTGTTGCAAACCGTGTGCTCTTCATTCTCATACGTGGGTGCACCCCTTCTAAAACCGAAACTCCATTTAGATGCTACATTTTTTTGGTAGTGACCGTGTGCTTCAAAAGAGAAGATGAAGATGAATCAGCTCCTCCCCGTGGCGGCTCCTGCTGTAATTAAAAAAATGTAGCCCTTATGCACCGCTTCCATTCAATTCGATCCGCATTGTGAAGTCCAGCTGCACCTCCTCAGCTGCTGTGTGCACAAGTGTTGGGCTATGTGATTACTTCCAATGCTCTTCCGTGGCAGCTGCTGGATGTTGTAGCCTTCTATTTTTCTTTTTGTAACCAATGAATGGCCCAAACCGTGACACCACCTGCCTTGCTGCTGGATTTTTCTCTATCCTATTTGCACTCCTCGGATGTCAGCTGGCCCGCGTGCACCTCTCTTGTGCTTGGACGCTGCAGCTGAATGTCTGCTGGGCCGTCAGTGTGTGCTACACCAAGTTGTGCATCAACATGTGCTGCACTTTAATTTGCTTGATGCGGTACTCTTTCCTTGATTGCTGGTCATCCCACGTGATTTCTTAAATGAAGAAGTGAATCACGTGTTGCTGCTTCTGTTCGACGCCGCATCTGTAGTTGTGGACCGTGTTAATTGAAGCCCGTTGCACCGCTTCAATTGGATAGAATCTGCTGGCCCGAGAAGCTTTCTCACGTGTTTGGGTGGCAGCAGCTGTGACGTTAAGAAGTAGAGTGGCCCATGAGCAATTAGACGAGCACCTTGCTGGAATCTGGATGTGCAGTTGTGCCTTGCTGGACCGTGTGTTATTTCTCCAACGCTGATGCACAAAGTGGATTCCCCGTGGGCCCATCTTCTCTTATTGCATAAAAGCAAAGTATTCCATCCCATGTGAATTCGCACCTTCTCTCGTTAAAGCTTAGAATAAAATTGATGTGACATTTTTCTTTTAAGTTTTATAATATTGTTCAACAATTTCTTTACAATTAATAATGTAAATAATTAGTTTCAGATAATTCAAATTAACTAAAATAAAAATTTCTGGTCAAATTAAGCACAATTCACAGAAACGGGAAAATAGTGAACATTTAAGCACAATTCCCTGATTAATTCTAGCACAATCAACTAAGTGAAGTCAAGAAAATATTCACTCATCAGCATCTGATTAACAAAAATCTATAAATAGATGTAATCTGAAGTTATTCAGAGACTTTTGGACATTTGTTGATATAACATTTTCAGATTCTGTTTCAGATTGTTTGTCAAAGATTATAGAGCTCCAAGAATGCTCCAAGAAGATGATGGTGATCTTTCTTGAAGGAGATTCAAAGGGAGACTGATTGCACACTCATTGCTTGACCACATATCTGCACATTGGGGTGTTTTCTGGTTGATCAAGATTCTTGTTGGCATCCATTGGTGATTGCTGTTGTGATTACAGGGGATAAACTCGTGGAGTCTGGTTCACTTTGAGGATTGTTCAAAGTGGTTGGTAGATTGCAGACGAGGGGACATCTTGTTGCAAGTCTTGTTGTGTGTGTTTTCCTATATTTTGGTTAGAGGGTTAGAGAGGTGTTTTATATTTTTGACGTGGAGGTCTTCTATAAAAGACTTGTTGTAAAAACCTTGACCATTATAGTGCATTTGTTTCCGGGTACAGGAAGGACACTGGATGTAGGTGTTAAACCCTGGCAAGTGTACCAGATCGTATCAAGTAATAATAGATGGTAAGACCAAATATCGTTCTCCCAAAGGACTCTTAGGCCTTATCTTTCATGTAAATTGATTTTATATGACTTGAAAGAAGAAATAATTTTATGGTTGTATGCAAAACGGAAATAAACATGCAAAATGCAAATGAATCAATTGGCAAGGAAAAGATATGGATGAATGGAGTTGTTGGGATTTATAATTTCATCTTATCGACCCTCTTATATCTACTTTTCTTATTTAATTTGCTTTATTATCATATTGTCATGCAAACTTTCTTAGTCTACCCTAAACCGAATCTCTTGGCGAAAAGAGCCTATTACTAATTATTAACTTACTATCTCTAGTCTCCCCTAGTAAGTAGCCATGCATTACAAACAGAAGCAAAATACAATTCATTGTCCTACCCCTATCTCTAGGCGGTATTAGCTTAATCAAGGAATTTCCTACCAGTTCATGACATTACCGTACGTCTCCGTATCGATAAAGACAAACAACATTTACCGAATGACTTAAACGATAAAAGCATTAAGCATAGATAAGACACCCAACAATTGATAATATAAGCATATGCAAGCATATAAATAAAATAATAATTTCAATATAAGAGAGTTTCAAAAGATTACATTTTTCCCCAACAACAAAGGGTTTAGTTCACCATAAACATGGTGAACTAGATGGAATTAAATGAAATAATGGAAGAATAAACCCTAAATTTGGTAGATTGGAGCCTAAGCATCCAAGGAACCGCCTTCAAGGAGTGTAGAACAGCTCTGGACGTCTCTGCCTGCCAAAAGAATACTTTGAGAAGCGCACTGGGGCTATTTATAACGCATAAAAGTAATAGAATTTAAGCCCAAGCCCATCTGATGGACGCTCAGCGCTTAATTTGGTCGCTCAATGGTTTGCCTCTAATCGCAAAACCGCTCAGCGGTCCAACATGCCGCTCAGCGGTGGCCCTCAAATCACACAGGACAGTCAGCAGTGCCGCTCAAGCGAGAAGCAGTGACTTCACCCCCGAAACTAGCACTCAACGCTGGAATTGGCGCTGAGCGGTGCACTTGACTCTTCTTTTCATCCTTTTTCTCCTTCTTTCATGAGTCTTAGTCCTCCCTTCTTTACTTCCATCTTCCATTCTCATCAAAACCCTACAAAACAATGCAAAACAAGCATAATATCTCTAAAAACAACTTTTGACTCTCATGGACTCAAATAAGTGTTTTACTTGAGTCTTAAGCTCATTCTAAGCCATAAAGGGTGTGATTTAATATCAAATTTAAGTATAAAAATAACGGTTTTCCAATCGTTATCACAACCCCAAACTTAAAACTTTGTTTGTCCTCAAGTAAATAAAACAGAACTTGGCTTTCCACTTTTTCATCAAAATAGTTCAACATTTCCAAAATTTATTTTTCTCACAACAAGAGTTACTCAATTCATATTTTCAATGGAATCTTATCAAGATGCATGCATGCTTTCAATTCAACTCAGTTCACATGATCACATATTTTCCAACAGATGTTTCATTTATGAATAATCAATCCATTAAGCATAAATGTAAACATAGAATCTATCAATTCTCACTAAGCAAGTGTTTCACCTAATCACTCAAGTGTTTAAGAGGTCTCTCCCTCCCTCTACTATTCACATATCGCATGAAACCAAATTGTCCTTCATCTACTACAATCAACATTCTCACATACAAATGTCATCACAAGGACTTTTCCAATGCTTATAATGAGGCTGGGTTAACAAGAAAAATTGGTTTTTCTGGAACACAAGATCCTTGAGTGAAGAGAGTTATTTTAGCACTCAAAGTTCCAGCACAAACTCTATTTTTCACCAATCTTACTCATTCCCAACTTCTTTCCTTTTTCTCTTTACATTGAGCTCATCTTTCATGCTTTTTCTTTCTTCTCTTTTCATGCAATTTTTTTCATTCAACACTTGAGCTCAATGCCTTTCTTTTGCCTTTCAATTTCCCCCACAACCCCAACTCAAGGTAAAAATTTTCAAAGCAAGGGTTTTTATCCTGTTTCAAGGCTAGGGTTCAAAAAGGATAGAACACATGGTTCTCTTTTCTTTGGGTTAGTATTTTGCTAAGAATGGCTTCCAAAAATGGCCTTGATCATATGACATAAACATCCAATTCAATCAATCATAAAGAATCAGGAAATATTAGTCATGCTTCCATATGAATAGCACATATATCAATGAACACTCTGGAGTTTAAAACCTCACACAACTATGCTTTTCTCAAACATCATTCATACATCCTGCTTAGCATCATAATCACAATCATAAATCATCACACATATGTTCACATAGCTAGTGAACCATTCACCTGTATATCAAATGAACTCATCATGCAATATCATCAAGTCAAACCATAGTCAGAAATAGTGTTCAAGCCAAGCATAGACACCTACACTACTCAACAGAATTCAACCTATTCTAAAAATTCAAAGTAGAAAAGTGAAAGATAAAACCCCTGTTCTAAGCATGGACATCCATCAGTAGATGCCCTCTCAACTCATATCATCATCAGAGTCCTCATCCTCTCCAGCCTCTACATCCTCAAAGTTATCATCCTTGTCATCATCCTCCCTGACTGGAGCTTCAGCTGCTCCAACTCCACTCCCCTGTGCCTACTCTGGCTAAGCCACTCTATTGTTGAACTCATCCATCGTCCACCTATGAGCGGAGGTGTGTCGTACATGCCTATAATCATCTCGGCAATAACAACCTGTCCTTGGGGTGGAGAGACCTTGAATGTATGCAAAATTCTTATAACTGATGATGGATGAAACCAAAATGCAGTGCTCTCTCAAAAACCCCAAACTTGGATTATAGAATGATGCAAAAGTGATAGAGAATGACTTTTATAAAGTGCAACACTTAAACCCTAAATACAATTCCCACTCACTTTACTCACTTATGCAACAATTAAGCCCTAAATGCAACTAGAACAGTATTAAAACATGCAACAATAATAAATCAATCAACTGGGTTGCCTCCCAAGTAGCGATTGTGTAACGTCACGAGCCTGACCCAAACCTTTCTAGCACTTGTTAGTAAGTGAAAATCCTTCCAACACCCATCAGTAGGTGTACCTTCCTGTATCCTCTAGTAGATACATAAAATTTAGCATCCCTCAGTAGATGCTACCCAAAAAATTGTTCAAAAATACCAATATTTACAAGTCTAAGTAAAAGAAAATTAATGTACAACAATCACTGGGGTGCCTCCCAATAAGCGCTCTTTTAACGTCATTAGCTTGACCTGGTAGAGTTCAAACACCCATCAGTAGGTGTTGATACTCCCTTTGCTTGATATTTTTTTCTTCTTCTTCTGCTGAATTTCTTCAAAAAGTTGATAACACCAAGCACCTGTTTCCATGTCTCCATCATAGGAACTTTAATCTCCAATTTCTTGAAGATCTCCATAAAGCACTTGAAGTTCATTTTCTTCCTATGATACTTCTTTGGATGAGGAAGAGGTTTTTCATATGATTTTTTCTTCTTTCCTCTCTTCCTCTTTTTCTCACTCTTCTCCTCCTCTAACTTTCTCTTTTTTTCTCTTTTTATTTTCTTCTTTATTTTTCCACATTTTCTATTTTTCTTTTTTCTTTCAACCACTTGAATGGTAAAGCTCCCTGGATCTTGTAATTTAGGAGGTAATGTTCTCTGTATGACTGCACTGCAATTTCCTTTCACCTAAATAGTTTCCTTCTCAATATACTTTCTTTTCTTCATGAGAAGTTCTTTCAAAAATTTCGCATATGAGGGCATTTGCTGAAGTGCTTCAGAAAATGGTATGGTTATTTCCAACATCTTTAAAATTTCCATACATCGCTCCAACTGCTTTTCTTTTTCCCTCCTAGAATATGTCTTTGGATAGGGCAAGGGTTTTTCATACTCCCTCTCTTTCGATTTTACAACCTCTTCTTCTATCTTTTCTTCATCTATCTTCTCCTCAACAACAACCTTTTCTGTTTCTATCTCTTCTATCTTTATCACCTCTCTCTCTATCTTGTCCTCATCAACAACCTCATCAATTTGTGTCTCCAAATTCCTGAAGGTAACTTCATAGCTCTTAGAATCGTACTTCTCCAAAAATTTGTTGAACTTTTCATTAAGGCTTTTGCTTGTTCTGTCACATCAGCTATCTGATGACATAGTTGTTGATCATACTCCCACGTTTCTATTGGTAAAGAGATTTGTTGCTGCCACTAATATTGTTGCATCTCTTCCATGCTTCTATGAGAAGAAAATCTTGTATACATGCCCTATGGAAAAAATTTGTCATTTGTGGTCTCCCTGAGTGGAGTAATCTGTTGCTCGGCAGCTTGCCCAAATTGGCTTTGATCCATGTATGAGTGAGGTTCCCACTAGTGGTTGAAATCATTTTGGTAGAATTGAGTGCCCATATAGTCAAATTCTTGTCCAAACTGCATCCTGCAAACATTAGGCACAAAACCCTAGAAAAGATTTATTAGAACAAAAATAAAAATAAACATAAAAATCAAGTCAAAGTTAATCAATTTACACTACTCGAAAAGTTAAACCAAGAGTCCCCGACAACGACGCCAAAAACTTGTTAAACCCCTGACAAGTGTACCAGATCGTATAAGTAATAATAATTGGTAATCCCAATATCATTCTTCCTAGAGGACTCTTAAGGCTTTATCTTTCGTGTAAACAAATTGTTCAAGACTTGAGTAAAAGAAAATAATTTGAATAGTTTAAATGCAAAACAAAAATAAACATGCAAATCCAAGAATTCAATTGACTAAGAGAAACTATGAATGAATGAGGTTGTTGGGGTTTACAATTTCATCTTATCCACCCTCATATATCTACTCTTCTTATTTACTTTGCTTATTTATCATATTGCCATGCAAACTTTCTTGGTCTACCCTTAACCCAATCCCTTGGTGAAAAGAGCCTATTACTAATTACCGGCTTGCTATCCCTAGCCTCCCCTAGTAACTAATAATGCATAATGAGCGGAAGCAAAATACAATTGATCGTCCTACCCCTATCCCTAGGCGGTATTAACATAATCAAGGAATTCTCCCCAGTTCATGACATTACTGTACGTCCCCGTATCAATAAACACAAACAACATCTACCGAATGAGTTAAACGGTAAAAGCATTAAGCAAAGGTAAAGAACCCAACAATTTATAAATCAAGCATATGCAAGCATATAAAGTAAACAAGAATTTCAATATATGAGAGTTTCAAAAGATTACGTTATTCCCCAACAACTAAGGGTTTAGTTCACCATAATCATGGTGAAACTAGATGAACTAAATGGAAGAATGGAAAAGCAAACCCTAGAATTGATAAAGTGGAGCCTAAGCATCCAAGAAATCTCCTCCAAAGGTGTAAAGCTGTTGTGGACTTTGTTCTCTGCCAAAAGAATTACATTTGGATTCGTACTAGGGCTATATATAAGCCAAAAAGATAACAGAAAGATCTCAGAATCCAAAATATAAAAACAGACAACCGCCCAGGCGCCTAAAATGATCGCTGAGCGGTTTGCCTCTTGTCGCTCTGGATGCTCAGCGTCACCTCCTGGGCGCCACACAACAACTTTTCCTTGCACTAGGACGCTCAGCGGTGGAATTTACCGCTGAGCGGTTCACAAACTCTTCTTTTCTTCCTTTTTCTCCTTCATTCTTGAGTCTATGACCTTCCTACTTCATTGTCATCTTCAATTTTCATTAAAAACCCTGCAAAACAATGCAAAACAAGCATAATATCTCTAAAAACAACTTTTGACTCTCATGTAACATAACTTAAGAGTTTTACTTGATTTTAAGCTCATTCTAAGCCATAAAAGGTGTGTTTTAATATCAAATTTAAGCATGAAAATAACGATTTTTAGACCTTTATCAATACTTGAGAAATTTTGAATAATTAGTATATTTTTAAAAACTTTTGTAAATTTTTTTTTTCTTCTTCTGAGCCTTATCCTTTTTCTTCTTTTTATTATTTATTATTTTCATTTTACTTTATCATAATGCTCCTTTCAAATTACTTAATTTGTTTTTTGTTGTTCAGACTTTTATTTTTACATAGAACACAAAATGCTTTTAAAATGTGGATTTAATTATAAGAGTTAAAGTGTATGTTATAACTGTTATATTTGAAGTAAAGATAACATATATAATATAGTTATTCAAAAGTAGAAATAGTACACAGACCTTGAAATTTAGCATGCAGAAAGATCACGCTACAAGAACCATTACAAGGGAAAGATTCCTTTCTTTAAACTTGCTAAATTCCCTGAATTTTCCTTCTGTTCTAAGAAGTTTTTCGTTCGCACAAGTTGTTCGACACTTGGCAACTTCGTCTGAAAGCGAGGCTTGGCTCTCTAACCACGATGAACAGTGATCAAATTTTGAGACATCAATTATACACTTACTTCTTAAATCCAAGATAATTATTATTCTTTTATTTCTTTAACAATTCTTTTTACTTAATGGAAGCCGACAATTTGAACATAATGTTTGTAAATCCAAGATAATCTTGAATTTGTTTTTTTTTTCCTTTTTAAATATCACTAGATTATATAAGAATGTATTCCAAGAATTAATAACAAAAAGGTTAGTGTAAAAGAATTAAGGCAATTGGTAAGACGAGAGAAAAAACAAAGATTAAATCGGAAGTTGGAGGACACCATTGAGATCCTTGGAATTTGGTTTGGAAGGCATATAATATATAGTCAATGAAAACACCATACTAGAATTTTGCTATACTATTCTAAGAAAAATGACATAAAAGACTATAAAAAAATTACTAGGTTAAAACTTCTCTAATGATGTATCAAGCTTTAAGAGACATTTTTTAAATAATTTATAGAAGGTCTAGTGAAACATAGCTAATAGACCTATATTAAATGAAGTCTTTCCTCCAACAGGTAGGCTATGTTTGGGCATAGGTAAGCCTAATAAAGGTATTTCTTCGTGCACACATGTAAATATGAAAATCTTTATTTTGTCTTTCTGATTCCAAGTTTTTTTTTTCTTTTGAATTTTTCAATCCGAAAACTAGTCAGATTATTAAATTTAGATTGAATTGCAAAATTCAAAAGTCATTTTGACATAAAAAAAAAAGTTCCTAGGTTGTATATTCTGGAAAGTACTTTTAACCTCTAGATTCACTAGTAGAAAAACGCTGTTTAACGTCATCCACTAGTCGTCGGTGGGGCGATAGCCCGACGTATACTAGCGGACGGTGGCATTGCCGTAAATAAGTTGGTAAACCGAACGTCGGTTTTTATGGCAAACGACGTCTATTATTTATTCGACGTCTGCTATGCCCAAAACCGACGTCCAAGGACCTGAGGTAGGCGAGAAGACAGTCTTTTCCTTCCCCATTGACGTCGGTTGTGACGGGGGCTGACGTCTACCTGACTGCAATTAATGCTCTTCACCTTATTCCCAGGCGCTTAGACGTCACGTAGTCAACAACCGACGTCTATAATGTCCGAAAGGCGGGAAGACAATCAAATTCTGTAACTTAGACTCAGACTCTTGGGGATGCGACGTCTTTGTGACTGTAATTAATGCTATTCACCAAACTCACAGGCAATTCGACATCTAGTAAAGGGACCCAGACGTCTAAAATGTTATAGACGTCGACGCCCCAGGACAACCGTCATCTACTTCCCTGACAGGAAATGAAACGTCAATTCGTAGACGTCAGCACCCCGTGTGTCCGACGTCTAATAGGCAGATTAAAAGTTTTATTCGACGTCACATTAGTAATATAACCGACGTCTACGTGACTATAGACGTTGGTTCCTGTAGTAACTGACGCCTAATTTCATGTTAAATAAACCGCAGACTCGGAGGAGTTTCACGGCATTGCAGTTTCGCCTTGCAGACTCGCCTCATTTAATCGTCTTTCTCGTCTCGTTTTTCTCTCTTGCGCCATTGCATTCTAGTTTCTGATAACATCATCGTCTTCCTCCTCTCCTCTTTCTCTCTTGCGACATTGCATTCCAGGTGCATGTTTTCTTATTTCAACCGTTTAAGCTTTGTTTAGACCGATTATATTAGCATTCTGGTTCAACTGATTAAAATTTGTTTTCCTTTGTTGTGTTTTAGTGTAGTTTTGTTCCTCTCTTGGGGTAACGCAATATCACATTCTTCCTTTGCTAGCTGCCTCCCAGAAAAAGCGGCGTCTTTTGGATTTCTCGTGGCGTTTGGACCCAAAAACGACCCTGGGTTGTTGTCTAGTTATCATTTCACCGTAATTTTTCTCTCTTGCGGTTGAAAATGAAACTAGGCAAGAACCCAAGTTCGGTTTTGGGTTCAAATGTCATGAGAAATTCAAAAGACGCAAGCTTTTTTTTGGGAGAAACTAGCAAAGAAAGAGTGTGCTACTGGACTATCCAAAGACAATAACAAAACTGCACTAAAACACAACCACTATATTAGACGTCGGTTAATGCTTACACCGACATCTATAGTGATTTTAGACGGCAGTTAGTGACATATTCGATATCTTTATGTGCTCTTAGACGTCAGGTATTACTTTCTCCAACGTCTATATATTGCCTTTAGCCGTCAGTTTACACGCCTGCACCGACGTTTAGTGACATCGGACATTTTCGACGTCGCGTTAACGTCACCGGTATAGACGTCAATTGTGAAAAAGACATTAAAAGCCCAAAATAACCGACGTTAAACAGCGTTTTTCCACTAGTGATTAAACAATTTGAAAATAACTTTTTGAATAATTTTTTATTTTATTTAAGAAACCTTTTGGCTGTGGAATTTATTCAATGTGATATCTTGATTTCTTTTTATTATCAATTAAGTTCCCAGAGTCCTACAGAGGATAAATTCAAAAAACACAACTACAGAGGATAAATTCAAAAAACACAAAACTAGCTTGGATATTTATAATGACATGTCGCAATTCATATGTGAAATCCTTTTAAAAGTGTCAACACGAACATTACATCACATTAACTTCTATTAAAGAAAATAAGATAAATTGAAAAAAAATCAAGAGATAACATTGAATAAATTCCAAATATATTGATCTAAAAAGTCTATAAGAACAAAATTTTTCCAATTATGTAATTTAAAAAATACTTTTGACTTGACTTCTGAATTAAACAATTTAAAAATTATATTTTTATAAAAATAAGGTTTAATAATTTGCGAGGTCTCTGTTTGGGATGAAAATCTCAAATTAATTCTTTTCTTTTTTTCGTCTCAAAGTTTTTATTTTGTACACCTGTCGTTAAATTAGGCTAACGGTGGTGGCTTATGTTATTTACTTATATAGATAAGTCTGACATGAAATTTTATTTTTTTAAAATTAAAAAAATTGGAAAAACTAAATTAAACAAACTTGCTTATGAGAATTATGGATTTGGTTTTAGGGTTTACTCACAGAAATTTGGGAATCAAGAAAAATTGGAGATTTCGTACCGCGATTTCGGTCGACGGTCGAAAAACGATCACCTGAAACCCGACTGCCTTGTGTCGTCGAGCGTGACTCATGAGGGCTAGAACTCGCTGCCGATAAAGGTTTAGTTGGTATGCTCTGGGTTGGGCCTAACCCAATGCCTAATTTCCCTAAATGTAGGCCTTGACCCGACCCGGATCCAGACTTCTCTCCCTGACCCGTACCCTAATCTCGATTGCTTTTCCACCCTCGTATTCCTCCTACACGCTGAAATCCCTCTCCTTGCACTTCTACTTCGACATCTCGAGCTAGGCGCATGGCTTGGAGACGATTCACCGGGTTGAAGGTGTGAACCCTCCGCCGAATCTCCGGTCGCAATTCTCCAATAAAATAACCCAGATATTGCTCCTCTGGTAAACGAGAAACTTGAAAGGAGATATACTCAAACTCCGCCAAGTACTCATCTACACTACCCGTCTGCGACAAATCTTTCAACTCCTAGAAAGGATTACCGCTAGTACGACCACCATAACGACCAATCAACTCCTTTTTTAACTTGGTCCACGACAACCCCACTTCTGCTTCTTGTAAAAGATTGAACCAATGAATGGTTGCCCTTCCATACTCAGTTTTGCCAATCGGACCTTCACCTCTTCTATAGAGCCTTGCACTTCAAAATATGTCTCTGCCCTTTAATCCATCCCACAAGGTCGGTACCATCAAATAATGGCAATTCCACCTTCTTTTCTGCCATCCTATACTCTGCCCCTGAATCCATATCTGAAAACGAAGATTTTCGACGATCTCCCGCTTGCTCGTTACGCAACTTAGTCAGCTCTTCCAACATTAATTGGCGAAATTCCCCCAACGTCTCACGTATTGACACTTCCATCGCTAACAATCTTTCCTCTAATGCTTCAACTCGGTCAGACATTTTGGGTGGCATGGACAGCAATGCTAGCTCTTCTCGGGATCCGGCAGGTCAAACCAATGATAGAAACCCAACAATAAGACTGATATATTATTCAAGTATTATGCAGAAAAAAAGTTATGGAGCTGAAAGCTCTACAATCACAAGTAAAAATCAGAGTGCTCCCACTGGAAGAGGATGACTCTCCTCCTAACCAACTCACAACCTCCTACTCTGTATCCCCTTCACACTCTCCATTCTCTCCCTATAACAGAATTCCCTTTCCCCTAGATTCCTGACACATCATTCCCCCCTCTAACTAACTTCTCTTTCTTTTCCTACCCTTTTCTTTCTTCTCACATAAACATTTCATATTTTGGCCTTGCTCCCTCTAATTGTTTCATGTTAATTAACAGGCTCATCCTTGTTAGGAGTCCTATCAGAGGGAGTCATGCAGGTGAAGAAGCCTACTTAGAATCTGACTTCTACCTTTCAAATCTCTATTAACATTAAATGAATATCTATCTCTCTTATCACACTTAAACCTTAATTAGGGTTCTAATTAAGCCCTTTCCACCAGATTCCTGTTGCTTATACAATTTGACTAAGTAACCCTATAATGAAACCAACAAGGTATTCTGAAAACTTGGATTTCGAATTCATTAAGAATCGCAAGATGCAAGCACATCATCACTTGAGCAAGAACATAAAACTAAACAAATCATCCACTTTGTGTGGTTTAACTACGTCAGAATTCGGAAATAAATGCGTAATTGAACTTGCTCTAAATTAGTAGAGACATCAGCAAAACGTATGTTATGTTCCCAGTTTGAATCATTTAGAAGCTGTTCTGAACCTAAGTATTAATGACACGGGCAAGAATAGGTTAAATTTCTGCTATTAACATTAACTAAATATTTAAATGTTAATTCTAGTACAAAGTGAATCGTTGAATACTAATCTGCTTTTATTATATTTGAGTCGCTAGCAACAAGCAAAAGTATGTCACATAGTAATACTAACTATTACATAACTCATTGTTATGATGCATAACTTACAGTAAACTGAGATATTGACTGTGAGATTTGTTGCTTGGTATGAGTTTAAATATCAATAACTTGGCAATTGATGAGTTCAGCCTGTCCAAAACTCTTAGTGGCAACTTCTGTCCAAACAACTGCATCTGTTTCTGCAGCCGAATCTATCAACAATTCATCCTGCATGAATGTGGGAGATGGAGGTGTTGAGGCTGATGCTGAAGAATCCAAATTACTGCATGGAACAGCCTGCAGAACAGCAATATCATGCTTGGAATCTTTTGCAATGAAATGAAGCTTTCCATGGAAACCTGCTAACAGATACGGAGACTCTGAATTGGAAAAGTCATATACAGGGACTTTCCCAATAACAACCTCCCATGCATCCTCTCCTTGATCATACACCTTGATCCTTCCATTATCCACAGAATTTGAAGGATCAAAAGCATATAATTCATCATTCACCACAACACTCAGTTTTGTTCCTGCCTGCTTAATAGGCCATCCTTCACCCATTCCATTTGGCATTTCTATCCATGAATTTGTTTCTGGATCATATATTTCTCCCCCAACATCAACAAAAAAGGGCCATGAATACAAACTTTGAGGAACATATAACCTTCCTTTGTACGAGGTTATCCCGGTGGCAATAGGCCTTAACATGTCAGCTAGAAAAACTGTGGGCAGGACTCCAGCTCTAGAGAATGGCATACTAGGTACATCAGACCATGTATCCGTGAAAGGGTCAAAAACTTCAGCAGACCGAAGAGGAATCAACCCTGCTTGACCTTGACTAACCCCTCCAACAACATAAAGCTTGTTATTTAAGATTCCTGTCTTGCAATATGCTCTACCTGTAGACATAGAATCAACCTTCTTCCATACATTTTGTATTGGATCAAATCGCCAAACACATTTCATAGTTGAAGCTTTAGAGAATCCACCTAGAACATAGAGACATCCATCAACAGCTCCAAAGGAACAACCACAAAAAGGCATGTCATCCAGTGCATCCTTCTGTCCAAGAAGACCTCTAATAATTTCAGCAATTCTGATACCTTCAACCATGTTCCACATCCAAAACCTAGAAGAACCCTTCCGGGAATTTTCTCCTTCGATGACACTGGGCATCACCGGAAGTCTCTGCCATATTCCAGAACGGGGGTCTAGAGCATGCCATAAGAGTTTGTTTTCCACATCCCTAACCAACAGATATAGCCACTCTTCAGTTGTTCCAATCTCTTTCCTTACTTTATACAATTCAGAACTCATGATAGTTGTTTTCCACTTCCTAGACACCAGCCTCATATTGTAGTAACAAACTCTAGGAAGTCTAGCGATAATATGAATTGATAACTCATCAGGGAGATTAGGAATAAGCCTTGGAGATTCTTCGACTGTGGCAGGTGACATTCTTTGCCTCTTACAGGTCTCATTATGAGAGATTTCCTTAGGTTCACTTTGATTGGTCTTGGTATTAGTCATGCTAAACAAAGAACCCATAAGCACAATATCTGCATAAAATAGACAACATTCTGGAAAACATGACTCAAGCCTAGCTTCTGTAAAACTAAAGCATCCAACATGTGTAAGAGAACAAGTAAGCATAGAGAGAGCAAGCCAATGACTGCGGAAACAACTCAGAACACGAAATGAAAAACATCCATCTACCAAATATCTTTAACAGTGAGAGAAAGCACGTTAAGAACAAAATACCCAGAAACGTCATACATACGAAAGGGTATGCAACAACACAGCTTGATAAACAATAAATTTACAAAAGCATCTAACAGTTCCTTCCCGGCATGATTCTAAGTTGCAGTTTCGGCCTTCCTGAAGCTAAGAATATAATCTTTCATGAAATAAAATAATAACATCCTCCAATATGAGAATTTCTCACCTCAAAATGACAGATATAAATAGCCAAACTACAGGAGTGCAGGTAGGGGTGTTCATTGGATAAAAATTGGGTAAAGTTTTTTTTTCAATTGACTCAAACTCCACCCTACTTAACTTAAACTCTCTTACAGATTTTGTTAGTTGAACTGAAGATTCAATTCAAACCGAATATAATTATTATTCAATTTAATCTTTTGTATTTTTAAAATACTAAATTATTTCATTTTTAAATATTAATAATATAATCTTTTTCTTTTAAAAGAATATTGAGTTGGGTAATAGTTTATCCACACACTACTCATCCGTGAACCCAGTATTAGGTATGTATTAAAGCAGTTTCCAGGAAGTTTCACCCACCAAATTAACAATACAAAAAACGTGTTACACCATTCGCAAAACAAAAACTGTTCAGATCGCAGAGAACCCAGTTGTGAATTGTAATGAACAAATAACCAAAATTCACAAATTTTGAAACTAGTTACACAAAACACTACACTATATTTTTTTCCCCATCCCCACAATTCACCCTTTTCTTTCTCTCATGTATTTGGAGAATTAACTTAAGAAAATGACAAAAATAAACCCAACCAAAACAGTGAAGGAACATGCTTGAAGAAAAAATCCAATCCACCGAAGGAAAAAACACAAGCTTGAAAGGGTACAGATCACAAATTCAAGAACCCAGAAACCTTTTTTCCATTCAAACCATAAAATCGCAAAGCAGAACACAATTAAAAATTTAGAGAGCAACCAAAGCATAAAGTAAAATGAAATCAATAATACTAAGGAAAAATAGAGGGTTAAAACTGGGAGAGGTGTATAACTGAATAATATTAAAAAAGAAGAAAGAAGAAGAAAGAGGATTTACAGATTGGAAGGAGTTGGCGGTTGCTTCTTTCCTCGGTCTAGCAAGTGTGGTGTTAGAGTCAGTGTGACTAAGAAATCATTATCTATTTAAATAATTAAGAGTATAGCAAAATACATTTTATATTTCACACTCATTTGTAGGTGTCAATGTTGTACAGAAGCTTTTATCATACACCTTGATTTCAATTTTGTCTTTTGCTATGCTTGCTAATATTTTATTCAAAATAATTTCATTTGATGTTTACTAGAATTACATTAAGATTGAATAAAATAACACGCACATGCTACCGTACTGACACGTAGACATGCATATACGCACACTTACAAACACGTATACAAATGCAAACACACGTAGAAATGCACCCATACACTGACAAACATACGCACACATAAATAGTCACATATAAGCACACAAATATCGGAAAAAGTTCTTTAACAATTCTTTTCTTGACAACTTCTTAATAACGCATTGGTTGGTTGTGATTCTGTTTTAAATATTCTTTCAAATATAAATTCAAATATACCAATAAAATAATAACATATTTTTTTTTATCAAAAAATTATTAAAAAAAATTATCAAAATATCATAATCCAATATAAACTTACACATGCATATACACATAAATACACACTCACCTATTCTGGCACAGATCCACGTGCATCCACAAAAGCACACACAATACATATTCACTTTCATTCATACACATACGTTAATTATTCATTCATACACATACGTTCACACATTTACACATTAATTTCAATAAAATCAATTCGGTTCAGGATTATGAGATCTTTTTCGGAGACTATTTCACAAAATATATTTTTTAGTGATTGTTCCATATATCTTATATTATATATATGAAAAAGAAACATCCGATTCTTATTTATACAAATTTTTGAACTTACACACACCTTGATTTTAATTTTGTCTTATGCTTTATAATATTTATTTTACTCAAAATGATTTTGTACTGTTTGAACTACATCTCATAAGATATAATTAAGATAAAATATATAGAAAATCTTAAATATTGTTGTTTTTATAACTCAAATATAATTTGGATTTAAATATATTCAAAATCAAACAAATATAATTTCGTGTTTTTGATGTGTGGGTAAAAAGTTTTATAGCTTTTATAACTTTGATATTTTCTATGTTTTTTAATTAGTCTTTTTCATTAACTAGTTAGTTTAATGTTAAAAATAAGTATAAATTAATATAAGATAATACAAAATATTTTAACTGTGATGATTAAATTTGTACGAGTCACATAATTTTAATTAAGTAACATACTTATTATTTAATATCAGCAAGTTATTTTAATTTTTTTTTAAAAAGAGTTAAAATTCACTTACATATTTACAATTTATTTATACATAGTTTGGTAGTTTTTGTTGTTAAATATTCAAGAAACTTATATATTTTGAATAATTGATGTGTAGAGTAGTTGTAATTTAAATTTTAAAATGTGGAGAAGATTCTTGTCATTGAGAATGAATGTAATTTGTAAAATCCAGAAAATGATATTTTAAAAGTGGTGCTAGTTTAAAAATAATGAGACTTGGTTATTTTAATATTAAATGATTTATTTATATATAGGTTTGTTATAGACGAGTTTCATTATTTTAAAACGAAAATCTCTTTAGAAATCACTTTTCTAGAGTTTCTACCTTCTCTCTAAGAATTCTAACTCCTGAGTCATCTCTTTGATGATCAGGAGGTACCTAAACGACCACAGGAACGAGGTCTATGTCTACCTGATCAATTTCTTCAATAGAGGAAATAAGTTTCAACTTCTTTTTCCTTTCGTTGTTCTGTTCTAAAACCTCTGGTTTTGATGGTTGACACATGTGTTCACCGTTATCTATTTCTCGTTCTTTTTCAATCAATGGTCCCAATGAACTTTTCTAATCTCAATTCAGCAATTTATAAACATTCATAGATTTATTTGAGTCGGAAGTAAGGGTGTCGATGTTCTTAAAATTCGGCAACTTTGGTGCAAGGTAAGGGAAGCTAGAAGTCATCTTTAATTGATATTTGTGATGTAAGTTTAGTGTTTGTATGTATGTTAAATCGATTAAGTTGTGATTTCCATTTTTGAACTAGTATTAGTTTATCTAAATGAGGGATTTGGTTATTTAACAAAAAAAATTTGATATGATGTATGTTGGTTTATATTGTGATCATCAATTTTATGAGAATATGTTGTATTGATTATTAGATTGTGTATTTCAAAGTTGGTGATATGGAATAGCATGCTTAGATAGAACTAGCCTAAGGACAATTAAGAAATGGAAATTGAAAAGATTTAAAATGGAAGAGATAAGGAAGAGAGAATTTATGAACTTGAGGACACGCCACTTGAAATGATCCAAGATGAGTGCCAAGGTTGGATCGCCACTTGCTTCTCACAAGTTAAGATCCAAATATGACTATGAGACAGATTTCTATCTCAAAGAAGACAAGCAATAATGCAAATCACTCTTAAAATTCATTCAATTCAAAGGTGTGTTACAAAGGAGACCGTGAGGTTGCTTATATAACCTTAAGGATGAAGTAAGTTGAGAGATGTGGGACTTGAAATGCTTCAAAGTCTGTACAACAACGTCCTCATGGAGATCTAAGTCTCACATCTCTTAATTCTTCCACTCCTTAAGGGTTTATAAGCTTCCTAACTAGTCTAGAAATCAAAACTACAACTATACATGAGCTAACTTGCATTACAAGTAACATTTATGAGGAGAAATGCTTATTTATTGATATGATCATACATGGGACAACAATGAAGAGTTTTCAAAGTGACCATAAGCATACAAAAGAGTAGAATATGTTTTCTTGGCTTGTATTTGCCTTTTTTGTTCTTTCGTTAATTCTAGTTGTAGAGAAGCTTATAAACTCTTCTTTTCTTTATCGTACAAGCAATGTGGAACCTCACATAACTTGGACTTAAAAGAAAAGAAGAACAAATAGGCTTTCTCCTTTTGTTGCTTGTAGTGCAAGTAAACATGCATAGTTTGTAGCTTTTGAATTCTAGACTTGCTAGGAAGCTTATAAACGCTTTAGGCATGGAAGATTTAAGAGATGTGGGACTAAGACTCCTTGGAGACGCTGCTGGTCAGCTTGGGAAGCACTCTAAGTCCCACACCCTTAAAACTTGCCACTTAATCCATCCTAGAGGTTATATAAGAAGCCTAGGGGTCTCATTTTGTACACACCTTTGAATGAATCAATTTTAAGAGTAATTTGCATTCTTCCATTTCTTCTTTGAGATAGAAACTTGTCTCTTAGTCTTTTTAAGGATCTTATCTTGAGCAAATCAAGTGGCGGTCCAATCATTGGCACTTATCTTGGAATCCTTTTCAAGTGGTGTGTCTACATCTCATAAGTTTTCCCTATCCTTTCTCTTGTCCATTTTTAATTCTTTCCATTCCTTAATTGTCATTAAAATAGTTCTCTCTAAGCATGTTATTCCCTATCATGTGGTATCTAGAGCCATTGGTTGGATCATCTTAGCAATTTCATGTTAGAGTAGAAAGAAAAAACATTTTTTGTCACTTCGCTGCCGCCCAGCGCTGGTCTTACCGCCCAGCGCGGACGTTAATTGTGTAGACAACTTGTTTGCTCTAGTTCTCACTCATTTCTCATCCAAATTAAGTGAAATTTTTTTTCCTAGTTTCGTCAACATGTTAGGAATATTGTTCAATCATTCCTTTAAGCTAGTTCCATCATTTACTATGCGCATTTCATTTTTTTCGTTTAGTACTCATTTTCCGCGTCCAGCAAAAACGTTGTTTCTACTTCCATTTTGTTTGATCCAGTTCGTGCTCAATTATCATCCGATTTTTGTGCAATTTTTTTTAAAGTTTCGCCTATATGTCTACAAAAATTTCAAGTCTTTACTTTGTTTCAATTCATTCATTTACTATGAGCAATTAATTGTTTTTCATCCAGTGTTCATTCTAGTGCTTATTGTTTTTGTACATCTAATATGTTTGCTTTGTATGCTTGCTGTTTGGTGTGCTTTAGTGGTTGGATTTTATCTCCTAGACATTATACAACATCCACACACTCTTAAAGATGATCAAAACGCTTCAATCTAGTGCATAGAAGTCGTTAAACGTTGCTTTCCAGAGGCTTCAACCCCAACACAAATTTTTCTTTGGATGTCTTCAACAAGTAGTCTTTCATTTCCTTTTGTTTGTTTTTTCCAGCTTGTAACTCTTATCATGGCTAGATTGTTTGAGTCTTTTCTTGCTTTCTTAACTTTGTATTGAGTCATATGTGTTTCCGCCTTAGAAGGTTTAGATAACAGTTGAAAAACCTTTATTTTTATACTTAAATTTGACACTAAACACACCCTTTATGACTTAGAAATTAGCTTGAAATCATGCATTTTGCTTAAGTTAGAGAATAAGAGAGTCAAAGGTGGTTTTCTTGGTTTTATGCTTGGTTTTCCTTGATTTGGCAGGAATAAACATGAATTGGATGAAGGAATTTGAAGTAGCAAGGAGTTGAACTCAGAAGAGTGGAAGAAAGGTACAAAAGAAGAATCGCAGCCACCGATCAGTGCTAATATCACCGCTGAGCGTTGGTCTTGAGGATGAATCCACTAGACAACGCTTAAGCGCCAACGCTGAGGGGAAATCCAAGTGTCGCAGTGTTAAACCCCTGACAAGTGTACCAGATCGTATCAAGTAATAATAAATGGTAAGTCCAAGTATCGTTTTCCCAAGAGACTCATGCCACTAAACTGTTGTGCTTTTGCATAACCAATCAAGACTATAAAAATAATATTTTGGGATTTTTGGATATAAAGTACGGAAAAAATAAACATGAATGCAATTTGATCAATTGAGGTTAAACACAAAAGTGGATGGATGATGTTGATAATATGAGATGGGTTTGTTGCTAGGATTCAGATTTCACCCAATCACTCTCTTATATCTACTTTTCTTATTTAATTCGCTTATTTATCATATTGTCATGCAAACTTTCTTGGTCTACCCTTAACCCAATCCCTTGGTGAAAAGAGCCTATTACTAATTACCAGCGTGTTATCCCTAGCCTCCCCTAGCAATTAATAATGCATGATAAATGGAAGCAAAATACAATTGATCGTCCTACCCCTATCCCTAGGCGGTATTAACATAATCAAGGAATTCCCCCCAGTTCATGACATTACTGTACGTTCCCGTATCAATAAAGACAAACAACAGTTACCGAATGAGTTAAACGATAAAAGCATTAAATATAGGTAAGGAACCCAACAATTGATAAATCAAGCATATGCAAGCATATGAAATAAATAAGAATTTGGATAAATGAGAGTTTAGAGGTTACATCTTTCCCCAGCAACAAATAAGGTTAGTTCTCCATCGTCATGGAAAAACTAGGTGAATAATGGAATGAAAGAGATATAAACCCTAAAGAGGAGAAAAAGAGAGTTGTCACTATCTCCAAATCTACCCCCAAAGGGGTGAAAAATGTGTTTCTGTGTCTAAACCATTAAAAGATCCATTCTCTAAGGTGTCTATGTCTTTAAATAGGCTATAAAAATAACAGAAAATAGGTCCAAGCCCAAACAGATCATAAAAATTGCAGAAAATATATCAAATCACGTCTGGTTGAATTTTTCTATATTCTGGTTGACTTTTTAGCACTCTGGTCAACTCTTGTCAACTTTTCAGCATTGTGGTTGACTGATTGATTTTTCTAGTTGACAGGTTGACTTTTCTGCACTCTGTTTGACTTTTCTGCACTCCAACCATTTGATACTTCAACCTTTCTTTCAATTCATTCCAAAAACCTACAAAATCAAGGGAATTTAATGATAAAATCATAAAACATGTCCTCAACTCTTTTATTCAAAAAACTAAAGAAAAATCACGAGTCAAAGCAAGTTTCTAAGTCAACAAGGGTGCATTTGATATCAAAATTAAGTATAAATATAACGGTTTTTGAACCGTTATCACGCAGCCATCGCTAAGCGCAAATCCACCGTTGAGCGCCAGCCTTGTTGTGGAGTTCTCTGCCAAACGCCTGGACGTAAACGCTGAGTGATATTCTTGAGTGTCGCACCTACCGCTGAGCGGTAATCCAACGCTGAACGTCATTTTCGTGGGCATGGGCCAATTTCTACTATGTTTTTATGAACTATATATTTATTTGCACGACCCAGAGAGGGTATCTTTGGACATAAAGAGGCGTAGAAACACCCTCTTCACCCCTCGGAGGTGGATTTTGGATGCGGAAGCTCCAATCTACAATTTCTTGGGTTCTATCTTTCATTCTTTTCATTATTTTCATCTAGTTTCACCATGTCCAAGGAAAACTAAGCCTTCATTGTTGTTGGGGAAACGATGTAATCCTTTGAAACTCTCATGTATTGAATCAATTCTTTATTATATATGCTTTACTTTATTAATTGTTAGGGTTTTTCCTCTACACTCTATGCATGCTTTGTTTAACTCATTCAATTGCATGATCATTGATTTTGCCGATATGGACACATACGGGGAAATCTAGACTTGTGGAAATTCTCTCGGGAGTAATATTACCTAGACATAGGGACATGAGGACCGATTGCCTTTAAGCTTCTGTGCGAATGTGATGCATGATTAATTGCTAGGGAGACAAGACATTGTAAACTAGTAATTAGGAATAGGCTCTATTCACCAAGACATCGAGTTTAGGGTAAATTAGAAAGTGACATTAACATTAATGAAGGAGTTGAATTCGTAAATACATGAGAGTGGATAGGATAAAGTCAGAAACCCCAACAACATATTTCATCTGTATATAATTCATCTGCGTATTCTTTTGGTCAATTGATCAACAACTGCATTCATGTTTATTTTCTGTTTTGCATTATAAACACTAATTTTCATTTCTCAAGTCTTAAATAATCAACAAATCACATGACTGTTTAGGCCAATGAGTCTCTAGGGAAAACGATACTTGGTCTTACCATTTATATTACTTGATATGATTCGGTACACTTGTCGGAGTCTTAACAGTTTTCTAGCAAATAATTCTTGAAATTACACTTATTAAGAGTCTTTTTGCATATTTGTTCTTGTATGCTTAATTGAGTTGGATCACCCTAGGAATTAAGTGTGTTGGCTTCGCTTGTATGTTCTACTATAATAGAGGTATTAAATAAACCAATTTCTAGTTTTTTCAAACAAACCTAATCATTTTAAAAGCACTTGGCCGAGACTAGGAAACCCCAAAACTGCATGCACTATTAAATTCCAAAACTGTGTGCTTTGTTCTTGTTGGTATGGCCGAGACTCCTTCTTTGTTTTGTGTGTTTGGTAGCTGCATTTTAAGCCTCTTTTTATCATCAATTTAAAGAACATATAGGTTTGAATCTTGCAAATTAATTCCACTCAATTTTAGATCTTTCTCTTCATATATAGAATCTTGGTGTGAATTGCCTCTTAGTTGTGTCAATTTTTTTGTTGTTGCCTTGTTCACATGTGCCTTTGTTTTGCTTCCTAAATTCCTTGTTGTTTTGTACCATTTAGTCATCTAGCTTGCTGCCATTTGTTGTGTGCCAATTTTCTTGCTTTCATAGGTTCTTTTTGCCATCACTTGTCTAGTAGTTTCATTTGATTTTATTTGGCCTCTTGTAGTGCATGTTTCTTGGTTTGGATTCCTTGATTTGTTGAGGTTGGATTGTACATATTTCTGATAACGGTTTAAAATATCGTTATCTGTGATGTAATTTTGATACTAAATCCACCATTTTTGACTTAGAAACTTGCTTTAATTCATGTTTTTGCTTTAGTTTTGTGAATAAGAGAGTTGAGGTTATACTTGATGCTTTTATCACTAAATTCCCTTGATTTTGTGGGCTATTGGAATGATTTGAAGGAAGAGTTAAAGTACCAAATAGTTGGAATGCAGAAAAATCAACCAGAGTGCAAAAAAGTCAACCAAAGTGCAGAAAAGTCAACCAGAATGCAGCCTGCGAGGCTTGGGCGCCCTGTCTGGAGGCTTGAGCGCCAGAAAATCGACAGGCGCCCGTTCGTCGGGTTTCGTGGGTCAGGTCTAGTTTTTGCTCTCTTTCGACTCTATTGGATCGAGCCTTGGTTTTGGTCTTTTTTGACTCTATTTAAAGGACCCTAGGGCTCTAGGTTTTGTATCTTTGGCAGAGAGCAACATAACAACACACTCTTTCCCCAATTCTTAGGGTTCTCTGTCTCATTCTCTTCCATTGTTCATATAGTTTCTCCATGTCTATGGGGAACTAAATTCTATTTGTTGATGGGGGATGATGTAACCTTGTGAACTCTCATGTATTTGAATTGATTCTCAATAATATATGTTTTTTCATTAATTGTTAGAGTAATTCATCTGTTTCAATGCTTGTTGTGTTTAACTTATTCATTAGCATGATTTATGAATTGCATGAGTGCCGAGAAGTTCCTTACAATTCAGGTTCTTGTTGAATTACTCCCAAGAGTAATATTGCTCAGGGATGAGGGTATTAGTCTTGGTTGTCTTTAAGCTCTTGATCTTCAATCTTATTACTAGGAATTCTAGGAATTGCATGAACTAGTAATTTGGGACATGCTTATTTGCCGAGGGATCGGGTTTAGGTGATTTAGTGAGTGACGTTAACATTAATGCATAAAGAAGAATTCTTACATACATGAGAGGGAACTTGGTGAAATCTAACCCCAACAACATATTCATCTCATATTAATCAACATCCGTTCATCTTTGTGCTCCTTTGCTATTGATCAATTGCATTCATATTTTATTTTCTGTTTTTGCATTCAAAACCAATGATATCTTTTTATTTAATCTTAATTAATCTTGTTATCACACGACTGTCTAGCGCTGAGAGTCTTCTGGGATATGATACTTGGTGTTACCATTTTATAGTAATTGTGCGACTCGGTACACTTGCCGATTTATCCCAACAATTTTCACTTGTCTTTGTCCTTGACTTTGTGCTCTAAAAATCTGACTTGGGAGACACTTTACTGTCTTGAGTAAAGAGTGCATTTGAATGGAGTGATCTTCCTTGTTCACTACAAGAAAAACTGTGAGCTTTTGAGCCTTGTTCTTGTTGCTGTTTGAAGTATTTTAAACCAATTTGCTGTTGTTTTTTAGAGTGCCTTGGGCTGTTTTCATTATTTTTTTTGCTGCTGTTTTAACGTGTTTCTTGTGAGTTTTTGTTGTTGTTTGCTTTTTTAAAAAATTTCTATAGGTTCAAGGAAATCTTCTTCCAATGGAGGCAGTCATCAAAGAAGTGCTTCTAGCAAGTTGGACATAATGAAGGTTATTCAACAACTTCAACATCAATTTGATGCTCTTAGTAGAAAGGTCGATAATGCAGATAAGGCAAAGGGAAAGCACACTTATGGTCTTGATCATACCAAGAAGAATTAAGAAGCTAGAACCATGGACCAAAACCATTCCTTGCCTAAGTTGAATTTGCCGCCCTTCAAAGGAGAAGAAGACCCTTCATTTTTTTTAGATTGGATAGCTAAAGTAGAACAAATTTTTGATTTGTATAGTGTAGATAGTTTGTTGCATGTAAAGTTAACTACATTAGCTTTAGAGGGATATGCCATGCAATGGCTTATTAGGATCACCAGGGGCTCACACGCGAGCTCTTGAGAACATATCAGGGACATTTTGTACCAACATTTCGTACCTCCACACTACCATAGGGACCTCGTGATTAAACTCCAACGGTTTACTCAAGGTAGACGATTTGTGGAGGAGTATGCTCGTGAGCTCGAAGTGCTCCACTATCATACTAACACAAATGAAAATGATCATGCAAAAATAGAAAGATTTATAATTGGTCTCAATAGAAACATCCAAGATGTTGTGGAGCTCTATGATGATGAGATCTTAGATGTTGTGGTACATAGGGCAAGAAAGTAGAAAAACATATTTTAAGAAAAGACTCCTACCACAACAAATTTTCAAGCTCTTCAAAAGAAATTTTTTACAAAAACTCATCATCAAGGGAAAAAGAAAATGATGTTTCTAGAGAGACCATTTATAATCTCGCCCTTCTACTAATCTCGTGCCTTCGTCTAAGCCTAAGTCACCTACGCGATCTAGTCAAATTAAGTGTTTCAAGTGCTTAGGTCATGGTCACATTGCATCTGCATGCCTGTTAAGATTCTGACAAGTGTACCGAATCATAACAAGTAATATAAATGGTAAGACCAAGTATCTTTTTCCCTAAAGACTCACTAGCCTAAACAGTCATGTGATTTGTTGATTATTTAAGACTTGAGAACGAAAATTTCAGGTTTTGCAATGCAGAAAATAAACATGAATGCAAGTGTTGATCAAGTGACTTAAAGAATACGCAGGTGATTGGTTTATAAAATATGGAATGAGTATGTTGTTGGGGTTTCCGACATATCCTATCCACTCTCATGTATTTACGAATTCAACTCCTTCATTAATGTTAATGCCACTTTCTAATTTACTTTAAACTCAATGTCTCGGTGAAGAAAGCCTACTCTTAATTACTAGTTCACAATGTCTTGTATCTCTAGCAACTAATTATGCATTACATTCGCACAAAAGCAACTAATTATGCATTTTCATTCGCTCAGCGGTGAAAATGGCGTCCAACACCAGCTGCGATTCTTCTTTTGTGCTATTTTCCATCTTTTCCTGAGTCCAACTCCTTGCTACTTCAACTTCTTTCATCCAATTCATCTTAATTCCTGCCAAAACAAGGAAAACCAAGCATAAAACCATTAATACCACCTTCAACTCTCTTATTCTCTCGACTTAAGTAAAAACATGAATTCAAGGTAGTTTCTAAGTCATAAAGGATGTTTTTAGTATCAAAATTAAGTATAAAATAACGGTGTTTTCAACCATTATCAATGCCCAAACAAGCGGGCAATGTACATTAAAGGAGAAGAGGTTGTCACCGATGACTCTCCTCCTACTTCACCTTCACACACTTCTCACTCTTTTTCTTTCTCTAGTGAAGATGAGTATAAGGTTCCTTTTGATGGAAACCTACTAGTGATAAGACGTCTTTTGGGACAAGTCTAGAAGGACTTTGATACCACTCAAAGAGAAAATATTTTTCACACTAGATGTCTTATAGCTAGCAAGGTTTGTTCCATGATAATAGATGGGGGAAGTTGCACTAATTTGGCTAGCACTCGTGTAGTGGACAAACTCAAGTTGCCCACTATCACGCATGCCAAGCCCTACAAGCTTCAATGGTTAAGTGAGGAGGGTGAAATCTTGGTTAATAAAAAAGTCCATATTTCCTTTTCTATTGGAAAGTACCAAGATGAGGTTCTTTGTGATGTTGTACCCATGGAAGCAACTCACATTTTATTAGGAAGACCTTGGTAATTTGATAGACATGTTCAACATGATGGTCTTACTAATAGAATGTCTTTTACTTTCCAAGGACGCAAGGTCATCTTAAAACCTCTAACTCCAAAGGAAATATATGAGGAGCACCTCATAATGAAGTCCAAGAGAGGTAAAGAAAAGGAGAAGGTCAAGCTTAATTGTAACATTTCTCATAAAGAGGTCCGTTTAGATGATAAAGAGGATAGAGAAACAAAAGGAAGGAAAGAAAGAGAGGAAAGAGCAAAAGAAGAAAATGAGAGGAAAGAAAACGAGGAGAAAACAAACAAAGAAAAAAAAGAAATTGTGAGGGAAAAGGAAAAGTCAAACATTCTAGTCACAAAGGAAGTGTTACTACAGGCTCCTTCCACTCCCATATTTCTACATGATTCAAGAAAATTTAAGGGAGTTTTTCAATCCTTCCACTTTTTTCCAATGATTAAGCTTTCTTCCTTTTCTAAACTCTCTTGTGAAAATATCCAACCATTTCCAAACCACTTCATCACAAACCATTTCCAAACCACTTCATCACAAACCATTTCCAAACCACTTCATCACAAACCATTTCCAAACCACATCTTGAGTTTATGTTTTCTTTTTTATATTTAACTCAAGACAAAAATACAAGTTTTTCTAAAGAAGGATTTCTATTTTTCATTAATTATTTATTCTTCTTTTTTTTACGTCCAAACTATGTGAAGTCCGACATTGCTTGTACTTTAAAGAGAAGAATAATTTATAAACTTCTCTACAACTAAACAAACAGAAAGAGTTGTGAAAATATATGGATTTTGGTAGTAGAAATTTAGGTTTTGATAGGCTACTTGATGAGTTAGTTTTTGGAGTATGGAATTGATAACGGTCTAAAAACCATTATTTTCATGCTTAAATTGATATCAAAATACACCCTTTATGGCTTAGAATGAGCTTAGAATCAACTAAAACACTTAAGTTGAGTCATTTGAGAGTCAAAAGCTGTTTTTAGAGATATTAATCTTGTTTTGCATTGTTTTGCAGGGTTTTGATGAGAATTGAGGATGAAATTGACGAAGGAAGGTCTTAGACTCAAGGAAGAAGAAGAAAAATGAAGAAAATAAGAGTCTATGCACCGCTCAACATCAAAATGCACCGTTGAGCGTCATAATTCGAGGGAAAGCACTGTTTGGCGCCCAGGAGATGAAGCTAAGCGTCTAGGGCGATTAGAGGCAAACCGCTCAGTGGTGAAACTGACCGCTGAGCGGTGGCGCGACTTGAGGGAAACCGCTGAGCGGTAAAATACGACACTGAGCGGTGGTCTGCTGGGCTTGGGCCTAAATTCTGTTACTTTTCTGTGCTTTATATAGGCCCAGTGTGATTTGAGATTGATTCTTTTGGCAGAAGAAGACGTCCAAAGCTGATTTACACTCCTTGGAAAATATTTCTTGGATGCTTAGGATCCAATTTATCATATCTAGGGTTTGCTTTTCCATTCTTTCATTGTATTTCATCTAGTTTCACCATGTCAATGGTGAAGTAAACCCTTTGTTGTTGGGGAACAATGTAATCTTTTGAAACTCTTATATTGAAATTCTTGTTTTATTCATATGCTTGCATATGCTATTATTATCAATTATTGGGTTTCTTATCTATGCTCTATGCTATTATCGTTTAACTCATTCGATAAATAGATGTTTGCCTTTGTCGATACGGGGACGTACGGGGAAGTCATGAACTGATAGGGAATTCCTTGATTAAGCAATACCACCTAGGGATAGGGGGTAGGACGATCAATTGTATTTTGCTTCTGTGGTACTTGCATTGCTAGTTACTAGGGGAGTCTAGGGATAGTAAGCCAATAACTAGTAGTATGCTCTTCTCGCCGAGGGATCGGGTTTAGGGTAGACTAAGAAAGTTTGCATGACAATTAGATAATAAAGCGAATTTCATAAGAAGAGTAGATATAAGAGAGTGGATAAGATGAAATTGTAAACCCCAACAACTCCATTCATCCATATCTTTTTCTTGCCAATTGAATCAATTGCATTTGCATGTTTACTTTTTGTTTTTGCATTCAAACCACAAATTAATTTTCTCTACAAGTCTTACGATATTGATTTACACGAAAGATAAGGCCTTTGAGTTCTTTGGGAAAACGATATTAGGTTTACCAATTATATTACTTGATACGATCTGGTACACTTGCCAGGGTCTTAACAAGTTTTTGGCGCCGTTGCCGAGGACTCGTGGTTTAACTTTTCAAGTAGTGTAAATTGATTGAATTTGACTTGGTGTAATTATTGTAATTATTGTATATATATTTTTTTTGTTTTATTTTTCTTATCTGTAAAAGTGCTTTTAGGGTTTTTGTTTCTTGAAGGTATATCAAATAGGAGAGGAAGAAGAGTTAGACGTCCATCACGTGAACTCTTTCCCTCTCCTGAAAGACTCCTACATTCTTCACCAGAGGCTTTTACACAAAACTTAGAGGAGATGGCGAATCAAACTCTTCCAAGACGCACACTTGCGGATCAATCTAATGTTGTGGGCGCTTTCCACTTCAACAACATAGCTATGCCTATGGATCATACAGTTAACATGATGATGAATCCAACACTAATCCATCTGGTACAAAGCAACCAATTTCACGGATTGACAAATGAGAACCCATATGAACATTTGACAACATTTAGTGAAATTTGTAACACTGTGAACATGACTGGAGTATCAGACGAAAGAGTAAAGCTTAGCTTGTTTCCATTCTCATTGGGAGGCAATGCTAAGACATGGCTTAATTCCTTTCCTGAAGGAACATTCACTACGTGGGAGACTGTGGCGATCAAATTTGTCAATAAATATTTTCCGCAGTCTAAAATTACTCAGGGAAGGCTGGAGATCTCATCATTTAAACAGGGCATGGAGGAAACTCTCGGGCAAGCATGGGATAGATTTAAAGGCCTATTGAGAAAGACACCAGTCCATAGGTTTGACAAGACAACCCTAGTTCTTGCTTACCTAGGTGGTCTGAACATGCAATCAAAGATGATGTTGAATGTTGCAGCCGGAGGAGACATAAGAAGGAAGACTGAGGACGAAGCTTATGATTTGATTGAAAGTATGGCAGATAATGAGGAGACGCATAGTAAACATGTTGATGTTGTTAATGAAGCTTCAATGTTACAAAATAATAGTTTGATGATGGAGCAGAACAAGATAATTACTCAGCAGTTGGAGATAATTACCAAAAATTATCTGATTTATCACAGGCAGTTATAGAAGCTTCAAGAATCCCACAACAGCCTCAATTCATGCCAGTACAAAGGAGCGCAAAATCTGAAGAAATTTTTCAGAGAATTATGAATAGGAATGTGTTTGAAGTTAATTGTGTGGAGAAAAGTAATGTGGGAGAAGCATGTGAGATTGTTACCAGAAGTGGGAGAATATTAGAGGAAAGAAGGGTTGAGAAAAAGAAAAAGAATATTGAAAAAAAGAGTGATCAGAGGGAGGAGTGTGAGATAGAGAAAAATATGATGAATCAAAATCAGGAAGAAGAGGTTGTAAAATTGAAAGAGAGGGAGTATGAAAAACCACTGCCATATCCAAAGATATATTCAAGGAAGGAGAAAGAAAAGAAGTTTGAGCGTTTTATGGAGATTTTCAAGAAATTGGAAATAACCATACCATTCTCTGAGGCACTTCAGCAAATGCCATCATATGCGAAGTTTTTAAAAGAACTCCTCATGAAGAAAAGGAAGTATATTGAGAAGAAAACTATTGAGGTGCAAGGGAATTGCAGCGCAGTCATACAAAGGTCATTACCTCCTAAATTACAAGATCTAGGGAGTTTTACCATTCCATGTACTATTGGGGAGTTAGAGGTTGGGAAAGCTTTGATTGATCTGGGAGCTAGTATTAATCTGATGCCTCTTTCTATGTTCAAAAAGATTAGAGGATTGGAAATCAAAGATGACAACCAGGATCGTGATTGATGTTGAAAATGGCAAGCTTAAAGTCAGAGCACAAGATGAAGAGGTAGATTTTGATGTGTCAATGTCACATCCTAAAGATGACAAGTCATGCTTTCAAATAGACATTGTGGAAGAACGTTCTATGAGGCAAGAAAATAGAGTTCGTAATGCATCCATTTTGGAAAGAACTCTTATTAATGAATGTGAAGATTTGAATGAAGAGGAGGGCAAAATGAAGGAAGAACGCGTTTAGGATTTGGAGGCAGCAAAAGAAATTCTAGTAGAAAAGGCTCTTTTTGAAAAAATTGAGCTTAAAGAAAAAGTTCCAGAAAGTAAGATTGAACTTAAAGAGTTGCCACCACACTTGAAATATGTGTTTTTGGAAGATAATGGAGGAAAGCCAGTTATTATCAGTACTTCATTATCTCCAAAAGAAGAAGAAAAGTTGATGGAAGTTTTAAGAGCAAATAAAGGTGCTATAGGCTGGTCAATTGTAGATCTTAAGGGTATAAGTCCCACATACTGTATGCACAAAATTCTTATGGAGGATGATTATAGGCTAGTTGCTCAACCGTAGAGAGGACTTAATCCTGTTATGAAAGAGGTTGTGCGAAAGGAAGTATTGAAGTTATTGGAAGCAGGAATTATTTACCCAATTTCTGACAGTAAATGGGTGAGTCCAGTGCAAGTTGTACCAAGGAAAGGAGGGATGACTATCATTTATAATGAAAAGAATGAACTTATTCCTACACGAACAGTTACTGGTTGGCGAATGTGTATTGATTACAGGAGATTAAATACAACTACCAGGAAAGATCATTTTCCCTTACCTTTTATGGATCAGATGTTAGAAAGATTGGCTGGACAAGCTTATTATTACTTCCTAGATGGCTATTTTGGATATAATCAAATTGTGGTAGATCCGGAAGATCAAGAGAAAACAGCCTTTACATGTCCTTTTGGTATATTTGCTTACAGAAAAATGCCATTTGGACTATGTAATGCCCCTGCTAAATTTCAGAGGTGTATGCAAGCAATCTTTGCAGATTTCATGGAAAAAAGCATAGAGGTCTTCATGGATGATTTTTCAGTTTTTGGGGATTCTTTTCAAAGATGTTTGATCAACCTGGATGTTGTTCTTAAACGATGTGTTCAAACAAATCTTGTTTTGAACTGGGAGAAATGCCATTTTATGGTTACAGAAGGGATTATGTTGGGACACAAGATTTCAGTCAGGGGGATTGAAGTGATAAGGCAAAAGTGGAGGTTATTGAAAAACTTCCACCACCAACAAACGTGAGAGGAATTCGAAGTTTCCTAGGTCATGTTGCATTCTATCGAAGATTTATTAAGGATTTCTCAAAGATTGCTAAGCCATTGAGTAATTTGCTTGCTAAAGATACACCGTTTGTAATGAGTCCAGAATGTATGCAAGATTTTAATTTTTTAAAGAAAAGCTTGATCTCTGCTCCAGTAATGGTGGCTCCAGACTGGAATAAAGAGTTTGAACTCATGTGTGATGCTAGCGACTATGCCATAGGTGGTGTGTTGGGACAAAGAAAAAAAAGGTATTTCATGCTATTTACTATGCTAGTAAAGTTTTGAATGAAGCTCAACTGAATTATGCTACTACAGAAAAACAATTTTTGGCTATAGTCTATGCATTGGAGAAATTTAGATCTTAATTCATTGGATCTGAAGTGATTATTTATACGGATCATGCGGCTATAAAATACTTACTGACAACGCCAGATTCAAAGCCATGGTTGATTAGATAGGTGCTTCTGTTACAAGAATTTGATGTAGAAGTTCGTGATAAAAAGGGAAGTGAAAACCTAATTGCTGATCATCTGTCTTGGTTAGTCAATAATGAAGCAACAAGCAAGGAGACATAAATCTGGGAGTCTTTTTCAGATGAAACTCTCTTATATATTCAGCAAAGGCCATGGTTTGCTGACCTGGCTAACTTTAAAGCTGCAGGTGTTGTTCCTGAAGAATTGAATTGGCAACAGAAAAAGAAGTTCTTAAATGATGCTAAGCAATTCATATGGGATGATCCGTATTTATTCAAGATTGGAGCAGATAATCTTTTAAGGAGATGTGTAACGAAAGAAGAAGTAAAAGGAATTTTGTGGCATTGTCATAATTCTCCTTATGGAGGTCATTATAATGGAGAGCGAACTGCTGCAAAAGTTCTCCAAGCAGGATTTTATTGGCCGACTTTGTTTAAAGATGCTCATAATCATGCTAGGAGTTGTGACAAATGTCAAAGGACAGGGGCTATTTCACGAAGGCATGAGATGCCGTTGCAAGGCATTCTGGAAGTTGAAGTTTTTGACTGTTGGGGTATTGATTTTGTTGGACCCTTTTCTCCATCTTTCAATAATGAATATATTTTGGTGGGGGCTGTTGATTACGTGAGTAAATGGGTTGAAGCTCTAGCATGCCCTAAGAATGATGCTAACACTGTGATCAAATTCTTAAAAAGGCAGATCTTTTCACGTTTTGGAACTCCCAGGATACTCATCAGTGATAGGGGGTCTCACTTTTGTATTGCTCAGCTGGCTAAGGTACTCAAACACTACGGAGTGAGACATAAGGTGGCAACACCTTATTATCCACAGACGAATGGTCAAGCTAAAGTTTCTAACAGGGAGATCAAAAGAATTTTAGAAAAGACTGTCACTTTTTCAAGAAAAGATTGGTCACATAAACTAGATGATGCTCTCTAGGCATATAGGATGGCCATGAAAACTTCCATGGGGTTATCACCTTTTCAGTTGGTTTATGGAAAAGCATGTCACCTGCTAGTAGAGATGGAGCATAAAGCTTTGTGGGCTTTGAAATTTCTAAATTTTGATCCTCATGAAACTCAAAGCAAATGAAGAAATCAATTGTTGGAGCTTGAAGAAATGCGGTTACATGCATATGACTCATCCAGGAGTTATAAAGAAAAGGTGAAATTTTATCATGACAGGAAGCTAATAAAGAGAACTTTCTACCCAGGGGAGTTGGTGTTGCTATTCAACTCACGGTTAAAGCTATTTCCTGGGAAGTTGAAATCAAAATGGTCTGGACCTTTTGTGATAAAGCGTGTATTCCCAAATGGAGTAGTGGGATTGGAGCATTCAAATGATGATGATCAGCAACGGAGCTGGGTGGTGAATGGTTAGAGGCTCAAACATTATTTGGGAGGAGATGTGGAAAAATTCTCCTTAGTGAAGATGTTGGTGGATCCATGAGGTTTGGGTCAGGCTCGTGACGTTAAACAAGCACTACTAGGAGGAAACCTAGAGTTTTATCTTGCACTTTTGTATTTTTCTTTTTTTTAGAATAGGTTGAATTTTGATTGTCAGTGTCTATGCTTGGCTTGATCACTATTTCTAAAATTGTTTGACTGAATGAAATGCATGATGAATCTATTTGATGATGATTGGATGTGGATGATGATTGAGTTGTGTTGCATGTTGATATCCAGGTGAAAAGTTCACTAGCTATGTGGACAAATGTGTGATGATTTATGATTGTGGTTATGATGCTAAGTAGGGTGTATGAATGAATGATATGTGAGAAAGCATGTTGTGTGAGGTATTGAGCTCCAGAGTATTCATTGCTATATGTACTGTTCACAGGAAAGCATGAATGATATTCCTTGAGTCTTGATAATTGATTGAATTGAATGTTTATGTCATATGATCAAGGCCATTTTTGGAAGCCCTTACTTAGCCAAATTTTCACCCAAAGTGATTAAAATGTTATACCCTTTTTTGAACCTTAGCCTTAAACAGGATGAAAACCCTTGATTGGAAATTATTTACCTTGAGTTGGGTTGAGAATAATTGTATGTATTAACAAGGTTCAAGTTTGGGGTTGTTGGGAAAATTTGAATGGCAAAAAGAAAGGCATTGAGCTCAAGTGTTGAAAAAGAAAAATGCATGAGAAAAGAAAAAGAAGAAAAGAAAAAGCATGAAAGATGAGCTCAATGTAAAACTAAAAGGAAAGGGAAAAAGTTGGGAATGAGTGAGATTGGTTAAAGAAAGAGAGTGTGTGCTTGAACTTTAAATGTTAAAATAACTCTCTTGACTCAAGGATTTTGTGATCCAGAAAAACCAATTTTTCTTGTTAGCCTAGCCTCATTATAAGCCTTGGAAAAGTCCTTGTGATGGCATTGACATGTGAGAATGTTGATTGTATTAGATGAAGGGCAATTTTGTTTCATGTGACATGTGAATAGTAGAGAGTGGAGTGACCTCTTAAACACTTGAGTGATTGAGTGAAACACTTGCTTGGTGAGAATTGTTGAATTCCATGATTACATCTATGCTTAGTTGATTGATCATTCATAAATAAAACATCTGTTGGGAAATATGTGATCATGTGAACTGAATTGAATTGAAAGCATGCATACATCTTGATTAGATTCCACTGAAAATCTGAAATTGAGTAGTTCTTGTCATAGGAAAAATGAATTTTGGGATTGTTGAACTATTTGATGGAAAAGTGGAAAGCCAAGTTTTGTTTTGTTTGCTTGAGGATAAGCAAAGTTCCAAGTTTGGGGTTGTGATAACGGTATAAAAACTGTTATTTTCATGCTTAAATTGATATCAAAATACACCCTTTATGGCTTAGAATGAGCTTAGAATCAAGTAAAACACTTAAGTTGAGTCATTTCAGAGTCAAAAGCTACTTTTAGAGATATTATGCTTGTTTTGCATTCTTTTGCAGGGTTTTGATGAGAATTAAGGATGGAATTGAAGAAGGAAGGTCTTAGATTCAAGGAAGAAGAAGAAAAATGAAGAAAAGAAGAGTTTATGCACCGCGCAGCGTCAAAATGAATTGTTGAGCGCCATAATTCGAGGGAAAGCACTGTTTGGCGCCGAGGAGATGAAGCTGAGCGTCCAGGGCGATTAGAGGCAAACCGCTCAGCGGTGAAACTGACCGCTGAGCGGTGGTGCGACTTGAGGGAAACCGCTGAGCGGTAAAATACGACGCTGAGTGGTGGTCTGCTAGGCTTGGGCTTAAATTCGGTTACTTTTCTGTGCTATATATAACCCCAGTGCAATTTGAGATTGATTCTTTTGGCAGAAGAAGACGTCCATAGCTGATTTCACTCCTTGGAAAAGATTTCTTGGATGCTTAGGATCCAATTTATCATATCTAGGGTTTGCTTTTCCATTCTTTCATTGTATTTCATCTAGTTTCACCATGTCAATGGTGAACTAAACCCTTTGTTGTTGGGGAACAATGTAATCTTTTGAAACTCTCTTATATTGAAATTCTTGTTTTATTCATATGCTTGCATATGCTGTTATTATCAATTTTTGGGTTTCTTATCTATGCTCTACGCTATTATCGTTTAACTCATTCGATAAATAGATGTTTTCCTTTGTCGATATGGGGACGTATGGGAAAGTCATGAACTGATAGGGAATTCCTTGATTAATCAATACCACCTAGGGATAGGGGGTAGGACGATCAATTGTATTTTGGTTCTGTGGTACTTGCATTGCTAGTTACTAGGGGAGAGTAGGGATAGTAAACCAGTAACTAATAGTAGGCTCTTCTCGCCAAGGGATCAGGTTTAGGGTAGACTAAGAAAGTTTGCATGACAATTATATAATAAAGCGAATTTAATAAGAAGAGTAGATATAAGAGAGTGGATAAGATGAAATTGTAAACCCCAACAATTCCATTCATCCATATCTTTTTCTTGCCAATTGAATCAATTGCATTTGCATGTTTACTTTTTGTTTTTGCATTCAAACCACAAATTAATTTTCTCTACATGTCTTACGATATTGATTTACACGAAAGATAAGGCCTTTGAGTCCTTTGGGAGAACGATATTGAGTTTACCAATTATATTACTTGATACGATCTGGTACACTTGCCAGGGTCTTAACAGAATATGATATTGCATGTCTGATTATGGGTTATTTGAAACTCATTGGTACTTTGAATTGGCAAAAATGTGACAAGGAACAAAGGGAGAATCATGGTAGTGGTTTTAGGAAGGTTATAAGTTCATTTTGTGGTCTTGGCAGTTGAGATTTTTAAGGAATGCGTATAGGGGAGAAACTGAGTCTTTGTTATGATCTTTTAAACATGTGTAACTTGTATAGGTGGGTACACTAGTGCAAAAAAGCTATTTAAAGTCACCCCTTAGACGTAGGTTAAGGGTAAGCACGACGTATATTGATGACCGTTGGCATTTTCGTAAATAAGTTGGCCATATAGACGTCAGTTAGAAGGTGCCCCGACGTCTATAATATTTTAGACGTCGGGGCCCCTCTTAACTGACGTCTATATGTCTAATAGGTGGGTGAAAAGTCATTTCTTTCAGTCATATAGACGTGAGTTAGGAGGGGCGCCGACATCTATATGGCGGAAATTAATGGCTATTCACCTACCTTCTAGACATATAGACGTCAGTTGGGAGAGTCCCGACGTATAAAATATTATAGATGTCTGTTATGGGGGGAACTGACGTCCAAACCCTAAATTCAAAAATTTAAAAAGTCATTTTTTGACTCCATATAGACGTCTGATCTTGCCACTCCGACTTCTAAAGCACTTTAGACGTCAGTTATTGGAGGAACCGAAGTCTAAACCCTATATTCAAAAATTTAAAAAGTCACTTTAGACGTCTATTGTGGGGGGAACCGACGTCTGTAGACGTCTGTTTTGGGGGGAACCGACTTCTAAATGTTTGCATTAAAGCACTGCGAACACAAGGCAGCAATTATGCGCACTCATTGTTCATCATCGTCCTCGCATTTTCTCTCCACGGGCTACGTTTTCTAGGTTCGTTTTCTCACTTTTGCACCGTTTAAAATTAATTTTATTCCGATTACATTACTCTTTGATGAATTATCTTTCATTTCAACCGATTAAAATGCGTTTTCGTTGAGTTTTTTCCAGTTTTGCTCGTGTCCTTTGGCAGCGTTCTTGGACGGTGATTTCTTGCATTTTGCACTCCTCTAATTCCCTCCACTACATTATTAAAACCATCCAATACAAAAAAAAGCGTACAATCCATTCTCTTCAACTAAAATATAAAGTTGTAAACTCGAATCACCATAAGCTAGGAGCAACTCGAGAGGCCTCAAGCAGAGTAAGATCCTATCAAATACGTTGACATTTTAGAAGTCTGACCTATAGAGTCCGACGTCTATATAGACGTCTGACCTATATAGTCCGACGTCTACATAGACGTCGGTCATATCCTGACCGATGTGTAATTAACGTCACCCGAATAGACGTCGGTTCCATATGTGACGTTAAAAGCCCAAAATAAGTGACATTAAACAGCGTTTTTCCACTAGTGGTAATTAAAGGAAATATGAATCTTAAAAAAATTAATAGTGGATATGTTGAGTTTTAGGTTCAAGATAAGGGTTTTGAATGGTGAGAATTTAAATTAGGAAGTATGAAGTAGAAAGTAGGATTTGGGGACTGTTATGGAGTCTTTTAAGATTAATTTGTACCTTTAGTTTGTTGTTTTAGTGTAGAAAATGGTAAAAGAGAGTTTAAGTAGTATAGAATGGTCAATTAGAGTTTGAAGTGGTCAATTTAAGTTAGAGGTGTATTTTTTAAGGTGTCTTAGTGTCTAAGGGTTTGTAGGAACTATTTCAACTTGCGTAGAGGGTAACCAAGACGAAATTAGGTAAGTTTTAGAATTTGGTGTCACATCTAAGCGCCCCCTAGGCGCACCTGATTGCCACTGCACTAGTTTTGGGTTTTCAGGTTTTAGGATCTCAAATTCGGGGTTTTGGATATCAGTTTTGGACGTTCTTTTGGTCACTTTAGAAGTTTTGGACCATTTCGGAGCTGTTGGTGATGGTTTCAAAGTTGTTTTCCTTGCCTAGTGTGAGTATCAAGTTGCTATGAAGAAAAAATGTGTTACCGTGTGATTTTTTATGACTTGTAAGGGTGTTTCTATTTCTTTAATGTATTATCATTAGTCTCATGTAATAGTATACCATGTGAATGTGAAGTGATCTTAATGGTTTCAAAGGTATGGAAGAGAGTTCCAAGGAGGAACTTCTTAGTGATGGTTTCAAGTATTGTAAGTATGTATATGGAAAGTTCAGTCTTGGAGTTCATCCTGACATTCTAATGGTCATCCATTCTCAAGTAGAGAGGGATGAGGTATGTCATGAGAATAGCAGGAGGTCCTAGTCTAGGGATTTTACCTTGGCCTAAGGCGAGTGATAACCAAATAACCTTGTGTGGTAGCTCAAGGTGGGTCAATTGTTTCATTACAACAAGTGCATGAACTACCATAGCTCGATATTCATACTAATCTGGATAGTCAAGTCAAAGTATTGTCATGCATAAAGTATTTGGTTTGTTGGTGTGATATATGTATTATGAGTAGAATGTTTAAATATATTATAAAATGGTTGATATTTACTAACTTACTCTTTTGTCTGTGATTTCTTGTATGTCTTAGTGTCTTTATTCTTGGCTATGATCATCCGATGAGTGTGAGCAGAAGGTGATGAGTTGTCTGTGGAGCAGACCCTGAAAGAAGGATCAACATATGCATAGTATCCATAGACTTTAGAGATCTATTTAGTTTTGTTAAGTTGTAATGTATATAAACTTGGTTTTATGGTTATGTTAGATAACTGTAAATAAATTTATAATTCTTGTCTTGTTTACTGTTCTTATGTGTGTGTGTCTTTGTGTCTGTGTGTGTGTTTGTGTGTGTCTGTGTGTCTGTGTGTATTTGTGTGTTAATTTTAAAATTATTATTTTAATCCAAAATTTAAATTACATCGTAATTTTATATTTTATTTTAAAAATTGTGTGTGTGTTCATTTGGTTTTGTAGAATTAGAGTTTAGGTGTGGAGTATGGGTTTAACAGAAGGTATATGGTGATGGGGTTGTTTATTTTTAAATTATTATTTTAATCCAAAATTGAAATTATATCGTAATTTTATATTTTATTTTAAAAATTATAACACTATAAAATTATAAAACTTTAAAATAATTTGGTAGTTTATTTGATCTGGAGAGTCGTGTGGAGTATGGGTTCAATACCCGTATCATATGTTAGGTGAGTTTAAAACTTTTGTCGAGTAAAAGGTGGGTCCCATATGTAATAAATGGCAATAGAAAGTAAGTGAAGATAGGGTTGATTAATTATACCATTAAACTTTTTTAAAATATAATTAAGCCGCAAAAAATTGGTTAATCATTATAAGAATGTTAATGATCATGTGTTTAACATAATGTTGACTAAATTGGAAATATGCAAGAATTAACATGATATATTATTGGATTAAATATGTTTTTAGTCCCTATACTTTGGGACGATTTTGGTTTTAGTCCCTCTTTCAAACTAAGGTACAATTTAGTCCTTCAACTTTAGAAAACTCTGGTTTTAGTCTTTTTCACCAAATTTTTTTAACTTTATTTGCTGTTTCAAGCACGTTTCATTATAGCATTTGGATTGTTTACACTGTTTGACACATTTTTGCTTCAATGTTAACTGAGAAACGCATTTGAAACAATAAATAAAGTTAAAAAAATTTGGTAAAAAGGACTACAACCAAAGTTTTCTAAAGTTGAAGGACTAAATTGTACCTTAGTTTGAAAGAGAGACTAAAACCAAAATCGCCCCAAAGTATAGGGACTAAAAACATATTTAAGCCTATATTATTTTAATGTGTAAAAATTAATTGTAAACTCATTTTTTTACTTATGACTCACATTTTCCCAATCTAATATAACTATAATTTATAATTTTATATTTCTATAATTTTATATTTTTATAATTTAATAATTTTATATTTTTATAATTTAATAATTTTATGCTTTTATATATCTATTATTTTATTTACTTTTATAATTTTATTATTTTAGAATTTATAACTATAATTTTATAACATGGTTAGAGTTCTTATGTTTGAAACATTTTTAATGTATGTCTTGTGTTTCAAAGACATGATGTTAGTCACATGTGTTAATGATATTTATTGTGATTGGACATTTTCATAGTCTAGGCTATGTTAAGATAAAATCATTTAAGCAAACATTGTTTCAATGTTTAACATATTTATTTAAAAAAATAATGTCTATCATAAAAACACTATGTTAAAGACATGACGTTACGTCTAGGATAAAAACATTAAACGCTATGTGTAAATACTATCCTATACACAAAACGTTACTCCAATCAAACTTTGCCTAAACGCTAGTACATGTATTATATCTAAAAACTTAAGAGTGTTTAATGGTTTTAACGCATGTATGAAATAATACCCTTTTGTATGTTGTATTATGCTTATTACCAATGAGAAGCATTGGTGTCTTAAAGCCACTGTTGAAGTTTTGATAATGTTAAATGCTGAAGAATTGAAGACTCTTGTTGTATCAATGTTAAAAGCATTTTATAGAAACAATTGTATAGAATTAATTTTGCATTTGTTAAAGTACTTAAAAGTTTTCCTATTTAGTGATTCATTGCGTAGATAATCAATTATCTCAGCTGATAATCGATTATCATGAGCCAATTTAGAAAAGAGTTGCTCGCACAAATAATCAATTATTACACAGAATAATCGATTATCACTGTTTGATTTAATATTGTTTGGGTTACCCACATGCTCCAATGCTTGGGCACCCTTTTGATAACGGTTGAAAAACCATTATTTTTATACTTGATATTGATATTAAATGCACCCTTGTTGACTTAGAAACTTGCTTGGAATCATGATTTTGCTTTAGTTTTATGAATAAGAGAGTTGAGGATATGTTTTATCATTTTATCAATAAATTCCCTTGATTTTGTAGGTTTTTGGAATGATTTGAAAGAAATGTTGAAGTATCAAGGGTTGCAATGAAGAAAAGTTAAATAGAATACAGAAAAATCAACCAGAAAGTCAACCAGTCAACCAGAAAAGTCAACCAGTTGACCAGAATGTTGACCAGAGCACTAAGCGGCAGTTTTGGGCGCTGAGCACCATTTGGCAAACCGTTGAGCGCTGTTTTTGAGCGCTGAGCGCTGGGGACGCGGGCCTGGACCTGTTTTCTACGATTTTTATGATCTGTTTCGGCTTGGACTTGTTTTCTGTTATTTTTATGTCCTATTTAAAGACTTGGACACCCTAGGGTTTGTATTCTTTTGGCAGAAGAGGACGTCCAAAGCTATTTTACACTCCTTGGAGAAGATTTCTTGGATGTTTAGGCTTCAATTTATCATATCTAGGGTTTGCTTTTCCATTCCTTAATTGTATTTCATCTAGTTTCACCATGTCAATGGTGAACTAAACCCTTTGTTGTTGGGGAACAATGTAATCTTTTGAAACTCTCATATATTGAAATTCTTGTTTTATTCATATGCTTGCATATGCTGTTAATATGAATTGTTGGGTTCTTTATCTAAGCTTAAAGCTATTATCATTTAACTCATTTGATAAATAGATGTTTGCCTTTGTCGATACGGGGACATACGGGGAAGTCATGAACTGATAGGGAATTCCTTGATTAAGCAATACCACCTAGGGATAAGGGGTAGGACGATCAATTGTATTTTGCTTCTGTGGTACTTGAAATGCTAGTTACAAGGGGAGACTAGGGATAGTAAGCCAGTAACTAGTAGTAGGCTCTTCTCGCCGAGGGATCGGGTTTAGGGTAGACTAAGAAAGTTTGCATAACAATTAGATAATAAAGCGAATTTAATAATAAGAATAGATATAAGAGAGTGGATAAGATGAAATTGTAAACCCCAACAACTCCATTCATCCATACCTTTTTCTTGCCAATTGAATGACTTGCATTTGCATGTTTACTTTTAGTTCTTTGCATTCAACCACAAGTTAATTTTCTTTCAAGTATTATAAGATTAATTTACATGAAAGATAAGGCCTAAGAGTCCTTTGGGAGAATGATATTGGGTTTTACCAATTATATTACTTGATAACAATCTGGTACACTTGCTAGGGTCTTAACAAGTTTTTGGCCCCGTTGCTAGGGATTCATAGTTTAACTTATCTAGTAGTGTAAATTGATTAAATTTGACTTTATTTTATGTTTGTTTTTAATTTTGTTCTAATAAATGTTTGCTAGGGTTTTGTGCCTAATGTTTGCAGGATGCAGTATGGACGAGAATTTGACTATATGGGCACTCAATACTATCAAAATGATTTCAACCACTGGTAGGAACCTCATTCAAACATGAATCAAAGCCAATTTGGGCAACAATCCTCTACGCCAAGAGAAACGTTGGGGGAAGCTGAACAACGTTTACGACAGAAACAATTTTTTATACCAAGAGAAACGTTATGGGAAGCTGAACAACGCTTACTGAAGAAACAATTCTCTTTGCAGAAAGAAACATTGGGGGAAGCAAAAGAACGGTTATGGCAGGAACAACTCTCTTGCATGTTGAAGTCTCTGGGTATTGGGGTTAATACTAAAGTTAACCCTAAAGGGGAATGTCAAGCCACTATCTCTGAAAATGATAAGGTTGTTGAGGAGGAGAAGATAAAGGAAGAAGAGATAGAGATATATGAGGAGAAGATAGAGGAGGAAAAGATAGAAAGAGATGATGAGAAAATAGAGGAAGAAAAGAGAGAAGAGATAAAAACAGAAAAGGTTGTTGATGAGGAAAAGATAGAGATAAAAGAGGAAAAGATAGAGGAGATAGAAACAGAAAGGTTGAGTGAGGAAGAGAATGAAGTGGTTGAGAGAAAAGAAAAAAAGAAAAAAGTGCGAAAATAAAAAAAAAGAAATCAAGGAAAAATAAAAAGAGGAAGTTCAGGGAGGAGAAGAGTGAGAAAAAGAGGAAGAGAGGAAAAAAGAAAAGATCAAGTGAAAAACCCCTTTCTCATAAAAACAAATATCATAGGAAAGAAAAGAAATTTATGTGCTTTATGGAGATCTTCAAGAAATTGGAGATCAAAGTTCCTACGATTGAAACATGGAAACATGTGCTATATGTTTTTAATTTTCTGAAGAAATTCAACAGGAAGAAGAAAAAGAAAAGAATATCAAGCAAGGGGAGTATCTTTCTGTTTTTATCTTTCCGTTTTTATTTTTATATTTCTATTTTTCTGTTTTTATTTTTCTGTTTTTATTTTTCTATTTTTATTTTTCTGTTTTTTATTTTTCTGTTTTTATTTTTCTTTCTTTATTAAAAAAAATGAAAAATAAAATAAAATAAAATAATATCTTTTAATGTTTTTATTTTTATTTTTTTTTAAAAAAAATATCTTTTTCTGTTTTTTATTTTTCTGCTTTTTTTAAAAAAAGTTAATTAAAAAAAAAGAAAAAAAGAAAAAAAAAATATATATTTTTTTCTGTTTTTATTTTTTGTTTTTATTTTTCGTTTTTTCTATTTTTAATTAAAAAAAACGAAAATTAAAATAAAATAATATCTTTTACTGTTTTTATTTTTTTGGGTTTTACCGGGTCAAGCTAATGACGTTAAAAGAGCGCTTGCTGGGAGGCAATGCAGTTTCTAATTTTTTTTTAATTATTTGTGTGGTGTGAATTTGATTTTTTTTTCTTGTTTGAGTTTTTAGGTTAAATGCTGCTTCTAATGGCAGCGATGATAGCATCTACTAATGGATGCTTCTACAACATCTACTGATGGATGTTGCTATGAAAGAGGACGGTGAATAGACATCTACTGATGGATGTCACTGACATGATTTACTGATGAATGGCATTGGGATAGCATCTACTGAGGGATGTTAGAAGATTTAGGTATCTACTGAAGGATACCAAGAAGGTACACCTACTGATGGGTGCTAGAAAGATTTTGGGTCAGGCTCATGACGTTAAACAAGCGCTACATGGGAGGCAACCCAGTTTTCTAAACTTATCTTTTTAATGCTTTATTTGCTTCTATTTTTAGAATAGAGCGTGATGTACTTGGTTGGACACTATATCTGATGCAGTGGTTTGATATTGATATTTTTACATGATAGGTATTACTTGATGATGCTTTGATATTGATGATATTGAGAATGTGCACAATATGCTGATATACAGGTGGTGGTTCACAAGCTGTGTGAACAAATGCATTGTGATTTTGTGATTGTGATTATGAGGCTAAGCAGGGTATTTGATTGAATGATTGGAATAAGCTTGTGTGAGGTTTTTGAGCTCCAAAGTTCTTATTGAAATATTTTCTATCTATTGGAAGCATGAATGGTTTTGCCTAAGTTTCTATGATTGATTGAATTGCATGTATGTGTCACATGATCAAGGCCGTTTTTGATAAGCCCTTTTCTAAGCCAAAAATGTCGTCCCACATGAAAAAGAACATCTTATGTTCTACCCTTTTTTTGAACCTAAGCCTTAAACATGATGAAAACCCTTGCTTTGAAAATCTTTGCCTTGAGTTAGGTTGAGAAATATTTTTGGGGTATTGTTAAAAGTTCAAGTTTGGGGTTGTTGGGAGAATTGAAAAAGAAAAGAAAAGTTAGACATTGAGCTTATGTGTTGAAAAGAAAATGCATGAGAAAAGATGAAAAAGATAGAAAAAGCAAAGCATGAAAAGAAAAGCTCAATGTGAAGAAAAGGGAAAGTTGGGAATGAGTGAGATTGGTAAAAAGAGAGTTTGTGCTTGAACCATGATTGTATGAATAGCTCTCTTAACTCAAGGGTTTTGTGATCTAGAAATACCAATTTTCCTTGTTAGCCCAACCACATTATAAGCCTTGAAAAGTCCTTGTGATGACATGTGTATGTGATGATGTTTGATTGTGGCAAATGAAAGGCAACTTTATTCTATGTGACATGTGGATAGTAGAGGGAAAGAGTGACTTCTAAAACACCTTTGAGTGAAACACTTTATCTGGTGAGGATTGATTCCATAATTCATGATTATATCTGTGCTTAGCTAATTAATCATTCATGAGAATAACATTTGTTGGAAGATTATGTGATTGTGTGAACACCATGATGAGTAATTTGAATCAAAAGCATGTGCACATCTTGACTAAATTATATTGATGAGCTGATTTGAGTGATTACTTATATGGAAAGAAAGGTTTTGGAATATGTTGAACCATTGTGATGATTTGTGGAAGATTAAGTTTCATCTTGTTTGCTTGAGGACAAGCAAAATTTCAAGTTTGGGGTTGTGATAACGGTTGAAAAATCGTTATTTTTATGCTTAATATTTATATTAAATACACCCTTGTTGACTTAGAAACTGGCTTGGAATCATGATTTTGCTTTAGTTTTATGAATAAGAGAGCTAAGGATATGTTTTATTATTTTATCAATAAATTCCCTTGATTTTGTAGGTTTTCAGAATGATTTGAAAGAAGGGTTGAAGTATCAAGGGTTGCAATGCAGAAAAGTTAAATAGAATGCAGAAAAGTCAACCAGTCGACCAAAAACGTCAACAGTCAACCAGAAAGTCATCCAGTCAACCAGAAAAGTCAACCAGTTGACCAGAATGTTGACCAGAGCGTTGAACAGCAGTTTTGGGAGCTGAGCAGCAATTTTGGGCGCTGAGTGCCAGTTGGCAAACCGCTGAGCGCCGTTTTTGAGCATTGAGCGTTGGGGACGCGGTCCTGGACATGTTTTCTGCGATTTTTATGATCTGTTTGGGCTTGGATTTGTTTTCTGTTATTTTTATGTCCTATTTAAAGACTTGGACACCCTAAGGTTTGTATTCTTTTGGTAGAAGAGGATGTCCAGAGCTATTTTACACTCCTTGGAGAAGATTTCTTGGATGTTTAGGCTGCAATTTATCATATCTAGGGTTTGCGTTTCCATTCTTTCATTGTATTTCATCTAGTTTCACCATGTCAATGGTGAACTAAACCCTTTGTTGTTGGGGAACAATGTAATCTTTTGAAACTCCCATATATTGAAATTCTTATTTTATTCATATGCTTGCATATGCTGTAATTATCAATTGTTGGGTTCTTTATCTAAGCTTAAAGCTATTATCATTTAACTCATTTGATAAATAGATGCTTGCCTTTGTCGATACGGGGACGTACGGGGAAGTCATGAACTGATAGGGAATTCCTTGATTAAGCAATACCACCTAGGGATAGGGGGGTAGGACGATCAATTGTATTTTGCTTCTGTGGTACTCTCATTGCTAGTTACTAGGGGAGACTAGGGATAATAAGCTAGTAACTAGTAGTAGGCTCTTCTCGCCGAGGGATCGAGTTTAGGGTAGACTAAGAAAGTTTGCATAACAATTAGATAATAAAGCGAATTTAATAAGAAGAATAGATATAAGAGTGGATAAGATGAAATTGTAAACCCCAACAACTCCATTCATCCATACCTTTTTCTTGCCAATTGAATCACTTGCATTTGCATGTTTACTTTTAGTTCTTTGCATTCAACCACAAGTTAATTTTCTTTCAAGTCTTATAAGATTAATTTACACGAAAGATAAGGCCTAAGAGTCTTGATATTACTTGATAACGATCTGGTACATTTTCCAAGGTCTTAACAACATTACCGCCGAGGCACTCGCACCATGAACCACCTCCTCTCTAACACTGAGTATATTTTCTGCATATTACAATCAATAGAGAGATAATTTTGAATGCATATATCCTTCAACCCATTAAAAAATTGAAAACATATGATTGAACCCTTAATTAAACTTTCAGAAATAAGAAATGTAGATCCAAATATATTCGTCATCAATCAGGTTTTTTCTGGTTGATTGCAGAAATACAATCACAATCATACTTATGTGCCTTGCGCCAAATCATTGTAGCTACCAAAAGCAGTAAATTGCAGAACCTTAAAACCCCAAAACAGAAGATTCACTTTGCTACCACGTCGGTCTCCCTCACAACGCCACCGTTGCAGGACGCCTTTGCCGTGTCTCGCCGCGCTCGCCGCCAACGTTGAGTCTGCCACCGTGAAGGAAAAGAGCAATGGGTGCTTCCGTTGAGTGAGGGTGTTTCTCTCTCGCACATGAGGAGAAGACATAAAGGAGGGCTTTCGTGGTCGCCGATGATGAGTTTGTTGATGAGCAGCGTCGCCGGTGACGCCTTTGGACGACCGGAGGAGGGTGCTGGCTCGGTGGGTGCTGCTGTTCTCACGGAGATAGAAGAGGGGATGATCCCTATTTTTCCTAAGGAAGAAGAAAAGCAAGTTGCGGCTGATCGAAGACAGATCGAAGGAGATGCTAACCATTGAAAAAAACCCAACGTGGGAAATATTAAAAAGGAAAGATGTCATCACACGTGGCCAAATGTTAGCCACCTCATTCGATTTTTAACGCTGTTAGTCTTGGGAGACGAAATATTATAGTTTCTCTAAGGAGAATGATCAAAGTGTACAAAGTTTGAAAGAGGGACGAAAAACAAAATCGCTTAATAGATGAGGGACTAAAAACATATTTAACCCCATACAAATATAATGGAGGAGAAACTCTAACAATTGATAAAAGAAAGCATATGAATTAAACTAAGAATTTCAAAACATAAGAGTTTCAATAGGATTACATCATTGCCCCAACAAAAAGGGGTTTAGTTCACCATAATCATGGTGAAACTAGATGAAAAGAATGAAAAGTATGAAAAGATAACCCTAGAATTGATAGGTTGAAGCTTCCGCATCCAAAATCTGCCTCCAAGGAGTGAAGAGAGTGTTTCTGCGTCCTTTCTGTCAAAAGATAACCCTTCTGGGTCATGGAATTCTATTTATAACTCAGAAAAATAACAAAAATTTGGCCTAGGCCCAATAGTCCACCGCCCGGCGGTCTGTACGACACTTCTGAAGGTTTCAACCGCCTAGCGTTGTTATCACCGTCCGGCGGTGAGCGTGACACTTTGACTCACCCCCCAACGGTGCCCTTTAAGCATTTGGCAGAGAATTCTTTAAGGAGTACATCGCCTGGTGTTGGGGCAAATCGGCAAGTGTACCGAGTCGTACAAGTAATATAAAATGGTAAGACCAAGTATCGTATCCCAAAGGACTCTCGACGCTGAACAGTTATGTGAAAACAAGATTAATTAAGACTTAAAAATAAAAAGAGATAATTGGGTTTGGGCAAATATAATAAAATAAAATAAAATGCAATTGATCAATGACAAAGGAGCACAGAGATGAACGAAGGTTGATTTATATGAGATGGATATGTTGTTGGGGTTAGATTTCACCAAGTTCCCTCTCATGTATATAAGAGTTCTTCTTTATGCATTAATGCCAACGTCCCTTACTAAATCACTTAAACCCGATCCCTCGGTAAATAAGCCTGTCCCTAATTATCAGTTCGTACAATTCCTAGCATTCTTGGTAAAAAGATGTGAAGATCAAGAGGTAAAGACGACTAAGACTCATACCCTCATCCTTGAGAAATATATCCCTTAGGAGTAATTCAACAAGAACCTGAATTGAAAGGAACCTCCCGACACTCATGCAATTCATAAATAATGCTATTGTATAAGCAAGAATAAAACAGATGAATTACTCTAACAGTTAATGAAAAAGCATATGGAATTAAGAATCAATTCAAATACATGAGAGTTTACAAGGTTACATCATTCCCCAACAACAAATAGAAATTAGTTCCCCATAGACATGGGGGAACTCTATGAACAATGGAAGAAAGAAAGAGAATGGAAGACTAAGAATTGGTTAAGAGTGTATTGTTATGCTCTTCTCTACCAGGGATGCAAAACCTAGAGCCCTAGGGACCTTTAAATAGTGTCAGAGGCGTGCCAGAACGAAGCCCGGTCCAAAAGAATCAAAACAAAGCAGAAATATGGCCCGATCCACGTGAATTCATGCTCAAGTGTCGCAAAGGGGCCGCTCGGGCGTGAATTGAGGGTCATGTAAGGCTTGGGTGTCGAAAATCGTCACCCAGGCTACGAAGCTCCACTGCTTGGGCGTCGAGGGCCACCGCCCGGGCGGCGGACGTCGATTTTTCTCGCTTTAGCTGCGCTTTTGGACGCCCGGGCTGCGTGTTTTCCCTCCTTCTGGTGCCTTTTCTACCCCTTCTGAGCTCCCTTTTCTTGGTCTTTCATCTCTTCTTCCAGTATTACCTCAATCTCTGTCAAAACAAGGGGAATTAGTCATAAAATCATTGAAATCAACCTCAACTCTCCTATTCACACAATTTATTCAAAAAGGTTTAGTCCAAGCAAGTTTCTAAGTGAAAAAGGGTGCTTTTAGTATTAAAATCATATCACAAATAACGGTGTTTTAAACCGTTATGACAACCCCAAAATTAGAACTTTGCTTGTCCTCAAGCAAACAAAATGTAACTCAGCTCTTCAGAACAATCACTACAATGACTCAACCTTTTTCAAACATTTTTTTCAAGACAAAGGTTCACTTTTATCAATTCAGCATGAAGATTTCAGTCAAGATGTGCATGATTCAATCAAAGTCAAAGTGATGCTCAAATACCTCTAACAGGTGCTATTCAAGAATGATCAATCAACCAAGCAAAGATGCAATCAGAAATTCAGAGAACTACTCCTCACCAAGGAAAGTTTTTCACTCAAGCACTCAATAGTATATAACTTAAGCACTCAAAAGTGTCTCACTCAGCTCACAGGTGTATAGTGTGGTGTTTCACTCTGCTATCACAATGTCACACAAATTAATTTTGCCTTTCATTTAACCACAATCAATCATACTCACAAGTAGGTTGTCATCACAAGGGCTTTTCATGGCTTGTAACTTGGCTGGGTTAAGAAGGAAATTGGTTTTTTTGGTCAGCAAAGTTCCTCGAGTTAAGAGAGACATTTTATGAATTTATCATTTAAGAACAACTCTCTTTCTTTTTCCCAGCTTTTCCTTGGAGTGAGCTCTTTCTTTGAATTTTCTTTTCTCACTTTTTTTTATTTTGCCTTTTCTTTTTTCTTTTGTTTTTTCAATTGCTCATTGCCTAGAGAAGTGGGTTGTCACCTGGCAACCGCAAACTTGAACCTTTATCAGTACCTCATCAAATGTTCTCAACTTAACTCAAGGTAAAGATTTTCAAAAAATGTTTTTCAAACATTCATAAGGTTTAAGGTTCAAAGGTTAGAACAAATTGTTCTCTTTTTAGTGGGCAAAAATTATGTGAAGGCTAAAAGAATAAGGGATAACAAAAGATGGCCTTGATCATATGGAACCTGCAAGCAAGTAGTGCAATCACAGAAAATTTCGGCAAAATCTTTCATGCTTCTAAAGTAATAACAATTATTTAAAAATAACTCTGAAGCTCAAAACTCACACAGGTAAAATCACAAGTTCCAAAATTTAGAAAAACATCCTGCTCAGTATCTTAATCAAACTTTATGTCAAGCACCTGTCTCACAAATTGGGATTCATCACTTATCATGCATCATCTCAACTTCAATCAAACACTAGAATCTTATAAAGCAAAACTTATCACACAAAACAAGCACAGTTGAATCAAAGCAGTTTTCTTCATTCAAGCAGAGCACAATAAGAAAAAAATAAAACAAAAACGAAATTTAAAACAAAAACAAAAATTTAAAATTTAAAAGTTCAGAGAACTAGGTTGCCTCCCAACAAGCACTTCTTTAACGTCACTAGCTTGACCCAATAAGCTCATGTCATATCAACCAGCTGCAAGACTATAGAGAGGCATTCCACCTCACCACGCAATTAATGCTTGAGGCGTTGTCCATTGACTACCCAGCTTCTTTGTGGGTCTTCGGCGGCTGGGTCAGTCAACTCTACTGCTCCATGGTGGAGGACATTCTTGATCAGGAACGGGCTTGACTACTTGGACTTCAACTTTCCAAGGAAAAGCTTTAGTTTACAATTGAACAACAACACCTGTTGTCCTAGAGTAAAGACCCTTTTTACCAGCTTCCTATCATGATAGTATTTCACCTTTTCTTTGTAATTTTTAGAAGAATCATAGGCGTGCAGCCTCATCTCCTCAAGCTCAGTAATTTGCCTCCTTCTCTTTTCTGTGGCGTCACCAGGGTTAAAGTTAAGGAATTTTAATGCCCACAGTGCTCTATGTTCCATCTCCACTGGCAGGTGATAGGCCTTTCCATAGACCATTTGGAAAGGAGATAATCCAATGGTTTGTCTTCATTGTAGTTCAATATGCCCAAAGGGAATCATCTAACTTCTGAGACCAATCCTTCCTTGACACGGCTATTGTCTTTTCCATGATCCTTTTTATCTCCCTGTTAGAAACTTCAGCTTGTCCATTTGTCGGAGGATGATAAGGTGTATCCACCTTATGTCTCACACCATAGTGTTTGAGTACCTTTGCAAGCTGGTGGTTGCAAAAATGACATCCTCCATCACTAATGAGTACCCTGGGCGTTCTAAACCGGGAGAAGATTTATCTTTTCAAAAATTTAATGACAGTACTGGAGTCATTCTTGGGGAAAGCTAGTGCTTCCACCCATTTGCTTACATAGTCAACTGCCACCAATATATATTCATTATTGAAGGATGGTGGGAAAGGTCCAACAAAATCTATGCCCCAGCAGTCAAAAACTTTAACTTCCAGAATGCTTTGTAGTGGCATTTCATGACACCTGGAGATGGTTCCTATCCTTTGAAACTTATCACAATTCACGGCATGATTATGAGCATCTTTAAAGAGGGTAGGCCAATAGAATCCTGATTGAAGTACCTTTGCAGTTGTCCTTTCTCCACTAAAATGTCCTCCATAAGGTGAATCATGACAGTACAATAAAATTCCTTCCACTTCCACCTTAGTCACACAGCGCCTCAGAAGATTATCTGCTCCAATTTTGAAGAGGTAAGGGTGATATGATCATAGATGGGGCAACAATGAAGAGCTTTTAGAGTGGCAAAAAGAATAAAAAAGAGTAGAATAGGTTTCATAGGTGTGTATTTGCCTCTTTGATTTCTTTCATTTAGTTCTAGTGAATAATTTCTTATAAACTCCTATTTATCATTAAGAGCAAGCAATGTGAGACTTTCCATGACTTGGTCTTAAAAAGAATAAGAGAGGAAATGGGCGTCCTAGGCGTTAGTGCAAGGTAGCATAGGTAGTTTTCTTGTTTTTGAACTATAGGAGAACTATAGTTGATTTGCATAGGTATCAATTGAATTTTGAGTTGATTTGCACTTTTGCAATCTTCTTTTGAGATAGTATTTTGTCTCTAAAGTCCCTATTTTGGGTAGACCTTATCTTGCTCAAGCATGTGGCGGTCCTCCTTTGATGCTTATCTTGGAGCTTCCTTCAAGTGGCGCATCTTCAAATCATAAGTTTCCTCTTTCTTATTCTCTTTCATTTTTAATTTCTTTTTCCATTCTCTTAAATGTCATTTAAAATATTCTCTCTAGGTATGCACTTCCCCATCATGTGGTATCATGAGCCTTAGGTTTTCGATCTCTTAGGAATTGCATGCTAGAGTAGAATAGCTTACATATGTGTTCATTTTCGCTCAGCCAAAATTTTTTTCGCCTAGCGTCAGTGTGAATTTTGTGTCAACTTGTATGCTTTCGTTTGAACTCATTTCTTGTCCGTTTTGCATGAAGGTTTTTTTAAAAGTTTTGTCTGGATGTCTATTTTCATGCCTACTTTTTACTTTGTTCAAATAAGTTCTGTACTGTTCGCAATAAATATTTTTCTCCACTGTGTTCATTCAGTATTCTGCTGTTGAATTAATACTCCACTGTTTTGCATTGTTGTATGCTGTTTGGATATTGTAGTGGCTGGAATTACTCACTGGACGTTGCTAGACCCTCTCCATACTCTTAAGCAAGGAATCAACACTTCAAATCAAAGCTTAGAGGTGCTGAACCGTGGCTATCCAGAGACTTGTGCAAGCAGTTATTTCTTCAAACAACAACAATGCTATTGGAGGTCTTCAACAAGTAGGTGTCTTTATTCCCTTTTGCTTGCTGTTCCAGCTTTAATTTCTTGTCTTGGCTGGATTGTATGTGTCTTTTCTTGCTTGTTAACTTTGAATTGAGTCATATGTTTGTTCCTCTTTAGGAGTTTTCTAGAGTAATTTCTAAAATTGCATAGCTAAGAGTATTTTCCATCTCCATATTTGTATGCTGAATTGAGCTTGATCATCATTGGATTTAAGTGTGTGAACCTTGCTTATATGTTCTGTATCCATAGAGGCTTTCATCACTACTAATTGGCTTTTAAATCAAACACACTTAGTGTTTTAATCCCTGCTTGGCCGAGACATCCACTGCATCCTGCACCAAACCAGAGAATTTTTTTTTTTGCATATACTGTTTGAAGGAGTGGTTGTTGGCCGAGGCATATCTGCTGTATTTAGTGTTTTTGAGCATTTATTTCATGCCTCTTTTATCATTTAAAATACAGAATATATTGGTTTGAGGTTTGTCGAAATTCTTTCCAGCATTAATTAGGTCTTGCTCTTCATGTATACTTAGTATGTTGATGTGATTTTGCTTCTTGGTTGTGTTAATTTTCTTTGTTGTCTTGTTCATTTTGTGCCACTGTTTTGATTCTTATCTCTTGCTGTTTTGTCTCTTAAAAATCTTTAGATTACTACCACCTTGTTTTGTGCCAAGTTTCTTGATTTTTTAGGTTCAAATTTCATCAATTGTCTTGAAGTTTTCATTCATTTTTGACTTCTACCATGTGTTGTCTTGTTTTGGCTCCTTCGCATTGAGGGTGGATTGTACATCTTTCCATTTGCTTTAGACTTGAGTTGGTGCTCTCAAAGTGGACTTGTTAGACATTGTACTATTTTTGAAAGAAGGGTGCTGCCCTTACCTTTGTTTTTGAGCCACTTTACCGAGAGTTTTGAGCTTTTTTTTTGTTGTATTGAGTGAAACCGTGGGCTACTGATTTACCGTGGATTGTACTACTGTTTTGCCTTGATTTGTGGCTGTTTCTAACCAATTTTGTGTGTTAGCTTTGTTGCTATTTGCTTTGCTAAAATGTCTGCAGGTTCAAGTTGTGCTTCCTCCAATGGAGCTAGTCACCATGGAAGCCCTTCTAGCAAATTTGATTTGATGAAGGCCTTCCAACAAATGCAACATCAACTTGACTCCTTTTAAGACATGAAACACCAACTTGATGCCATTAGAAAACAACTGGACACAGAGGAATAGGCTAAAGGGAAGCTCTCTCATGGTCATGAGCATGGATCCTCCAAGAAAAAGCAAGAAGACAAAGTTGTGGATCCAAACCTTGCAATGCCAAAGTTGACTTTGCCAAGTTTCAAGGGAGAAGCCGATCCTAGTATATTTTTAGAGCGGATAGCTAAAGTCGAACAACTTTTTGACTTGTATATTGTAGATGGACATTTGCTTGTAAAGTTAGCTACTTTATCCTGAGAGGGATACGCCATGCAATGGCTACTTAGGATGAACATTACTAGGGGCTCACCTGCGAGCTCTTGGGAACATTTTCGGTGCTTGATGTACCAATGCTTCGTACCTCCATACTACTATAGGGTCCTCCTGATTAATCTCCAATGGCTTACTCAGGGTAGATGAAGTATGGAGGAGTATGCGCTTGAGCTCGAAGTGCTCTTATACCATACTAACACTAATGAGACTGACTCCGCGAAAATAGCTAGATTTATAAGTGGTCTCAATAGAAACATCCAAGATGTTGTAGAGCTCCATGATGATGAGGATTTAGATATTATGTTACGTAGGGCTATGAAAGTTGAAAGATAAGTTTTAATAAAAGAGTCCTACCGCCACAAATTTTCCACTTCTTCAAAAGAAATTTTTTACAAAAGCTCATCATCAAGGGACAAGGAAAAGGATGTTTCTAGAGAGATTTCTCATAAATCTGGGCCATCTTCTACTAACACCGTGCCTTCTTCTTCCAAATCTAAGTCACCAACTCGTCCTAGTCAAGTAAAATGTTTTAGATGCTTGGGTCATGGTCATATGGCATCTGCATGCCCAAACAAGAGGGCAATGTGCATTAGAGGAGAAGAGGTTGTCATCGATGACTCTCCTCCTTCTTCACCTTCACACACTTCTCACTCTTCTTCTTCCTCTAGTGAAGATGAGTACAAGGTTTCATTTGATGGCGACCTACTAGTTATAAGACGTCTCTTGGGTCAACTCCACAAGGACTTTGACACAATTCAAAGAGAAAATATTTTTCACACTAGATGTCTTATAGCTAGCAAGGTTTGCTCCATGATCATAGACGGGGGAAGTTGCACTAATGTGGCTAGCACTCGTGTAGTGGACAAACTCATTTTTCCCACTATTGCACATGCCAAGCCCTATAAGCTTCAATGGCTAAGTGAGGAGGGTGAAATCTTGGTAAATAAACAAGTCCATATTTCCTTTTCCATTGGCAAGTATCAAGATGATGTTCTTTGTGATGTTGTACCTATGGAAGCAACTCACATTCTATTAACCAGACCATGGCAATTTGATAGAAATGTTCAACATGATGGTCTTACTAATAGAATGTCTTTTACTTACCAAGGGCGCAAGGTCATCTTGAAACCTCTAACTCCAAAGGAAATACATGAGGACCACCTCATCATGAAGTCCAAGAGAGGTGAAGAAAAGGAGAAGGTCAATCTTAATTGTCTCATTTCTCATAAAGAGGTCCTTCAAGATAGAAAAAAGGATAGAGAAACAGAAGAAAGGAAAGAAAGAGAGGAGAGAGAAAAAGAAGCAAAAGAGAGGAAATAAAAAGAGGAGAAAGCAAACAAAGAAAAAGAACAACTTGTGAGAGAAAAGGAGAAGCCAAACGTCTTAGTCACAAAGAAAGTGTTACTGCAAGCACCTTTAACTCCCATCTTTCTACAAGATTCAAGAAAATGTAAGGGAGTTTTTCAATCCTTCCACTTTTCTCCAATTATTAAGATTTCTTCCTTTTCTAAACTCTTTTGTGAAAATATCCAACCATTTCCACACCATTTCCAAACCACTTCCTCACAAACCATTTCCAAACCACATCTTGAGTTCATGTTTTCTTTTTTACACTTAACTCAAGACAAAAATAAAAATTTTTCTAAAGAAGGATTTCTATATTTCATTAATAAAATCAATCCAAAGTCAAAGAAGCCTTTTTTAATATTCTTTGTCTATATAAATGTTGTGGAAAACATCATTTCATTCACAAAATGTTTGATGCTTTTTGCAAGTTAACATTTGATCCAAGAGGAGTTTCTTTCATTTATAAAAAAAATAACTCATTAATCTCTCTTTGTTGCAGGTTTTTAAAGATTCGAGGTCGAATCCTCTCCAACCTGGGGGGGTGATATGATCATAGATGGGGCAACAATGAAGAGCTTTTAGAGTGGCAAAAAGAATAAAAAAGAGTAGAATAGGTTTCATAGGCGTGTATTTGCCTCTTTGATTTCTTTCATTTACTTCTAGTGAATAATTGCTTATAAACTCTTCTTTCTCTTTAAGAGCAAGCAATGTGGGACTTTCCATGGCTTGGTCTTAAAAAGAATAAGAGAGGAAATGGGCGTCCTAGGCGTTAGTGCAAGGTAGCATAGGTAGTTTTCTTGTTTTTGAACTATAGGAGACCTAGTTGCCTTATAAACCCTTTGGAGTGGAGAGTTATGGGTGTCGCAACCCACACAAATTTAATGTGCATAAAGAATGCAGTATAACTAGGAAGTGACTCCTAGGTCGTCTCTCAAGGACCAATTTTGCGGTTCAGAAATTAAGTCAAACACGTAGTGGGGGGAGTTTGTGAAAACGTTATGGTGAATACGGATGAATTAAATCAAAACACTGACGCAACTGATAATTAAACAAAGATCTAAAAGCGGTTTCAAAGACAGAATGAAACGGTTGGTCATTAACTTAATTACAATGCTTCCTATCATAGATCAACAAAATAAAGCAGCGACTCAAACCTCTAATCCAACACAGCTAACCAACTAAGCGAAGGATAAACATGTTTTCATAAAAGCGAACTAAGCGAACGCGATGTTAACATCAAACCCAATTTACACCATGCAGTTTCATCAACTAAGCGAAGATTCAACACCAATTGGGCAACTAAGCGTATACCCAATTGCAAGTGCAAATACAGATTTCACATTAACCAAGTCAGAGTGACAAACACAATTACAGTCCAGAAATCTCAAGGAAACATTATAATATCGCTAATGACCAACTCAATTAATTTAGGCTAACATGACAATTAAATTATCACTACCAAACATACTAGATAACATTAAAGTAAATGAAATGCTCAACCCAACACTGCACAAACAATTATCTAAACACAGTTAAAACTATTAAAATGCAATACTAAATTAAGAAGATAAAGAACTATTCAACATTTAAATGTAAATATTCTAAAGCAAAACAATTAGAAAACACAAGGTTGCTTCTACCATTTTCACGTGACCTTCCTTCTGCATCAGTAAAAGAAATTGAAATTGCAATTGGCCTAAAAACCTTCCTTGGCCGTTAGGTTGCTCCACTCAAACTCCTATCTCATTTTCTTTCTTCAATAAGCAATTAAATATGTTGCTTCCTTGTCCCATGTGCTCCATCTTCCAAGAAAGACATGTGCCTTCTACTCTACCATGAAAAATCGTGCTCTCTCTCCATAGCAAATGAATAAAGTTTCATTTCTCACACACCACCGTCCACTCCTCCAAGAAAGAAAGGAAATGCATGCCTTGTGTGCACCGCTTCTTACTACTTAAAAAAAAATAGAAACTAATTGCTAAACATTCAGTAGCTTTGCACGTCCCATCCTTTCTCCCTTTCTAAATCCCGTGCTCTTCATTTCATGAGTCATCCGTCACACCTCTTCCAGCACGTCATTTCTCAAGGCAAGAAGATGAATTCTCCAAAGAAAAAAAAACGCCGCTGCCTTTCTCCAACTCCAATAAAATGCTCATTATTTCTGAATCAAATAAAATGTGATATGCTCCAGCCGTGACACCAACAGTAGGCCGTGACACATAAGGCAACGAAAACAGCACCTCTCAAGCAAGAAAGTGACGCTGCTTTCCTTCCAGCTCCTTGAATCAACTCTAAAAGCAATTTAATGTGTGTAAAGGTAAGTTATCGTAATGCGTGTTAGAGAAAAAAGAGGTTGCTTTCTAAATGAAAAAGGCAGTGACTAAATCAGCAAAAGAAAATTAATTGGAGCTCTGTTTCCTTCAACCCATTGTAACAACGTGAATCCTTCAAAAACTCCCAAGAAACGTTTACAAGCACCGAAGAAAAAAATTGAGTAGTGAGTGGCGGCTGGAAGCACCACAAACATGGTGTGTGTCTCTAAAAATGGGTGTGGTCCACCCCTAAAAGAAACCCTAGGATTAGTGCCATGTGTCCCACAAAATTGGGTTTTTCACATTTTTGCCAACAATGGCCCATTGTGCATAAGTTTAATTAAAGTTTCCTAGACTACTAAGTTACAATGTAATTAAAATTAAAATGCCTAATTGTAGAATCTTTAATGACTTTGCCTCCATCCTAATGCTCCAAAAGATATCTCCAAAATTTCCTTGCAACTAAAAATGCAATTAATCAGCTCAGAAAATTCAAATTAACTAAAATAAGAATTTCCGATCAAATTAAGCATAATTAGGAAAAACGGGAAAATACCGGACAATTAAGCACAATTCCCTGATTTATTTAAGTGCAATAAACCAAATACAGTCAAGAAAATATCGACTCATCAGAGAGTTTTCATCAATGCGGGACTTCAAGCTCCTACAGGACGTGTAGCAGCTGACTGGCCGACCTCCTCCTTCTAAAGGCCTAGGGGTCTCCTTTACAAACACACCTTGAATCAATTGAATTTTGAGTTGATTTGCACTTTTGCAATCTTCTTTTGAGATAGTATTCTATCTCCAAAGTCACTATTTTGGGCAGACCTTATCTTGCTCAAGCACACCTTTGATGCTTATCTTGGAGCTTCCTTCAAGTGGCGCATCTTCAAATCATAAGTTTCCTCTTTCTTAATCTCTTCCATTTTTAATATCTTTTTCCATTCTCTTAAATGTCATTGAGAATATTCTCTCTAGGTATGCACTTCCCTATCAAAGGGTCATCCCAAACAAACTGTTTAGCATCATGCAAAAATTTCTTTCTTTGTTGCCAGTTGAGATCTTTTAGGATGAATCCTGCAGCTTTGAAATTGGCTATATCAGCAAACCACAGCCTTTGCTGAATGTACATGAGTGTTTCATCTGAGAAGGATTCCCAAATCTCTACTTCTTTGCTCGTGACTTCATTATTCACCAACCGGGATAAGTGATCAACAATTACATTTTCACTCCCCTTCTTGTCACGGATTTCCACATCAAATTCTTGCAATAAAAGTACCCATCTGATCAACCGTGGTTTGGAGTCTGGCTTGGCTAGTAAATATTTAATACCTGCATGGTCAGTGTAGATAATTACCTTAGACCCAATGAGGTATGGTCTAAATTTCTCCAAAGCATACACAATAGCAAGAAACTTTTTTTCCGTGATGGCATAATTCAGAGGACTTTACTTGCATAATAAATAGTGTGGAAGACCTTTTCTCTTCTCTGGCCAAGAACTGGTCCTATGACATATTTACTAGCATCACACATCAACTCAAAATTTTGATTCCAATCAGGAGCTACAATTACAGGGGCAGAAATCAATTTTTTCTTCAAGATATCAAAAGCTTTAAGGCATTCTTCATTCATCACAAAAGGAATGTCCTTCACAAGTAGGTTGCTTAATGGTTTTGCAATTTTTGAGAAGCCTTTGATGAATCTTCTGTAAAAGCCAGCATGTCCTAAAAGGCTTCTGATTCCTTTCAAATTGGTGGGTGGTGGAAGTTTTTCAATGACTTCTACTTTGGCTCTGTCTACTTCAATTCCTCTGGAAGAAATTTTATGACCCAAAACAATACCTTCTCCATAAAGTGACATTTTTCCAAATTGAGAACAAGATTGGATTGGGTGCATCTTTTGAGTACTACGTCCAGGTTAGTCAAACATTGATGAAAGGAACTGCCGAATACTGAAAAATCATCCATGAAGACTTCAATGCATTTTTCTATCAGGTCTGCAAAAATTGCCTGCATGCATCTCTGAAAAGTGGCTAGAGCATTGCATAGTCCAAAAGGCATTTTTCTGTAAGCAAAAATTCCAAATGGACAGGTAAAGGCCGTCTTTTCTTGGTCTTTGGGATCCACAACAATTTGATTATACCCTGAATATTCATCAAGAAAACCATAGAAAGCCTTTTCTGCCAATCTTTCTAACATTTGATCCATGAACGGAAGAGGAAAGTGATCCTTCCTTGTAGCATTGTTTAGCTTCCTGTAGTCAATACACATCCTCCATCCAGTGACAGTTTTTGTGGGTATGAGTTCATTCTTTTCATTGTAAATAACTGTCATCCCACCTTTCTTTGGTACCACCTGTACTGGGCTTACCTATGCACTGTCAGAGATAGGATAAATATTACCAACTTCAAGTAGCTTCAGTACTTCTTTTCTCACTTCCTCTTTCATTACTGGGTTTAATCTCCTTTGTGGTTGAGCAACTAGTTTGTAGTCATCCTCCATGAATATTTTGTGCATGCAATAAGTTGGGCTTATGCCTTTGAGATCTGAGATTGACCATCCAATAGCTCCTTTTTTTTTGGCTTTGAGCACTTCTATTAATTTTTCTTCTTCTTTGGGAGAGACAGAATGATTCATGATAACTGGCTTGTTTCCCCCTTCTTCAAAATTATTCAAGCCTTCCTCAGTCAGTTTTTCATAATTGTCATCAAGTGCTTCTTCTAGAGGGGGAACATCACATATTTCCTTTTCTTGAATCATGCATATTTTGTCTAGAGTGTCAAGATGGAAACAACCCTTATCATCTTTTGGGTGGGTCATGGCTTGAAAGACATCAAAATTTACTTCTTCATCTTGAACTCTCACCTTTAGCTTGCCATTTTCCACATAAATTAAAACTCTTGTGGTCTTCATAAAAGGTCTCCCGAGAATAAGAGGAAAATTCACATCTTCTTCCATCTCCATGATAACAAAATCTATAGGAAACATGAACTTGTCTACTTTTACCAACACATCTTCAACTACCCCATAAGGATATTTTAGAGATCTATCTGCTAGTTGGAGAGTCATCCGAGTAGGCTTAAGTTCCAAACCTTCAATTTTCTCAAACATGGAGAGTGGCATGAGATTGATACTGGCTCCCAAATAAATTAATGCTTTCCCAACAGAGATATTCCCTATAGTGCAGATAATGGTGAAACTTCTTGGATCTTTCAACTTGGGAGGTAATAGCTTTTGTATGATGGCGCTACAGTTTCCCTGTACCTCAATTGTTTCCTCTTCAATGTACTTTCTTTTCTTAGAGAGGAGTTCCTTCAGAAATTTTTCATAGGAAGGCATTTGCTGCAGGGCTTTTGAGAAGGGTATGTTGATCTCCAATTTCTTGAAGATCTCCATGAAGCGCTCAAACTGCTTTTCTTTTTCCTTCCTAGAATAATTCTTTGGGTAAGGAAGGGATTTTTCAAAAACTTCTTTCTTTTTTTCTCATTCTCCTCCTCACTCATTTTTTTTCTTCTCTCTCTTTTTCTTTTTCTTTCTTTTTTTCTTTTTCTCTCCTCTCACTCTCTTGTTTTTCTCTTTCTTTTGCATTTTTTTCTTTTTCTCGCAATCTCTCTCTCTTTTCTCTTATCTAACACTCTGCCACTTCTAGTGACAACTGCCTTGCATTCCCTTCTAGGCTTCATGTTGTTCATGATCTAATCCAGTTTCTGAATTATGAACTTATACTACACCTCCATACTTTTAGATGCTAAACTGAGTACTTTTCTGAATTGAGAGAGATTCCTGCATGAACTGTTGGAGAGTCTCCTTCAGCTTTGTAGTACTGTTAGCTTGTGGTGGTCTAGTGAATAGTCTACCTGCTTGCCCAAATTGACTTTGATTTATCTTCAGTAAGATCTCCACCAGTGGTTGAAATTTCCTTGAATGACCTCCATCCTGCACAAAAATTCTAGAGAAAGATTGTTAGTACAAAAACTAAAAAATAAAAATTAGGATTGAAAAATAAAAAATAAAAATAAGAAAATAAAATAAAAATAAAATAAAGTCAAAATTAATCAAGAATCACACAAATAGAGTAGCTTAAACCGTGAGTCCCCAACAACGGCGCAAAAAACTTGTTGGGGCAAATCGGCAAGTGTACCAAGTCGCACAAGTAATATAAAATGGTAAGACCAAGTATCGTATCCCAAAGGACTCTCGGCGCTGAACAGTTATGTGAAAACAAGATTAATTAAGACTTAAAAATAAAAAGAGATAATTGGGTTTGGGCAAAAATAATAAAATAAAATAAAATGCAATTAATCAATGGCAAAAGAGCATAGAGATCAACGAAGGTTGATTTATATGAGATGGATATGTTGTTGGGGTTACATTTCACCAAGTTCCCTCTCATGTATATAAGAATTCTTCTTTATGCATTAATGCCAACGTCCCTCACTAAATCACTTAAACCCGATCCCTCGGTAAATAAGCCTATCCCTAATTACCAGTTCATACAATTCCTAGCATTCCTGGTAAAAAGATGTGAAGATCAAGAGGTTAAGACGACTAAGACTCATACCCTCATCCTTGAGAAATATAACCCTTAAGAGTAATTCAACAAGAACCTGAATTGAAAGGAACCTCCCGACACTCATGCAATTCATAAATAATGCTATTGTATAAGCAAGAATAAAACAGATGAATTACTCTAACAGTTAATGAAAAAGCATATGGAATTAAGAATCAATTCAAATACATGAGAGTTTACAAGGTTACATCATTCCCCAACAACAAATAGAAATTAGTTCCCCATAGACATGGGGGAACTCTATGAACAATGGAAGAAAGAAAGAGAATGAAAGATTAAGAATAGGCTAAGAGTGTTTTGCTATGCTCTTCTCAGTCAGGGATGCAAAACCTAGAGCCCTGGGGTCCTTTAAATAGTGTCAAAGGCGTGCCAGAACGAAGCCCGATCCAAAAGAATCAAAACAGAGCAGAAATAGGGCCCGATCCACGTGAATTCTCGCTCAAGCGTCGCAGAGGGGCCGCCCGGGCTTGAATTTAGGGTCATGTAAGGCTTGGGCGTTGAAAATGGTCGCCCAGGCTATGAAGCTCCGCCGCCCGGGCGTCGAGGGCCACCGCTCGGGTGGTGGACATCGATTTCCTTCGCTTCATCTACGCTTTTGGACGCCTGGGCTGCGTGTTTTCCCTCCTTCTTGTGCCTTTTTGACCCCTTCTGAGGTCCCTTTTCTTGGTCTTTCATCTTTTCTTCTAGTATTACCTCAATCTCTGTCAAAACAAGGGGAATTAGTCATAAAGTCATTGAAATCAACCTCAACTCTCCTATTCACACAATTTATTCAAAAAGGATGAGTCTGAGCAAGTTTCTAAGTGAAAAAGGGTGCTTTTAGTATCAAAATCATATCCCAAATAACGGTGTTTTAAACCGTTATGAATGTCCTCAAAAGATTATCTGCTCCGATCTTGAACAAGTAAGGATCATCCCTTATAAACTGCTTAGCATCATGTAAAAACCTTTTCCTCTGTTGCCAATTCAACTCTTCTGGAATAACTCCTTCAACTTTAAAATTAGCCATATCAGCAAACCATGGTCTCTGCTGAATATACAAGAGTGTTTCGTCTGAAAAAGACTCCCAGATTTCTTTCTCCTTACTTGTGACTTCATCATTGACTAACCGGAATAAGTGAGTAGCAATCAAATTTTCACTCGCCTTGTTATCACGGATTTCCACATCAAACTCTTGTCGCAAGAGCACCCATCTAATCAATCGTGGCTTTGAATCCGGCTTTTTCAACAAGTACTTTATAGCCGCATGATCGGTGAAAATAATCACTTTAGAACCGATGAGATAAGTTCTAAACTTTTCCAAAGCATAAACTATCGCCAGAAATTCCTTCTCTGTAGTGACATAATTCAATTGAGCTTCGTTCAAGACTTTGCTAGCATAGTAAATAGCGTGAAATACCTTTTCCCTTCTTTGACCAAGCACAACACCTATAGCATAATCACTAGCATCTCACATAAGCTCAAAATCTTTACTCCAATCTGGAGCTACAATCACTAGGGCAGAAATCAACCTTTTCTTCAAGACATCAAAAGCCTGCAAACATTCATCACTCATTACAAAAGGCACGTCTTTGACAAGTAGATTACTCAAAGGTTTAGCAATCTTTCAGAAGTCTTTAATAAATCTTCTGTAAAACCCAACATGGCCTAAGAAACTCCGGATTCCTTTCACATTCGTCGGCAGTGGAAGTTTTTCAATAACCTTCACCTTTGCTTTATCCACTTCAATCCCCCTAGCAGAAATCTTTTGGCCCAAAAAAATTCCTTCTATCACCATAAAATGGCACTTTTCCCAATTAAGAACAAGGTTTGTTTGAACACATCTTTTAAGAACAACATCCAGGTGGGTCAAACACTTCTGAAAGGAATCTCAAAACACTGAGAAATCATCCATGAAAACTTCTATACACTTCTCCATAAGGTCTGCAAAAATAGCCTGCATACACCTTTGAAATGTAGCTAGGGCATTACACAATCCAAATGGCATTTTTCTATAAGCAAATACACAAAATGGACATGTAAAGGTCGTCTTCTCCTGATCTTTAGGATTTACCACAATCTGATTATACCCAGAATATCCATCCAGGAAGTAGTAAAAAGCTTGTCCAGCCAGTCTTTCTAGCATCTGATCCATGAAAGGAAGAGGAAAATGACCCTTCCTAGTGGCTGTATTTAATTTACTGTAATCAATGCACCTTAGTATCAATCTTCTCAAGCTAATTTCTAAGTCATAAAGGGTGTGTTTACTGTCAAATTTAAATATAAAAATAACGGTATTTCAACCGTTATGAATGGGTAATACTGCCTAGAAGACTGTTGCAAGATAGAATGACTACTGAAGATATTTTTCTGCTATATGCCATTAAAAACGATTTCCCCACCAACTGGGTGGAAGTATTAAAGGATCATATGATGGAAGCTGGACTAATCGAGTCACATTATCTGCATTATGTGCTAATCAGCAGAATCTTAATTCTTCAAGGTGTGGATGTTGATGGAGAACAATAATGCTCTTACAACTGCACAAATGTGATAAATATAAATACTATTGCATCCCTTCGATTAGTAAAGACTGTGAGAGGATGGTGCTTCAAAGGAGAAGAAGATTTGGTTTATAGTTCTGGTAGCACACCTGCTGCGAATCAGGATCACACAAATGTATTTCCAGAAACAAACTTCGAAAGGTTTGTTGTTGATCAATTCAGAAATCTAAATGAAAGGGTGGCTATGCCTGAAAGGAAAAACTCATCAACAAAGGGAAAACAGCTCATCTGATGAAGACTCTATGGACTCATCTGAATCAGAATAGGGTTACAAGATTACATGTTTGTGTTTAATGAGTTGTAATGTTTTGTCTTGGTTGTTTGTAGTGTTTGTGCTTCTTTTGAAGTAGTTGGCATTATATATCATTGTCTTTTGTTATTATTTGATTGTACTTCAATGTTTGAATCAATTAATGAAATCAAATTTTATGTTAATTCAATCTGTGAATGGATGATTATATTTGTGATTGAATGAAACTAGTTAACAAAATCGATTACACTGAGTATGTATGAAAATATGCTATTGTTTACTATTAAATTCATACTTTTGCATACTCATACATTATCTGTAATAATTCCTATAATGCATTGATTCTAAAAGGCTTGATCTGGAAAGAACTTGAAAGGTTTTGCAGGAACATTACTTGCTGTCTGTGTGAAATTGGGAAATCAACAAAGTGCTACAGCAAGAAGTCGATTATGACTATGATCAAATGGATTGAGTTTCAACATTGGTTTGAAGATTCCAAACTTGGAATATCTGTTATCTTTAAACCTTGTTTTATATTATGATAAATGTTTATTTTTCTTATATCTCTATGCTTATCCGTTGTATCTATGTTTTTGAGATGATAAGAGATTAAACTGTGTTGATGATTGAAATTGTATTAATTATTGATGAGTGAATATTTTCTTGACTTCACTTAGTTTATTGTGCTAGAATTAATCAGGGAATTGTTCTTAATTGTCCGGTATTTTCCCGTTTTTGCTAATTGTGCTTAATTTGATCAGAAATTCTTATTTTAATTAATTTGAATTATCTGAGCTAATTATTTGCATTATTAATTGCAGAGAAAATTTTGGAAATACAATTTGGAACATTTGGAGGGCTATCATATAATTCAAGACTCTTCAAAAAGAAGTGTGCACAAAAAGGAGGTCACTAAGACGCATATTTTCTTTTAGAATGAAGAATTTGCCATTGGAAAACGGCTCATGAGATGCCACAGTCTAGGATGGATTGTGTAGCAAACACGTGATTCATCTTCATTTTCCTTGCTTAGAAGAAAGCAACACTTATTTTATAATGCTTCTAGTTGGCCAAGGCCCACAAGGAATTTTGTGCAATTAGAAGCAAAATTGCAACACATGGGAGGTCCAACTAAGCGCACACGAGCCAGAGAAAAGAGTATGGATTTCAATTTAGCTTGGAAAGGGTGTCACGACCTGGCTTGGATAAAAGGAGCACCATAATGTGAATTTAATTTGCTGGCAGCAAGAAAGAGTCCAACAACGTCTAGCAGAGCGCAACACACGGTCTAGCTACAGCTTATAAAAAGAAAGCATCCATCCATTCCACGGACCACAACAAAATGGTAGCACGTGATAGAGGTGCAGCGACCTGCAAGAAATAAAATGCAATTGGGAAGCACACGTCACGCTCTGTGCTGTAGCAAAAAGAAGCTTTGCACGGTCCAGCTAAGGCCACACATCCAACTACCACCGAGAGAGAATTTATCGCTATTACATCCTGATGTGCACATGGGCTACACGTCCACAACGTCCAACGGCTTGGTCCAGTTTCCATCATGTAAGTGACATCCAGCAGCTTCCAATTGCCACACGGCCCAACAGCATGGAGAGACGTATCAACCACAGCCCATGAGCAGCAACAGCACGACACCATCCATCATCTAGCAGTAGCGATCCATCAACACGTCTAGCTCTTCACGGTCTAGCCTGCAGCAGCATTTGAAGGTGCAAATAGCAACTAGGTCCATCAGCATCCAGCCAGTTTCAAAAAGCCATCACGCGAGCAAGGAGGCTGGCAGCAGCGGCCCATGGGAAATGCACCTTGCAGGTCCACCAAGGGGAAGTGGATTATTCACCCTATATTCTTAGGGCAGCAGCCGCTACTTGAGGGAGACTTTTATCACAATTTTCCTGGGAGAAAAGCAGTAGGGAATGAGAGTGAACGGTGAGCACAGAGCCGCCACCACCGAATGCATCTTTTTAGCTTCTCCTTAGAATAAACTTTTTATCACTTGGTCATTGAAGTATGGAGGGATACGGATAGCTATTGGGCAGCACAGTGCTTGCCTTTATGTTCTTTCTTTTGGAGAAAATGTTGATTCATTTTGGGAAGAGTGATGCGCACATTTTGAGAGTTCTACAAAGTTTCCTTCTTTTCTTTGTTTCTTAATGCTTGGACCGAGAAGGATTTTATTTAGTCTACATGTTGAATACGGTTGAATGATGTTAATGTTTTAATCTAATCTCAATTTAGTTTACTTTTAGTGTCTTTTTGTTTGTGCCATGTCATGAATTGTCTTTTAATTTCTTTAGCCTACTTGATGCATTTTCTTCCAAGTTTTATTCTTGCTTTAATTAGTTCATGCACTTTTGCATTAATGTTTTATTCCAGTGTTTCCTTTTACTTTTATGTTGTTTGTTCCATTCGATTATGTTAATTTAATTATGATGTTAACTTAGGTTAGTTGGTTGGTCGTTAGTGATATTACATTGCTTCTTTGAGATTATCGGACTGTTCTTGTGGTGATTCTACTCTGCCTGGCATTCTATGAAATTTGATTGTGTTCTTGCAATGGGTATACGCTTAGTTGCCCAATTGGTGATTGTATCTTCGCTTAGTTGATCGATCTGTATAGAACACATTGGATGGAATAGGTGTATTGCGTTCGCTTAGTACGCGATTATGATAGCATGATTAACCTTCGCTTAGTTGGGTGATTTGTGTCGGATTTGGATTATAGTAGTGTGTACTTGTCGTTAATCTGTGATTGGAAGCATAGTAATCGAGTTAATGACCAACCGTTTTTATTCTGTATTTGATTCCATTTTTACATTTCTGTTTGCATTTCTGTTTACATTTTTGTTTGCATCTGTGTTTTAATTTAATTCATCTGCATTCACAAAACCTTTCAAAAACCCCCCACCACTTCGTGTTTGACCTAATTCTCGAACCACAGTTTGGTCCTTGAGAGACGACCTAGGAGTCACTTTCTAGTCTATACTGCATTCTTTAATGCACATTAAATTTGCATGGGGTGCGACACCCATCAATTATGCTATGATTATACTGCTATACATTTGTTATGATACAATGTTGGAATATGTTGTTACATGCTCTAATATATACTCTGATTGTACTACATTATGCATCTGTGATTTGAGATTAATACATACATACTGACAAGGGGAGCATTGCATATTATTAATATGACTCGCATGTTTTCATTTAAGGGGGAGAAAATCTTAAAATCATGTGAATATCATTGACAGGGGGAGCATCAAAATTTGTGTTGATTATTACATCTGATGCATCTCTAATATGATTGATTATCTATGTATCAATTACAGTGTACTTACCTTTTTTGCTAATGTCCAAAGGGGGAGAATTATGATGATTTTTGTATGATGATTTGTAATTGAAGATAATATTTGGTTGACTGTGCAATATGGTTGTTTATTAATCATGGTTGTGCATCATAAAAAAAGGGGGAGATTGTTGATAAGGGGATCACTGGTTTAGCTTAACCCACAATCTCAATGATATTTGTGTTTTTTATGATGACAACAAATAATTAATAACACATGTGTGTTCTGTGTTACATATTCTGTGTTTACATGTTATATTTTTTCATTACTGTGGTAAATCTGTATAAGCATATTTAGGAACATGATTGTGTTGTTCATTGCATATCATTGTGTTTAAATATGGGATTTCATATGTGTATGCATGACAGAAGTTTTGGAAAAGAAAAAACACAAGCACTTTGGTTGAACTTTAATGTGTGGCCAAACAACAGTTTTAAGTCGATTACATTATGGGATGAACCGATTAAAACTCGTGTGTTTGCACAAACGTTTTTGAAGTGTGCTATGAGTTATTTTGAAGAGAAAAGTTTTCAAAATTGTGCTAAGTGATTTCACTTAATCGAATGCATACGATTTGTATTCGAATAAGTTAGTTGATGTTTTGAAAACTGGTTAAATGCTTGACACAACTAACATAACAGTCATATTTTTAAATGTGTTGACCTAGCATTAAATGAAAGTCAATTGCACTAATTGTGCATTCAATTAATTGCTGTGATTGCTGCTAAACTATTATAACTGTTTGATTGTATTCGATTACGTTAGTAGCAAAGTTAATTAAAATTCGTTTGATATGTGTTATACTATAAGTTGATGCTGATTTGAATTCTGTAAGAACTTTTGCACATTTGACACTTTCATATCTTTTACAGAATGTTGTGTGATCTTACAGAGAGAGGAAAAGCTCCAAGAAAAAAGATTGACCATGTTGATCAATAACTTGAGGTTTCTTGAGAAGCAATGCTTGTTGGGTTTCAAACATTTGATCAATCTCCACATTTGGGTGTATTCTACACGATCAGGATTTTCAATCTTTAAAGATTGGTTTGAGTTCCCTGTTGTGATTACAGGAAGAAGAATGGTGTTCTTGACTTTGAGGGTGCCTCAAAGGGTTAGACGGCAGAAGAGGGTATTCTTGCTACTGGTCTTGTTGGGTGTTTGCTTATATTTAGATTAGAGGGTTAGAGAGGTGTTTTACAATTTTGACGTGAGGTCTTCTATAAAATCCTTGTTGTAAAAACCTTGATCTTTATAGTGCATTTGCTTCTCGTGGTTGGAAGGACACTGGATGTAGGCAGGTTGGCTGAACCAGTATAAAATGTAGCGTTTGAATTTTATGATCCCTACTCTTTTTTATTCAGTCGATTACGTTGTTTGTATATTCGATTAAGTTTTTTCCGCTTCATTGCATATCTTTAGCTTGCAATTCAAGAAAAGTGTAAAAGCATCTCATTTTGTGAAAAAGATTTTAAAAACTTTTATTTTTACACTTCACCAATTCACCCCCCTATTGGTGTGAGAAATCAAGTCGTTCTATTTTAACAAGATGGTATAAACATTATATGCTTCTTCAAATGTTATAGCGTTTAACGGTCATTCATTCATTGCTGGAGATAACACTTGTATTGAATAAAAATTTCTTTTTAGCCTTTGTGTTATACAAGAGATAAACTTTCTTTTTCATAAAATGCTAGCTTGTTACTCATATAGTCTATTAGATGATTTCAAAAGAGACACTTTCTTTTCTTAGACGTTGTTTATTTTTGTTCTTCAGACAGTTTAGTCTAGAAAACATTGTTCATAAGCTTGATTCTATTTACAATAGATGTTACAAAATATTTCTTCTTTAGATGTTATTTGTTTTCGTTGATAGGGGGAGCACAGTGTTGGCTAAACCCAATCCCTGTGATGTTTGTTTTTGATGATGACAACACATTTTTAATATAAACATATGTATGTGTACTATGTTATGAGTTATATGTGTTCCTGATTATTGTGAAATATGCACATATTGTGTTTGTTACATTTGTTGACATATTGTGTTGATTGGTGCATACTATTGTGTTTATGAAGTGACTATATCTGTGTATGCACAATATATGTTTTTGGTGATATAAAAACCACATAAACAAAGGCATATCTGAATGACTTAATCGATTACAGTGTTGTGATAATCAATTAAGGTCATAAGACAGCTTGAGTTTTAAACTGTGGCAAAACAACTAGTTTTGAATCGATTACATTAGTTGGTAAATTGATTAAAACTTATGTGTTTGCACATATCTTTTTAATGTTTTGTGATGAGATTTGGAAAGAAAAGTTTTCAAAAATCTTCTAAGTGTTTACGCTTAATCGATTACATGGGTTATGTATTCAATTAAGTCTATTAAGATTTGAAAACTGACTTATGCTTGTCATAACTGCTATAAAAGTCATATTTTTAAATATGTTTGACTAAGCATTTAATGAGAATAAATTACATTAATTGAACATTTAATTTTGTGCTTTGACTCCTATTATTTTGTTACATGTGTTTAACGTAACCGATTACATTAATATTGTAATAGATTGATTTGCGTCAGAATTGACAAAAGCTATATATTGACGCATTATTTGATTTTCTGTAGAACAATTAAGAATTACTCTTGCATATCTGATTAATTTTATTCTGAGAAGTTTTATAGATTGATCAAAGGCTCCAAAAATCAAGAACGAGAAGTGGTTTAAAGATCTTGAAGCATTCTTGAGAGACAACGTGACTGGATTGAAGAAGAGTTGCAATCTTTGATTTGTTGTTCCCTATACGTGTGGCGTCAAGAAGAAGAGTAGTGTACTCTTGAGTTTGAGAGGGGATATCTCAAAGGGGTTGCGGCGATAGGAACGGGGTAGTTCTGTGTTGGCAAGTGTTGGGCGACCGGCAAGTGTACAAGATTGTAGCAAGTAATAATCCTGGTAAGCCAGGGTATCGTTTCCCAAGAGACTCTCAGCACTAGACAGTCGTGTGATAACTCAATTAATTAGACTTAAAAAGAACGAAATCATTGGTTTAGAATGCAATTGTAGAAAAATTAAATATGAATGCAGTTTTGATCAATTGAAGAGAAACACACCGATGAACGAGTGATGTTTGTAATATGAGATGAATATGTTGTTGGTGTTAGATTTCACCAAGCTTACTCTCATGTATGTAAGAATTCTTCTTCTTTCATTAATGTCAACGTCACTCGCTAATTTACTTAAAACCCGATCCCTCGGCGAAGAAAGCCTATCCTTAATTACTAGCTCACAATCCCTTGCATCCTTAATAATTAATTCTTCATTAAGATTAAGAGCTTAAGACGACCAAAACTCATACCCCCATCCCTGAGAAATACTGCTTTTGGGAATAATTCTCCAAAACCTGAATTGTAAGGAACTTACCGGCACTCATGCAAATCATACATCATGTTATGAATGAGTTAAACATAGCAAGCATTGATCACAAAAGAATTACCCTAACAATTAACGGTAGAAGCATATATTATTAAGAATCTATTCAAATACATGAGAGTTCACATAGCAAGCATTGATCACAAAAGAATTACCCTAACAATTAACGGTAGAAGCATATATTACATCATCCCCAACAACAATTAGAAGTTAGTTCACCATCGTCATGGTGAAACTAGATGTACAATGGAGAATAATGAGATAGAAAAACCCTAAAAGTTGAAGATGGAAGCTCTCGCATCCAAATTTGCCTCCAGAGAGTGGAAGAGTGTGTTAATGCGCCTTCTCTTCCAAAAGGTACAAAACCTAGGGCATTTGGTTGCTTTAAATAGGGTGAAATCAAAACAGAAACAAAGCCCAGGCCCATCTCCTTAGCGCTCAGCGCCTCGCTTAGAGCGCTCGGGCGGGCTGCGATGCTAAAATTGTCACTCAGCTTCACTCAAAGGGCAAGCAGGCGTGGATTGTCTGGAAAATTGGCGCCCAGCACCACAAAAAGGGTGCCCAAGCGTGGCGCATCAGGTTTTGGCGTTGAGGGCCCGTAAAAGGGCGCTTAGGCGTCCAACGTTCCTCCTTTCTAGTGCTTTTCCAAGTCTTTCTGAGTTCCATCTCCTTGGCACTTCAGCTCTGCTTTCCATATTATCTCATTTCCTGCTAAAACAAGGGAATTTAGTCATTAAATCATTAAGTTCAACCTCAACTCTCTTATTCACACAACTTAAATAGAAAAACATGATTTCAAGAAGTTTCTAAGTCAAAAAGGGTGCATTTAGAATCAAAATGATATCACAAATAACGGTATTTTCAACCGTTATCACAACCCCAAACTTAGAACTTTGTTTGTCCTAAAGCAAAAAAAAATATAACTTAGCTTTCAAACAACTACTACAATGGTTCAACATTTTTCAAAACTTTTTCTTGCAGGACAAGTAATCACTTTTATCAACTCATCATAAAGATGTCAGTCAAGATGTACAGATGCCTTAATTCATTCAAATTCACTATGATGCTCATTTACTTCAACAATTGCTATCCTTAAGAATGATCAATCAACCAAGCAAAGATGTATTCATAAATTCAAAGAACTACTCCTCACCGAGGAAAGTGTTTCACTCAAGCACTCAAAAGTGTATCACTCAAACTCAAAGGTGTATAGTGAGGTGTAGTTGTCTCTTTCACTCTGCTATCACAATGTCACAAAAATTAACTTTACCTTTCATTTAACCACTGATGGGTTGTCGCACCCCATACAAATTTAATATGCAATTAGGAATGCAGTATAGACTAAGAAGTGACTCCTAGGTCGTCTCTCAAGGACCAAATGTGGTTCGAGAATTATGTCTAAAACGTAGTGGGGGGGTTTTGGTGTAAGAGTTTGTGAATGCGGATGAACTTTAAACAAAACACGAATGCAAATAGAATGTAAACAGAAATGTAAAAACGGAATGTGAAAATGGTTGGTCATTAACTCAATTATCATGCTTCCAATCACAAATTAACGACAAGTACACACTACTCTAATCTAAATCCAACACGAATCACCCAACTAAGCGAAGGCTAATTCGGTTTTCAGAATTGCAAACTAAGAGAATGCAATGCACAAATCCAATCAGTCATGCACCATACAGTTTAATCAACTAAGCGAAGATTAAACACCGAGTAGGCAACTAAGCGTATACCTAATCGCAAGCACACAATAGATCAAAAATTGAGCCAAATCAGAGCAGCAGTATGACAATTAAGTGCAAGAGTCTCATGAATAAACTACTCTAGCCTCTAATCCAGCACAGCTAACCGACTAAACGAAAGTTAATCATGCTATCATAATCGCGAACTAAGCGAACACAATACACCTATTCCATCCTATGTGTTCTATATGGATCGATCAACTAAGCGAAGATGCAATCACAAATTGGGCAACTAAGCGTATACCCATTGCAAGAACACAGTCAGATTTCATAGGATGTTAGGCAGAGCAGAATAAACACAAGACAGTCCAAGAAATCTCAAGGAAACAATGTAATATCATTAATGACCAACCAACTTACTTAAGCTAACATTACAACTAAATTATCACTACCAAAAATACTAGACAACATTAAAGTAAAAGAAAATACTAAACCCAACACTGTAACATAAAAATATCTAGCACAGATCAAATTGTTTAAAATGCACCACTAAATTAAAAAGACAAAAACAACTCAACATACTATGTAAAATAATTTAAAGCAAAAAAATAAGCAAACATAATTTCTTTTCTACCCATTTCACGTGACCAATGCACCTTCTCCTAAGATTATTGAACTTGGTAACCGTGCCTTCTTCCAACCTGCTGCCACCAATTTATTTCTTTTGAATTCGCACCTAACCATCTCCTAAGCTAAGTGTGCACCGTCCTCATCCAGCAAGGAAAAGAAAAGCTTTGGTCGTGACACATTTCATTACTCCAAGTGAAAACCCAAAAACCACTTCTTTCAAAGTAAATCGTCGTACACCATTTACCTACACCCATCTAATCATTTCTTCATTCCCAAAGAAAAGCAATCTCCTTAATAATGTAACACTACACATTCTTCAATGAATAACAAGTTTGGTTCCAGCACTTTTCTAAAAAGCAATTGAATAGACTAAAAGTAGGTGGCTATGACCGTCCAACACCATTAAATGGAAAGTCAAACCATGTTTACTTTGCTTACCATCAATCAACTAAGTGCAACAACAATTGTAAAGAAAGTAATTACTCTCCCCTTCTAGAAGAAAAGAAAGGAAATGCTTCTCCACTCAACCATTGAAACTAGCGTGAATTCCTACTTCATTTCCTTAAATCCCGTTCAAAAGTAAAAACCACTTTAAGAGTGGCGGCTGAACTCCTTGGAAGGAGAGTATGCTTCACTTTTTCAACAAAGGTGACAACGTTGCAAGAACAAGAAAAGAAAAAGAAAAGAGTGCTCTTCATTCAACCCATAACAAAAACCTTGAACAACCAAGCTCTTAAAGAAACGTTCAAAGATCACCAACCTAAAACGACTGACGGCTTAACTTTCAAGAAAAAGAAATTTAATGGAAGCAATAAAAAGCTTCACACAAAAGTAAATAAACTCCAAGATGACAGGTAACAGCGTGACTACTAGCTAAGGACTCAACTTTCAATGAAAGCAAATGCCAAACCATTTTCTCTCCAAAATCCAAAACAATGTTCAAAACCCAAAAACCGTGAGCCCCCTTACTTGCTTCAGAGAACGTGTTCAAACTAAAAGAAATATGTAAGAAATGTGGTCGCTGGAATCTGGCTCAAGACCGTGAGTTCCTCTTCCAAAAGCTATCCAAGAAAAATGTTCAAAAATGAAAAAGCAATGGAGTCTGTGATGATTGGACACACATTTCCCAATCAACCAAAGTCCAGTAGCATAAATATGTTTCCCGCAAAACCGTGAAAAAATTGTTCAAAGCTAAAAAAACAAAGGGGCGGCTTCCCAACTCTGAAGGCCGTAAGTCTCTAATTGAAAGGGGTGGGGTCCACCCAAAATAAAAACCCTAGGTGCCATGTGTCTCACTACAACTTGGGCCCATCATATTTTTGTCAATTTTGGCCCAATGTGCACAAGTTTAATTAAAGACATTCTATACTACTAAGTTACAATATAATTAAATTTGAAATATCTATGTGTAGAGTCTTTAATTAATTTTCCTCCTTCCTAATGCTCCAAAATGTATCTCCAAAATTTTCCCTGCAATTGATAATGCAAATAATTAGCTCAGATAACTCAAATTAATTAAAATTAGAATTTCTGGTCAAATTAAGCACAATTAGCAAAAACAGAAAAACACTGGACATTTAAGCATGATTCCTTGATTAATTCTAGCACAATAAACTAAGTGAAATTAAGAAAATATTCACTCATCAAAATAGACCACACTTAGTCTTTTGCACTCCTAGGCAAAATCAAGACGCAAATCAAGGAATAGTTCAGAGGTTAACAGGGAAAAGACACAGACTCAGAACACAGAGAACAAAGACTAACAAGGACAGAAACAAAATTACACAATCCTCAAGAAATCTGGACAAAGAAAAGGAAGTAGACAGTATCCAACACCGAATCAAAGAAAACAGATACTCATGATGTCATCAGGGCAATTCCAAGCATGGCAAAATGATCAATCAGCTGAAGAGGTGAGTCAAAAGTAACAGAACCTCACAGATGCACACTATCAGTGTTTCTCTCAAGTGTCTAGGGTAAACAATGTCAACTCAATGCACTCAAGAAAGCAAGCAACAACAGACTTGGCAAGTCTCTAATATCATATGCATGTTCAAATCAAAAGGTCTTTTATGGATGTAATGAGGCCAAGGACAAGGAAGGATATAATATGGATGAGAAGCTATAAACCAAAAGAAATAGAGGAGCAATGGGAAACAAGTGTAAACACAGTCAAATCACACCCAAAACATTTAATTCAATCCTCTTCTTGACTCCATTATTCATGAATTTTTTATTTTTCTCATTTTTCTATATTTTTTTTTCATTTCTCATCTTGTCTCTTTTCTTTTCTCTCTTTTTAGAACACAAATTTCAAGAGGCAAGATGCACACATATTTACAAAAACAAAAACAAGAAGAGGAACCAACTAGCCAATTCATCTGAATCCCCAGGGAGACCACACTTGTTTCCAAAACAATTCCAAAGCTCCAAAATTCCCTAAGGTTAAGGTAATCATGGTTTTTCACTTAGGGCTAGTGTATGAGCTTCAAAACAAAGAAATGGAGAAAGTATAGGCTCAAAAGGGGTTACCAAAGGATTAGAACAAGGTAGGCTCATTTGGCTAGAGAGGCTCAAGAACAAAATTGCCTTTATCACTTCCAAACATGCATATCAATCAAGAATTATCAAAAAGAGTCAAGCCAAGGCATATGTGCAAGCAATCAAGAGATATATCGCACAAGAAAGAACATCAAGTGGCTCAAATCTCACACAGGGTATTTCTGTCACAATCAATTCAACTCTCAAACATCATAATCATCTTCCAAGCAGAGAAAAGCATGGAATTCAAGAAAATCAGAGTATCAATGGAGTGAAAGACACATCTACAACCTAAACAAAGTCCAGAAATCAAGAGAAACATGCAAAATTGTACACAAGACAAAACAAAACTACCTAAAAAGCAAAAAAATTTAACGCAGAAAACATTAACTAACAACGAAAAATCAGAATCTCCCCCAATAGACCACACTTAAACTACACAATGTCCTCAGTGTGTCACAATCATCAAATCAAAAATCAGAACAATCAACAGATCATGGACAAGTGCAATAAAAGTTGGAAAGGGAGGAGAAGGAAAAAGGAAACTCCCCTGGTCATGGTAGCAATTGCCAATTTTGGACTGTCAGGGAGATATTCTCCACCACTAGAGTCAGCAAGGAAGTCTTGAGGAGGAACTGCCTCATTCTCCAAATTTGATCGAGCAGGGAAATGTCTTCCACTGCTGTATCTAAGAAGCAGTGATTGTTGATGAGCAGGTTCAGTTGGTGCCTATTGATGTTGAAGCTTTTGTGTATGGTTGCACCTTTGTTTTCCACTGTGGGTTCTTTGTTGATCAAATTCATATGTACCTCCTACAACATGGTTAGTGAAATGTGGTTCCAAAGAAATGACATGCAGGGGTATGACACCCAATCCAAATGTAACAGGCTGAACCTCGAATATACCCTCAGAATATGAATCAATCTCAGAGTTAGAAACAATATCAATAACAGGATCAAATTCATGTTCAGTGCATGGAGAAGAAGTATTCAGATAAGATGGCAAAAGTTGTTTCTCATCATGCAAAGAGTGGAAATGAAAAGCATGCTCTTCAACATACCCCTTAACAACATAATCATGAAAAGCATAATCATCAACAACCTAATCAAACTCAGGTATGTTTACCTCCACTTCCCTGAAGATTAGTAAAGTGGTGGAAGATGAAGATGGTCTACCTGACTCCAAATTACTGCTTATACCTGCTTGGTCCTCAAGATCTTTAGCAGTCTCCTCAGGTGCAAGAGTGGGGACATAGGAGGGTGAGAAAGTAGATGGCGTAGTAGTAAGCTCATGACTTTGCTCCCCATCTCCTATGTGAATGGCATGGACATCATCAAGAATCTAAACAGTCTGAAATGGTGATCCCTTTAAAACTTGAGACTGTTCCTCAATGAACTGCTTGGCCATCTGCCCCCACAACTCATTCAATGTAGGCTCAGAAGAAGTAGAAGGTTGGGCATGTGCCTCTTGCTGTTGTTGTTGCCTCTGATTTTTCTGCTGTGGCTGCCTGTTGTTGTAGATGTTTGGAGCATAGGAAGGACATATAACACACAGTTGTGCAACAGATGCAGATGGAGGTGTTGGTTTCTGGTTGGATGCCAACTGTGTCACCAAACTCAAGAGAATCAAGCTTGCTTTCCAAATTTCTATCAGCAGTGGATGAAGACTGGGCAGGCTCATGAAACTGCAGCTGTTGTGGTTCCTGGACTGGTGGAGGCATACAAGCATTCTAGAATGGTGGTTCTTGATATTGATGCTGTGAAGTACCATACCAACCCAAGTTCGGATCAGTCCACCCAAAATCACTGCCTTATGAATCATAATGATGCTGAGTATGGTGGAATCTATACAAAAACAAAAGTTTAAGATCTTCCCAATTGGCCTTGAATTCTGGAGGAAGATAATAAAGCCATCCCCATGCTGCTTCTTCTACTGAATGTGGGAATGCCCTTAAGAAAATGTGATCATCAAAGACATGTGGAGGTTTCATTACAAAGCAAATGCGTTGGAACCTCTCCAAATTTCTATGTGGGCCTTCACCTGCAGAACCATAAAACTTAGGTAGCAAATGTATCAGTCCAGGGGTGAGAAAGCAATGAACATCATCCTCACTAAGTGAAGCTGGCTCCCAAAGAGCTCTCTCAAGAATGCGAGGATGAGTCATATTGTTCTCAACACAGAAATCAGCAAGAGAATCATAATCAGAGTAACAAGAAGGAGGAGAATCATAGACACAAGCAAAATAAGAATTACTCACATAGCCAAAATAAGTAGACATGTAGAAAGGGAGAAAGGGGGAAAAGAAGAATGCAGTAAAAATATGCAACACTATAACAAACATTAAAGTAAAAGAAAATACTAAACCCAACACTGTAACAAACAAATATCTAGCACAAATCAAATTGTTTAAAATGCACCACTAAATTAAAAAGATGAAAAACAACTCAACATACTATGTAAAATAATTTAAAGCAAAAAAATAAGCAAACATAATTTCGTTTCTACCCATTTCACGTGACCAATGCACCTTCTCCTAAGATTGTTGAACTTGGCAACTGTGCCTTCTTCCAAATGGTGTAACCTGTGAGCACACACCTGTTGCCACCAATTTATTTCTTTTGAATCCGCACCTAACCATCTCCTAAGCTAAGTGTGCATCGTCCTCATCCAGCAAGGAAAAGAAAAGCTTTGGTCGTGACAATGCAAACGAAAAACTAATTTCAGCCGAACGGTCTAAATGAAGTGACCGTTCGGTATCAACACAGTAGTAGCGAGATGCAGAAACCTAAAACGCAAAATGCACGCAAAATTGTTGGCAGAAACGAAATGATGGAACAGTAAACGTGAAGAATGCAGAAAACGTAAATGGAGCTAAATGTAAATGCACCAAATGAACTTAAACACGGAATGAAGAGTAACTCGCAGAACAGTAAAACGCACCAGCAAAAACAACAACAGATGAATAGTAAAAATGCAGCAATGAAGAAGACAGTGAACAATAACGGTGAACAGTAAAATGCAGAAATCGTAAATGAACCAGAAACTTGTGTGCAACAACAAATTCAACCATGGAATTGTAAAGAAAGTGAGTTCAATACATTAAAAGAAAAGAAAGCAAGACCTAAAAACCTCCCCAAAGGGGGAGGAAGAAGAAGGAGCTCCCCAAGAAAGAAAAGGCAAGTGGCGGTTGGGAGACAAGAGAGAAATCTGCTTTTAGGGTTTTATACCACCCAAAAGACCAAAATGCCCTCCTAATGGACCTAACCTAAAAGTAGACCAACAATTGGGCCCAAAGTCCTAAACTATGACCCAATGGCTTTCTAAAACGGAATCAGACTACACTATTGACGTGGCCAACCTCTTGAAGTCCCAGAATGTGCTTCCAACACTGTTGTTGAGTTTCTTTGGTCACCTCAGATAACCATTCGGTCATTACAGGCTTTCTGTTCAGTATTACACTGCTCTGGAGGTTCATTGGTGCGCACTATAGTATTCATCAAACCGTTCGGTCATGCATCCTTAGACAACAATTTCTTGTCGTTCGGTCTCAGTTCATTCAGTTCAGCAGCTCTGCAGTTTTTGCTCTGACCATTCGGTATGGACTTAGACAAGTCGTTCGGTCTAGTCTCCACATACCGTTCGGTTCAACACTGCTTTATAGGTTAGTTCACTTGTGTACGGTGCAGTCTTTAAAAGACCGATCGGTAGTGTAGTGATCGGCCATTCAGTCTAGTTCCAACAGACCATTCGACATTAGTCATCAACTGGCCGTTCAGAACTGGTGATTGGTGCAGACTTCATCAAGACCGTTCGGTACATAACTAACCAGACCGTTCGGTCAAGCCTTCAGCATAACGTTCGGTCAAGCCTTCCGCAGACCGTTCAACACTGATTGTCCTGCACAAAATGATTGAAATAATTAAGCCCAAATAATTCAAATTAATCCAGATAAGAATTAGTCTTGAAATTCAGCCCAAATAATGAAAATGAGATAAAAATGGAGAATTAAATACATTTCACTAACAAAATATGGTGCGGAAAGCTAAGTGTATAACGAAGAATGGTGACTCATCAACAGTCAAGTCAAACGAATTAATTCCACATTCAATACAGTTAACCTCATTCAATGCTTAACTAACTTTTAAGAATATAGTCGTTACTATTCACAAGCATAACAGAATTTCAAATCAAACACCTAACAAAGTCGAATGGAAAGCGCACACAGTCGATTTTAACACATCTGCACAAATTGAAATTCTTTTTAATGTAAAATCTCAAATAGCACTGTATTTGAAAATCTGTGCAAAGTCTTTAGTCTTAGTCGATTCAATTAATGATGAAGTCGACTTAGGACTTGCAAATTTGCCACAATATAAGTTCATCAAAGTGCTTGTGGTTTTCCTTTTCCAAAACATATGCAATGCAATCACAACAGATGTAACATATATCAGAACAGTGAATATGCATTCATATATTAAGATCAACACAAACCATGTTCAATAAGATATCAATGAATAAGCAATAGAACATGTAACACATCAATAATACATATTAATAATGTGTTGTCATCATAAAAAACCAGAGTGAATAGAGCACTGTGAGATTAAGGTTAGCTAAATCAATGCTTCCCTTATCAATAATCTCAACAATTCCCAACTTTCCCATGCATTGAGTTTTTCTTTTCTTTTCTTTTTATTTTTATTTTCTTTTGCTTTTGCTTTTCAATTGCTCACTGCTTAGCTCAATGCTTATTCTTTCTATTTCTTTTTTCAAATTTCCCAGCAACCCCAAATTTGAACCTTCATCAATAACCCACAAATGTTCTCAACTTAACTCAAGGTAAAGTTTTTCAAAAAGGGTTTTCAAATCATGCTAAAGGATCAAGGTTCAAAGGTTAGAACAAATTGTTCTCTTTTTATTGGGCTAATATCATGTGCAGGCTAAAAAGGGATAACAACAGATGGCCTTGATCATATGAAACCTGCATGCAAATAGTTCAATCACAGAAAATTGGGAAAAATCATTCATGCTTTCAAAGTAATAGCAATTATTCATAAAAACTCTGAAGTTTAAATCTCTCACAAGTTAAATTCAAGTTCCAAAATTCAAATAAACATCCTGCACAGTATCTCAATCAAATTTTACCTCATGCATCTGTTTCATACAAACTGTGAGCCATCACCTGTATATAAGCACATCATGGATCACCTCAACATCAATCAATATAATATGGCATCATAAAGTATTACTTATCACACAACAAAGCATAATCAAACCAATGAAGTAGAGTTAATTCAAGCCAAGTACAATAATTGTTAAGACTCCGACAATTGTACCGAATCATATCAAGTAATATAAATGGTAAGACCAAGTATCGTTTTCCCTATAGACTCACTGGCCTAAACAATCATGTTATTTGTTGATTATTTAAGACTTAAGCACGAAAATTTTAGGTTTTGCAATGCAGAAAATAAACATGAATGAAACTGTTGATCAATTGACTCAAGAATATGCAGGTGATTGATGTATAAAATATGGAATCATTAGTTGTTGGGGTTTCCGACTTATCCTATCAACTTTCATGTATTTACGAATTCATCTTCTTCATTAAAGTTAATGCCACTTTCTAATTTACTTTAAACCCGATGTCTCGGTGAAGAAAGCCTACTCTTAATTACCAGTTCACAATGTCTTGTATCCCTAGCAACTAATTATGCATTACATTTGCACATAAGCTTAAACGCACCCAACCCTTCTATCCCTATGTCTAGGTAATATTGCTTTTGGGAGAATTTCCCCAGTTCTAGATTTCCCCATATGTGTCCATATCAACAAAATCAATGATCATGCTATTGAATGAGTTAAACAAAGCATGCATAGACCGTAGAGGAAAAACCCTACAATTAATGAAGTAAAGCATATATAATAATAATCAATTCAATACATGAGAGTTTCAAAGGATTACATCGTTTACCCAACAATAATGGAGGTTTAGTTCACCATAGACATGATGAAAATAGATGGAAATAATGAAAAGAACGAAAGATAGAACCCTAAAAGTTGAAGATTGGAGCTTCCGCATCCAAAATCCGCCTTTGAGGAGTGAAAAGGGTGATTCTGCGCCTCTTTCTGTCAAAAGATAGACCCTCTAGGTCGTTCAAACCCTTATATAGTTTATAAAAATAACAGAAAATTCGCCCAGGCCTATGTTGTCAGCGCTTATCACTAGATAGTAGACTTTGGCGCTCAACGGTCCAGAATGATGCTCAGCCCTGCCTACGATTCTTCTATACGTTACTTTTTCAGTTTTTCTTGACTCCAACTCCTTGATACTTCAACTCTTTCATCCAATTCATCTTAATTCCTGTCAAAACAAGGAAAACCAAGCATAAAACCAATAATACCACCTTCAACTCTCTTATTCTCACAACTTAAGCAAAAGCATGATTTCAAGCTAGTTTCTAAGTCACAAAGGGTGTTTTTAGTATCAAAATTAAGTGTAAAATAACGGTGTTTTCAACCGTTATCAATAACCAATACTACAATCAAAACAAAAACAATAAAAACAGAAGCAAAATATAGTTCAACAATGAAAACAATAAAAACAATAAAAATAACATAAATCTTGTTCTAGAGCCAAAATAGCATCCCTCAATAGAAGCTAAGTACAATCCTCAATCATAATCATCAGAGTCCTCTTCTATAACAGTATCCATCAGTAGATACTGTCATCTGAATCTTTGCCCTCATAGCATTCATCAGTAGATGCTTTAACCTAGTAGCATTCATTAGTAAATGTTGTCAGTAACATCCATCAGTAGATGTCTGATCACATAGCATCCATCAGTAGATGCTAATCTTTCATATCTTCATCGGCATCCATCAATAGACACCAATCTTTCTCATCTTCCTCGACATCCATTAGTAGGTGCCTAATCACATAGCATTCATCAATAGATGCTTCTCAATATTATCCATCAGTAGATGCTCTCATCTCTGCCATCAGAAGCATCATATAACCTAAAAAAAAAAACTCAAACACACAAAGAAAAATCAAATCCAAACCACACAAATAATAAAAAAAAATCAGAAACTAGGTTGCCTCCAAATAAGTGCTTATTTAATGTCACTAGCTTGACACCATAAAGCTCACATCAGATCTTTAATCTTTGTCTTTTCCTTTCTTTCTCCACACCAACTTATCTTCAACAGCTTCCTGTTCACCTTCTTGACTCTTCTAGATTCAATCTCTATCAGTCCATGAACTTTAAGTTCTTTCAAAACCCATAATTTGTTGTTGAATCTCACTGGTATGCCTAGTTTGAGTTCTTCATGTGTTTCCAATGAGTCTTGATGAACAATTCTTCCTTTGTTTTCTTTTTCTTCTTCCTTCACCTATGACACAAAACAATTTTTACCTTTCTTGCCTGGCTTAGCAGCTCTTGTACTGGTTCCTGGTGCATCTTCATATGCAACTTTGAGACTAGTCTTCTTCACTTGGATCTACTGCTGAGCTTTGAAGACGTTGAACATCATCTCCTCTTCTTGGTCTTTGAGCGCTATAGCTCCATCATCAACATTGATGATAACCTTGGCGTTTTCATTAATGACCTTCCAAGAAAAATAGGGATCTCCAAATCTTCCCCCATCTCCATCACCACAAAGTCCACCAGGAATCTAAGATTGTCTATTTGAACCACAACATCCTCCACCACACCATAGGGTTTTTTAGTGTATCTATCCGCAATTTGCAAAGTCATCTTTGTAGGCTTGACTTCAAGACCACCAATCTTTTCAAGTACAGATAAGGGCATCAAATTGATACTGGACCCTAAATCAATTAGGGCTTTCCCTATTTCATGACTCCTATTTAATGTAGGGAATAGTGAAACTTCCCGGATCTTTAACCTTTGGAGGAAGTGCCTTCTGCAAGATCACACTACAATTGCCCTGTACCTCAATTGTTTCCTTTTCTAGATAATTGTTCATTTTGTTGAATTTCTTCAGGAATTTAACATAACCAGGAACCTGTTGCAATGCTTCAATCACAGGAATTTTAATCTCCAATTTCTTGAAGATCTCCATGAAACGCTCAAACTGTTTTTCCTTCTCCTTCCTAGAATAATTCTTTGGGTAAGGAAAGGGTTTTTCATAAAATTCTTTCTTTTTTCTCTCATCCTCTTCCTCTCTTTTTTTCTTTTCTTCCCTTTCTTTTTCCTTTTCTTTTCTCTCACTTTCTTCTTTTTCTTTCTCTTCCTCTACATATTTCTCTTTTTCACTCAACCTTTCTTTTTCTTTTCTCTCATCTAAAACTTTGCCACTTCTAGTAACAACGACATTACACTCCTCCCTAGGGTTAACTTTCGTATTAACCCAAAAATCTTCCATCTTCTCAACTAGGTGACCAATATGCATCTCCATCCTTTTGATTGCCGCTTTAGTGTTGTTATGATGAGATATAGACATCTACATTAACTGTTGAAGTGTCTCATCTAACTTTGCCATTCTTTCTGACAGAGAGAGTTGTTGCTGCCATTGTTGTTGTGGTAGCCTATTGAATTGTCCGGCAGCTTGCCCAAATTTACTATGACCCATGCTTGAGTGAGGTTTCCACCCCTGGCTGAAATTACCTCGGTGGAATTGAGTGCTCATCTAGTTAACTTCTTGTCCGAATTGCAACCTGTGCTCTGGACACAAAAACCTAGAAAACATTGTTAGCACAAAATAAATAAAATAAACAAAACAAAACGAAACAAAAGATAAAATAAAAAAAATTAAAATAAAATAAAAATAAAAAATAAAGTCAAAGTTAATCAAGAATCACACAAATAGAATAGTTTAAATCGTGACTCCCCACCAACGACGCCAAAAACTTGTTGGGTGAGCGACAAGTGTATCAGATCGTAGCAAGTAATAATCTTGGTAAGATAGGGTGTCATTTCCCAAGAGACTCTCGGCACTAGACAATCGTGTGTTAACTTGATTAATTAAGACTTAAAAAAAACAAAATCATTGGTTTAGAATGCAATTGGATAAAAATTAAATATGAATGCAGTTTTGATCAATTGGAGAGAAGCACAACGATGAACAAATGATGTTTGTAATATGAGATGAATATGTTGTTGGGGTTAGATTTCACCAAGTTTACTCTCATGTATGTAAGCATTCTTCTTCTTTCATTAATGTCAACGTCACTCGCTAATTTACTTAAAACCTGATCCCTTGACGAAGAAAGCCTATCCTTAATTACTAGGTCACAATCCCTTGCATCCCTAATAATTAATTCTGCATTATGATTAGGAGCTTAAGATGACCAAAACTCATACCCCCATCCTTCAGAAATACCTACTTGTGGGAATAATTCTCCAGAACCTGAATTGTAAGGAACCTCCCAACACTCAGGTAAATCATAAATCATGCTATGAATGAGTTAAACAAAGCAAGCATTGATCATAGAAGAATTACCCTAACAATGAACGAAAGAAGCATATATTATTAAGAATCAATTCAAATACATGAGAGTTCATAAGGTTACATCATCCCCCAACAACAAATATAAGTTAGTTCACCATCGTCATGGTGAAACTAGATGTACAATGGAGAAGAATGAGATAGAAAAACCCTAAAAGTTGAAGATGGAAGCTCCTGCATCCAAATCGGCCTCCAGAGAGTGGAAGAGTGTGTTGTTGCGCCTTCTCTGCCAAAAGATACAAAACCTAGGGTGTTTGGGTCCTTTATGTTGAAAATAGAATGGCTTAGTTTCAATACCAAGAGGGTGGGTGAATTGGTGAAACACAAAAATAATTTGTTAGTGTAGAAGCAATTATATTACGTTCTTTAACATCATATTGTGCCCTACGGTTTTCTTCTTGAGACCACTCAAAAAAATATTCAAAATAGTTTTTCCATTAACAACATGAGTTGGCTCAAAAGGACCGTTTAGTGTTGCACCCCAAACACTTTTATCCATGGATTCAAGAAACATTTGCATCCGAATTTTCAAAAAAGCATAATTTTCACCAGCAAACAATGGTGGTTTGTTTATTGATGCACCTTCGCCAAAGGTTTGAAAACTAGAAGCCAATTTCCAGGAATAATCAATTTAAAGAAAAAGATAGTGGACTTGTTTTTCAAATATTTTATGAAAATCAGCTCTGGTACCAATTATTGAAAATAGAATGACTTAATTTCAATAATAAGAGGGGAGGGGTGAATTGGTGAAACATAAAAATTAGAGTCCTTTAAAAATCTTTTTCACAAAAGGATGATCTTTCAAAAGTTTCTTGAATTGCAAGGAATAATATTGTTCAAGTGCAGCAAAAATACATTACTACATGAAAAGTAAAGTCGACTTTGAAATTAAAAGTGCATGGATCAAGAATTCAAACGCAGGTTTTTATACTAGTTCGGCCAAACTGCCTACATCCAGTATCCTTCCAATCCCAGGAAGCAAATGCACTATAATTATCAGGGTTTTTACAACAAGGTTTCTATAGCGACCTCCACGTCAAAATATAAAATACCTCTCTAACCCTTTAACCAAAATATAGGCATATACAAACAAAGAACAACAGCAAGATGTACCATCTCCTGCAGTCTTTAATCACTTTAAACAATCCTAAACCACTCTCATATATTTACGAATTCTACTTTTTCATTAATGTCAATGCCATTTTCTAATTTACCCTAATCCCAATATCTTGGTGAAGAGAGCCTACTCCTAATTACTAGTTTACAATGTCTTGTCTCCCTAGCAATTGTTCATGCATTACATTCGCACAAAAGCTTAAAGGCAATCGGTCCTCCTATCCCTATGTCTAGGTAATATTACTCCTGAGAGAATTCCCCCATGTCTAGATTTAGCCATATGTGTCCATATCGATAAAATCAAAGATCACGCTATTGAATGAATTAAACAAAGCATGCATAGAGAATAGAGGAAAAACTCTAATAATTAATGAAATAAAGCATATGAATAAAGCATCAATTCAATATATGAGAGTTTCAAAGGATTACATCGTTTTCCCAACAACAATGGAGGTTTAGTTCACCTAAGACATGGTGAAACTAAATGAAATTAATGAAAAGAATGAAAAGATAAACCCTAGAACATGTAGATTGGAGCTTCCGCATCCAAAATCCTCCTGTGAGGGGTCAAGAGAGTGTTTTGACGCCTCTTTCTATCAAAAGAGACATTCTCTACGGCGTATGGGTCTTTAAATAGATCATAAAAATAACAGAAAAATTGGCCCAGGCCCACGAAAATGGCGTTCAGCGACACTATGGCTCTCAACGGTAGGTGCGACACTCAAATGACGCTCAGCGGTGTCACCCAAGCACAAAACAGTGAAAAACTAGCGAAAAAACTGGTGCTCAGCGCAACTTTTTCTGCACTCTGGTTGACTTTTCTGCACTATGGTTGACTAATTGACTTTTTTGGTTGACTGTTGACTTTTCTGGTTGACTGGTTGACTTTTCTGTATTGTGGTTGACCATTCAGCATTCCAACTCATTGATACTTCAACCCTTCTTTCAAATCATTCAATAACCTACAAAATCAGGGGAATTTAGTGATAAAATCATAAAGCATATCCTCAACTCTCTTATTCATAAAACTAAAGCAAAATCATGAGACCAAACAAGTTTCTAAGTCAAAAAGGGTGCATTAAGTATAAAAATAATGGTATTTCAACCGTTATCAGCAGCCACAATCTTCACAAGATTGAGAGAAGAAGTTGATCACGTATCAGACACCTCAAGTGCAGGTTGATCAATCAGTCAATGCGCACAGATTCTTGCTCTTCAAGCAATCAGCAAAGAATGAACACCTCGGTCTTTCTTGATAGATTCTTGGAGTTTTAGCACGTTTTATCAGAGATCAATAATCTGAAATAATTCAATAAAAACGTTACAATCACAAAACGTCTCCGTAGAAATCAAATTTGCGTCTATATATAGTGTTTCACAAAGCTGACACTCATAAGTTGACTTTGCTACTAATAGTGTCGATTTTACTCAGACAGTTATAATAGATAGTAGCAGTCAAACCAACTTAATTGATTTCGCATTTGATACAGTTGACTCACAATCAATGCTTGGTCAAAGATATAAAATTTAACCGTTAGACATCACAAGCATTAACAGAATATCAAAACATAACTAACTAAGTCGAGTAGCTTGCACATACAGTCGACTTTAGAACACTTCAATGCAGTTTTCAAAATCTTTCTTTCCAAAAATACTCACAACACACTTTGAAAAAGTTTGTGCAAAGCCACGAGTTTTAATCGACTTGCTTCATAATGAAGTTGACATAAAACTGATGTTTTGCCACACATTATAAGTTCAACAAAACCGCATGTGGTTTTTCTTTCTTAAAACATATGTCATGCATTCTCAGATTAGATCTCATGTAAAACACAATGATTTGAAGCAATGACAAAAACAACACCAACATGTTCTCAAAATATCATAAACATGAAAGTAATGAACATGTAACACATATAAACAGATACAAACACAGGTGTTATTAATAATGTGTTGTCATCATCAAAAACCAGAAGCTCTGTGAGATTGTAAGGTTTAGATAAACTAGTTATCCCCTTATCAACAATCTTCCCCTTTTTTTATGATGCACAACCATGATTAATAAATAACCATGTTGTACAAATCAAATCATATCATATCAAAATGTTGTTGATATTGTTGACAACACAAACTCTATATCAATCTAGTTTTTGATGATGACAACACTATGCTTAATAACAGTACACATGTTATTGTATTACATGTTCTTATTCTGAACTGATTGTTATATCTGCTGAACATGTTTTGATCTATTGTGATGTATGTTCCTATGTTAATTGTGTGATATATTTGTGGAACATCCTTACATGCTTATGTGCAATGTGAAATGCTTTATTAAATATGTTTTACTGCACATTGTTTAAAGTGAAAAACCACAAGCACTTTCATGAACTTATAACTGTGTGACAAAGTTATAGTAGAGTCGACTATATTATAAATGAATTCGACTATGCTAAAACCTTTGTACAGATTTTGAGAATCAGTGCTCTGTGATGTTTTGAATTGAAAAGAATTTCAAAACGTTTTTCCATGTGTTAGTCGATTATGTCTAGAGTACATTCGACTGTATTATTGATCTACTTTGGAATTTTCTTATGCTTACATGCTCCAACGGCTATATTTTTAAAAGTTAGTTAAGCATTGATGTCTTGGTCAACTGTATTAAATGTGTGTTCATTTTGTTGACTGAGAGCTACTATGTTGACTGTCAGTTATAACTGTAATAATGCAGTCGATTGAATTAGTAGTCTATTCGACTGAGAAACAATCTGACTGGCAGAAATCTATAAATTGGTTGAACACGATTTGTTTAGAGACTTTGACGCTCTAACAATTTCAGTTTCAGATTGAATTCTCTGTGTTAACTGCTTCAAGAATTCTCCAAGAAGACGGTGGTGATCTATCTTGAGAGAGATTCAAAGGGAGAAGGCTTATGTGCTGACTGTGTGATCAGAAACTGCACAAAGAAGGTGCTTCTTGATTGATCATTGTAGGCTTGGCATCCTGTGAAGACTGCTGCATTGTTTGAAGGCTTGGCATCCTGTGAAGAGTGCTGGAATTGACCTGTTGTGATACAGCGGTTGCACGTTGAGGATTGTTTGACGTGGGTTCAAATTGCAGAAGAGGGGATTCTTGCTGCAAGTCTGGTTTTGGTTATTGCAGCTATATTTTGGTTTTGGGTTAGAGAGGACATTTATATTTTTGACGTGAGGTCTTCTATAAATTCCTTGTTGTAAAAATCACAACCTATATAGTGCATTTGCTTCCTGGGTTGGAAGGACACTGGATGTAGGCATTGTTGGTCGAACGAGTATGAAAACCAGTGTTTTCTTTTCTCTATCCCTACACTCTTTATTTTAGTCGACTATATCTGTTACGCAGTCAACTACGTTTTTCCGCTGCATAGAAATTTTCATTACTTGCATTTCAAGAAAGATCAAAAAGCTTTATACTTTTGATTAAAGATTGCGAAAAGATTTTGTTTTTGAAATAACACCAATTCACCCTCCCCCTCTTGGTGTAAAACCGAAGCCTACCTGTTTTCCAACAATTGGTATCAGAGCTGGTTTTCATAAGATATTTGAAAATTTAGTCGACTCTATTTTTATCGTATTCGACAATAAAACCTGGGGATGGCTTCCTATTTTTAAACTTTTGGTGAAGGTGCTTCAACAAACAGACCACCTCTGTTTGCTGGTGAAAATTATCCTTTTTGGAAAATTTGAATGCAAATCTTTCTTGAATCGCAAGATAAGGGAATTTTGGATGCCACTTTGAATGGTCCATATGTGCCTACAAAAAATGTTGATAAAGAAACTGTTTTAAAACCTTTTACTAAGTGGATTGCTGATGAAAATAGAAAAGCCCAGTATGATGTTAAAGCTAGAAATATAATTGCCTCTGCACTGAAAATTGATGAATTTTTCAGGATATCTCAATGTAAATCTGTAAAGGAAATGTGTGATGTCTTAGAGCTAACTCATGAAGGCACGGATGAAGTCAAGAGAGCTAGAAAGAACTCATTGATAAAGGAGTATGAATTGTTCAGAATGAAGGCTGGAGAATCCATCTATGATGTACAGAAACGATTGACTCACGTAAATCATCTAATGGCTTTTGGCAAGGTGTTTGATAAGGAGGAGATTGATGAGTCGATATTTTCTTGACTTCATTTAGTTTATTGTGCTAGAATTAATCAGGGAATTGTGCTTAATTGTCCGATATTTTTCTATATTTACTAATTGTGCTTAATTTGACCGAAAATTCTAATTTTAATTAATTTGAATTTTCTGAGCTAATTAATTGCATTATTTATTGCAGGAAAATTTTGGACATACATTTTGGAGCATTAGGAAGGAGGCAAATAAATTAAAGACTCTCCAATTAGATATTTTAAATTTAATTATAGTGTAATTTAGTTGTTCAAAACTTTGTAGACAAACTTTTATATTTTGGGCCAATTTTTGGTAAACGATGTGAGGCCCAAAAGGTGATTTAGGTTTAGAATATTTTATTTTTATTTTGTTAAAAGAGAGAAAGGAAAGGACGATGCCCTACCTTTAGGAGGCCGACACACACTTTTTATTATTCACTTGGCTGGAACATTTTTAGATAGCATTTTCTTCTTTGACCAATGTTAACGGTGATGGACTTTGGATGAATGGGAATGAAAAGCTCCACCTTAATTTCATATTGCTGAATTGTCTTCCTATTTAGTTTTATGCATTTTTCTATTGCAGCTTCATTTAAGGAGGCAACAGCCAACACTTCGTTCTCGGATGGCTGGAACGGGTTTTACACAGCAGTTGCCGACACACTCTTTTTCACCTTCTTTTTGGTTTTGGCTTGAAACGTTTCTTTAAGAAGCTGCTGCCGCCACTTGTTTTCAAGATCTTGGTCATTTTTATTTTTGCTGGAACGTTTTGCCTTTGGAGAATGTAGCATCTAACAGCCTTTTGCTTTAGGTTCCTTTTGGATTTGTTGTGGTGTTCAATTTTTATTCCACAAATTTAATTGTTGTTTAGCCGTGAAGAAGTGTGCACACGGTGATGGCTGTGACGGATTTTTATTTTTATTTTATTTATCACTTGGTTTTCCTGGAGAAAGAGGTTGTGATTTATTTAGCTTGAAAAGAAAAAAATGCAAATGCGTTTATGTGCACAGTGATTAACAGAGGCAATGGATTTTGGCATGTTTATGTTATTCACGCTGATTAACTTTGGTTTTGGTGTGCAGCACGCTGATTTCATCAAGCAAAAGAAATTGCACACATTCATTTCCTTCTTAGCGGTGCACGACAATTTTAGAAGCAAACATGGAGAATGAAAAGGTGTGCTCACGGTGCAGCTGGCATCCATATCTTGTGTTTCTTTTAGATTAATTTGTTTTGGAGAAATAGCGTGCAGAGATGTATCATTTGGAAATTGGTTTTAGAAGCTTTCAATTTCATTTTTTACTTGGGAGGAGACTTTGATTTATTTTATTTTCTTGCATAAGTTAGTTGGGATGGAGATTTTCTAGAGCACAATCAATTTCCTTAGGAGAAGCATTTTCAATTAGCTTGGAGATGCACACTTGCCACGGCCTCGGATGGGAATTGGGAGAAATACCTTTAATTTCTTTTAGAAAAAGCATTGCCTCTTATTTTATCTGCAATATGCATTTTATTTAATAGTTTAAGCGTTGCATGTCTTCTTTTATTAGCTGTTTAGTGTTTCAATTGGTCAATGTCCTGTTTCTTTGAATTTTTATTTCAAGCTGCAATGTGCATTTCAATTTTTAGTTTAGTGTTTCTTTATTATCTGCTGCATGTTAATTAGTTTACACATCTTGCTTTAGGACTGTTCAATTTGTTGTTTTCATGTTGTCTGTGATGTTCGATTGTATTGATTTAACTGTGATTTTAGCTTAGGTTAGTTGTTTGGTTGTTAATAAAATTACAGTGTTTCCTTGAGATTTCCCGGGTTGTCTTTATGTTTACTCTGCTCTGTCTGACACTCTATGAAATCTGACTGTGTTCTTGCAACGGGTATACGCTTAGTTACCCAGTTGGTGATTGTATCTTCGCTTAGTTGATCAATCTGTATAGAACACATCAGATGGAATAGATGTATTGCGTTCGCTTATTGATTAACCTTCGCTTAGTCGGTTAGCTGTGCTAGATTAGAGGTTGTTAAACCCCTGGCAAGTGTATCAGATCGTATCAAGTAATAATAATTGGAAAACCCAATATCGTTCTTCCCAAAGGACTCTTAAGGCCTCATCTTTCGTGTAAACAAATTGTTTAAGACTTGTGTAAAAGAAAATAATTTGAATGGTTTAAATGCAAAACAGAAATAAACATGCAAATGCAAGAATTCAATTGACTAAGAGAAACTATGAATGAATGAGATTGTTGGGGTTTACAATTTCATCTTATCCACCCTCATATATCTACTCTTCTTATTTACTTTACTTATTTATCATATTGCCATGCAAACTTTCTTGGTCTACCCTTAACCCAATCCCTTGGTGAAAAGAGCCTATTACTAATTATCGGCTTGCTATCCCTAGCCTCTCCTAGTAACTAATAATGCATAATGAGCGGAAGCAAAATACAATTGATCGTCCTACCCCTATCCCTAGGCGGTATTAACATAATCAAGGAATTCTCCCCAGTTCATGACATTATTGTACGTCCCCTTATCAATAAAGACAAACAACATCTACCAAATGCGTTAAACGGTAGAAGCATTAAACAAAGGTAAAGAACCCAACAATTGATAAATCAAGCATATGCAAGCATATAAAGTAAACAAGAATTTCAATATATGAGAGTTTCAAAAGATTACATTGTTCCCCAACAACTAAGGGTTTAGTTCACCATAATCATGGTGAAACTAGATGAACTAAATGGAAGAATGGAAAAGCAAACCCTAGAATTGATAAAGTGGAGCCTAAGCATCCAAGAAATCTCCTCCAAAGGTGTAAAGTTGTTGCGGACTTTGTTCTCTGCCAAAATAATTACATTTGGATTCGCACTAGGGCTATATATAAGCCAAAAAGATAACAGAAAGATCTCAGAATCCAAAATATAAAAACAGACAACCGCCCAGGCGCCTAAATTGGCCGCTCAGCGGTTTACCTCAACACACGCCACCGCCTAGGCGCCTAAAATGACCGCTGAGCGGTTTGCCTGTTGTCGCTATAGACGCTCAACGCCACCGCCTGGGCGCCAGACAACAACTTTTCCTTGCACTAGGACGCTCAGCGGTGGAATTTACCGCTGAGCAGTTCACAGAGTCTTCTTTTCTTCCTTTTTCTCCTTCATTCTTGAGTCTATGACCTTCCTACTTCATTGCCATCTTCAATTTTCATCAAAAACCCTACAAAACAATTCAAAACAAGCATAATATCTCTAAAAACAACTTTTGACTCTCATGTAACACAACTTAAGAGTTTTACTTGATTCTAAGCTCATTTTAAGCTACAAAGATAATGCATCAAAGAGTGATGTAATCGGAGTAAAACTAATTTAAAATGGTGCAAAAGTGAGAAAACGAACCTGAAAATCGTAACCCGTAGAGAGAAAACGCGACGAAGGAATTGGAGAGTGCAAAATGCAAGAAATCGCCGCCAAAGAACACCCAAGGACGAGAATAACATCACCAAAACCTAATGAATACGCATTTTAATCGGTTCAAATGAAAGATAATGCATCAAAGAGTGATGTAATCGGAGTAAAAGTAATTTAAAACGGTGCAAAAGTGAGAAAACAAACCTGAAAAGCATAACCCGTAGAGAGAAAACGTGACGAAGATGATGAATAATGAGTGCGCGTAACGGCTATCTTGCGATCATGGTGTTTTAATGCCAACATTTAAATGTTGGTTCCCCCAATAACTGACGTCTAAAGTGCTTTAGAAATCGGAGTGGCAGGATCAGACGTCTATATGGAGTCAAAAAGTGACTTTTTAAATTTTTGGATTTAGGGTTTAGACGTCGGTTCCCCAATAACTTTTGATTCTTCTCTTGAGTTGACTGATCATTTTGCCATGTCTTGAATTGCTTGGATGACTTCATGAGTATCTGCTTTCTTTGATTCTGTGTTGGATACTGTCTACTACTTTTCCTTGTCCAGATATCTTGAGGACTGTAATTTTGTTTGTTTCTGTCCTTGTCAGTCTTTGTTTTCTGTGTGCTAAGTCTGTGTCAATTCCCTGATGTCAGTTGAACTGTTCCCTGATTTGCGTCTTGATTTTGCCCAGGAGTGCAAAACACTAAGTCTGGTCTATTTTGATTAGTCAATATTTTCTTGACTGCATTTAGTTTATTGTGCTAGAATTAATCAGGGAATTGTGCTTAATTGTCCGGTATTTTCCCGTTTCTGCTAATTGTGCTTAATTTGACCGGAAAATCTAATTTTAATTAATTTGAATTTTCTGAGTTAATTATTTGCATTATTATTTTCAGGGAAAATTTTGGAAATACAATTTGGGACATTTTGAGTGTTGTCAAATAATTCAAGACTCTCCAATTAGACATTTTAAATTTAGTTACATTGTAAATTAATTGTTTAAACTTTTTGGACAAACTTTTGCACATTGGGCCAAATTTTGGCAAAAACATGATGGGCCCAAATAGTAGAGACACTTGGCACCTAGGGTAACCTTTTAATTTTTTTTGGGTGGGCCCCACCTCATTTAGAGAGGACTCTCGGCAATTTAGGGGTGCAGCCGACACACCATAGGGGACAATTGGCTGGAACATGGGGATAGAGTTTTCTCTGGGAACAATGGCTTTGCATATGGATTTTGGTTGATTTTTAGTTGAAAAACGTTATTTTGGAGAGGGGGGCTGGAACGGGTTTGGCAGCAGCTGCACAACCGCCACTCTCCTCTTTGATTTTTGTTGGAATGTTTTCAAGGTGTCTTGTAATATTGTTCACGATTTTTTTTGAAGGGTTGAATGAATGAAGCTCATTTCCTTTTCCTTTTTATTTTGTGCAAAAGCTGAAGCATTTCTTTTGAGTTTATCATTATATTCAAGTTGGTGGCATTTTGTTGAATGAAAGAAGAGCAATTTCTTTAGCTTTTTCATTGTGTGCTGCGCCGATTGAGGGGAGGCAAGTACTTTTGGTGTGACATTTCGTTTTGATGGTGCGTTAGTGTCTTTGCTTTAATTTAGAAAAAGTGTTGATTTCATTTACTTTTGATTTGTTGATTCTCGGTCACATCCCATGAATGCAATGTTGCAGCTCAAATAAAGTTTAGTTTTCTTTTCTTTTCTTTATTTTATGAAATCAAAAGTAGATTAGTTAGAAGTAGTCATTGCTACGTGATGATGGGATGGTTGGCAGCTTCTTAGTGTGGTTAGTTTTCTTTTATTTAATTGAAGAATGAAAAGTGATTGGATGGGTGTAGTTGGATGAGGTACGGTGATTGAGTGCTGAAGAAAGGGGCCACGGTTCCGAATTTTGTTTCTTTCATTCAAATGAATGTTTTGATTTCAATTGAAGAGGTGGTAGGTGGCAGTAGGTGTGTTGTACGGAGGTGAGGTTGAGAGAAGAAATTTGATGTGTTGATGGAGGAAGTGCTACTTTCATTTGCATAAATTGCTTTTACTTTTCAAAAAATAGCACACGGTGCACTCATTATTTTGGAAGTTGGAGGTGTCGACCTGGGAAAGAAGTTTTCTAGAAGTATTCATTTTAATTGAAAGCATTGTCACGTCCAACTGCAGTGTAGATTCCTAAATAGCTCACTGATTTCATTTCCTTTTATACACACAAAGTTGGAATTTTCTTTTATTGTAGAATGGCGCGAATTCCAATTGTTGAATGATGTGTACGTTGATTAATTTGCATGAGGCACATTTGATTCATTTTGAATTTCTTGATGTTCCTTTTTCTTAGCATAGAATGCATAAATATTCAAATGCGGCTAGGTTCTTTGGTTTACTCATTTCTTTTGGTAGTGATAATTTAGTTGTGATGTTAGTTTAGGTTAGTCGGGTTGGTCATTAATAAAATTGCTTTGCTTCTTTGAGATTTCTCGGACTGTCTTTTTATTTATTCTGCTCTGTTTGGCATTCTATGAAATCTGACTGTGTTTTTGCAACGGGTATACGCTTAGTTGCCTAGTTGGTGATTACATCTTCGCTTAGTTGATCAATCTGTATAGAACACAGTGGATGGAATAGGTGTATTGCATTGGCTTAGTTTTAAATTATGAAATAGGGAATCTGTCTGTCCCTTTTATTTCTCCTAATATAAACATTTCCATTGAACTTATCATAATTCAATATGATTGAATTGTTTATGTTAAAGGATTAGGAATCCTATTGTTATTACTACTATGTATGGGGTGTTTGATTATGGTTGTCATAATCAGAAGGTATGTATCTTGTTGTATGTTTGATTATGGCTGGTATAATCAGAAGATATGTATCTTGTTGTGTGTTTGATTATGGTTGATATAATCAGTATGTATGTATCTTGTTGTTATGATTGTTTTATCGGTAGTTTACTCCATACATGTTTGTGTTTGTGTGTTTGTGAATGAAATTATCGGTGATGATCGTATAATGTGTTATATTTGAGCAGATAATGTTATAGATGTTCCAAAGGAGTGATTGACTCAAGAAAGGATGAGAAATAATAACCTTGTGATTCATTTAAAGCTATTTTGTTTTAAAAGTTAAAAGTTAAGACAATATAATGAAAGTATTTTCTTCTTTATTTTATTACTCAATATAACGTAATTGGATAAGATTTTCTTTAAGTTTTAAGTACTTTTTCGTATTATAATAAATTTTGAATATTACCGATTTATACAAGTAGCATATTTATGATAACCAGAACTACATATTTATCTGTCTATATTTTAGAATTTTTACGATTAGTATTGAGATTTGTTATTTATTTAACTTTTATATTAAAATATTTATTTTACCGAGTGATTTTTTTTTTAAAATTTAACGTTTTTTTTGTCCATCTTATTTAAATTTAATCATTTTCTTTATTAAAATATTACTTACAAAACAAATAAAAATTATTAATAATAAATTTTTTTAATTATATTTAATTGTATAATAATAATAATGATAGTTTTAGGAGTACGTTACTCTTGTTGTCTTCGTGGGCGAGATTGACCAAAAAAGTAGGTCAGTTATCTCGTACGTTCCTCATATTTAGGAACATTTTTTCGTGCTTATCTGTAGTCTAACCAAATTATAAATGCCATCTTGGTCACTGTTCTTTTTTCTTCACTTTTGTTATTCCCATTTCATTGCTTGCAATTGTGCAAAGATACATAGTTATGCACACGTTTCATTCAAATCGAACTACCTTTTACATTACAGGTTTCAGGTATGCAAGACACTCTAGCCCTTTAATTTCCTTATCATATGATTTGGTTTAGTCTTTTGTATATTCGTAATTTTCATAAACTCAATTTTTCTCTTCCCAATTAGTTTTCATCCTATCCGTTTTTTTGTTCCTTTCTGACGGGTTAGTGGCTGGTTTCGTATCTCTTACTTTCTCGTCTTGCATAAGACAAAAGTTTACGAAGCATAGTTTCACGATAAATGAGAGAATGTTCTTTTGTGTCAATTGTGTTTTTTATTTCCTAAGTATTTTCTGGGAAGTTTGAATTTTGAATTTCAATTCACTTTCGGATTGAAAATACAAAAATTAGGGCATCATCATCATATCTGCAACCATCAATGCCAGCTCTGTTGGCTTAGAAGTGAACCCTTTTGACGCGTAAACTTTTTTCACTTTTTCACTCTTTTTATTACTAATTAAATTTTAATATTGTTAACTTTTCATTGCCCCAACGTTCCAAGAAAATTTAGTTATACTTGATATATATAGATTGATAGATATTGACTAATAAAGGAATCAACAAGGATATTATTCTAAAGATATCTGTCATTGCCAGATGAACAATGCTATTTCATGAAACTCTGTAATTGTTGACCAATGCATAAATCAACACCTGGTTTAATAGGGGCTCTTTGCTGTTTGCCTATAGTGTTACTTGTATATAAAATATGCTATATATGTGTGTCTATGTATCTTACTAACTGAAGTTTTTTTATGAGTAAAGGATCTAAGTAGTAGTAGAACATTTATCAGATTAACATTGCTATATATGTTGTAGAAAGACTATTAACATTTCCTGACAAATTGTTTGTGTTAAGCTAATATAAACTCATACGTGACTCTTTTATTATTCCATTCTTCGCATTTGAAGTTAAAATGTGATGTGCACGCTCTTCTGTTTGTTCTTTAATGTGTCTTCTGATATGATATGGGAATTCGGAATTTTCAGAGGCCACTGGAATGACTCAGATTCTGCTACTCAATGACAGCAGAAGAAACCACTTGAAACTCAACCTTGACGTCACTTTTAATATCTGTCTCCGTTGAATCTTTTCAACCCTTTTAACCTTCTCCGAAACATAGCAACTTCAACTTCTACCTTATTCACTGCTCCATTATTCAATTTTACACTCCCTCCCCATTCTCTATTTATTCATCTCTTCCCTTTTTATAATTTTGAAAACTTTTCCCACTCAAAGTTTTCTCAAGGACCTCATACCTCTCTCTTAATTTTGAAAACTTTGTTCTTCTTACTAGTAAAGCCAAAGGGTATCAAAGTTCTGTCTCCATTTTCTTCACCTTAACAACCCATCATGGTCTTGAGCAGCCTCACAATCCCTCCAAAGACTGACGACTATATTGGCACTGAGAGCAGCATGGACCTCCAAAACACAGACCATGTTGTAGATAACCACGAGACATACAAATCCAACAGATTAGGAAATGGGGCTTACCCCATGAACAACACCAGAAAGAAAGAGAATAAAGAGTTCCCTCCCCCAATACCCTTGCCGTGGGAGTTGAAAAGGTACTACACAAGCGAGGGAAGGTTGATTCTGAAGGGGAAGAAGGTGAAGCACCATGAGTACTTTCGTGCTCACAGAGCCAATGGCCGACTCACATTGCACCTTGTTAACGTTTCCTTTGATGACTGTGAGGAGTACTTTGAAGAAACAGCTCCAACTATTCCACATGAAGAGGTTTGTATTAATAACGTTACTCATGATCACACTCATGTTGTTAATACTAGTGATGATAAGTTTGATGATGTAGAACAAGAGAAAGTGAATAGCAATAGCACTGTTGCTGATGAGTTTTCTCAGGAACATGAAAGTGATGTAGTACTAGCTAAAGGTAATGGTAGAGTGAAGCGTTTGAACTTCAGCAGTGTAAGATCAGGTCGTGCATGTAACAATTTTGGGTTACCAGTGCATCCCATTAGAACTGTTCAGGTTGATTAATTAGTGCAGTTTATAATGACTTTAGTCATTTTGTAGATTTGGTTAACCTTATGAAGTTAGAACTAAATTCATTTGGTTAATTATGTTGATCACTGACAGCTCTTGGCTTTATTAATTGGGTTCTTCTTATCTTCCTCCATAGTTTAAGCTTGCTCATTGATGATCAATTTTAGCTCTAATGAAGTTTACCTTTGTTAGAAAGAAATAACGGTGACACGATCAATTTAACAAATAATTAATTTTATTAGGATAGTTCAATACCATTAAGAAAGACTTTCCTTATTCTTTCTTCTAAACCCATCAAACCAATCTTATATTTTTTAAGTATTAATAGGAGAGTTGAAATTACCATCTTTATCGCTGAGCCAATCTTAATAACTTAAACCTTAGTTACTGTATGATGAAGTAATGGTTAATTATTGGATAATTCAAATTTATTATGTGCATAAATTTTTTATAATATTATAAATTGTAAACCACAAAATCTCAGGCATCACCACATTACTGCATTCTTGTTTGTTCAAATACAAAAGATGGACTCCATAGCGGACCAACCCCGTTATAGACATGAATTCTTTTTTTGATAGCAGAATATTTTGTTGCTGCTTTTGTTTCTGCCTATACAATCAAATAATGTTGCTTAATTTATTTTGTTTATTTATTGTGATTAAAAAATGTTTATGTTCAAATATTGGACTTGAGTGTAACGTATACGCAATCTTTTATTGTCGTTTGATTTGAACACAATCGAACACTAGATAGAAACATATTGGATAGTTCCTTGTTTTATGCATGTATAGATATAAATATTTGATTATCAAAATGAAATTTATATTACACTACACAATGTTATGCAACTGACTTTGCTGCAAAATTCTTAAAATCTAACATTGGAAGAAACATATATGCTTGACTTTTTAGCTTCGGGTCTTTCTTATACTATGACATTTTAAGTATCTTGTTAATGATTAAATCATGTAAGCACCAACATCAGGATAGTAAAGGATATAAGTAAATCTTTCTAAGTGGTATAGTCTGAAATCGGATATCCTACTAACTATTTTTATTTGTTTGAGTTATTTGGCCATTAATTTTGAATATTCAATATAAACCTAATTTATTTTATTAAAGTAATTTAAAATTTTTATCTTCTTTTTCTTTTTTATTACTGGTTTTGTTTAATTTAAAAACACTTTTTTTCTACGTTTCATTTACTCTTTCAATATTTAACCGATTCAATATCTATAAAATTTATTCAAATCTTCGAGGTATTCTTTTTTATAATTTCTTACATTTTCATGGATTGTGTGTTCATAGATTACTCTTTGTCTCGTATGATTTTAGACTTTCCCTTTGCAGTTTTTGCGTAGCCTTACAGTTTATGGTTCTGGACAATTTTGTTTTTCTGGATCGTTATTCGGTTTTGTTTCTCCCTTGGGTGAATGGCCTACGACACGTGTAAAAGGCTTTGGGCCTTTTGAAATCTTCAAGCCCTTGGTAAAACTATGGAGAACGATGTGAGAATTCAAACACGTAAATTGAACTATGTCATATTTTTTTCAAAAAAATTTAGAACGAAACTTTATTATTTCAATTAAGTTTATGATGACATACCCTCTTGCCATGACCTAGCACATTCATGAAGAGTTGGAGGCATCTATGGAAGATGGGCCTAGACTCTTTCTCTTGGACTATCTTAAGTCATCATGAAGATTTAGTAGAGTAAGAATAATTTTGGACCATGTATTTTGGGCCAAGTAGTCTAGATTTTATTTGGGTTTTGTATTTTGGGCCAAGTAGTCTATATTTTATTTGGACTTTGTATTATGGGCCTAGTAGTGTAGGATTTCAATTGGGCCTTGTATTTTGGCCCAAGTAGAATAGGATTTTGACCAAATAAGTCAACAAAGGGCCAAGGCCCAAAGTTGACTATGCTTGGACATCCAAAATGGGTGTGTTGACCAAGGAGTCAACATTTTGGCTAAGCTTGGAGAACAAGCGAGAAGAATTTCGTCCTAAACATGTGGAAGATTCTCATTGGAGAGTTTTCCTCCCGTTGTGGGCCATGTATCACTATAGGAATGGAGAGTTTTTCCATAGGTAGTGGCCACATGTCACTCTCTCATTTGAGAGAATTTTTGCCACTTGTCTCCCTCCTATTGGAGAGGATTTCTCCTTGCTTTCCAAGCCAAACAAGGTGACTTTTTTAGGTTAAAGTTTATGCTCATTTTGAGACACCTTAGCCTATAAATAGAGGTGTTCTCCATCATGTAATTACCTTGGAAATTATTGTAATGTTATGCTACCATTTTGTGCACACAACCTCTTTTAAGGTCACCTTAAGCTAGAACAATGTTAAGACCTCGACAAGTATACCGAATCGTATCAAGTAATAATTAGTTGTAAGACCAAGTATTGTTTTCCCAAGAGACTCATGGCACTAAACAGTCATGTGATTACTTAACTAATTAAGATTGAGAAGAACATTTTGGGGGTTTTTGAATGCAAGTGCAATAAAAGTAAATATGAATGCAATTTTGATCAATTGAACAGAAAAAAAATGAATGAATGATATTGAAAATATGAGATGAATATGTTGTTGGGGTTTAGATTTCACCTAATTACTCTCATGCATATAAGAATTCTTCTTCTTCATTAAATGTTAATATCACTTTCTAAATTACTTAAAACCTGATGTCTCAGCGAAGAAAGCTTATCCTTAATTACTAGACCACAATATCTTGAATCCATAATAATTAATTCTACATTACGATTAGAAGCTTAAGATAACCAAGCATTCTATCCCTATGTCTAGGCAATAATTCCCTTGGGAGAGATTCTCCAGATCTAGGTTTCTCAATATTTGTCAATATAAAAGAAAACCAAAAATCATGTCATGAATGAGTTAAACAAAACAAGCATAAAGTATGGGAGAAAAACCCTAACAGTTAATGAAAGAAGCATATATAAATCAGAACCAATTCAAATACATGAGAGTTCAAAAGAATACATCTTCCCCAACAACAATAAGGTTTAGTTCTCCATTATCATGGAGAAACAAGATGTACAATGGAAAAAAATGAAAGATAAACCCTAAAAATCGAAGAGGAGTGCTCCTGCATCCAATTCTGCCTCCAAAGGGTCGAACAGTTTGAATTTGCGCTTCTTCTATCAAAAGATAGCGAACAAATCCTTAAATAGAGCAAAACCAAATTCCAAGCCCACTAACGCTGGCGCTCAGCGCCCCAACTTAGGGCAATCGGGCGGTGGTGCGAGAGGATGACGCTCAGGGCCCCTCAAAGGGTGCCCAGGCGTGGTGCGACACATTGGAGTTGGCGCTCAGTGCCCCAGGAAGGGCGCTCAGGCGTGAATGCGAGGCTTCAGTGCTGAGGGCCTCAGAAAGGGGCAGTCAGGCATCAATGCGAACCTCTGGCGTTGAGGGCCTCAGAAAAGGGCGCTCAAGTGTCCTACGATCTTCTTTTCTGGTGTTTTCTCAATCCTTTATGGGTTCCAACACTTAAGTACTTCAACTCCTCTTCCAAATCATTCCAATTTCCTACAAAATCAAGGGAATTTAGTGATAAAATTCATCAAGTATAACCTCAACTCTCTTTATTCATAACTCAACCAAAAATAAGAGTTTAAGCAAGTTTCTAAGTCAAAAAGGGTTCATTTAGTATTAAAATTAAGTCAGAGATAACAGTGAAATAAACTGTTATCAAGCAACCCAAGTGGCCTCCTCTAGCCATCTTCTTCCAAGAGTTGGCCCAACCTCTCTTAGAGAACCCTAAACAATTCATCCTTCATCATTCAACACACCAAAACCGTGAGTCTTCTATCTTCATCCACCACCATTCTGCAAACTATGATCAAAATCGTGAGCATCTTGAGTACATGGCTTGGTTTCTTCTAGACTTGGCTTGTCCTAGCTAGAGCATTGCCATTAGTTTAGGAATAAATTGCTATCATTAAAAAATTTTCAGAACCAATAACACTTAAGGAAAAAATTAATTGGTAAAAAGCAGCAATAAAGAGAGAGAAGAAGAAGAAATACATAGAAATTTTTGTACTAGTTTACTTTGTCCAAACGATATGTCAAGTTGTGTAACCAATCAAAATACATAGAAATTAAAAACATATTTTAATCAATCAAAAACTTCTTATCACCAAGAGAAGTTATAATATATTTTGAAATATCTTTTTAATAGGAACTAAAAGATCAAATAATTAAAAAAGAAACTTACATACAATCCTAATTAACATAACACATTCCCCAAACACATCAAGGTCTTCAATCTTTAAAGAACTTTGAACAATAGTTGGATTCATCAAATCTAGCACAATTCCACAACAAAATTCTCACACGCATGGGTACCCTCAACTAGGGGAATGAAAAAACCTTGATTGGGACTTTTTCTTTTGTACGCTCAATAATTTCACATTGCTTAGGGATTTGGGCCAAAGACAATTTAAGTATGTCTTTTTCCCTTAACCTTCTTAGGTGCCTTGAATCCACCTTGGATGTAGGAAATATGACTTTTAGGTGCACTAAAGACACCATGACTCCTAACTTATTCAAGGATGGTCTTCAAAGGAGTAAGTTCTATGAGGAGAGGGCATTAACAAAGATATACTACAAGAAAAATCTTTATTACCTGTTATAGAAATTTGTAGGTAATGTAAGAATTTTGTTAGTAAAACTCAATTATGGATTAGCTATAACAAAAAATTCCACGTAAATTACTCAGGTAATTGTTACCTATATATTTTATAAATCCATAGATAAATCCTTTCACAAATATATGTAGGTAAAATTAATAAGTAATTACGTACGGATAAATCTATAGGACTTACTGATAAAACAAAAGGTAAATCACTTTTGAGAGATAGAAGGAATCTACTTGCATGCCTCTTTTTGAAGAAGACTCTAAGTGAGGAGGTAGAGAGAACTCATTCGAAACATTATGAATATGCTTCTACACTCCCAACATATGATTCACAAGTTCCCAAACTAACTTTCACCTACATACAAACAAAAAAACAACTCAATTTAATTTAAAAAAAAAATCACAACATCATGAATCATCATAACAACTGCATATTCTGACAATTTCAGTAACAAGCACAAACATTACTTCAACTTTTTTTAAGAGACAACAAACATCTTCTTGGATGACAATTTGATAAAGTTGAATAAGATCAATAAGATCACTAATTAAAATAAAAAAATTTCAAAGTAAAAAAGACGAAAAAATTGAAAATCTTCAAAAACCTTATCAAATCGTTGATCTTTAGCACTCTAAAACTTGCCACTCAACACCTTACCGATCTCAACAACAATTCCGACAAGAGTCATCAACATTGCCTTTTTCCTTGAAAACTTTAATATTGAGAAGCTTCTCAAACCTCAAGAGCAGCTTGGTAACCTTGGCATGGTCTAGATTTACAGCCCATCATACTGATAGGTGATATAGAACGTGATAGCAATCTATGAGTTAGGGTCTTGCTTTTGTGAATCTCGCCTTCGTTAGAAGGTGGAGAATGACTATCAAGTGACATCTAGACAAATTCAACACAAGCAACTCGCACAAAGGAATCGAGGTCACAAAGGTGGCACACAAGGATGATGAGGACCAAACTAAAAGGAACAAGGTGGTGTGGGCTTATATGAAAAAGGTAGTGGTTGTAACGATGATAGAGGAGTTGAAAGAAGAAGGAGGAGGAGTCAAAGAGGAAGCAGGCATGGTGGGTGGTAATAAGGGAGAACCACACGGTGAAGAAAGCAATGGGCTCGGGGCTTGCATTGAGGATGATGATGGAGGTGCCATCGAGGTCGAGGAGACATAAGCTGTATATAGGGGTGGGTAAAATTAACTACATTGTTAAAAAATGAACTGATCCAAAAATTAGTTTACCTGAATTGAAAATTAGTTTAGACGAATTGAACTAAACTATTTTTTATTTTATCAAACGATACTGAATTGTAATATCAACTAAACTAAATTACTATATACCTTAACCTATTTTTGAACTACAGTAATTTTGAATTGAACTATTTTTGAGTCAAACTACACTAATTTTGAACCAAACTACAATATTTTTGAATTAAAAAACTAAAAAAGGTAATATTTACTCACTTCACTCATAATATAGGTTCCTCATAAATTAAAAAAAAATAGACATAAAACTAAGTCGATAGAAAATATTTGTCTCTACTCAAGAACATAGGTTCTCCCATAAATATATCTCTTAATAATTATATAACAATTTATCTTCTTGCAAAGTTTTGTTAATAAAAATTAAGAAAATGACTTTTTTTTTATTAAAGTTTAGAACTCCTATTTAGAACTAATGGTTGAAAAATATCATAATCATATTAGAAATGCATTGATTAAAAAATGTATTAGGATAAGTTCACGAGATTGTATCTCATTAAATACTTATCCTAATCAAGTTGTACAATTTAAAATTTATTTATTTTGAATGTTTTCATAATTGCTTCACCAACTAATTCTAATCAAGTCTTTAATAAAAACTTTAAAAAAAATATAAATAATTAAATATATACAAATTTGTAAGGGTGGAAAAAATTAATTGAGTTGCACTGAACTGTTCAAAATTGCACTAAAAAAAATAGTGAACTAAACTAAACTATTTTTTGTTATAACAAACTGAACTAAACTATTATTTAAAAACGTTGAAAAAAAAAGAAAAATTAACTAAGTAGATAGGAAAGATTTATCTTCAATCAATAACATAGGTTCTCCCACAAACAAGAAAATTGAAAAGTTTAGATGAATCGGGTCATACCAAAGGTTGAGATTGGCCAAGTCGGGAAAAATGTCTAAACAAGTTAGGGTCAAAATTTGGTCAAATTCGGCCAGGACGGGCATAGCCAAAACTTAGTCGAGTCAGCCCTAGCCTAAAATCGAACGAATTAGGCCAAGAAGGCCAGAGACCCAAAAAAATAGTAAGGAATTACTCAAAAAAGAAAAGGCACAAAACAGTAGCCAAAACTAACAAAACATAACTTGAAAAATGTTAATGACAACATTTTGGCAGCATTAACCTTTGCTGAGTGTTTTACTCATAACTTTCTCTACAGACATCCAAATGAAGAACCAAGAAACTTAGCTCTTTGAAGAACCAAGGCTCTTGATACCAAATGATGGCAAAAGCTCTAGCTAGGACAAGCCAAATCTAGAAGCAAATAAAGCCATAAGTTCACGAGTGAAGATTGCGGAATTTGGTGGTGGTGAAAGGTGTTGATAGCTCATGGTTTTGATGAATTGTATGGTGAGGGAAGATGTGTTGATAGCTCATGGTGTTGATAGCCACTTTGGGTTGCTCTAGCCTAGGGTGACCTTAAAAGAATAGTATGGCACAAAAATGGCAGCATAACTTTACTCTAAATCAAAGGTGATTACATGATGGAGAACACCTCTATTTATAGGCTAGGGTGTCTCAAAATGGGTTGAAATTTTAACCTAAAAGAGCCACCTTGGTTGTCTTGGAGAGCAAGGAGAAATCCTCTCCAATAGAAGGGAGACAAGTTGCAAAAATCCTCTCAAATGAGAGAGTGACATGTGGCCACTACCTATGGAAAAACTGTTCATTCCTAGAGTGACACATGGCCACTAACTAGGAGGAAAACTCTCCAATGGGAAGCTTCCACATGTCTAGGACGAAATTCTTTTCCCTTCGTCTCCAAGCTTAGCCAAAATGTTGACCCCTTGGTCAACACACCCATTTTGGAGGTCCAAGCATAGTCAACTTTGGGCCTTGGCCCTTTGTTGACTTGTTTGGTCAAAATCCTATTTTACTTGGCCCAAAATACAAGGCCCAATTGAAATCCTACACTAGTAGGCCCATAATACCAAGCCCAAATAAAATCTAAACTACTTGGCCCAAAATACAAAGTCCAAATAAAATCTAGACTACTTGGCCCAAAATACAAGGCCCAAAATTATTCTTACTCTACTAAATCTTCATGGTGACTTAAGATGGACCAAGAGAAAGAATCTAGGCCCATCTTCCATAGATGTCTCCAACTCTTCATTAATGTGTTAAGTCATGGCAAGGGGTATGCCATCATCGGTCATGACCAAAATTTGACCGATTTTGGCTTGGTAAAAAATTGAACAAATTCGGTTGGAATGACCACAATCGAGACTTGCTTGATTCAATCATGATCGAAAATTTGTAATGCCTCAATTGAGGGTGTCACGAATCATATTTGTTGAGATTATTGATAAGGTAAGCACTGGTTTAGCTAAACCTTAGTCTCACAATGTTCTGGTTTTTGATGATTACAACACATTATTAATAACACACGTATTGATATGTGTTACATGTTCAAAACTTTATTGTGTATGAATTCTTGAAGAACATGATTGTGTTGATTTTCGTATATGTGTGCATATTCACCGCTTTTCTACATGAAATATCATATGTGATTGCATTACATATGTTTCAGAAAAGAAAACCACATGCACTTGGTTGAACTTATATTGTGTGGCAAAACTGTAAGTTTTAAGTCGACTTCATTATGAAGTAAGTCGATTAAAACTTGTGACTTTGCACATATTTTCAAAAATAGTGCAGTGTGTAATTTTGGAAAGAAAAGATTTTCAAAACTGAATTGAAGTGACAAAGTCGACTGCATGCGCAGGGAACTCGACTTAGTTATGTTTTGAATTTATGTTAATGCTTGTGAACTATAACGACTATATTTTGATTCTTAAGTCAAGAATTAATTGCAAGTCAACTGAATTAAGCGTGTAATCAATTTGGTTGGTCTGACTGCTACTAATTATTTTAACTGGTATAACTGTGTGGTTACAGTTGACTATATTAGTAGTGAAGTCGACTACTAGAGCATCTATTTTATAGAAAACTATAAATAGACGTGATATTGTTCTTCACAGAAACTTTTGTCATTCTAATATTTTCATTCTGTTGTTTCAGATTTTGATCTCTGTGAAAACGCTCCAAGAACTCATCAAGAAGACCGTGGAGATCTCTCTTGGATAGTTGCTTGAAGAGCAAGGCTGTGCTGAAAGAAAAGCTTGATCAAACTGCACAATTGAGGTGTACTGGAAATTGATCATCTACTTATCTCAATCTTGTGAAGATTCTGGCTACCCTGTTGTGATTACAGGAAGAGGATATATTGCGTTTTGGGAACTTTGAGGATTGTTCAAAGTTGACAAAGACTGTAGGAGAAGGGATATCTTGCTGCTTTCTTTGGGTGTTGTACGCCTATATTTTGGTTAGAAGGTTAGAAGGTTGGAAGATGTTCCATGGAATCAAAAAATGCAAGAGGGAATATTCTTTCCAATTTGCAAAGAATAATTGGAATAATTTCCTCCAACTTTCTCAAGGAATCTGCCTTGAGCGACGTAGCGCACAAATCCTTGAAGAAATGACTGATTTCTATAAGTGGATTTAACACGTGCATGGGTAAATAGCTAAATGCAACAGGGATTAGAGTTTCCATAAAGACATGGAAATCATGATTCTTCAACCCTTGAATACTGCCCTTATCAATATTAGCACATCGGGCAAGTTTGAATAATAACCATCTGGCATTCTAAGCTCCTTTATCCATCGACAAACTATTTTGGCCTCGTCTTTTGATAAGGGGTAATTTGCCTTTGGCTTTACCAACCTACCATTATCTTTGGGCTTCAACTCTAAGTCTCTTCATGCAAAATACAAAGGTATATCTTTCCTTTCCTTTTCATTATCTTTCATCTTGGCACTGAAATTCATGATTGTGTTGAAGATGTTGTCAAAGAAATTCTTTTCTATATGCATGACATCCAGGTTATGTCTCAGCAAGTTATCCTTTCAATACGGCAGATCCCAAAGAATGCTTCTCTTGGTCCAGTTATGCCACTCCCTGAACCCTTCAATCCTATTGATACCACTTTCATTGACTTTTGGAAAATGTTTCACTCTTCTCCAAATTTGAGATGAATTAAGCCTAGGAGGTGGCATATCTGTTTCAAGTTTCCCTCTGCGAAAAGCCTTTTTGTTCCTCCTAAACATGAGATCAATGGGCAAGAGCCTTCTATTGCAGTCACACCAATAACTTTTTCGACCATGCGTCAATAAGAATGACTTTGTGTATTCTATGCAAGGCGGACAAGCTAATCGACCGTGCGTGCTCCAACCAGATAACATGTCATACGTTGGAAAGTCATTAATAGTCCACATCAAAGCTGCCCTCATAAGAAATTTTTGCTTTCTTGATACATCATATGTCCATATACCGATCCAAAGCTTCTTCAAATCATCAATCAAAGGCTCTAAATAAACATCAATCCCTGATTTAGGATTACATGGACCTGGTATTATACACATTAAAAACATGTAAGGCTTTGTCATACATATCTCAGGTGGAAGATTGTATGGGGTAACAATCACCGGCCAACATGAATATGGTGATGCAGACGCCTGAATGTACAAAGTAAACCCATCCGAACATAGACCAAGTTGCACGTTGCGAGCATCACTGACAAATGATGGATGTTTACGATTGAAGTGCTTTCAGGCTTCACCATCAGAAGGATGACGCAACACTCCTTCACTTTTGTTACCATCATGCCATGTCATGTGTTCTGCGGTTTGAATTGAAGCGAACATCCTTTGTAATCTTGAAATGATCGGCAAATAGAACATGGACTTGAATGGAATTGTTTTTTTTTCCTCCGTCCTGGATGCAATGTCTGAAATCGAGGATGGCCACCAAACTTGCATTCCACCAATGATGCATCATTTTTCCCAGTGTCGTTGTCATAGAAATGCATACATCCATTCACACAACAATCAATCTTCTTCGCTTCCAATCCTAGCTTCGAAACACATCTTTTGGCTTTGTAGTAATTCTTCGGCAAAGAATTGTTTGGTGGTGTTAGATCTAACACCAATTTTGTAAAGTGGTCTATCGCTTGATTGGGAACGTTCCAATTAGATTTACCAGCATTAGTCTAATACACACTGACAAGTTTGACTTAAATGAACCTTCAAATACCGGTTGGCTTGCCTCAACCAAGAGATTGTAAAACCTCTAAGTGCTTTTATTTGGAGACTCTTCATCACGACTATCATCTGCTTCTTGTTCAGCATGTTGATGAAGAGCATTGTCGACCATCTCTTGCATACAGGTAAATTGATCTATCTTAGATGTATGTATAATAGTATTCGAACCTAATGCACGCCGTTTTTCATGAGCAGTGGAGGTAGAAGTGATGAGTCAATATTTTCTTGACTTCACTTAGTTTATTGTGCTAGAATTAATCAGGGAATTGTGCTTAAATATCCAGTATTTTTCCGATTTTGCTAATTGTGATTAATTTGACCGGAAATTCTAATTTTAATTAATTTGAATTATCTGTGCTAATTAATTGTAGGGAAAATTTTGGAGATACATTTTTGAATTATCTGAGCTAATTCTTTGAATCATGTTTACGGTGATGGATTTTGGATGAAATTGAAAAATGGATTTTGGATGAAATTGAAAAGCACAATTTACTTTTCTCTTATAATGAAGCGTTGATTTCGTTTTCAATTACAAGGAAAAATTTACATTGAATTTTGATTTGCACATTTTCTTTTAGATTGAAGAAAGAAGAAAAGATCTGTAGGAAAAGGCTGGAGGAAGTGACGTTCTTTTTCTTTTTTGTTTTATTGAATGAAAAGAGAAATGGAGAAGAGATGGGACGTGTCAAGAGCAGCTGGTTGTTTTGCAAAGCATCTTTTCTTTTATTTAGAATGGAGAAGCACGGTGCATTCATTTCTTTTTCTGGGACCAGACGCCGCCAATGAGTAGCTTCTACATTTCTTTTTAATTAGCTTCTATATTTCTTTTTAATTGGTGAAAGCACATTAGTTTACATTTAGAAAAGAGCTTTGCAGCTTGAGGTGATGGGACGTTTGGTAGCCATAGGTGTAGCAATGCTTTTCTTTTATTTCTTTGAGAAAAGAAGAAGGTGATTAGGTAGAAGTAGTGTACGGTGATTGCTAGTTTTCTTTTAGATTAAGGTGCATTCATTTTCTTATTTTACTTGGAGAAAAGTTGTGGCACGGTTTCCATTGGTGCAAAATGTACGTTGATGCTGGGAGAAAAAAAAAGGAGCTCACGAGATTCAATTTCATTTGTAAGGCACATTTCCTTTAATCTTCATTGAATGAAAAATATGGTGCAGCACGGTCCACATGGAGAAGGTTTTATCATTTGTTTTCTTGGAGGAAGAGTACAATGGTCACATGGATGGCTATAAACGAATTTATGTTTTCTTATTTCTTTTGCTTTAGAATATTTTACATTACATGTTTAATTTCTTTTCATCTTCTTAATTGAGTGTTGCATTTTAATAGCTTTAATTATGTTTGGATATTTGTCTATTGCACTGTTAGGTTTAACATTTTCATTTACTTTAATGTTGTCTAGTTTGTTGGGTAGTGATAATATAACTGTCATGTTAGCTTAAGTTAGTTGGGTTGGTCATTAATAAAATTACTTTGTTTCCTTGAGATTCCTTGGACTGTTCTTGTGTTTATTCTGCTCTGCCTGGCATTCTATGAAATCTGACTGTGTTCTTGCAATGGGTATACGCTTAGTTGCCCAATTGGTGATTGTATCTTCGCTTAGTTGATCGTTCTGTATAGAACACATCAGATGGAATAGGTGTATTGCGTTCACTTAGTTCATGATTATGATAGCATAATTGTCCTTCGCTTAGTCGGTTAGCTGTGTTGGATTAGAGGTTAGAGTGGTTTATTCGTGAGACTTTTGCACTTTAATTGTCATACTGCTGCTCTGATTTAGCTCAATATTTAATCTGTTGTGTGCCTGTGATTAGGTATATGCTTAGTCGCTTAATCGGTGTTTAATCTTCGCTTAGTTGATTAGAATGTATGGTGCATGACTGATTGGATTTGTGCATTGCATTCACTTAGTTTGCAATTTTGAAAACCGAATTAGCCTTCGCTTAGTTGGGTGATTCGTGTTGGATTTGAATTAGAGTAGTGTGTACTTATCATTAATCTGTGATAGGAAGCATGGTGAATGACTTGATGACCAACCATTTTCATTCTGTTTTTGATTCCGTTTTCACATTTCTGTTTTCATTTCTATTGCATTCGTGTTGTAAATTTATTTCATCTGCATTCACAACTCCCCCCACTACGTGTTTGACCTAATTTCTGAACCACAGTTTGGTCCTTGAGAGACGACCTAGGAGTCACTTCCTAGTCTATACTGCATTCTTTATGCACATTAAATTTGCATGGGGTGTGACACCCATCAAGAAGGAATTTCTTCACCATGAAATTGCCAAACCTTGTAATTTGGCATGAACCCTTTTTGGTATAGGTGAAATTTGACGACTTCATCTTTCAAAATCCTTGTACATTCACACTTGATGCATAGGCATCGAATCCCTCCATCAAGAGCATAATATTCATATCATCGAGCCGTCTCCACAAACTTATCAACTCCAAGGACAAAAGCTTCCTTCAAACCTCTCCTTCCGCTATAACAACGGTGGTACATCCATCCACGATGATTGGGAAAATGGGCCATGTTCTGTGACAAGCCAAACAAACAACAACTTAGCCAAAACAACAACACTCCATGTGACATAAGTAATAAACCTATTACTACTTAAGTCGAACATGGAAGGCAATTTGAATACTACATAGGCATGCAATAAGGGTCATGCTGAATATTATTACTCTAGTGAAGTCCTCTTTCAAAGAGTACTTACACATACTTACACATGTAGGTACTACCATAGTAGTTACACATACTTAAACCTATTTTGAGTATTAGGTAGTTGTTTGCTTTTGAATAGGATATCAAAACCACATGTTCTTATCCTACATTAGGCCAAATTCGATTTTAGGTACTTTTTAGTACACAGTTTAAGGTTTTAACTAGTGTCATTTTGAGTTATAGCTACTAGAACCATTTAGATTTGTTCCTTAGCTTCATTCTACAAGTTTAAACTTGTTAGGATGTTGTTAAACCCCTGACAAGTATACCAGATTGTATCAAGTAATAATAATCGGTAATCCCAATATCGTTCTTCCCGGAGGACTCTTAAGGCCTTATCTTTCATGTAAACAAATTGTTTAAGACTTGAGTAAAAGAAAATAATTTGAATGGTTTAAATGCAAAACAGAAATAAACATGCAAATGCAAGAATTCAATTGACTAAGAGAAACTATGAAGGAATGAGGCTGTTGGGGTTTACAATTTCATCTTATCCACCCTCATATATCTACTCTTCTTATTTATATTGCCATGCAAACTTTCTTGGTCTACCCTTAACCCAATCCCTTGGTGAAAAGAGCCTATTACTAATTACCGGCTTGCTATCCCTAGCCTCCCCTAGTAACTAATAATGCATAATAAGCAGAAGCAAAATACAATTGATCGTCCTACCCCTATCCCTAGGCGGTATTAACATAATCAAGGAATTCTCCCCAGTTCATGACATTACTGTACGTCCCCGTATCAATAAAGACAAACAACATCTACCGAATGAGTTAAACGGTAAAAGCATTAAGCAAAGGTAAAGAACCCAACAATTGATAAATCAAGCATATGCAAGCATATAAAGTAAACAAGAATTTCAATATATGAGAGTTTCAAAAGATTACATTGTTCCCCAACAACAAAGGGTTTAGTTCACCATAATCATGGTGAATCTAGATGATCCAAATGGAAGAATGGAAAACTAAACCCTAGAATTGATAAAGTGGAGCCTAAGCATCCAAGAAATCTCCTCCAAAGGTGTAAAGCTGTTGTGGACTTTGTTCTCTGCCAAAAGAATTACATTTGGATTCGCACTAGGGCTATATATAAGCCAAAAAGATAACAGAAAGATCTCATAATCCAACATATAAAAACAGACAACCGCCCAAGCGCCTAAAATGACCGCTGAGCGGTTTGCCTCAACACACGCCACCGCCCAGGCGCCTAAAATGACCGCTGAGCGTTTTGCCTCTTATCGCTCTGGACGCTCAACGTCACCGCCTGGGCGCCAGACAACAAGTTTTCTTTGCACTAGGACGCTCAACGGTGGAATTTACCGCTGAGCGGTTCACAGACTCTTCTTTTCTTCCTTTTTCTCCTTCATTCTTGAGTCTATGACCTTCCTACTTCATTAAATGCATTAATTACCGAGGGGTATTTACCTAGGGCCTATAGTCCTTCGGTAACGATTTGGTGAAATAAAAAATTTTCCTTCCTCCATTTTCAGAAATCTCCTACCCCTTTGCCCTCGTCTCTCTCGCGGTTGCCATCAGAAGTTGCTTGCGTTCTTGGGAAGTCCAATTTGCTTGCCATAAGCTCTTCTCTTGTAACGGTTCTGACGGTGAGGTTTGTCGGTGGTGGCTGGTTGTTTGCAGTTTGGGTGGGTAGGCTTCGTGACGTTTGCGACAGGGTGGTGGGTCGTGGTAGCTAACGTTTGCGCCAGTGGTGGTGGGTCGTGGAGGTTGGCTTCAGGACGACGTAGGGGTTGTAGTCTGCAGAGTGTGGCATCGTCAAGCATTTAGCTGTTGGTGGGTCGTGGAGATTAGCTTCAGGACGACGTAGGGTTGGTGGTCTGCAGAGTGTGGCATCTTCAAGCATTTTGCTGTTGAGGTTAGTTGATTACCCTGTTCTTTCTGATGAGTTTAATAATGGGAACTGTAATTTGAGTTGGCCATAATCTGTTAGATGTGCAATTTTGGTTCCATTGTATCAAAATCAAACAACTTTGACAAAATGCATCTTTCATAAGGGGAAAAAACATCAGCTGGGAGACTCATTTTATATCATGATCATAAATTGAAAAATTATAGTTTATGAAATAAGTTACTTCTCTAGCAATATGGGATTTATACGGAACAAGCAATTCTCTGACTCTCATTATGTGAGCTTCTGGCAACTACTTTGATTCAATAATAGAGAAATATTAGGCTTAAATTTAGACAAATTTGACAAAACAAATAACCAACTGTAGTGCCACAACTTCACTGGGAGATGGCAAGTTGTTGCCAAGTCTTCCATAACATACTCCAGATTGTGCATAAAGAGAATGAGTGTGTAAGTGATGGAAGAGTGAGATAGAGCCATATATGATGAGAAATAAGGCAGTTTCTAAAAATGGCAGTTTGCATAGTGTCTGTAAGAGAGATTTAGTCTACATAAACCAATGAGCAACTAAATTGGAGACAAAGATTTAGTCTATGACCAGTTAGAAAGTAGTGTCTGTAAGAGAGATCTAAGAGCATTTAATAATGGGTAGCTGGGAATAGGATAACATAACCTGTGAAATGAGGCAGTGACGTATCAATGATGGGGCGGCTATGAAAGTCTTAGATGCCACTGTTGGCTTTGTCCGAGTTTCCTTTCTCTTACAAGAACAACAAATGAACTCTAAATTGAGGTTTTGAGTAGTGGAATTGCACAACAGTGGTTATAAGTCCAATTAGAATTTTACAACAACTTTAAATCATCAAAACAAAGTTTTTTGACCTATTATTTGGCATAGAAATACCAGATTCCGAAATTTGACCTTATAATAGCTACTACAGACCCATATTCGGAAGGCCACTACTCAATTTGTTGATGAAAGATCTCGGAAGACTCATGTAAGCAAATATATAAGATTGCTTCTATTAGTAATCTTTCATTATGTTATTGTATCATTCCCTAACATTGCTTTTAATGTTTGAACATGGAGAATTTTCTACCAGACTTTCACAGGTTAGATCTGAACAAGGGTCAACTCCTACACCGGATGATACGAGTAATGTAGAAGACGACATCCGTAGGACACAGTGCTGGGTCGACATCGTTGGTGGGAAGAAGAAGGGAAGAGTGGATGGTGCAGGACAACTTGCTGCAAACTATACAGCATCGAGAGGAGGTACTCTGAAGCACCAACCTTTTTCTTCCACCAGTACTGCTGACGAGGCAGTTGTCCGCCTCACGCAGGCACTGCAGCGATGTGACCAGGAGATGATTGATTTGAAAGCAGAGTTTACAAATTTTAAGGCCATGGTCATGAGTGTCTTGCCTCAAAGTGCACAGGATCAGCTCCAGCCTTCATCAGTCCAGGCCACACCAGTCTAGCCATCTGTGGAGGAGCAAGATGATGAAGATCAATCTGAAGACTTTGTAGAATTTTAGTTTGATTTTGTTATTCATCATAGTTGTTAGAACATAGTACTGATTTTGCTACATTAGGATCACTGGTACATTTGGATGTTATTAGTACATTATGATTTGGTGACTATCTTTGCTTAGAAATGAACTATTTTGCTACATTATGATATTCTTAGAACATAATGTACATTATGCTTTTTCATCAATGAATGGATGATTTTGGGATGCATAATATGCAGGTCTGTTTGTGGTTTGAAACTTTTATGCAGGTTTGTCTGTGTTGTGAACATTTTATGCAGGTATGTGTGGTTCGATAAGAAAGACAAATATCACCCATACTTTAGTGGATGAAACCGAAGGCTTTATCGAGGGCTACTGCCCTTCGGTAATTTCCAAAGGCTTTTGCCCTTCAGTAATTACCGAGGGCTTGTGCCCTTCAGTAATTTCCGAGGGCTTCTGCCCTTCGGTAATTACCGAGGGCTTTTGCCCGTCCGTAATTACCGAAGGACAAAAGCCCTCGGTAATGGTTAGGAATAAAGGTTTTTCCGACGGAATTTTGACCGTCGCCAGGCCGTCGATAAAGCTTGGTTTCCGAGGGATTATGGAGTTTTCCGAGGGATTCCGGCCGTCGGTAATGCCCTCCATTACTGTAGTCAAAACAATGCAAAACAAGCATAATATCTCTAAAAACAGCTTTTGACTCTCATGTAACACAACTTAAGAGTTTTACTTGATTCTAAGCTCATTTTAAGCTACAAAGGGTGTGATTTAATATCAAATTTATGCATGAAAATAACGGTTTTGAGACCGTTATCACAACCCCAAACTTAAAACTTTGCTTGTCCTCAAGCAAAACAAAACAAGACTTGGCCTTCCAATTTTTCATCAAATCGTTCTACACTACATATTCTTAGCCTACAAGTCTCCACCTATATATGTCTTGTTCAGTTTCAAGATAAAATAAAGCATCTAAAAGCAAATCATCCCATCATTTCAAAGTAAGCTTAGTTCATACATCAAATACACAATAAATATACACAATCACAATAGTTATTTAATTATCTACTGACAAACCAAATTTGGTCAAGAAGCAGCTCCACAATCACAATGAAGAGACCAATGACTGGTGGGCTACACGTTTGATAGCAAATTTCTGCAACACAATATATTTGCAAACATACAAATTAGAACAAGGTAATGAACAACACAACAAACTAACTCACTTGAAAAGGATTAAAGTAGCTATGCCATACGTGACATTGATTTCTATCTCAGATTTTTCAAATAGAAAGGATACAAAAACATCACAAAAAATTATGAAAATTACCTTCAGAACAACTGCAACGTTAGCCTTACACTAGCAGTACACCAAACTTTTTAAGTACCTGTAAGCACTAGCAGTTAGCCTTACACTAGCCTGAAGCCTGAAGCCTGAAGCAATTCACAGTCCTCAAAGATTTATTACTAACGAATATATACTTGTATTTTATCATTTCTAACGAATGTAAACTTGTATTTTAAAAAACAGCAAGCAATATAATTTATTTAAAAAATCAAGCGCAATCGTGGCATTAAAATGTATAGATGACATCTTTATAATAATTAACTTGCATTAACTAAATTAAAAATGCATAATTATATCATAAATTCATAACCAAACAATTAAATTAATATGATTCACAGAAATTGTAAATCAAAAGTAGTTCACGTATTCAATTTGAGTAATTTGATTTAAATATATGAATCAATGTAACTTCTTCCCAAAATACTGTAAATTAAAAAAAATAGTGGATTCATGACAACCTTGTGGTCAAAGGAAGTGTGAGAAGACTGGTAGAAGAGGATGTTTAATCTGAGAAGAAAAAGCAGGAATAAAAGGGAGAAAGAGTATTAACATAAAATAGAATAAAAGATTAATCATTCAGAAAAGTATACAATCCAACCAATCCACCCAACCTAAAAGACAAGAAAGATGATATCTATATCCATCTACAAATAAAAAAATATGTTAAAGGAAGGAAACTGAGATGGATTAGTACGTTTATTTTAAGTGAGAAAATAAAGTAATTGAAAGAGGAGTATAGATAGATATGTACTAGTTGTCTGCAAATAAGGACAAAAAATAAAAGGCCCCCCTTTTATCTGTTGGATGGAGTATAGATAGATATGTACTAGTTCATCGACATAATTAATTTAACTGTTAGATGGATAATACTAGAGTTTCTTTTATCCATTAGAATTGAACATTTGTTAGAAAGTTTACAATAACTTAAAAACTCTACTCCAACAAGCCAGACCCCCCTTGATTACTACTTCAATTAACATAGCTAGAGGATAAAGCAGGTAAAAAGGAAATAATGCTAAAACTAACATTTCTTCGTATCCTCATTACACAAAAACAACACCTTAAAATAGCCTACTGCTACTAGCCTATTGGATGACTACCCTACAGCTCTAATAATCTAACTTCAGAAAATAATAAAAGAAAACACAAAACAATAAAATGGTAATTAATTGTAATAATTTAGCCCCACCTTTGAAGTTTGAACTACTTGGGGGTGGGTCTGTTTGGATTTCAATTCCCAAACCAACTTCCAATTTTTATTAAACACTGCACCAACATAATTGAATTTTTGTTTTTTCAGATTCAGTTAGAATGAAATCTCAGCTCAAATTCCAGTTCACTAGAAAGCTACAATTGACTTAGAAGCTACAATAAGTTGGTGTTTTTCAACTCCAATTGAATTCAACTCAACTTAATATCCTAACTGCATTTCAAACTCACACTCAGAGTGGGTGTATTTGGATTTCAATTAAAACATCCAAACCAACTTTTAGTTTTCACTAAACATTGTGTCAACATACTTAACAATTTTTCTCAAATCAAGTTTAAAATGAAAGTTCACATCAAATCCTAATTAACTTGAAATAGTTACTTTCTTTTCACTTCAAATTCTAATTAAGTGAAAAGGTACAATGGGTTACTTTATTTTCAACTCCTGTTGAATTCAAACAAACACTTACTTTCAGGCCTAGAGTCTCCATCCTATTTGGTATGAAATGATTGTAGATTCTAGAATCAATTGCTAAGAATTTCAGAGCACAAAGCCATAATTATTTATTTGTCTGAACTCATTTCCACTGAACTCAATTATAAGTGTACACAACTGAAGCAATATGGAATCATCTGACAGAGTTCAAACAACCTGAAAAGACACCAACTGCTGCTAGAAAGTAGAAGAGTTCAAAACAGATAAATTTATTTAAGCAGCAAATGCACGACGTACTACTAGCAGAGTCATACAATAGTACAAGCATTAAGCAATGCAGTTGATTTGATCATGGAGCTTTCCAAGAAGAAACTGGTGGAGTATTACCAGTCTTCCATGTATTTAGAAACCCCTACGATACTCAAACAATATGTTAGGAATCTTTATTATAAGAACCTAACAGTCACCCTCACCACTCATATGTACTCACACAAGACATAAAGAATGAAACAATGGGTATCTTATTCTCAGTAACAATCACAAAGTAAGAAGTGTAACTCGAGGGCCTAACCTCTCTCACCAGGTTCGAAACCGGTCTTTACAAAGTATACAATTGACTAAAAAAAACCCCAATACAATATAATAGAGTCCTATTTATACTATTCCTTTGCCTTCTAACCTAAACCCAATACCCATTATGCCCTCTCCCTTGTATCCTATCATTACACCCCTCTGCAGAACAACCTTGTCCTCAAGGTTGGAACCCAAAAAAAAAAAATCGGGTCGCTTGGCTCCTCTTCATCATCTTGTTTTCATCTGAAGAGAATGCACTAGATATTACCCATCAATTCATATCGGGAGGCTTAGGTGGTGGCAATTCCTTCTCCAATAACTGCTCCTTTTCCAAGATTCTCCTAGACCATATGACTGTTGTATATTGCTTTCTGACATGTGACCTCTTACCTTCTGGAGCACAAGTATTACAAATTGCTTTTGAAACTCTTTACACTACTCCCTGTCCTGAAGTTTCTTTCTTACCATCTTTACTTTTCACCACTGTAAGTAATATAAGATGGCTAAATAATAAAGATTCTGCAAGCAACCTAGAAATTCCTTTGTGGCCAATGCTAGAAGCTATATCTGCATGTTTTATAACCTCAGTAATTTCAGAAAATGGACTTGTAACAGCCCTAGTGGATGCACCCGTGGACCGTCAAACCACAGCTGGGTCACTTCCGGACAACACCGCTTTAATCCAAGGCCTCAACACTTCTTCTCCTTTCTTCACTGTTGTGACATACCCGCCACAACCTACCACTCTATCTTCACTAAAAATAGCAGCTTTATTGGCAAATGGGCTGTTACCGGGTCCAACAATGCCCAAGCCCAACATCTCCTGGACCTGCTTCTCTATTTTAGCCTTCATTAAGTCGGTATACTTATAGGATCTCACGTTTACTTGTTCAGTGCCTTCTTCAATGGTTATCCGGTGGTCCACTCTTCTAACCAGAGGAAGTCCTTGTGGCACGTCAAATACCTTCTCGAAATTCTCCTCCTGCATGAGGGTTAATCCTTTTGCCCCTGGGTTTTCCCCTGCTGTTTCAGATTGATGCAGACCCCACACCACCGCAAAAGTCTCGATCCCTATCTCCTTCTTGAACACCTCGGGAGTGATGACTTTCATCAATGATTTTCTATCACCCCTTATCACTACCTCTATTTCTGTTGGCCCATATTTCATGGTCATTTGCTTCCAATCCACCCTAATTTCCCCAACGTGGCCAACCACTCTACTCCCAGCACGACATCGACTTCCCCTAGTTCAAAGAGATAAAAATCCTCTTTAATCTCCGCTCCCTCCAGTGTTAAAGAAACTCCCATGCAACGGCCTCGCTTTTCCTTTCTCTGGTTGTCCCCCATACAAACGCGATAAGGTGTCGTCTCCTCCCTCTCTAAACCCATCTCCTTTGCCAAACTTGTCGAGATAAAGTTATGGCTCACTCCGCTATCGACGAGCACGCCTACCCTCCTATCTTGAATCCACCCCGACAACTCCATGGTATTGGATTGAGTTATTCCTCCAGCTGAATACACCGACAATGCCATGCAAAGTTGTTCCTTCAGTCCTCTTGGGTCCGCAGCTTGCAGTGCTTCGCCGTTCGATTCAGACCATCATGTCACGTTCGGCTTCGTCAGTCCTCTCCCGTTGGGTCCAGCAGTCCTCTCCTGTTCTGATTCATCCAACTACTCGGTCACTCTCGATCGACCTGGGTCACAGCGATCGGCCTCGGACCTTGTTACCTCGCCGCACGTTCGTCCCCAATACGACTTCTGCTCAACAATGGTGCCAAACCTTATCACGAGGGCTCCTTCCAAGCTTTGAACCAGTAACGAGCGCTACCTTCCATACTGAATTCTGCTAACCGGACCTTCTCCTCATCTTCCGATACTCCTTGCAAAACGAAAAATCAATCCGCTCTATTGATCCAGATTGGCAGATCCGATCCATCGAAGGTGGGTAGTTTCACCTTTTTCCTCCAATTAATCGCACCTTCAGTCCGACCACTCCCTTCTCCGCTTCCGTTCTCCCCCGTCTTCTTCACATGTCCATTGACCGACGCTTCGCTGTCCTCCGAATGGGGTTCATCTTGACACCGACCCCTTCCCGCCAAGACCTTCGTAATTTCTTTCAATTCTTGACTAATCGCTGCAGTCTCAGCCTTGATCCCCTCGACCGCAATTTCCACCGTCTCTATCCACCCCTCCATCACGTTATCTTTTCCGTCAGTCTTTCTCGCCATGTATAACCCGCGCCCCTCCGTTCAAGATCCGGCAGGTCGGACCACTTTGTTAGGAATCTTTATTATAAGAACCTAACAGTCACCCTCACCACTGATATGTACTCACACATGATAGAAAGAATGAAACAATGGATATCTTATTCTCAGTAACAATCACAAAGTAAGAAGTGTAACTCGAGGGCCTAACCCCTCTCACCAGGTTCGAAACCGGTCTTTACAAAGTATACAATTGACTAAAAAAAACCCCAATACAATATAATAGAGTCCTATTTATACTATTCCTTTGCCTTCTAACCTAAACCCAATACCCATTATGCCATCTCCCTTGTATCCTATCACAATATTAGAATTTAGACCATAACCTATATATACCTCTATAGAGCATGAAATGGAAATCTTGCCAACCACTTTTCCAGGAACTGACAGATCTAAAAGGTTAAATACCTCAGCCTCAGAATCAGAATCCTACATGATCATATAATTCAATATTAAACTTATATTCAATATTTAAGGTAAACATTTACAAAAAAAATAGGCAACAGGAGATGCAAAATGAAAACATTTAGAAAATTTTACCCTGTACATTATATTTTGAAAAATAGGGGACATCGACAAAAATTGGTCTCTATGGATAGCATATTGAGGGAAATGTGGAGAAATATCTATAGGGACTATAAGTATATTTAAACTACTTTAATGATTTTTTATTTCATTTATTCAAATGACCTTAAATTAGGAATCATCTCAATTGGAGAAATAATTTGTATTTGGTTTGTTTATTATGTTAAGAGAGGTGGATTAGAGCATGACATGAGCACTAGAAATAGAAGGTGGAAGAAGTTGAGTGAGTGATTGTTGGGGTAAATCGGCAAGTGTACTAAGTCGCACAAGTAATATAAAATGGTAAGACCAAGTATCGTATCCCAGAGGACTCTTGGCACTGAACAGTTGTGTGAAAACAAGATTAATTAAGACTTAAAAATGAAAAGAGATCATTGGGTTTGGCAAAACTAATAAAATAAAACAAAATAAAATTGATTAGTGGCAAAAGAGCACAAAGATGAATGGAGGTTGATTTGTATGAGATGGGTATGTTGTTGGGGTTAGATTTCACCAAGTTCCCTCTCATGTATATAAGAATTCTTCTTTATGAATTAATGACAATGTCCCTCACTAAATCACTTAAACCCGATCCCTAGGTAAATAAGCATGTCCCTAATTACCAGTTCATACAATTCCTAGCATTCCTAGTAAAAAGATGTGAAGATCAAGAGGTTAAGATGACTAAGACTCATACCCTCATCCCTGAGAAATATAACCAGTAGAAAATAATACTAAAATTTATTATTTAGAATTGATTGAAAATACATTCTCATATCCTCTATTTGTAACAATCTAATTATCCTAAAAAGGGAAATAGAGAAACTAGGAAAACAAAATAAAATAAAAGATTGTATATCTATTTTCTCTAATTAGGAAGATTCTAAAGATATCTTCTCTAATTACAACACTCCCCCTCAAGTTGGTAAATGAATATCAATCATTCCCAACTTGCCTACAAGATCTTGAAATCTACCCAAAGGAAGCCCTTTTGTAAAAATATCTGCTATTTGAAGTTCTGTAGGAACATGAGTTGTAATCACAAAGCCTCTGTCAAGATTATCTTTGATGAAATGTCTGTCAATCTCAATGTGTTTGGTTCTATCATGCTGTACTGGATTATGGGCTATGCTCATGGCAGACTTATTGTCACAGTGTAGTTGCACAGGGTTCTCCACTTTGACTTTAAGATCATCCAAAATGATTTTCATCCAGAGTCCTTCACACATTCCTTGAGCAAGAGCTCGAAATTCAGCTTCTGCACTAGAACGAGAAACTCTATCTTGCTTTTTGCTTCTCCATGTTATCAGACTATCTCCAAGAAACACACAATACCCAGAAGTATATTTTCTGTCAGTAATAGAACCTGCATAGTCAGCATCAGTATATATCTTCATAGTCAATGTGTCTTCCCTTTTGAATAATAGCCCCTTTCCTGGACTTGACTTCAAGTATTGGAGAATTTTGTCAACTGCTTGCATGTGTCTCTCTCTTGGATCATGCATAAATTGACTCACAACACTAACTGCATAAGCAATGTCTGGTCTTGTGTGTGATAGATAAATCAATTTGCCTACCAATCTCTGATATTGGGCTTTCTCTACAGGAGCACTTTCTTCACATCCCATTTTGTGATTCTGTTCTATAGGAACTGTTGGGGTTCTACATCCCAACTTTCCTGTTTCTTTGAGGAGATCAAGTACATATTTTCTTTGGGAGATGAAAATTCCTTTCTTGGAGTAGGCAACCTCTATTCCAAGAAAATATTTGAGTTTTCCTAGGTCTTTCATTTCAAATTAAGCTGCCAATTTATCTTTTAATGCCAATTTTTCTGTTTCATCATCTCCTGCAATAATCATATCATCCACATAGACAAGTAATAGAGTGAGTTTACCTGTAGAAGAGTGTTTTATGAATAGAGTATGATCTCCTTGGCTTTGTTTGTATCCCAAGGAAACCATTGCTTTTGTAAATCTTCCAAACCATGCTCTAGGGGATTGCTTAAGACCATACAATGCTTTCTTCAGGAGGCATACCTTGTTTCTTTCATTTTTCACTTCAAAACCTGGGGGAATCTCCATGTACACTTCCTCATCTAGATTTTCATGAAGAAAGGCATTCTTCACATCCAACTGGTGTAAGTCCCATCCAAAATGGGCAGCCAAAGCGAGAATAACTCGAACTGTATTCATCTTTGCCATTGGGGCAAATGTCTCCTCATAGTCAATCCCATATGTTTGGGTATATCCTTTTGCCACCAATCTAGCTTTATATCTTTCTATTGTCCCATCTGCCTTATGTTTCACTGTGAATATCCATCTACACCCTACTGCCTTCTTGTTTCTTGGCTTATCAACAATCTCCCAAGTTGAATTTCTTTCTAATGCATTCATCTCTTCTTTCATGGCTTGGTTCCAATGTTCAAGTTTCATGGCCTCTTGGATTGAGGTAGGAATTTCTGTGGCATCAATGGCAGCAATAAAACTTTTGTGCTTATCAGAGAGATTGTTAGTGCAAACATACTGAGAAATAGGATATTTAGCACATGATCTTCTTCCCTTTCTCAATGCAATGGGTAAATCCTCAGTAATACTTACCTCCTCATCATTGATATCTTCAGGGATCCTCACCTCCGGATTAGACAATTTTTCTTGCTCGAGAGTCGAAGTGGGTTGTTCTCTTCTTTCATATTTTTTGCGAAAAAATTTGTCTTCTTCCTCACTGTGGACTATGGTAGGTTCATTGCTCAGGTCTTGGGCATCCTGCAAAGACAAACATGGTAATGACAAGAAGGAGAGTTCATCCACTTCAAGTGCTTTCTCCCCCTGAAGTGGTGGACTAACATAAAAGGATTGTGTTTCATGAAAGGTGACATCCATGGTGACAAAGACGCGCCGACTCTGAGGATGATAACATTTGTACCCTTTTTTATTAGAAGGATACCCAATAAAGACACATTTAAGAGCTCTGGGATCTAATTTACCACGGTTAGGATGATGAGAGTGAACAAAAACAACACATCCAAAGACTCGACTAGGTAGACTCGTTAGTAGGGAAGAAGAAGGAACAAAAGACAATAGAGACTCTATAGGACTAATGCCATTTAAGATACGAGTGGGTAACCTGTTAATGAGATATGTGGCAGTTAGCACAGCTTCTCCCCAGTAATTTTTTGGAACAGACATTTGAAAAAGAAGAGCTCTAGTTACTTCAAGAAGATGACGATTCTTTCTTTCTGCAACCCCGTTTTGTTGAGGGGTATTAACACAGGTTAGTTCATGAACAATACCATTATGAGACAAAAAATTAAGAAATTCATGATTCACATATTCAGTACCATTATCAGACCTAATTTTTTTGATATTTTTTCCAAACTGATTTTGGACAAGATGGAAAAAATTAACAAAAATTTGAAAAACTTCGGATTTATTTTTCATAAGGTATGTCCATGTGACACGGGTACAATCGTCAATAAAAGTAACGAACCATCTGGCTCCAGAAATAGAATCTATGACAGGACCCCAAACATCAGAATGAATTAAATCAAATGGAGAAATACTCTTTTTATGACTAATAGGATAAGATGCACGATGGTGTTTTGAAAATTGACAAATATCACAATTAAAAGACTCAACAGATTCTTTGGTAAACAAGTGGGGAAATAAGGACTTGATAAGACTGAATGAAGGATACCCAAGCCTTTGATGATGTAACCATATTTGGGATTTTGCCCACGTCTCAGATGTTGCTTGTTGAGTCATGATTTTTGTGTTGCTTTGGTCATCAAACTCTAAAAAATACAACCCACTATGCTCTTTAGCAGTTAAAATTGTCTTCCCCATGGCAAGGTCCTGAAAAACACAATAAGTTGGAAAAAATGTTACTGAGCAATTTATATCCTTTGTGAGTTTTTGCACAGAGATAAGATTGTTAGCTAATTGAGGAACATGTTAAACATCCTTCAATACAATGGATAAGTCCAAAATTATATTCCCAGAGCCGCATATAGGTATACCCTGACCATTCGCAACTGTAATAAGTTGTTCTTTATTTCTTTTACCATATGAGTCAAAGGACACACTAAAAGGTGTCATATGATCAGTTGCACCTGAATCAAGGATCCAAATACCTTGAGACACATGATCAACAGTATTGAGGCAAATCTTACCTTTTATGGACAAAGTGCATGATCCAGAGGACTTACTCATTAATTCATCCATTGCTTTCAAAGGAATAATTTTTACTTCAAACATCCCGTAGAACGCAACGATGAGTCTCCAAGACAATAACGGTGTATGGGTCACACCGAGAAAAAAGGAGCAGAACTTTAAAAACCAGATCTATTCAAGAAAATGTCAAACGGGTCGACACAAACCCTAGGAACAGACTCAGGAGTCTCCGACGACTCTTCTGTGGTGGCGACGACGAGTGGGTCTCGCCAGAAAAAGAGAGCGAAACTTAAAACTCATATATGCTCAAATAAAGCCCAAACGAGTCGTCACCGACCCTAGGAATAGACTCAGGGTGCTCCGGCGACCCTGTCTGTGGCGGCGCCGGCGAGTGGGTCTCGCCGGAGGTGGGCGCGTGGGCTACACGCGCCGGCGACGGTGGAGGCGCGTGGCGGCGCGTGGTGGCTCCTTTCACAGAGCGACTTCCGGTGTTGTGGTCGTCGGAGTTGGGCGCACCTTTCTGCGCTATCAACGACCCCAACCGGCGACGGCGGCAGCGGCGGTGGTCGGACAGCGACGACGGCGACAGCGGCAGTGGTCGGACAGCGGCGGCGGTGCGAATGTGCAGCGGAAGGAGTTCCAAGATCGGAAGCTCTTGATACCAAGTAGAAAATAATACTAAAATTTATTATTTAGAATTGATTGAAAATACATTCTCATATCCTCTATTTGTAACAATCTAATTATCCTAAAAAGGGAAATAGAGAAACTAGGAAAACAAAATAAAATAAAAGATTGTATATCTATTTTCTCTAATTAGGAAGATTCTAAAGATATCTTCTCTAATTACAACATAACCCTTAGGAGTAATTGATGGCATACCCCTTGCCATGACCTAGCACATTAATGAAGTGTTGGAGGCATCTATGGAAGATGGGCCTAGACTCTTTTTCTTGGGCCATCTTCAGTCATCATGAAGATTTAGTAGAGTAAGAATAATGTTGGGCCTTGTATTTTGGGTCAAGTAGTTTAGATTTTATTTGGGCTTTGTTTTATGGGCCAAGTAGTCTAGATTTTATTTGGGCTTGGTATTATAGGCCTAGTGGTGTAGGATTTCAATTGGGCCTTGTATTTTGGGCCAAGTAGAATAGGATTTTGACCAAACAAGTTAACAAAGGGACAAGGCCCAAAGTTGACTATGCTTGGACCTCCAAAATGGGTGTGTTGACCAAGACGTCATCATTTTGGCTAAGCTTGGAGAACAAAGGAGAAGAATTTCGTCCTAAACATGTGGAAGCTTCCCATTGGAGAGTTTTCCTCCTAGTTAGTGGCCATGTGTCACTCTAGGAATTGAGAGTTTTTCCATAGGTAGTGGCCACATGTCACTCTCTCATTTGAGAGGATTTTTGCCACTTGTCTCCCTCCCTATTGGAGAAGAATTTCGTCCTAAACATGTGGAAGCTTCCCATTGGAGAGTTTTCCTCCTAGTTAGTGGCCATGTGTCACTCTAGGAATTAAGAGTTTTTCCATAGGTAGTGGCCACATGTCACTCTCTCATTTGAGAGGATTTTTGCCACTTGTCTCCCTCCCTATTGGAGAGGATTTCTCCTTACTCACCAAGACAACCGAGGTGGCTTTTTTAGGTTAAATTTTCAGCCCATTTTGAGACACCTTAGCCTATAAATAGAGGTGTTCTCCATCATGTAATGACCTTTGATTTAGAGTAAAGTTATGCTGCCATTTTTGTGCCATACTACTCTTTTAAGGTCACCCTAGGATAGAGCAACCCAAGTGGCCTCCTCTAGCCACCTTCCTCCAAGAGTTAGCCCAACCTCTCTTATAGAACCACCAAACACACCTTCCATCACCATACAACTCATCAAAACCATGAGCTATCAACACCTTTCACCACCGCCAAATTTCGCATCTTCATCCATTAACTTATGGCTTGATTTGCTTCTAGATTTGGCTTGTCCTAGCTAGATCATTTTGCCATCAGTAATTTAACAAGAACCTGAATTGAAAGGAACCTCCCAGCACTCATGCAATTAATAAATAATGCTATTGTATAAGCAAGAATAAAACAGATGAATTACTCTAACAATTAATGAAAAAGCATATGGAATTAAGAATCAATTCAAATACATAAGAGTTTACAAGGTTACATCATTCCCCAACAACAAATAGAAATTATTTCCCCATAGACATGGGGGAACTCTATGAACAATGGAAGAAAGAAAGAGAATGGAAGACTAAAAATTGGCTAAGAGTGTATTGATATGCTCTTCTTTGCCAGGGATGCAAAACCTAGAGCCCCAGGGTCCTTTAAATAGTGTCAAAGGCGTGCTAGAACGAAGCCCGGTCCAAAAGAATCAAAACAGAGCAGAAACAGGGCCTGATCCATGTGAATTCTCGCTCAAGCGTCACAGAGGGGCCGCCCGGGCGTGAATTAAAGGTCATTTCGGGCATGAATTGAGGGTCATGTAATGCTTGGGCGTTGAAAATGGTCGCCCAGGCTACGAAGCTCCTCCGCCCGGGCGTTGATGGTCAATGCCCCGAGCGGCGAACATCGATTTCCTTCGCTTCAGCTATGCTTCTGGACGCCCGGGAAGCGTGTTTTCCATCCTTCTGGTGCCTTTTTGACCCTTTTTGAGCTCCCTTTTCTTGGTCGTTCATCTCTTCTTCCAGTATTACCTCAATCTTTGTCAAAACAAGAGGAATTAGTCATAAAATCATTGAAATCAACTCAACTCTCCTATTCACACAATTTATTCAAAAAGGATGAGTTAGAGCAAGTTTCTAAGTGAAAAAGGGTGCTTTTAGTATCAAAATCATATCACAAATAATGGTGTTTTAAACCGTTATCAGTGATCTGGAATGGTAATGTAACATAGACAAGAAAGACATTAAAAGTAGAGTATTTTGGGAACCATTCCAAAAAAAAAAAACATAACCAATAACTGTCTTTTGTGTTTCGACCACTCTCTTTATGCTAACTATCTTTAGAATTCCAAGCTCTTTTCTCAATGCAAAATTATATTGCAGCCTAATAGAATATTCCTTTATGCTTTTCTCACCAAAACCCTCCATTCATAGGGAGTTTATATAAAACCTTTGGTAACTTCCAAATTTGACCAATCTTCCTTTATTTTTGTCCAAAATCTCTTCTAATCAATATCCTTCTTTTTTTCCTATTTATATTATACAAGTTTATGCTTCCAATAAACAGGATAATTCGCATGTTTCACCAACCTCAGAAGAAAAAAGAATAATAGAATCTTGCTCTAAGAATATGGTCAACTACTTAGATACTCTTGTTGACCCACCACTTTAGAGTTATGTATAAAAGTAAAAGTAGTATCTGATGAACATTATTTAAGGAAAAGAGAAAAAGAAATAAATGAATTTTTGCTTTACAAAATAATCCTTCACGGTCGTAAGTAACAGTTTTTCAGTTACATCACTACTAATATAATTGCCATACACCTTATGCTTATTTATGTTTCATAGGTTCATTATACTATAGTTTATTTTAAGTGCTGAAGAGAATAGGCTGTAATCACCCCTTCTATTTTAAGAAACAATTTTGAAAACCAAACATGGAGCTTTCTGCATATCGACTGAAACTTGTAAGTCTTGGCCACAATGCAACAGAAGGACTAAATGCACTGACCCAAAATAAGTAAACAGTCAGAAACGAAAGCACAGAGTAGGCAAAAGAAAACTCAAATTGGTAAGGAAAAACAACCTATTAATGTTCTATAAATCTGTCAATAGTGGTCCATGTCCCCGTTGTTGTCTCTTATTACTACAACATTGACTATAATGCTTGATCAACAAAAGGATAAAGATCTTTCGCAGTGCTCGATTTGTACTAATTCTTGGATATATACATATATCTTAAATGTTAAGGAATTGGTAAATACTGGAAAACTAAACTACTACACATAAAAGAAGACAGACCTTCTCAGATAACCACTCTTTTATGGCAAAATCATTTAAATTCACAGACAGAGAACTTACTTCCACCTCCACGCTACAAACTCCCTAGACGAAGATAGACTCTTAAGACCACGACAGAGGAGAAAAGGGAATAGTGTCCACACCTTTTCCCTAGAGTGTGCTTCACTCGACCCACTACGCAGTCCTGCAAAATGAAATGGACAAACATGGCATCACAATAGCGCCCATTTGCGAAGTCGCAAAACAACACACTTACTAATTCTGGAATGGCTCTACCACTGCCTGCGCGAACGACGAAGACAACGATCTGTGGCGAGGAAGACAACATTCTGTGGCGAGGAAGACAACGATTTGCGCAAACAAAACCTAGGCGAGGGAGACAACTATGGTTCGAAGCAACCAATTTGGGGGAATGCGTGGGCGAGGGTTTTCTGCATGGGCAAAGTATTTGGCTCGACGAATGAAAATTAGGGGAGAGAAACCGAAGTTTTGGGTTTAATGAGCGAGCAACTTACCGACGGTCTCACACCCTTAGTAATGCCTTTGGTAAAATTAATTTACCCGTGACATTTTGGCCCTCGGTAATACTTCACAGGTAATTTCCCCTTTTCCTGCCACCTTCCACATGTAAGCCATAATGTTTGAAAAGTGTGCCTCTTGCTGCTCTAGTTCATGAAATTGGGTCTACCAATGCTAACTTGCATCTTGGTGACACCGCGGTGTAGAGCTTGCAATGGTTGAAGGAGTTAAGCTCTCGAAAGTGTGAAACTAAATGGCAGTAGGTGTGCCCTCTTCCTCTTCAGCTCTCCATGTCAGCTTTTTGATAGCAGAGACTAATTCAACCACTTGATTGGTCATCCCTTGAAATTCAGATGCTGGATTTTCATGTTGCCACTGATCATAGAATTGTAGCTGCCATGGTTGTTCTGACTGAGAGTTCTCCTGCCCTAGTTTAGCATACTAGTCCCAGTATAAGTGTGGCAGCTACTGCTGCATAGGACAGGGTGGCTGCTCATGATACGGTTGACAATAGGATGGTGATTGCTATTGGAAAACTTGAGTGGCTGGCTACAAAAAATCCTTAGGAATAGGCTCATAAAACAGGTCAAATCTTGGTGGTTGAGGATTATAAGGATATGAGCAATTATCATATGCAAAATAGTAACTCATGCTTACCCAAGTGCTCACTAGAAGAACCAATCAGACCAATGAGGCCTTTATCACAAAATTCAACAAAAGAAATGAAAGAAAAGAAAATCTATACAAGCTATATGGATGCAAAGACTAACTCAACACTCTAACACTTAATTCGCTGAGTCCCCGACAACAACGCCATTTGTTAAACTTGCTTCTAGTCGCATCAAAGCTAACAAACTCAGTTTCCTCACTAATGTAGTAGAAGGATAACCAAGGGTCAATCCAAGGACTCAACTATGATTAAGTTCAAAAATATTTGGTCAAAGTCTTGTATTATTTATTTACCAATTATTTACTAATGCAATGTGGGGAAAAGAAATGAAAACAAAGAAATTAAAAAAAATAAGAAAATTTGTTTAAGGAAAGAAAGAATATGAACTAAAAGGAAAAATAAAAGAAAATAGAAATCTAAACTACCTAAGACAAAACCAACAACATCACCTAAACTACTCATAATTACTACTACAAAAGCTAATGAATCTAATTAAAACATAATAGTAAAATTAAAAAGCAACTGAAATTAACCTAAGTGGAAGCAGAACAAAATCTAAAAGGAATTAACACTACAAATATTAGAACATAGAATCATATGCAGAATCTTAACAGATCAACCAAAATTCACAAAAGAGAAAGTTAACTTGCAATCAAATTAAATCAGCAACACAAATCATTGAACCAGAATAAGAGCATAATTCAGAATTGAAACAACAAAACCGATTTCTTAGGTGAAATGCACATTGGATTGAATAAAAGAGTGCTTATAGTTCTTAGGAAGACATCCTAATAACGTGAATCCTAATCTAGGGTATTCTAGTTCATATTTCAGAACTTTCAATTAACTCATTCCACTCATTTGTCCATTCAATGTTCATTAGCCTATTAATTAATCTAAAATTCACAAACAAATGATTGAGGATAAAGTTTCAATTACACTCAGAAAGACATTCTAACTAAATTAAGCCCATCACAGGGGCTCATAGTTCATATTTCAGAACTGAATATGGCAATTTCCACTCATTCTCAATCAATGCAAATCTAAATCTAATATAAACTAAAAAGAAAAGAATAGAAACACAAATTCAGATGAATTTTTATGCTTTGGACCCATCTCTGACTTGAGAAGACATCTCGATAAAGAATGCTCACTACAAATTCATTTAATTCCAAAAGGAATTATAGAATACAGAGTCATAGAGTCCAATTCATTTTCAATGAAAAACAATTACATATTTCAAAAGCAAAGCACAAATTCAACACAAACAAGAATACAAACAAGAACACATAACAAAACTTTATTAACATGAAAATAGAATATTACAAACAATATACCAGAGATCACCAAATGAGGAGCTCACACATTGTCACGGTTCCATGAATCTCATCAGCGAAATCCAGAATCAAGAACAAGATCCCTACTCTAAGAAAAAGTAAAAACCCTAAACTATAACTAAATGCAAAATTACATAGAGTGTGAAAGTGTCTCGGTCTCTGTTAAACCCCTAGCAAGTGTACCAGATCGTATAGTGTAATAATAATCGGTAATCCCAATATCGTTCTTCCTGGAGGACTCTTAAGGCCTCATCTTTCGTGTAAACAAATTGTTTAAGACTTGAGTAAAAGAAAATAATTTCTATGGTTTAAATGCAAAACAAAAATAAATATGCAAATGCAAGAATTCAATTGACTAAGAGAAACTATGAATGAATGAGGTTGTTGGGGTTTACAATTTCATCTTATCCACCCTCATATATCTACTCTTCTTATTTACTTTGCTTATTTATCATATTTCCATGCAAACTTTCTTGGTCTACCCTTAACCCAATCCCTTGGTGAAAAGAGCCTATTACTAATTACCGGCTTGTTATCCCTAGCCTCCCCTAGTAATTAATAATGCATGATAAGCGGAAGCAAAATACAATTGATCGTCCTACTCCTATCCCTAGGCGATATTAACATAATCAAGGAATTATCCCCAGTTCATGACATTACTGTACGTCCCCGTATCAATAAAGACAAACAACATCTACCGAATGAGTTAAACGATAAAAGCATTAAATACAGGTAAAGAACCCAACAATTGATAAATCAAGCATATGCAAGCATATAAAGTAAAAAAGAATTTGGATATATGAGAGTTTCAAAAGATTACATTGTTCCCCATAAACAAAGGGTTTAGTTCACCATAATCATGGTGAACCTAGATGAAATATAATGAAAGAATGGAAAAGCAAACCCTAGGTTTGATAAAGTGGAGCCTAAGCATCCAAGAAATCTCCTCCAAGGTGTGTAGAGCAGCTCTGGATGTTTCTCTCTGCCCAAAAGAATTACATTTGGATTCGCACTAGGGCTATATATAAGCCAAAAAGATAACAGAAAGATCTCAGAATCCAAAATATAAAAACAAACAACCACTCAGGCGCCTAAAATGACCGCTGAGCGGTTTGCCTCAACACACGTCACCGCCTAGGCGCCTAAAATGACCACTAAGCGGTTTGCCTCTTGTCGTTCTGGACGCTCAGCATCACCGCCTGGGCGCCAGACATCAACTTTTCCTTGCACTAGGATGCTTAGCGGTGGAATTTACCGCTGAGCGGTTCACAGACTCTTCTTTTCTTCCTTTTTCTCCTTCATTCTTGAGTGTATGACCTTCCTACTTCATTGCCATCTTCAATTTTCATCAAAAACCCTGCAAAACAATGCAAAACAAGCATAATATCTCTAAAACCAACTTTTGACTCTCATGTAACACAACTTAAGAGTTTTACTTGATTCTAAGCTCATAAGCTACAAAGGGTGTGCTATAATATCAAATTTATGCATGAAAATAACGGTTTTGAGACCGTTATCACAACCCCAAACTTAAAACTTTGCTTGTCCTCAAGAAAAACAAAACAAGACTTGGCCTTCCAATTTTTCATAAAATAGTTCTACACTTTTCAAAACCCTTTTCTTCATGACAAGTTATTTTCCAATTCAGATTTTCAGTGGAATCTTACCAAAATGCAAGCATGCTTTCAATCCAATCTAGTTCACCTACTTCAATATTTCCCAATAGATGTTTTATTCATGAACAATCAATCCACTAAGCATAGATGTAAACCTGGATTTCAACAATTCTTACCAAGCAAGTGTTTCACTCACTCAAGTGTTTAAGGAATCACTCCACTCTTTACTATTCACATGCCACATAAAACAATATTGCCATGTATCTAAAACAATAAAAATCCTTACATGCAAATACCATCACAAGGACTTTTCCAAGGCTTGTAATGAGGCTAGGCTATCAAGAAAATTTGGTTTTTCTAGATTGTAAAATCCTTGAGTTAAGAGAGCTATTTCATCATTGAAAAGGTTCAAGTTTAAACTCTCTCTATCACCAAACTCCTTTATTCCCAACTTCTTCCTTTTTTATCAATTTTGCATTGAGTTCCTTTTTCATGCTTTTACTTTTTCCTTTTCTTCTTTACTCATGCATTTTTCTTTTCAATACTTGAACTCAATGCCCTTCTTTTGCCTTTCAATTTTCCCCATACAACCCCAAACCTGAACCTTTTAATCACATAAAATTATTCTCAACCCTACTCAAGATAAATAATTTCAAATCAAGGGTTCTCATCCTGTTTAAGGCCAAGGTTCAAAAAGGGTATAAAATTTTAAACTTCTTGGGTGAAATTTTGGCTAGATAAGGGCTTCCAAACATGGCCTAGATCATATAACATAAGCATGCAAATCAATCAATTATCAAGACTAAGGCAATATCATTCATGATTCCCTGTGAACAATACATATATCAGTAAGAACTCTAGAGCTCAAAACCTCACACACATGCTTTCTCACACATCATTCATTTATCCTGCTTAGCATCACAATCACAATCATGAACCACAATACATTCGTTCATATAATTAGTGAATCATTTAACTGGATATCAACACACATACATTCTATATCAACCACATTCAATCATTATCAAATACTTGTCATGCATTTTAATACTACCATCAGAACCATTATACAAGCCAAGCATAGACACAAAATAAAAGTTCAACCTATTCTACAAATTCAAAGTACAAAAGAAAAAGAAACTTGGGTTGCCTCCCAATAGCGCTGTTTAACGTCACGAGCTTGACCCAAACCTGTTTAACACCCATCAGTAAGTGCGAATCTTACCAACACCCATCAGTAGGTGTACCTTCCTATATCCTTCAGTGGACACATAAAAATTTAGCATCCCTCAGTAGATGTTACCCAAAAAATGTTTAAAAATTCATCAACTTACACAACCAGAATAAACCTATTCTAAAAATTGTTCTACAACAAATGGGATAAAATTAAATATCTTCAAATCTTTCCATCCTGGTTCGGATCTTCATCCTCCCAACTCATTAGTTGCCTTATATCCACTCTATTGATGGCTTTAGTAAATGGTTTTCTGATCTCTACCTTGCCATCTTCTTTGATATTTTCAACAATCCACTTCCTTTTCTTGAATTTTACCTGTGAGCCTCGTGGAAGTGGTATATCTTCTGAGTGAATTGTTCCTCCTTTATCAACCTCCTCATTTTTAGGTACTTGTAAAACATTACAACTGTAAGAATTGGTACCTGTCATGCTTTCTTCTGATGCAACTTCTCTTCTTGACTTTCTGAATCTGGATCTTTTCTTTATTCTAATATTGTTCCCTTTAGAATCAGTATATAAGAGCACATTCTTCTTATCTCGCATCATGATTCTTCCATCATGGGCACTAATGAACATTTTAGACATAGCCATGAAAGGTCTTCCAAGAATAACTGGAATCCTCTCATCATCTTCTATGCCCATAACTAGAAAGTCAGCCAAAAACTCCAGCTGCTCCATACGCACATCCACATCTTCCACCATACCTAATGGCTTTTTACTGGAACCATCCACCACCGTCACACTAAGATTAGACGGTTTTAATGTCAACCCTCCAATCTTTCTCAAGAACCGTCCAGGCATCATATTAATGCTGGATCCAGAGTCTATCATGGCTCCTTCTACCTTAAAATCATTTATAATACATGAAAGTGTCAAACAACCTGGATCTTTTACCTTAGGCGGATAATTCCTTTTTGGAGGTTGAACTTCAAATTCTTGCTCATCTTCATTTGTATCCAAATCTATCATATCTCTGAGATAAAATTTCATCCTTGCAGGAATTTGTTGGATTACAGAAGGCACCACAGTCACTTGGTTTTCTATAAATGGTCTATTGTGACTGAATTTTTCTTCCTCTTCTTTCTCACCTTCACTGCTGCTTATTTCAATGACTTCTCTTTTCTCCTCTTCCTCATCACTACTTCCAATCTCCACAACTTCCCTTTCAACTTTTCGCTTACTTCTTGTAACAACAACTTTACATTCCTCTTTAGGATTAACATCAGTGTTAGCCCTAAATTGGTGCTTCTCAGTGGTATCTACCCTTTTTGACAACTGCCCAACTTGCATCTCTAAAGATCTGATCCTAGCTTGATTACCTGCTTGATTGGACTCATAAACCTTCAAGAATTTATCAAATCTATCATTTACGTCTCTGACAACCTCTGTCAAATGGGTGACCTGCTGCCACAAAGGTGAAGGTTGCTGCTGCCTGAAACCTCTTGTTTGCCCTGATGGGAAATTCGATGCCTGGCTAATACTTGGATGATTCTTCCAAACTTTTTTGGCATTACCTTGGTAGGTATTTTGAAACTGATTTCCCATAAAATTAGCTTCTTGCTGCATCTCTTCAGGCAAAGCACATTGACCATTGATATGGTCACCACCACAGAAATCACACAACTGCTGTGTTTGGGAAACATTACGACTCCCCTTAGGAAGTTGTGAGAGAATCTTTGTTCAATTATCTAGCTTTTGAGTCAGAAGATGGTTCTGAGCTAGCATAGCGTCATCTGCAGGCAAGTGCAAAACTCCTCTCTTTTGTGTAGGTATGCCTCTTTCACTGTAATTTTCTTGCTCATTAGCAGCCATATTTTCTATCAATTCATATGCCTCATCTTCAGTCTTTTGTTTAACATTGCCTCTAGCTGAGGCATCTAGCATCATCTTTGACTGAGTGTTCAATCCTCCAAGGTATGCAAGAACCAAGGTGGTTTTGTCAAAACCATGGGTTGGCGTCTTTCTCAACAAGCCCTTAAATCTCTCCCATGCTTAACCTAAAGTCTCTTCCATACCCTGCTTGAATGATGAAATTTCCAGCTTCCCTTAAGTAACTTTGGACTGTGGAAAATATTTAGTGACAAACTTTGTAGCCACAGTCTCCCATGTGGTGAATGTTCCTTCAGGAAAGGAATTAAGCCACGTCTTAGCATTGCCCGCTAATGAGAATGGGAACAAGCTAAGCTTTTTCAAATTTACTGTTCCCAATCACACAAGGAATGCAAAACGTACCTGGGTCCTTGCACTTTTCAGGAATGTGCGGGACCGACTTACCAATAAGAGCTGATACATTCCTCCCCATGCTGATCCGTTCATTTCCCTTCATCTTCCTCCTGTGTGTGCATAACTCCTTCAAGAATTTGGCATATTTTGGTATCTGCTTGATGGCATCGAGTAGAGGTATGTTCACCTCTACCTTCCTGAAGGTCTCCAGAATTTCCCTATCCACTTCTTCCATCTTTTTGCTAGGTAGTACCCGTGAAGGGAATGGAAGAGGGATAGGTCGATCAACCAATGGAGAAGGCGCGGCAGCGGGTGTGGTGGAAGAGGGAGAAGATCCACCTGAAGAAGAACCACCGGCTGGAGAAGAAGATCCACCCACCTCAAATGCCCTACGTGGACCGTCATGGTCGTCCTCTCTAGCACAAGTGTCAGGCACGGGTGTAGGTGTAGAAGCGGGCTCTGAAGGCACAACAATCTGCTTCCCCGATCTGAGGGTAATGGCACTCACATTCTTCGGATTCTGCACTGTCTGGGATGGTAACTTATCAGAATTCTGAGACTGTGCCTGGTTAAGCTGAGTAGCCATCTGACCCATCTAGTTAGTGAGACTCTATATGGAAGCTCTAGTCTCCTGCTGAAATTGCATGTTTTGCATAGTCATCTGTTTCACTAACTCTTCCAATGTAGGCTCAGAAGAAGTAGAAGGTTGGGCTGCTGGTTGGGCAGGTGCCTCTTGCTGTTGTTGTTGTTGCTACCTCTGGTTTTGTTGCATAGGTGGAGGCACATATTTGTTAGGACCTCCAGCATTTTGGAAAGGTGGCGCCTGCTACTGATGCAGTGGCGCATTGTTCCATCTAAGATTGGGGTGATTTCTCCACCCTGGGTTGTACCTGTTGCTGGACAAATCATAATTCTGCTGTTGTTGTTGCCTGTTGTTGTATATGTTAGTAGCATAAGCTTGAGGCGCATCATGAGCAATAGAGTGTTGCAAAGTAGGACAGGCATCCGTGTAGTGGTCACTGGAAGGACAAATAGCACATAGTCGTGCAACAGATGCAGATGAAGTTGCAGGTCTCTGGTTGGTTGTCAACTGTGTCACCAACTTCGCAAGAGAGTTAATCTTGCCTTCCAACTTGCTTTCAACAGCTGATAAAGACTGGGCAACAACATCATGTACGCCCCTCACCACAATGGCATCATTCCTGGCGCTAAACTGCTGGGAGTTGGAGGCCATCTTCTCAATCAATTGCCTTGCCTCAACAGGCGTGGTGTCTCCAAGAGCTCCACCATTGGCAGCATCAATCATACCCCGATCCATGTTGTTCAAACCCTCATAGAAATACTGGAGAAGGAGTTGGTCAGGTATCTGATGGTGGGGACAGCTTGCACAAAGTGTCTTGAATCTCTCCCAATACTCATATAAGCTCTCTCCACCAAGCTGCCTAATCCCAGTTATGTCTTTTCTGATAGTCGTGGTCCGGGATGGTGGGAAATATTTCTCCAAGAATAGCCTCTTCAGGTCGTCCCAGCTAGTGACGGATCTAGGTGCCAAACTGTACAACCAATCCTTAGCAACACTTTCCAATGAATGAGAGAATGCCTTCAAGAAGATGTGTTCTTCAGGAACATCATGCAGTTTCATAGTGGAACAGACAATGTGGAATTCCTTCAAATGCTTATGTGGACTCTCACCTGCAAGACCATGAAACTTGGGCAACAAATGGATCAGTCCAGTCTTGAGAACAAATGGAACGTCCTCATCAGTAATTGGATGCACAAGCTTTCAATATCGAAATCAGGTGCAGCCATCTCCCTAAAAGTCCTCTCACGAGGTGGAGGTTGTGCCATATTGTTCTCAGTGTGAAAAATAACAGAATCAGAATCAGGATCAGGTGCAGATGCAACAGATGCAGTAGATGCAGTATGCACAAAATACTCAGCAGTGGATTCAGATTCAGCAGTAGGATGCACAATATGTAATGGAATTGACTCAAAAACAGACTCTAAAGACAAATTCCTAGAATGCCTAGCTAACCTATGGAATGTCCTATCAATCTCAGGATCAAAGGGTGGTATGGGTCCAGGATTTCCTCTAGTCATGCACTAAATCACAACACCCTGTAATCATGAAACAATAGCACAAAAATTTCAAACCACAGAAAACAACACAAGACAACACAAGACGTCACACTCACACTACAACACAACACAACTCACACAAACACAAACACAACACAAGACTTAAAACTGAACCGTTGGTCCCCGGCAATGGCGCCAAAATTTGATGGGTTGTCGCAACCCACACAAATTTAATGTGCAATTTAGAAATGCAGTATAGCTAGGAAATGACTCCTAGGTCGTCTCTCAAGGACCAATTTTGCGGTTCAAGAATTAAGTCACACACGAGGGGGGGTTTGTGAAAACGTTGTGGTGAATACGGATGAATAAAATCAAATCACTGACGCAAACAGAAACACAGACATAGATCTAAAAAAAAGGGTTTCAAAGACAGACTAAAAACGGTTGGTCATTAACTTAATTACAATGCTTCCTATCACAGATCAACAAAATAAAACCAACTCAAACCTCTAATCCAACACAATTAATCAACTAAGCGCAGTCTAATTATGTTTTCATAAAAGCGGACTAAGAGAACGCAATGTTAACATCAAATCTAATTTACACCATGCAGTTTCATCGACTAAGAGACGACTCAACACCAACTGGGCAGCTAAGTGTATACCCAATTTCGAGTGCAAATACGGATTTGGTATTAACCAAGTCAGAGTTACAATTACAAATACAGTCCAGAAATCTCAAAGAAGCAATGCAATATCGCTAATGACCAACACAGTTAATTTAAGCTATCATGACAATTAAAGTGACAAGACCAAACATATTAGACAACATTAAAACAAAAATAAAATACTAGACCCCAACAATGTGACAAACAACTATCTAACTTAATTAAAATTATTAAATGCAAAACTACATTAAAGAAATGAAAAACAACTAATCCTATTATGCAAACTAATTCAAAACAAAAGAAATAAGCAAACACAACTTTTTCCTACTAGCAATTTATGTGACCAAGTGCATCCAACCAAATTAAATTAAAAGTGCAAAAGGGCTAGAAAAACCCCTTGGGCCGTGAGCATCCTTGTGGCATTCCAAAGTCCAACTTCAAAATCAACCTTCACTAAACTATAAAATATGTTGCCTCTTGTCCCATGTGCTTCTTTCTTCAAGAAAATTGAACATAAGACAACCTCACACCATAAAAACCGTGCACTCCTCTCTCCATGCAGCAAAAATTCTTCTTCCACACACCAAGACACCAATTTACGTGAATCACCAATGCAATGGTTGCAAACAATGATTCAAAAAGTCCACAAGTCAAAAAGTACTCAATTTCTCCTACCCTTGTGCCACATAAGCAAGGTCAAATGAAAAATAAACACCAAAGACCTCCCTTCCTCATGGTAATTCTCGGCAGAAACAATGCTAGAGGCAAAACCAAAGTGGAAAAAAATTCCTTTAGTTAAAAGAAGCATCTCCTTTTGCTTGGCCAAAAGTGGTAAAAATTAAATGCATCATTCATCTCCTTTTTTTCTCTACCAACAGCCATCATTCACGTTTTCTTCCTTCAATCTACCGAAAATACACCCAAGAAAACCCAAAGTTCAATTGCAAATCAACACAAGAACAAGAAACCCAAATTTCTACTCATTTGACCCAATCAAACCTTCCTATTTCTTCAAGCTTTTGGTAAAAACGAAAATCATACTCCTAGCTCAAGGTCCAGAACCATCCAGCCATGATAATGTAGCACAAATTCTAGCTCATAAAATGCTTCCAATCAACAAGAACAAAACACAAGAAGAAAGGGTCCAAACTCAAACACCCATACACCAACTCAAGCTTCCTTCACTCCAAAACCCATCAAGAACTTCATTTTCATCATCTAATCCAAGTAAACCAAAGTAAATACGAAATTACTGCAGCAAATGAGAAGAAAAACGAAATGGAAAATGGGTCTTCATTCAACCAAAGGAAACACCATGAAAATGCAAGGAAACAACCTCAAGCTTATACTTTCAACTTCAAAGAACAAGAAAACAAAGTGGAATATGGGACGATTTTCACCACCACCAAGCAAAGATAAACAAGATTCAAGCAAGAGAAGAAGAAACATGCATTCTTTGTTCATTCCATGCTCAAAAACCGTGAAGCAGCCACCATGGTCTCGAAGAGAGAGTTCTTACAAAAAGCCTAAGCAAAATGAAGTGTAAAAATTGAAGTGGCGGCTCCTCTCTTCTCAAGGCCGAGAATTCCATAAAATGGGTGGGGACCACCTCTAAAAGAAACCCTAGGGTTTGGTGCCAAGTGTCCCACACATTGGGCTTTTACAAAATTGCCCTTAAAAGGGTCCAAAACTCCTAATTCTAATAAAGGACTTCTAGAAAACGAAATTACAACTTTAATTAGAATCTAAATGACTAAATGTTGAGCCTTTGAATGTGTCACGCCATATCCTAATGCTCCAGATGATGTTTCCACAACTTCCCTGCAACCAGAAATGCGCTTAATCAGCTCAGAAAATCCAAATTAGCACAATTACGAATTTCCGACCAAATTAAGCAGAATTCGGAAAACAGGGAAATAACAGACAATTAAACATAATTCCCTAGTTTATTTAAGTGCAATAAACTAAATACAGTTCAAGAAATAACGACTCATCAAAATATACCACACTTAGTCTTTTGCACTCCTAGGCAAAACCAAGACGAAAACCAAGGAACTACTCAAACATCAGGGAGGTGACACAGACTCGACAGACAGACAACAAAGACTCACAAAACAGAAACAAAGTTGCGCAATTTTCACAAAATCTGGACAGTGCAAGGCATAGGCAGAATCTCATACAGAGTCAATGAAAGTAGATACTCATGAAATCATCCAAACAGTTCAGTACATGGAAAACAGTCAATCAGTTCAAGAGATGAATCAAAAGCAACAGAGCCTCACAGATGCACACAATCAGTGTTTCTCTCAAGTGTTTAAGGTAAATCAATGTCACCCAATGCACTCAAGAAAGCAAACACAAATAGACTTGGCAAGCCTCTAATATCAACACTCAAGCACATACGCATGTTCAAATCAAAAGGTCTTTTCATGGTTGTAATGGGGCCAAGGACAAGGGAGGATACATTTAGATAAGAAGCTACAGACCATAAGGAACAGAGGAGCAATGGGGAACAAGTGTAAACATAGTCAAATCATACCCCGAAACCTCTAATTCAATCCTCTTCTTGACTCTATTATTCACACAATTTTTTTATTTTTCTGTATTTTTTTTTTCATCTTGTCTCTTTTCTTTTCTCTCTTTTCAAAACACAATTGTAAGAGACAAGATACACAACATTTTAACAAAAACAATCACAAGAAGAGAAGCCAACTAACCAAATCATCTGAATCTCCCAAGAGAGCACACTTATTCCCAAAACAATTCCAAAGCTCCAAAATTCCCTAAGGTTAAGGTAATCATGGTTTTTCACTTAGGGCTAGTGTATTAGCTTTAAAACAAAGAAATGGGGAAAGTATAGCCTCAAAGGGGCTAACAAATAGTCAAACAGGGTAGGCTCATCTGGCTAGAGAGGCTCAACAACAAAACGCCTTTATCACTTTCAAACATGCGCATGAATCAAGAATTATCAGCAAGAGTCAAGCCAAGGCATATGTGCAAGCAATCAAGAGACATATCACACACAAGAAAGATCATTAAATGACTCAAATCTCGTACAAGGTAATTCTGTCACAATCAATTCAACCTCTCAAACATCATAATCATCTTTCCAAGCAAAGGAAAACAAGGATTTCAAGCTAAACAGAGTATCAATGAAGTGCACAACACATCTACAACCTAAACAAAGTCCAGAGATCACGAAAAGCATGCAAACCTGTACACAAGACACAGCAAAACTAACTAGAAAATGAAACCTAAACAAAGAACAATCTCCCCTAATAGACCACACTTAAACTACACAATGTCCTCAGTGTGTCACAATCATTAGATGAACAATCAGAACAGTCAAAAGATATGGACAAAGTGCAATAAAAGTGAGAAGGGAAGGAGAAAAGAAACTCCCTGAGTCAAAGGGAAGAATAGGTGGGGTTGACCAAAGATGTCTCATCCACCATTGCATCCAACAAAGAAGGATTGCTGAGGAAAGGCTTCAGTCTGTGCCCGTTCACCTTGAAGCTTTTAGTTGTGGAAAGACTTTGAATCTCAACTGCACCATAAGGATAAACATTAGTTACAACAAAAGGTCCAATCCACTTTGATCTCAACTTACCACTCATGAGGCCGAGCCTAGAGTTGTACAATAAAACCTATTGGCCAACCTCGAAGTCCTTTCTAACAATAGAACTATCATGGAACCTCTTTGTCCTCTCCTTGTAGAACTTCGAGTTCTCATAGGCCTCTAATCGGATCTCATCCAATTCATTCAGTTGCAACTTCCTTTCCTCTCCAGCTTGGTCAATGGAGAAGTTGCAAGTCTTCACAGCCCAGTATGCCCGATGCTCAATCTCAACTGGTAGATGACATGCCTTTCCAAAGACAACCCGATAAGGAGACATCCCTATGGATGCTTTGTAGGCAGTCCTGTGGGCCCAAAGAGCATCGTCCAACCTATTACTCCAATCTTTCTTGTTGGGCTGGACAATCTTCTCCAAAATTCTCTTTATCTCCCTGTTAGAGATCTCAGCTTGCCCATTTGTTTGGGGGTGGTATGGTGTAGAAACTCAGTGCGTCACCCCATATTTCTTGAGCAAAGCCTGCATGGATCTGTTACAAAAATGGGTTCCCTGATCACTAACAATTACTCTAGGCACTCCAAACCTGCAAAAGAGGTGAGATCTAACAAAATCTACAACAACCCGAGCATCATTAGTCCTGGTGGCTCTAGCTTCCACCCATTTTGAAACATAATCCACAGCAAGGAGAATATAAGAGAAACCAAAAGAAACAGGAAAAGGACCCATAAAGTCTATACCGCAGACATTAAACACCTCACAAAATAGCATAGGCTGTTGAGGCATCTCTTGTCTCCGTGAAATTGATCCTTCTGCTCTCTGACAAGGCTCACAGGTGCTGCAAATCCTCTCCGCATCTTTGAAGATGGAAGGCCAATAGAAACCGTAGTCTAGCACTCTGCGAGCTGTTCTTTGAATCCCCAGATGACCACCAGGTGAGGAGGCATGACAAAACTGCAGGACCGAGTCAATCTCATGGTCCGGAATGCATCTCCTAGTAACCTGGTCACTGCAAAGCTTCCACAGATATCGGTCATCCCAAATATAATACTTAGCATCACTCTTAATTTTAGCAATTTGAGCACGGGATGCTAAGGGAGGAAACACAAAAGCAACCAAATAATTTACAATGTGTGCAAACCAAGGAGTAGGGTGAGTAAATGAAATCACCAACAAACTCTCATCAGGAAAGTCATCCTGGATGGGCAAAACATCAGCTTCTTTCTCAGTACTCTCAATCCTGCTGAGGTGGTCTGCAACCAAATTCTATGCTCCACTCCGGTCTTTGATTTTCAAGTCAAACATTTGGAGTAGTAGCATCCACCTGATCAATCTTGGCTTTGACTCAGCCTTTTTCAAAAGAAACTTAAGAGTTGCATGGTCAGTGTACACAATAACAGGAGATCCAAGCAAATATGATCTAAACTTATCAAGCGCAAAAACAATTGCCAACAACTCTTTTTCAGTTGTGGTATAGTTTGCTTGGGCAACATCTAAAGACCTAGAAGCATAATATATCACTCTAGGCAATCTATCAACCTTTTATGTCAACACGGCCCCTAATGCATAGTTAGACGCATCACACATAAGTTCAAAAGGGGTCGTCCAATCTGGTGCCTGAATGATCGGGGTGGTGGTCAAATCTTCCTTCAGGCAATCAAACGCCTGCTTGCATCTGTCACCAAACTCAAAGTCAACATCCTTCTGTAACAGTTTGGATAAGGGAAGCACCTTCTTGCTGAAATCCTTGATGAAGCGCCTGTAGAAACCTGCATGTCCAAGAAAAGATCGAACCTCTCGCACGCAAGAGGGGTAAGGCAACTACGAAATCACAGATATATTTGCAGGATCTACTACTATTCCCTTTTCAGAGGTGATATGCCCTTGAACCAAACCTTGTTCAACCATGAAGTGACATTTCTCAAAATTAAGAACAAGATTTGTTTCTATGCATCTTTTCAAAACTTTTTCCAGACTATCTAAACATGCATCAAAAGAGGATCCATACACAGTAAAATCATCCATAAACACCTCTATGCAACTCTCAAGAAAGTCACTAAAAATGCTAAGCATGCACCGCTGGAAGGTACCAGGGGCGTTGCATAGACCAAAGGGCATCCTCCTGTAGGCAAAAGTGCCAAAGGGGCAGATGAATGTGGTTTTCTCTTGATCCTCAGGCGCAATGTTTATTTGAAAGTAACCAGAAAAACCACCAAGAAAACAATAATGAGATTTACCTGCCAGGCGCTCCAGCATCTGATCAATGAAGGGCAGGGGGAAATGATCTTTCCTGGTCGCTTGATTCAGCCTCCTATAGTCAATGCAGACTCTCAAGTTGTTCTGCATTCTTGTGGGAATCAGCTCATCCCTCTCATATTTCACAACAGTGGGTCAGTCTTCTTGGGCACAACATGGATGGGGCTCACCCACTGACTGTCTGAAATAGGATAGATGATCCCAGCTTGCAAAAGCTTCGTCACCTCCTTCTTAGTCACGTGCATGATCACGGGGTTTTGCCTTCTCTGCGGCTGTCTCACTAGTTTTGCCCCATCTTCCAACAGAATCCTATGCATGCATGTGGATGGGCTAATACCAGGGTTGTCCGCCAAACTCCAACCTATGGCTTTCTTATGCACCCTCAACACTCCAAGCAACCTCTCCTCTTGAACAAAATCAAGGGAGGTGGAAATTATGACCGGTTTTCTCTCATCATCCTCCAAGTATACGTACTTGAGGTTTTTTGGGAGATGTTTCAGCTCAAGAGTGGGTTCCTGCAAGTCAGATTCAAGTGTACTTCCTGCAACGTGGTTAATGCATTCTGACTCTAAAGAATGTACAGGTAAAGGCAGAAAACCCATCTCATCACAATCCAGATCAATATCCATCACAGGTATATCAACAACATCATCAATATCATCCAAATCATCAAAAACACGCATATCATCAATAACCTGGACATCATCAATACCCTGGACATCACAGTTTTCATCCATATCATCATCAAATTCAACAACATTTCCAATTCCTGATTCAAACCCAGATGCTATACATGAATGTATAGAAGATAGAAAAGAATGTTTCTTCTCATGCATAGAATGAAAATCCTTAACAATGAACTCATCAACAATGTCATCCAACGTATCAATTCTAAACACAGAATGGTCCTCAACTGGAAATTTCATGGCATCAAGGATATTAAAATGTACAACAATATCAGCAAATTCCATAGACAATGTCCCAACATACACATCAATCTTGGTACGGGCAGTTTTCAAAAATGGCCTGCCTAGAATAATGGGGGCGGATCCATGAGAGAAACCGTCCTCCATCTCCAAAACATAGAAATCAGCAGGAAATATCAATTCACCTACCCTAACCAAGACATCCTCTATGTAACATGTCGGGTGGGTAACACTCCTATTGGCCAACTGAATGACCACACCCGTAGGCTGTAATGGACCAAGAGACAGAGATTTATAAATAGACAATGGCATGACATTTATAGATGCACCCCGATCAAGCATAGCATTTTCAAATTTATTGTTCCCAATCACACAAGGAATACAAAACGTACCTGGGTCCTTGTACTTTTCAGGAATGTGCGGGATCGACTTACCAATAAGAGTTGATACATTCCTCCCCATGATAATCCGTTCAATTCCCTTCATCTTCCTCTTGTGTGTGCACAACTCCTTCAAGAATTTGGCATATTTTGGTATCTGCTTGATGGCATCGAGTAGAGGTATGTTCACCTCTACCTTCCTGATGATCTCCAGAATTTCCCTATCCACCTCTTCCATCTTTTTGCTAGGTAGTGCCTGTGAAGGGAATGGAAGAGGGATAGGTCGATCAACCAATGGAGAAGGCACGGCAACGGGTGTGGTGGAAGAGGGAGAAGATCCACCTGAAGAAGAACCACCGGCTGGAGAAGAAGATCCACCCACCTCAAATGCCCTGCGTGGACCGTCATGGTCGTCCTCTCTAGCACAAGTGTCAGGCAAGGGTGTAGGTGTAGAAGCAGGCTCTGAAGGCACAACGATCTGCTTCCCCGATCTGAGGGTAATGGCACTCACATTCTTCGGATTCTGCACCGTCTGGGATGGTAACTTATCAGAATTCTGAGACTGTGCCTGGTTAAGCTGAGTAGCCATCTGACCCATCTGGTTAGTGAGACTCTGTATGGAAGCTCTAGTCTCCTGCTAAAACTGCATGTTGGGCAGGTGCCTCTTGTTGTTGTTGTTGTTGCCTCTGGTTTTGTTGCATAGGTGGAGGCACATATCTGTTAGGACCTCCAGCATTTTGGAAAGGTGGCGCCTGCTGCTGATGTTGTGGCGCATTGTTCCATCTAAGATTAGGGTGATTTCTCCACCCTGGGTTGTACCTGTTGCTGGACAAATCATAATTTTGCTGCTGTTGTTGCCTGTTGTTGTATATGTTAGTAGCATAAGCTTGAGGCGCATCATGAGCAATAGAGTGCTGCAAAGTAGGACAGGCATCCGTGTAGTGGTCATTGGAAGGACAAATAGCACATAGTCGTGCAACAGATGCAAATGAAGTTGCAGGTCTCTGGTTGGTTGTCAACTGTGTCACCAACGTCGCAAGAGAGTCAATCTTGCCTTCCAACTTGCTTTCAACAGATGATAAAGACTGGGCAACAACATCATGTACGCCCCTCACCACAATGGCATCATTCCTGGCGCTAAACTGCTGGGAGTATGAGGCCATCTTCGCAATCAATTGCCTGGCCTCAACAGGCGTGGTGTCTCCAAGAGCTCCACCACTGGCAGCATCAATCATACCCCGATCCATGTTGTTCAAACCCTCATAGAAATATTGGAGAAGGAGTTGGTCAGGTATCTAATGGTGGGGACAGCATGCACAAAGTGTCTTGAATCTCTCCCAATACTCATATAAGCTCTCTCCACCAAGCTGCCTAATCCCAGTTATGTCTTTTCTGATAGCCGTGGTCCGGGATGCTGGGAAAAATTTCTCCAAGAACAACCTCTTTAGATCGTCCCAGCTAGTGACGGATCTAGGTGCCAAACTGTACAACCAATCCTTCGCAACACATTCCAATGAATGAGGGAATGCCTTCAAGAAGATGTGCTCTTCAGGAACATCATGCGGTTTCATAGTGGAACAGTCAATGTGGAATTCCTTTCAATGCTTATGTGGACTCTCACCTGCAAGACCATGAAACTTGGGCAACAAATGGATCAGTCCAGTCTTGAGAACAAATGGAACATCCTCATCAAGATATTGGATGCACAAGCTTTCAATATCGAAATCAGGTGCAACCATCTCCCTAAAAGTCCTCTCACGAGGTGGAGGTTGTGCCATATTGTTCTCAGTGTGAAAAGAATAATAGAATCTTGTTTCACCAACCTCAGAAGCAAAAAGAATAATAGAATCTTGTTCTAAGAATATGGTCAACTACTTAGATACTCTTGTTGACCCACCACTTTAGAGCTATGTATAAAAGTAAAAGTAGTATCTGATGAACATTCTTTAAGGAAAAGAGAAAGAGAAAGAAATGAATTTTTGCTTTATAAAATAATCCTTCACGGTCGTAAGTAACAGTTTTTTAGTTACATCATTGCTAATATAATTTCCATACACCTTATGCTTATCTATGTTTCATAGGTTCATTATACTGTAGTTTATTTTAAGTGCTGAAGAGAATAGGCTGTAATCACCCCTTCTATTTTAAGAAACCATTTTAAAAACCAGACATGGAGCTTTCTGCATATCGACTGAAACTTATAAGTCTTGGTCACAATGCAACAGAAGGACTAAATGCACTGACCTAAAATAAGTAAACAATCAGAATTGAAAGCACAGAGTAGGCAAAAGCAAACTCAAATTGGTAAGGAAAAACAACCTATTAATGTTCTATAAATTTGGTCCATGTCCCTGTTGTTGTCTCCTATTACTACAACATTGACTATAATGCTTGATCAACAAAAGGATAAAGTTCTTTCGCAGTGCTCGATTTGTACTAATTCTTGGATATATACATATATCTTAAATGTTAAGGAATTGGTAAATACTGGAACACTAAACTGCTACACATAAAAGAAGATAGACCTTCTCAGATAACCACTCTTTTTTGGCAAAATCATTTAAATTCACAGACAGAGAACTTACCTCCACCTCCACGTTACAAACTCCCTAGAAGAAGATAGACTCCTAAGACCACGACAGAGGAAAAAATGGAACAGTGTCCACACCTTTGCCCTAGAGTGCACTTCACTCGACCCACTACGCAGTCCTGCAAAATGAAATGGACAAACATGGCATCACAATAGTGCCCATTTGCAAAGTCGCAAAACGACACACTTTCTAATTCTGGAATGGCTCTACTACTGCCTGCGTGAACGACGAAGATAGCGATCTGTGGCGAGGAAGACAACGTTCTATGGCGAGGAAGACAACGATTTACGCAAACAAAACCTAGGCGAGGGAGACAACTATGGTTCGAAGCAACAATTTTGGGGGAATGTGTGGGCGAGGGTTTTCTGCATGGGCAAAGTATTTGTCTCAATGAATGAAAATTGGGGGAGAGAAACTGAAGTTTTGGGTTTAATGAGCGAGCAACTTACCGACGGTCTCACACCCTCGGTAATGCCTTCGGTAAAATTAATTTACCCACGGCCTTAGGCCCTTAGTAATACTTCACAAGTAATTTCCCCTTTTCTTGCCACCTTCCACATGTAAGTCATAATGTCTGAAGAGTATGCCTCTTGCTGCTCTGATACATGAAATTGGGTCTGCCAAGGCTGACTTGCATCTTGGTGACACCGCGGTGTAGAGCTTGCAATGGTTGAAGGAGTTAAGCTCTCGAAAGTGTGAAACTCAATGGCAGTAGGTGTGCCCTCTTCCTCTTCAGCTCTCCATGTCAACTTTTTGATAGTAGAGACTAATTCAACCACTTGATTGGTGATAACGGTCTCAAAACCGTTATTTTCATGCATAAATTTGATATTAAATCACACCCCTTGTAGCTTAAAATGAGCTTAGAATCAAGTAAAACTCTTAAGTTGTGTTACATGAGAGTCGAAAGTTGTTTTTAGAGATATTATGCTTGTTTTGCATTGTTTTGCAGGGTTTTTGATGAAAATGGAAGATGGTAATGAAGTAGGAAGGTCATAGACTCAAGAATGAAGGAGAAAAAGGAAGAAAAGAAGAGTTTGTGAACCGCTCAGCGGTAAATTCCACCGCTGAGCGTCCTAGTGCAAGGAAGAGTTGTTGTCTGGCGCCCAGGCGGTGACGCTGAGCATCCAGAGCGACAAGAGGCAAACCGCTCAGCGGTCATTTTAGGCGCCTGGGCGGTGGCGTATGTTGAGGCAAACTGCTCAACGGTCATTTTAGGCGCTTGGGCAGTTGTCTGTTTTTATATTTTGGATTCTGAGATCTTTCTGTTATCTTTTTGGCTTATATATAGCCCTAGTGCGAATCCAAATGTAATTCTTTTGGTAGAGAACAACGTCCACAACAACTTTACACCTTTGGAGGAGATTTCTTAGATGCTTAGGCTCCACTTTATCAATTCTAGGGTTTGCTTTTCCATTCTTCCATTTAGTTCATCTAGTTTCACCATGATTATGGTGAACTAAACCCTTTGTTGTTGGGGAACAATGTAATCTTTTGAAACTCTCATATATTGAAATTCTTGTTTACTTTATATGCTTTCATATGCTTGATTTATCAATTGTTGGGTTCTTTACCTTTGCTTAATGCTTTTACCGTTTAACCCATTCGGTAGATGTTGTTTGTCTTTATTGATACGGGGACGTACAGTAATATCATGAACTGGGGAGAATTCCTTGATTATGTTAATACCGCCTAGGGATAGGGGTAGGACGATCAATTGTATTTTGCTTCCACTTATTGTGCATTATTAGTTACTAGGGGAGGCTAGGGATAGCAAGCCGGTAATTAGTAATAGGCTCTTTTCACAAGGGATTGGGTTAAAGGTAGACCAAGAAAGTTTGCATGGCAATATGATAAATAAGCAAAGTAAATAAGAAGAGTAGATATATGAGGGTGGATAAGATGAAATTGTAAACCCCAACAACCTCATTCATTCATAGTTTCTCTTAGTCAATTGAATTCTTGCATTTGCATGTTTATTTCTGTTTTGCATTTAAACCATTCAAATTATTTTCTTTTACTCAAGTCTTAAACAATTTGTTTACACGAAAGATAAGGCCTTAAGAGTCCTCTGGGAAGAACGATATTGGGATTATCGATTATTATTACGTGATACGATCTGGTACACTTGCCAGGGGTTTAACAATTGGTCATCCCTTGAAATTGAGATGCTAGATTTCCATTTTGCCGTTGATCATAGAATTGTAATTGCCATGGTTGTTCTGATTGAGAGTTCTCCTGCCCTGGTTCAGCATATTGGTCCCAGTATAAGTGTGGCAGCTGCTGCTGCATAGGACAGGGTGGCTGCCCATGATACGGTTGACAATAGAATGGTGATTGCTGTTGGAAAACTTGATTGGTTGGCTGCAAAAAATCCTCAGGAATAGGCTCATAAAATAGGTCAAACCTTGGTGGTTGCGCATTATAAGGAATGAACAATTATCATATGCAGAATAGTAACTCATGCTTACCCAAGTGCTCACTAGAAGAACCAATTAGACCAATGAGGCCTTTATCACAAAATTCAACAAAAGAAATGAAAGAAAAGGAAATCTATACAAGCTATTTGGATGCAAAGACTAACTCAACACTCTAACACTTAATTCGCCGAGTCCTCGGCAACAACGCCATTTGTTAAACTCGCTTCTAGTCGCATCAAAGCCAACAAACTCAGTTTCCCCACTAATGTAGTAGAGGGATAACCAAGGGTCAATCCAAGGACTCAACTATGATTAAGTTCAAAAGTATTTGGTCAAAGTCTTGTATTATTTATTTACCAATTATTTACTAATGCAATGTGGGGAAAAGAAATGAAAACAAAGAAATTAAAAAAAATAAGAAAATTTGTTTAAGGAAAGAAAGAATATGAACTAAAAGGAAAAATAAAAGAAAATAGAAATCTAAATTACCTAAGACAGAAACAACAACATGACCTAAACTACTCACAAATACTGCTACGAAAACTAATGAATCTAATTAAAACATAACACTAAAATTAAAAAGCAACTGAAATTAACCTAAGTGGAAGCAGAACAAAATCTAAAAGGAATTAACACTACAAATATTAGAACATAGAATCATATGCAGAATCTTAACAGATCAACCAAAATTCACAAAAGAGAAAGTTAACTTGCAATCAAATTAAATCAGCAACACAAATCATTGGAGCATAATAAGAGCCGAATTTAGAATTGAAACAACAAAACTGATTTATTAGGTGAAATACACATTGGATTGAATAAAAGAGTGCTTAGAGTTCTTAGGAAGACATCCTGATAGATCGCGTAAGACTTGAGAAAAGAATTTGACTTAGGTTTTTGAACGCAACACGAAAATAAACATGCAAAATGCAGTGAAACAATTGGCTAGAAGAAACTATGGATGAATGGAGTTGTTGGGGTTTACAATTTCATCTTATCCACCCTTTTATATCTACTCTTCTTATTTAATTCGCCTATTTATCATATTGTCATGCAAACTTTCTTGGTCTACCCTAAACCCAATCTCTTGGCGAGTAGAACCTATTACTAATTACTGGCTTGCTATCTCTAACCTCCTCTAGCAACTAATAATGCATGATAAACAGAAGCAAAATACAATTGATCGTCCTACCCCTATCTCTAGGCGGTATTAGCTTAATCAAGGAATTCCCCCCAGTTCATGACATTACTGTACGTCTCTGTATCAATAAAGACAAACAACATTTACCGAATGAGTTAAACGATAAAAGCATTAAGCGAAGGTAAGGAACCCAACAATTGATAATATAGGCATATGCAAGCATATGAATAAAACAACAATTTCAATATAAGAGTGTTTCAAAAGATTACATTGTTCCCCAACAATAAAGGGTTTAGTTCACCATAGACATGGTGAACTAGATGGAATTAAATGAAAGTATGGAAGAATAAACCCTAAATTTGGAAAATTGGAGCCTAAGCATCCAAGGAACCGCCTCCAAGGAGTGTAGAACAACTCTGGATGTCTCTGCCTGCAAAAAGAATACTTTGGGAATCGCACTGGGGTTATTTATAGCGCATAAAAGTAACAGAATTTAAGCCCAAGCCCATCTGATGGACACTCAACGCTTAATTTTGCCGCTAAGCAGTTTGCCTCTAATCGCAAAACTGCTCAGAGGTCCAATACGCCGCTCAGCGATGGCCCTCTAATCGCACAGGACGCTCAGCGGTGCCGCTCAAGCGAGAAGCAGTGACTTTACCCACGAAACTGGCGCTCAGCGCTAGAATTGGCGCTGAGCGGTGCACTTGACTCTTCTTTTCATCCTTTTTCTCCTTCTTTCATGAGTCTAAGTCCTCCCTTCTTTACTTCCGTCTTCAATTCTCATCAAAACCCTGTAAAATAATGCAAAACAAGCATAATATCTCTACAAACAACCTTTGACTCTCATGTGACTCAACAAAGTGTTTTACTTGAGTCTTAAGCTCATTCTAAGCCATAAAGGGTGTGTTTTAATATTAAATTTAAGTATAAAAATAACGGTTTTCTAACCGTTATCACATTCTAACTAAAGTAAGCCCATCACAGGGGCTCATAGTTCATATTTCAGAACTTAATATGGCAATTTCCACTCATTCTCAATCAATGCAAATCTAAATCTAATATATACTAAAAATAAAAGAATAGAAACACAAATTCGGATGAATTTTTATGCATTGGACCCATCTCTGACTCGAGAAGACATCTCGATAAAGAATGCTCACTACAGAGTCATTTAATTCCAAAAGGAATTATAGAATACAAGGTCACAGAGTCCAATTCATTTTCAATGAAAACCAATTACATATTTCAAAAGCAAAGAACAAATTCAACACAAACAAGAATACGAACAAGAACACAGAACAAAACTTTATTAACATGAAAAGAGAATATTAAAAACAATATACCAGAGATTACCGAATGAGGAGCTTACACATTGTCACGGTTCCATGAATCTCATCAGTGAAATCCAGAATCAAGAACAGGATCCCTACTCTAAGAAAAAGTAAAAACCATAAACTAAAACTAAATGGAAAATTGCATAGAGTGTGAAAGTGTCTCAGTCTCTGTTAAACCCCTGGCAAGTGTACCAGATCGTTATCAAGTAATATAATTGGTAAACCCAATATCGTTCTCCCAAAGGACTCAAAGGCCTTATCTTTCGTGTAAATCAATATCGCAAGACTTGTAGAGAAAATTTACTTGTGGTTTCAATGCAAAAACAAAAAGTAAACATGCAAATGAAATTGATTCAATTGACAAGAAAAAGGTATGGATGACTGAAGTTGTTGGGGTTTACAATTTCATCTTATCCACTCTCTTATATATATTCTTCTTACTAAATTTGCTTTATTATCTAATTGTTATGCAAACTTTCTTAGTCTACCCTAAACCCGATCCCTCGGCGAGAAGAGCCTACTACTAGTTATTGGCTTACTATCCCTAGTCTCACCTAGTAACTAGCAGTGCAAGTACCACAGAAGCAAAATACAATTGATCGTCCAACCCCCCTATCCCTAGGTGGTATTCCTTCATCAAGGAATTCCCTATCAGTTCATGATTTGCTCGTACGTCCCCGTATCGACAAAGGCAAACATCTATTTATCAAATGAGTTAAATGATAATAGCTTTAAGCATAGATAAAGAACCCAACAATTAATAATAACAGCATGAGCAAGCATATGAATAAAATAAGAATTTCAATATAAGAAAGTTTCAAAAGATTACATTGTCCCCCAACAACAAAGGGTTTAGTTCACCATTGACATGGTGAAACTAGATGAAATACAATGAAAGAATGGAAAAGAAAACCCTAGATTTGATAAAATGGAGCCTAAGCATCCTAGAAATCTTCTCCAAAGAGTGTAAAACAGCTCTGGACGTCTTCTTCTGCCAAAAGAATAATTTTTGAATCGCACTGAGGCTATATATAGGGCATAAAAGTAACAGAATTTAAGCCCAAGCCCAGCAGACAACTGCTCAGCATCCAATTTTACCGCTCAGCGGTTTCCCTCAAGTCGCACCACCGTTCAGCGGTCAGTTTCACCGCTCAGCAGTTTGCCTCTAATTGCTCTAGATGATCAGCGCACCGCCTGGGCGCCAGACAGTGGCTTTCCCTCGAATAATGGCGCTCAGCTGTGCATTTTGACGCTGAACAAAGCATAAACTCTTCTTTTCTTCATTTTTATTCTTCTTCCTTGAGTCTAAGACCTTCCTTCTTCAATTCCATCCTTAATTCTCATCAAAACCCTGCAAAACAATGCAAAACAAGCATAATATCTCTAAAAACAGCTCTTGACTCTCAAATGACTCAACTTAAGTGTTTTACTTAATTCTAAGCTCATTCTAAGCCATAAAGGGTGTATTTTGATATCAATTTAAGCATGAAAATAACGGATTTTAGACCGTTATCACAACCTGAAACTTAGAACTTTGCTTGTCCTCAAGCAAACAAAACAAAACTTGGCTTTCCACTTTTTCATCAAATAGTTCAACAATCCCAAAATTCATTTTCTTATGACAAGAACTACTCAATTTCAGATTTTCAGTGGAATCTAATCATATTGTATACATGCTTTCTACTCAATTCAGTTCACATGATCACATATTTCCCAACAGATGTTTTATTTATGAATGATCAATCAACTAAGCATAGATGTAATCATAGAGTTCAACAATTATCACCAAGCAAGTGTTTCAATCAATCACTCAAGTGTTTAAGAAGTCACTCCACATGTCACATGTCACATGAAACAAAATTGCCCTTCATCTAATACAATCAACATTCTTACATGTCAATTCCATCACAAGGACTTTTCCAAGGCTTATAATGAGGCTAGGATAACAAGAAAAATAGGTTCTTCTGGATCACAAAATCCTTGAGTTAAGAGAGCTATTTTAACATTTAAAGTTCAAGCACAAACTCTCTTTCTTTAACCAATCTCACTCATTCCCAACTTCTTCCCTTTCCTTTTATTTTTACATTGAGCTCATCTTTCATGCTTTTTCTTTTCTTCATGCATTTTTCTTTTTCAACACTTGAGCTCAATGCCTTTCTTTTTGCCATTCAAATTTTCCCAACAACCCCAAACTTGAACCTTTTCAACAATTATCCTCAACCCCACTCAAGGTAAATAATTTCAAAGCAAGGGTTTTCATCCTGTTTAAGGCCAAGGTTCAAAAAGGGTATAACATTTTAATCACTTTGGGTGAAAATTTGGCTAAGTAAGGGCTTCTAAAAATGGCCTTGATCGTATGACATAAACATGCAATACAATCAATTATCAAGACTCAGGCAATATCATTCATGCTTTCCTGTGAACAGTACATACAACAATGAATACTATGGAGCTCAATACCTCACACAACATGTTTTCTCACACATCATCCATTCATACACCCTGATTAGCATCATAACCACAATCATAATTCATCACACATCTGTTCACATAGCTAGTGAACTTTTCACCTGAATATCAACACAACTCAATCATCATCCACATCCAATCATCATCAAATAGATTCATCATGCAATATCATCAAGTCAAACCATAGTCAGAAATAGTGTTCAAAAATACAAAAGTACACGATAAAACCCTAGGTTGCCTCCTAGTAGCGCTTGTTTAACGTCATGAGTCTGACCCAAACCTCAAGAATCCACCAACATCATCACTGAGGAGAATTGTTCCACATCTCCTCCATATAATGTTTGAGCCTCTGACCATTCACCACTCAGCTTCGCTGCTGATCATCATCATTTGAATGCTCCAATTCCACTCCTCCATTTGGGAATACACGCTTTATCACAAAAGTTCCTGACCATTTTGATTTCAATTTTCCAGGAAATAGCTTTAACCGTGAGTTGAATAGCAACACCAACTCCCCTGGGTAGAAAGTTCACTTTATTAGCTTCCTGTCATGATAAATTTTTACCTTTTCTTTATAACTCCTGGATGAGTCATATGCATGTAACCGCATTTCTTCAAGCTCCAACAATGGATTTCTTCGTTTGCTTTGAGTTTCATGAGGATCAAAATTTAGAAATTTCAAAGCCCACAAAGCTTTATGCTCCATATCTACTTGCAAGTAACATGCTTTTCCATATACCAACTGAAAAGGTGATAATCCCATGGAAGTTTTCATGGCCGTCCTATATGCCCAGAGAGCATCATCTAATTTATGTGACCAATCTTTTCTTGAAAAAGTGATAGTCTTTTCTAAATTCTTTTGATCTCCCTGTTAGAAACTTCCTTTCGCACAACCTCTTTCATAACAGGATTAAGTCCTCTCTGCGGTTGAGCTACTGGCCTATAATCATCCTCCATAAGAATTCTGTGCATACAGTATGTGGGACTTATACCCTTAAGATCTACAATTGACCAGCCTATAGCACCTTTATTTGCTCTTAAAACTTCCATTAGCTTTTCTTCTTTTTTGGAGATAATGAAGTACTGATAATAACTGGCTTTCCTCCATTATCTTCCAAAAACACATATTTCAAGTGTGGTGGCAACTCTTTAAGTTCAATCTTACTTTCTGGAACTTTTTCTTTAAGCTCAATATTTTAAAAAAGAGCCTTTTCTACTAGAATTTCTTTTGCTGCCTCCAAATCCTGAACGCATTCTTCCTTCATTTTGTCCTCCTCTTCATTCAAATATTCACATTCATTAATAAGAGTTCTTTCCAAAATGGATGCATTACGAACTCTATTTTCTTGCCTCATACAAAGCTCTTCCATAATGTCTATTTGAAAGCATGACTTGTCATCTTTAGGATATGACATTGCTTGAAACACATCAAAATCCACCTCTTCATCTTGTACTTTGACTTTAAGCTTGCCATTTTCAACATCAATCCTATCCTGGTTGTCTTCATGAAAGGTCTTCCAAGAATCAAAGGTGCATCTCCATTTTCTTCCATCTCCATTATAACAAAATCCACTGGGAATAAGAATTTATCTACCTTGACTATTACATCTTCAGCCACTCCATATGGGTATTTGAGGGATCTATCTGCTAACTGAAGAGTCATTCTTGTTGGCTTGATTTCCAATCCTCTAATCTTTTTGAACGTAGAAAGAGGCATCAAATTAATACTAGCTCCCAGATCAATCAAAGCTTTTCCAACCTCTAACTCTCCAACAGTACATGGAATGGTAAAACTCCCTGGATCTTGTAATTTAGGAGGTAATGACCTTTGTATGACTGCGCTGCAATTCCGTTGTACCTCAATAGTTTCCTTCTCAATATACTTCCTTTTCTTCATGAGGAGTTCTTTTAAAAACTTCGCATATGATGACATTTGCTAAAGTGCCTCAGAGAATGGTATGGTTATTTCCAATTTCTTGAAAATCTCCATAAAACACTCAAACTGCTTTTCTTTCTCTTTTCTTGAATATATCTTTGGATACGGCAGTGGTTTTTCATACTCTTCTCTTTCAATTTTATAACATCCTCTTCCTGATTTTGATTCATCATATTTTTCTCTATCTCACACTCCTCCCTCTGATCACTCTTTTTTTCAATACTCTCTTTTTCTTTTTCTTTTTTCTCAACCCTTCTTTCCTCTAATATTCTCCCACTTCTAGTAACAATCTCACATGCTTCTCCCACATTACTTTTCTCAACACAATTAACATCAAACACATTCCTATTCACAATTCTCTGAAAAATTTCTTCAGATTCTGCACTTCTTTGTACTGGCATGAATTGAGGATGTTGTGGGATTCTTGAAGCTTCTATAACTGCCTGTGATAAATCAGATAACTTTTGCGTAATTATCTCCAATTGCTGAGCAATTATCTTATTCTGCTCCATCATCAAACTATTATTTTGTAACATTGAAGCTTCATTAAGAACATCAACATGTTCACTATGCGTCTCCTCATTATCTGCCATACTTTCAATCAAATCATAAGCTTCATCCTCAGTCTTCCTTCTTATGTCTCCTCCGGCTGCAACATTCAACATAATCTTTGACTGCATGTTCAGACCACCTAGGTAAGCGAGAACTAGGGTTGTCTTGTCAAACCCGTGGACTGGTGTCTTTCTCAATAGGCCTTTAAACATATCCCATGCTTGGCCGAGAGTTTCCTTCATGCCCTGTTTGAACGATGAGATCTCCAACATTCCCTGAGTAATTTTGGACTGTGGAAAATATTTGTTGACAAATTTGGTTGCCACAGTCTCCCACGTAGTGAATGTTCCTTCAGGAAAGGAATTAAGCCACGTCTTAGCATTGCCTCCCAATGAGAATGGAAACAAGCTAAGCTTTACTCTTTCGTCTGATACTCCAGTCATATTCACATTGTTGCAAATTTCACTAAATGTCGTCAAATGATCATATGGGTTCTCATTTGACAATCCATGAAATTGGTTGCTTTGTACTAGATGGATTAGTGCTGGATTCATCACCATATTAACTGTATGATTTGTAGGCATGGCTATGCTGTTGAAGTGGAAAGGGCCCACAACATTAGACTGATCCGCAAGTGTGCGTCTTGGAGGAGGTTGTTTCGCCATCTCCTCTAAGTTCTATGTAAAAGCCTCTGGTGAAGATTATAGGAGTCTTTCAGGAGAGGGAAAGATTTCACGTGATGGACGTCTAACTCTTCTTTTTCTCCTATCTGATATGCCTTCAAGAAGAGGTTGCTGGCTTTTCTTACTTCTAGTTTGTATTACTTCTTACATGCACAAGAAACAAAAACCCTAAAAGCACTTTTACAAATAAGAAAAATAAAACAAAAAAAAAATATATATATATACAATAATTACAATTACTAGTGGAAAAACGCTGTTTAACGTCGGTTATTATGGGCTTTTAACGTCACATAAGGAACCGACGTCTATTCGGGTGACTTCGGACTCGATAGGTCAGACTTCTAAAATGTCGCCGTATTTGATAGAATCTTCCTCCGCTTGAGGCCTCTCGAGTTGCTCCTGGCTTATGGTGATTCGAGTTTACAACTTTATATTTTAGTTGAAGAGAATGGATTGTAAGTTTTTTTTTTTGTATTCGATGGTTTTAATAATGTAGTGGAGGGAATTAGAGGAGTGCAAAACACAAGAAATCACCGTCCAAGAACGTTGCCGAAGGACACGAGGAAAACTGGACAAAACTCAACGAAAACGAATTTTAATCGGTTGAAATGAAAGATAATTCATCAAAGAGTAATGTAATCGGAGTAAAATTAATTTTAAACGGTGCAAAAGTGAGAAAACGAACCTGAAAAACGTAGCCCGTGGAGAGAAAATGCGAGGACGATGATGAACAATGAGTGCGCGTAACTGGTGCCTCCCGTTTGCAGTGCTTTAATGCAGACATTTAGAAGTTGATTCCCCCCATAACAGACGTCTACAGATGTCGGTTCCCCCCACAACAGACGTCTAAAAGGCTTTAGAAGTCAGAGTGGCGGGATCAGGCGTCTATATAGAGTCAAAAAGTGACTTTTTAAATTTTTGGATTTAGGTTTTAGACGTCGGTTCCCCCCATAACTGAAGTCTATAATATTTTAGACGTCAGGGCTCTCCCAACTGACGTCTATAAGTCTGACAGGTAGGTGAATAGCCATTAATTTCCGCCATATAGACGTCGGGGCTCCTCCTAACTAACGTCTATATGACTGAAAGAGATGAATTTTCACCCACTTGTCAGAAATATAGACGTCAGTTAGGAGGGCCCCGACGTCTAAAATATTATAGACGTCGGGGCACCTTCTAACTGACGTCTATATGGCCAACTTATTTACGAAAATGCCACCGGTCATCAATATACTTCGTGCTTACCCTTAACTGATGTCTAAGGGGTGATGTTAAATAGCATTTTTTCACTAATGAATAATTACACCAAGTCAAATTCAATCAATTTACTCTACTCGGAAAGTTAAACCACGAGTTCCCGGCAACGGCGCCAAAAACTTGTTAAACCCTTGGCAAGTGTACCAGATTGTTATCAAGTAATATAATTGGTAAACCCAATATCGTTCTCCCAAAGGACTCAAAGGCCTTATCTTTCGTGTAAATCAATATCGTAAGACTTGTGGAGAAAATTTACTTGTGGTTTCAATGCAAAAACAAAAAGTAAACATGCAAGTGCAGTTGATTCAATTGACAAGAAAAAGGTATGGATGAATTGAGTTGTTGGGGTTTACAATTTCATCTTATCCACTCTCTTATATCTATTCTTCTTATTAAATTTTCTTTATTATCTAATTGTTATGCAAACTTTCTTAGTCTACCCTAAACCCGATCGCTCGGCGAGAAGAGCCTTCTACTAGTTACTGGCTTACTATCCCTAGTCTCCCCTAGTAACTAGCAGTGCAAGTACCACAGAAGCAAAATACAATTGATCGTCCTACCCCCCTATCCCTAGGTAGTATTGCTTAATCAAGGAATTCCCTATCAGTTCATGACTTCCCCGTACGTCCCCGTATCGACAAAGGCAAACATCTATTTATCAAATAAGTTAAATGATGATAGCTTTAAGCATAGATAAAGAACCCAACAATTAATAATAACAGCATGAACAAGCATATGAATAAAATAAGAATTTCAATATAAGAGAGTTTCAAAAGATTACATTGTCCCCCAACAACAAAGGGTTTAGTTCACCATTGACATGGTGAAACTAGATGAAATACAATGAAAGAATGGAAAAGCAAATCCTAGATTTGATAAAATGGAGCCTAAGCATCCATGAAATCTTCTCCAAAGAGTGTAGAGCAGCTCTGGACGTCTTCTTCTACCAAAAGAATAATATTTGAATCGCATTGGGGCTATATATAGGGCATAAAAGTAACAGAATTTAAGCCCAAGCCGAGCAGACAACTGCTCAGCGTCCAATTTTACCGCTCAACGGTTTCCCTCATGTTGCACCACCGCTCAGCGGTCAGTTTCACCGCCGAGCGGTTTGCCTCTAATCGCTCTGGACGCTCAGCGTCACCGCCTCGACGCCTGACAATGGCTTTCCCTCGAATAATGGCACTCAGTGGTGCATTTTGACGTTGAGCGGTGCATAGACTCTTCTTTTCTTCATTTTTTTCTTCTTCCTTGAGTTTAAGACCTTCCTTCTACAATTCCATCCTTAATTCTCATCAAAACCCTGCAAAACAATGCTAAACAAGCATAATATCTCTAAAAATAGCTTTTGACTCTAAAATGACTCAACGTAAGTGTTTTACTTAATTCTAAGCTCATTCTAAGCCATAAAGGGTGTATTTTGATATCAATTTAAGCATGAAAATAACGGTTTTTAGACCGTTATCAGTCTCCTCTTTTCTACAAGACAAAAGCCTCTTTATATAGGGTCAGAAAAACAAAGAAAATGAAAGAAAATGAAAGGGGGAAAAGGGAAAGGAAACTTGCTTTTGACGCTTTGGGCTTCACCTTGATCCAACGGCTTCCAAAATCTTTGTTCTCCAAACCCTCCAATCAACTTAAGCTTCGGTCAACTTCTTCTCCGAGCAGGATCGCGCTCTAGTCACGTCTTCAGGTCCACCTGTAATTTGCTTCTCGTAAGGGTCATGCATCCCGTGGAGTTCCCTCCTTCTCACTCGAAGCCCTAGGTTATGGGTGTTTCATTTCTCTCCAAATTAAGAATGCTCAAGAGATTGATTTCTTCAAATGAAATGCATGAGCCAGAACCCCTAAGGAAGCTGCAACGAAACTCAATGTTTCATTAATTGGCTTCTCCAAAATGCAGCGTTCCAATTAGTTGGAGATCAGCCCAGCATAATAGCCTTGCACGGCCCAATCAAAGCACTCAATTCTAGCTAAAATTAGCACCAGCGTTGGCCCAATCTACAGCAATAGCAGCCAATGAAAAATAAGCACTTAAGTAGCCCAAATCCAGCTAGTAGCAGCCAACCCAATTACAAATCATGTGCAGCGGCCCAATCATTCTTGTGCATCAGACCTATGTCAGCCCAATCTTCTAATTAATTTCAAATTCCTAATGTAGTGGCAGCAGCCCACTCTTTCTCATATCTGCATCAAAGGAAAAAAAATCAATATCAAATTAAAGAAAAGAAAAAGAAATCTAACAATTAAAAAGAAAAAAATTTATTATAGATTTTCTAAAAAAAATATAAATTTTCTAATTAATAACAAAGACTAAAAATTACATCTAAAAATCTATTTTTAACTAAAATTTTGTAAAACTAAAGAATTTAACGAAAAACCTAAATCTATCTTAATTTTAAACAATTAAAGACTAAAATGAATTAAAAAGGACTTCTAAACACAGAAAAATATGTAAATTTGGAGAGTTATCAATTCCTCGACTAAACGAAGACATTTCTTTGTTAACGATGAAGAAAACCAGAGGAAAATGTTTACACTTATGAATTTGAAGTAGTACCCTTCGAAAACCTACACTACATAACTTCCATAATCAAATTCATGTTAACTTTTTCTTATTTTTTTTAGTTACTTCATGTGTTTCGTTCTAATGCATTGGGATTCATTTTAGATGTTTTATTTTAAGGGGGTATAGGACGTCGGTTATCTCAGAAAATCGATGTCAACAATGAATAAACTTCAGGTCTTTGCATCGAGGGTACTCAAAATTCGACGTCAACTGTGTAAATAGATTCAAAATTTAAATTGTCTTTAAGTTGTTTCCACCCTTAGAAATCAGATAGCTCTGAAATCTAATGGATGAGTAAAACTTAAGGAAAATTTAAAAAATAATCATACATTGTTAAATGATAAAGTTGAACAACTTTTGTAAATAATTATTTTAGAGCTTAAAATTGTTTCAACACTAAATATATTGTGAACCATATTTCTTTTTCCTAAGCACTTTCCTTTCAGTAAGATATTTTAACCATTTCTGTACTATAAAAAACATTTTGTTGACTTGAATTTCGAAGGGCACCTTCATATGAAATGATGATGAATGAGCCACTTTCAAGTTCAAGTTAGCAAATTGCAATAATGAAGAACAGAAATGCTTGGAAATCTAAGGAAAAGAAAATGCAAACGAAATAAACACGAATCCTAATATGTTCAATATTGAAACAGGAGAAAAGGGATTATGTGAAATTCAAGCTATATTTATAAATGAACCGATGACATACATCGTGTAATAATGCTTAGTAACTGCCACCATCTCGTATGAACGTCGAAGCCCTGCCGCATTCGACATTCAAACATCAATCATAGAAAAAATAATATATGTCGTTTGATTCATATGATAACAAATTGACTTCCCGCCCCCCAAAAATTGTCTACTTTTCAATTACCGAGGTGAGATTTAGAGGGATCGAAGTTAAAAAGTTTGATGTGTCCCTCTATATTTATATAATTCCACTTTCAATTTTTCTAAGTTAGTATAATCGATTCTAAGTAATAAAGAATTTATTCAAAGCGTTATAAATTAAGAAGTGCAAATGAGCTTTTAATGATTATTTATGGTGACATTAATGACAACGTGGCTGGATATTGATCACACATTTGTTAAAATACTAAAAAGCATAGAAATAATGCATGAGAGGGTTCAAATTTGTTTTTCTAATAATGTTAATCATAGTATTTTTTTGATATCATAATCATTTATACTAATAACTTATTATAACTATTAAACTTTTCAAAGTAATTTTTTTAAATTTGACCAAATTTTTTGTCTAAGAGTTCGTTTGAATTTTTATCGTCGTCGTCGACTTTTTAAAATTTGACTGTTTATAACCGCTTATGTAGTTGTTGGTGATTGGTCCGTGATGAGTCGATATTTTATTGATTTCACTTAGTTTATTGTGCTAGAATTAATCAGGGAATTGTGCTTAATTGTCCAATATTTTTCTGTATTTACTAATTGTGCTTAATTTGACCGGAAATTCTAATTTTAATTAATTTGAATTTTCTGAGCTAATTAATTGCATTATTTATTGCAGGAAAATTTTGGACATACATTTTGGAGCATTAGGAAGGAGGCAGATAAATTAAAGACTCTCCAATTAGACAAACTTTTATATTTTGGGCCAATTTTTGGTAAAAGATGTGAGGCCCAAAAAGTGATTTAGGGTTAGAATATTTTATTTTTATTTTGTTAAAAGAGAGAAAGGAAGGTACGGTGTCCTACCTTTAGGAGGCCGACACACACTTTTTATTATTCACTTGGCTGGAACATTTTTAGATAGCATTTTTCTTCTTTGAACAATGTTAACGGCGATGGCATTTTTTAGATAGCATTTTTTAAAAGCTCCACCTTAATTTCATATTGCTGAATTGTCTTCCTGTTTAGTTTTATGCATTTTTCTACTACAGCTTCATTTAAGGAGGCAACAGCCGACACTTCATTCTCGGATGGCTGGAACGGGTTTTGCACAGCAGTTGCCGACACACTCTTTTTCACCTTTTTGGTTTTGGCTTAAAACATTTCTTTAAGAAGCTGCTGCCGCCACTTGTTTTCAAGATCTTGGTCATTTTTATTTTTGCTGGAACGTTTTTCCTTTGGAGAATGTAGAATCCAGCAACCTTTTGCTTTAGGTTCCTTTTGGCTTTGTTGCGGTGTTCAATTTTTATTCCACAAATTTAATTGTTGTTTAGTCGTGAAGAAGTGTGCACACGGTGACGACTGTGAGGGATTTTTTTTTTTATTTATCACTTGGTTTTCTTGGAGAAAGAGGCCGTGATTTATTTAGCTTGAAAAGAAAAAAATGCAAATGCCTTTATGTGCACGGTGATTAACAGAGGCAATGAATTTTGGCATGTTTATTTTATTCACGCTGATTCACTTTGGTTTTGGTGTACCGCACGCTGATTTCATCAAGCAGAAGAAATTGCACACATTCATTTTCTTCTTAGCGGTGCACGGGAATTTTAGAAGCAAACATGGAGAATGAAGAGGTGTGCTCACAGTGCAACTGACATCCATATCTTGTGTTTCTTTTAGATTAATTTGCTTTGGAGAAATAACGTTCAGAGATGTGTCGTTTGGGAATTTGTTTTAGAAGCTTTCAATTTCATTTTTTACTTGGGAGGAGAGTTTGATTTATTTTATTTTCTTGCATAAGTTAGTTCGGATGGAGATTTTCTAGAGCACAATCAATTTCCTTAGGAGAAGCATTTTCAATTAGCTTGGAGATGCACACTTGCTACGACCTCATATGGGAATTGGGAGAAATACCTTTAATTTCTTTTAGAAAAAGCATTGCCTCTTATTTTATCTACAATATGCATTTTATTTAATAGTTTAAGCGTTGCATGTCTTCTTTTATTCCAGCTGTTTAGTGTTTCAATTTGTCAATGCCCTGTTTCTTTGAATTTTTATTTCAAGCTGCAATGTGTATTTCAATCTTTAGTTAAGTGTTTCTTTATTATCTGCTGCATGTTAATTAGTTTACACATCTTGCTTTAGGACTGTTCAGTTTGTTGTTTTCATGTTGTCTGTGATGTTCGATTGTATTGATTTAACTGTGATGTTAGCTTAAGTTAGTTGGTTGGTTGCTAATAAAATTACAGTGTTTCCTTGAGATTTCCCGGACTGTCTTTATGTTTACTCTGCTCTGCCTGACACTCTATGAAATCTGACTGTGTTCTTGCAACGGGTATACGCTTAGTTGCCTAGTTGGTGATTGTATCTTCACTTAGTTGATCAATCTGTATAGAACACATTGGATGTAATAGGTGTATTGTGTTCACTTAGTATGCGATTATGATAGCATGATTAACCTTCGCTTAGTTGGTTAGCTGTGTTGGATTAGAGGTTAGAGTATTTTATTCATGAGATCTGTGCACTTTTATTGCCATGCTGCTACTCTGATTTAGCCCAATATTTAATCTGTTGTGTGCTTGTGATTAGGTATACGCTTAGTTTCCTAATCGGTGTTTAATTTGCGCTTAGTTGATTAGACTGTATGGTGCATGACTGATTAAATTTGAGCATTGCATTTGCTTAGTTTGCAATTCTGAAGACTGAATTAGCCTTCGCTTAGTTGGTTGATTCGTGTTGGATTTGGATTAGAGTAGCATGTACTTGTCGTTAATCTGTGATTGGAAGCATAATGATTGAGTTAATGACCAACCGTTTTTATTCTGTATTTGATTCCATTTTTACATTTCTGTTTGCATTTCTATTTACATTTTTGTTTGCATCTGTTTTTTAATTTAATTCATCTGCATTCACAAAACCTTTCAAAAAACCCCCCACCACTTCGTGTTTGACCTGATTCTCAAACCACAGTTTGGTCCTTGAGAGACGACCTAGGAGTCACTTCCTAGAGTATACTACATACTTTATGCACATTAAATTTGTATGGGGTGCGACACCCATCAGTCCGTTTCAAATATATAGACCAATAAAATAGTGACACATAGTCTATTGTCAAAAAGTTGTTAACATATCATGTTCCTTAATTAACAAAATTTTGGTTGTGGTTGAATTCTGCCTCATTTCTATCATGAAGTGGCCTTTCCATCTCGACTATTTGCTTGGACTGGAGGTTGATAAGACAGAGATGGAGATGCCACTATCTAACAGATTGATAAGTAAAGAAGGAATCGCCACAAAGATGTTAATCTTTATAAGAATCAGAGTTCTAAACCAATAACCAAGAGAATCATCTCTCAAAAATTCAAATGCATATTATGACTTCCAAAGTGGCCATATATGTATTTTGTGCCCCTACATATAGGTATAAATGTATAAGGCACCTAAGAAACCCTAAAAGAAAGTCCAATGACATTGGGTCGACTTTCAACTTATACTTATGTGTCTCGACCTGTAGTCTGAATCACCCATCCCAACATTCATTTAGGGTCAACCAGTCTCGACCGTTAGTCATACCTATCTTAATCATAAAACTTTTAACATGAGAGAAAAGAAATATAAGGTTTGGGAATGTTGTTGAATCTAATAAAAAAAGAATTATTTACGGTGTAAATTATGTTAACTTTTTTATATGAAAAAAGTTAGTTCGGATGTTAAAAGAACATTCATTTCAAATAACTTTTAATAATATAATATTATTTATTATGATTTTAATTATTCTGATGTATAACTAAAACTAAATTCACTAGTAAAAAAAAGGGATTTTAACTCGCGCATTTGACACCGATTTAGATGTAACCGAAGCAAAAAATGGTGCGGTGGCATTTTTGTAATTATCGCAAACGTATATGCCTCGGTTCAAAAAGAATCGATGCCTAAAACTGGTGCGGTGGTATTTTTGTAATTATTGGCAAAGGTATATGCCTCGGTTCAAAAAGAACCGATGCCTAAAACTGGTGCGGTGGCATTTTTGTAATTATCGCGCATAGGTATATGCCTCGGTTAAAAAAGAACCGATGCCTAAAGTAACTGAAACTTTTTTTTTTTTTTTGAGAGGTTTTAGGCAGCGGTACTTTATAGAACCGAGGCCATAGACCCTTATTGCCTCGGTTAAAAAAATAACTGAGGTAATAACATGTTTTTAGGGTTATATTTTGCAAACAGAGTCTCTTGCACATTTGAAACATTTCTAATCTTCTTTGCGCCGTTGCTGCTCTCTCCACGCCTTCCAGACCATTATCTTCCATTTCTTTCTTTTTTTTTTCTTTCGTTTTTCGTTGAATAATTATTTCTCTACCATTGTCTTTCATTTTTACCGATTAATTTTGTGCACATGTGCTCTTTGGATTTTTATTTCGTTTTGTTTCAGCACAAAAGCCTCCTTCAACCTTCAAGGTTATTTTCATTGTAAGTTTTTGATGTTTTCGTTTTGTAAAGTTTGAAAAAAAAACATATTTTTTTTGTAAAAATAGAAAACGATTAACCGGACTGAAAGTTAGAGTCTTTTTAAGATTTGCAATGCAAATATTTTTTAAACTTCAGATTACAGGTCTGTTTCTAGGTTTGTGTTCTTGTATATATGCTATGGAATGTTTGCAGAAACAAACAATTTTTTTTTTAAAAAAATACATACTTTAGACAGCGGTTCTAGATCCCAACCGAGGCAATAATCATAAGTTTTTACTTCGGTTTTTGAGCCGAGGTCAAAAATCCAGACTTTTTACCTCACTTGAATATACCTCGGTTCTGTAACCGCGGTCATAAACCCAAAACAACCGAGGTAATAGCCCTTCGTTGCACTAGTGATTCTCATAATTATTATTATTATTATTATTTTCCATATGAAATTAAAATAATATTTTAAAGAAATAAAGTTTTATTCTCTTTAAATTTCACCCATAAATCTTTCTTAAATTTAATAATATGTAAATATTACAAGATAAATTTACACAAATTAATAATATAAAAATATCAAAAAGAAACTTTAAATCTTATCTTAAAATATAATGATAACGGGAAGTTGTGGGAGGTTTTATGAAGGAAAAAAGGAAGCAAAAGGGCGCGAGGCTGAAGAAGAAGACGTCGAATAACTGTAGAATTCGACGTATCCTTTGTCTTTCTTCAAAATCTTTCTCTTCTGACTAACAATTAGTATGTCAATATTCGAATGCACTCAATATTCGAACATAACTGTATAAAAATAATTTGCATTGAAGTTGTTTCCACCATAAGAAATCAAATAGCTCTGAAATCTAATGGTAGATGACAACGACAAAGACCCAAGTAGTTTGACGTTATATTAAATGATTAAAAAGCAAAAGAAAAAATAATATAAAAGGGGCACAACTTTTGGCTTCTAGTTGAAGACAACGTCTAAGACCCGTACAGATTGACGTAACTTTGATGAACTTATATTGTGTGGCAAATCTGCAAGTCCTAAGTCGACTTCATCATTAATTGAATCGACTAAGACTAAAGACTTTGCACAGATTTTCAAATACAGTGCTATGTGAGATTTTACATTGAAAAGAATTTCAATTTGTGCAGATGTGTCAAAGTCGACTGTATGCGCTTTGCATTCGACTTTGTTAGGTGTTTGATTTGAAATTTTGTTATGCTTGTGAATAGTAACGACTATATTTTTAAAATTTAGTTAAGCATTGAATGAGGTCAACTGTATTGAATGTGGAATTAATTTGTTTGACTTGACTGCTATTAGTTTGCTTAACTATTATAACTGTCAGGAGACAGTCGACTCTATTAGTAGCTTAGTCGACTACAGGAGCGTCTGATTTATGGAAATCTGTAAATAGACGACACCTGAGTTATTTAGATAACTTTTGGAAGAACTGACATTTTCATATTCTGTTTCAGATTGTTTCTCTATGTTTTAATGCTCCAAGAACTCATCAAGAAGACTGTGGAGATCATTCTTTGAAGATGTTCTGAAGGAGAATTCTGCTGTGCTCATTGCTTGATCATTATCTGCACAATTGAGGTGTTCTTTGGTTGATCAAGGCTCATGTTAGCATTCATTGGTTGCTGTTGTACCTGTTGTGATTACATGGGGTACACTCGTGGAGTCTGGACACTTTGAGGATTGTTCAAAGTAGGTTGAAGATGTAGGATAGGGGATTCTTGTTGCAGATCTTTGTTGTTTGTATTGCCTATATTTTGGTTAGAGTGTTAGAGAGGTGTTTTATATTTTTGATGGAGAGGTCTCTATAAAAGCCTTGTTTTAAAAACCTTGACCATTATAGTGCATTTGCTTCCTAGGATTGGAAGGAGACTGGATGTAGGCATTGAGGTCGAACCAATGTAAAAACCTGTGTTTGAATTCTCTATCCTTACACTTACATTCAGTCGACTTTACTATTTTCGTAGTTTACTTAGTAATACCGCTGCACTTAAATTTTTCATTACTTGCGATTCAAGAAATTGTGCAAAGCGTTCTACTTTGTGAAAAAGATTTTAAAAAGATTCTGATTTTGGAACCTCACCAATTCACCCCTTCTCTTGGTATTGAAACTGAGCCAACCTATTTTCCAACAATTGGTATCAGAGCTGGTTTTCATAAGATATTTGAAAAACTAGTAGACTTCTATTTTTCTTGAATCGACTATATACCTGGGGATGGCTTCCAGTTTTAAAACTTTTGGTGAAGGTGCATCTACAAACAAACCACCTCTGTGTGGTGGTGAAAATTATCCTTTTTGGAAAATCAAAATACAAATATTTTTTGAATCCATGGATAGAGGTATTTAGGATGCAACTTTGAATGATCCTTTTAAGCCTACTCATACTGTTGATGAAAAAACTGTTTTGAAAATTTTTTCTGAGTGGTCTCAAGATGAATATAGAAAATTACAGTATGATGTCAAAGCTAGAATTCTTTGATTCAAGAGTATGAACTTTTTAGGATGAAGGCTGGAGAGACAATCTATGATATCTACAAAAGATTCACACATATTTTAAATCACCTTATGGCTCTTGGCAAAGTGTTTGACAAAGAGGAAATCAATATGAAGATATTGAAGAGTCTGAACAAAAGCTGGCAACCAAAACTCACTACAATCTCAGAATCCAAACCTTACAAGCATGAATTGGCTACCTTGTTCGGCAAGTTAAGAGAAAATGAGTTAGAACTAGGAAGGTTGAAGGATGGAGATTCAAGAAAAGAAATCCATTGCTCTGAAAGCTACAAGCAAAAAGGCCTCAAAGTCATAGGATGACTCAGATGCAGAGATGGACGACAAAGAAATGATGACAAATATGGTAAGGAAGCTTAGTCGACTTATGAAAAATGATAGTCAACTTACTAACCATGAAGGTCACAGCAAAGCAAAGAAAGGCTTCAGATCAAATGTTGTCCAATTCTACGAATGTGGAAAAGAAGCACATATCAAACCAGATTGTCCAGAATTAAAGCCAAAGCAGAAAGCCAATAGAAGGTTTCCACAAGACAAAAACAGAAAGTACAAAGGAGCTTACATTGCCTGGGAAAACAGTGATTCTGATGCATCAAGTGATGAAGATGTTGATCATGAAGAAGAATCAAATATATGCTATATGGCTGGAACATTAGTGGCTGACGAAGATAGTGACTCAGATTTTGAGAATGAGCCAATAGAAGTGAAGTACTATATATTGTTAGATGCATTCAAAGAAATCCATGCTGAAGCTATGTGACTACAATACAAGGTTAATCGACTTAACTTTGAGAGAAGAGATTAATAACCTTGTGGTTGATAATGAGAAATTACAGAAAGATTTAGATGATGCTTTAATGTCTGCTAATGAAGTTAAAATTGAGACTGTTACAGTAGAAAAAGCTTGTGAAAAATGTCCTACTCATATTGAGCAAATAGAATACTTGACTAGCACGCTAGCCAAATTTACTTAAGGTAGAGATAACTTGAATGTTGTATTAAAGTCTACTGGAAGTGTAATTAACAGACAAGGCATTGGTTTTAAAGCTAACTCTAATAGGTCCAATACAATAAAATTTCCATACTTAAGCAAGCCTGTTAAGCATGCCTGTTTTTATTGTAATTGTATTGGTCATACTGTTAGAAATTGTTACTATAGAAGAGTTGGAGTTACAAAAGGTTTATATGTGTGGATACCCAAGGAACATCTGACCTCAACTAACAATCAAGGACCCAAGTTCAAATGGGTACCTGCAACCAAAACTTAAACTGTTTTGTAGGATCACAAACAGGTGTAGTGAGAACTCAAGGATGAACTACATTGGCTAATACAAACATCTAGAGTATCTACAACTGGTAACATGTATTACCTCACTGTATCATGCATTATCTGATTGATTGTTTGATGTCTGATTGTGTGTGTCATTGTCTGGATGCTTGAATGATTGATTTGTTTTGAAAAACAGATTTCACGATTTTTTGTCGATTGAATTATGGGCTTATTCGACTATATGTCTTAGTTGTACAAGTCTGTTTTTGGAAACTCTGTCTCATACTTGAGTCAACTTTCATTTTAATCAAATCGACTTAAAACCTTTGTTTTGGGTTTACTAAAATTTGTGTTTTTAAATGAGTCTTTGCTTGGTTTGTGCGTGCCCTTTATATTTATGATAACTAGCAATGACTCAGAATCACACTTGCTGAAAGCATAACCCTAGACAACTTATCTTAGCTAAACGGATGCATCCTCTTCTAAGCTCGCCAAGACCTTCACATCAGCTGAGAAAAGTACTTGTCCTGTAGGATGGATCAGTGACGATGGAATTAGAGAAAGGTTCATCCATGGAACAATCAAAATTGTTGTCACTCCGAAATTTAATGATCTGAGCTTATTTGAAAGAGAAGGGTTTATGTTTCCTGGTTGGTTGAGGTCTCAGGAAGTATCGTCCTTGGTTCAACTGAAAGGATACTGGTATCCTGATCTTGAGAAAGTGTTCTACCACAACCTGAAACTAGTAAACGGTGATATTCACTCTAGAGTAAAGGGATTTCATATTGTGATTGACAACGATACATGGCTGCATGTTGTCGGTTTAAAAGATGAGGGTGTATCATCTCATCTACCTAACTCGGAAACAAATCGTTTGTTAAAGAAAAGAAATGTCTACAAAGGGTGGCTAAGATATTCTGATAACAATTCAATGTTATCCGAGTTGCTTGAAAAAGACTTCGCTCATGAAGGACTAAGGATGGAGGAAAGAATAATGGCTCATATACTTGCCTTTGTGATTCTACTTGGAAGAATGCTTGAACCAAATATGACAACTGAAGCTATCTACCTGCTGAATTCTATTAAGAATGATATTCCCACCAACTGGGTGGAAGTGCTACAAGAACATATGACTGAAAGTGCTTTGAACAAGTCTCGTTATCTACCCTACGCAGTCTTTATCAGTAGATTTCTTGAAAATCAAGGTGGGAACACTAATGTTGAAAGGAGGTTTCCCTGCAACTATACAAATGAGATAAATTAGAATACTCTGATCTCATTTGGATTAATAAGGACCTTAAGAGGATGGTGCTTTAGAGGAGAAGAAAATATGTTGTATCTTTATGGAAGCACTTCTATCACAAGTGAACAAAGAAAGATTGCATATTTTGACAGCAATTGTGTACACCTTGCAAGAAATTAGCTTCAGAAAATTGCTAACAAGCTTGATCAGCTCGAAATAAAAGTTGACCGCATTCTAGAACAGAGCTTTGGTGAAGATACGTCTGAAGACGGCTCTATGGATTCACATGTATAAGAATAGGGGCTTAGTGGTTTCAACAATATGATTCGAGTCTTGTTGGATATTTAGTTCTTATGTTTTCATTTCATGGTTTATGGCTTAGAATGCCATTTTACGTTTTGATTGGCTTGGTCTTGTTCTGGTCTATCTAATGTAATACCTTTATGAACAAGTAATGAAATTAGTAGTTTGATTCAATTCATTTGCTTTAATCTAATTGATTAAATCTGTTCTGAGTGAATGAATGAATCGAATTTGTGATGATTGTAGTTGACTATGTATGTTTTTCACTGTTACATTAAACTGTTTTGCATACTCACTTCTTATTTCATTATTTTTTTCTTGCATTACTGTTTTACTAAATTGCTTGGTCTTCAAAAGACTCTGAAAGGTTTTGCAGGAAACATTGCTTGGAACTCATTGCTGGATCATAACTGTCTGGAAAGCAATGAAATCGACTGTATTATTGGATCAATCGACTTCCAAATACAGAGGGTTATAAATTCCAATTATTGGAATTTGTTTATCAAGTTTCTTGATTTTTTTATATCAGTTTTCTTCAATATATCTCTGTTCTTAGATGACTGTTTTGCAATGAGATTATATTGTGAGATTGTTGATAGTTGTATCTTTGCTTGATTGAATTGTGCAATTATGACACTGATACAGTTTGATACGAACTGACTGTATGCTCTTATATATGTGAATCACTAAATAGGAAAACTTCTAAGTACTTTTACAAATGAAAAATTAATCCTATACAATTGTTTCTATAAAATTTTGTTAACATTGATACAACAAGAGTCTTCAATTCTTCACCATTTAACATCATCAAAACTTCAACAGTAGCTTTAAGACATTGATGCCCCTCACGGGTAACAATCTCCCCTTGTTTGATGATGATAAAAAATCTCTTGTTAAAAGCATTTCTAATTTCCAGCATAGATTCAAACCTACAAACAACATAAACATGTTAATAATAACAACTCTAAATAGAAGGTTTTCTCCCCCTTTTTTATCATAAACAAAAAGTTCCAAGTGAAAAGACTCCCCCTCAAATAGTGCTCCCCCTCAACAAAACAAAGATACAATTCAAATAGAATAAAATTTGAAATTTCATAAAATGAGAGGCAAATACATCATGAAATACCACAATATAGATAAATAACAAGATATCTAAGAAACTCATATGTCTCACCTCAAATAGGTACCAATTATCACAAGATTATCACATAAGATGTCAATAAAAAAATCTCCCCATTTTTTTATCATAATAAAAAAATCATCTAAACTTTATGCTCCCCCTAAATTAGTTAATTCAAAAAGAATGTAGGTCCTTTAAAATTATTACTCCCCCTAAAAGTAATATTCCCCTTAAAATAAAAATTCTTAAAATTTAAAAAACAATTTTTTTTTACGTTTTATCTTATGATAATTGATTATTTGCGAGCCAAATTGTCAAAATTCATATTTTGAGACCGAGATAATCGATTATCACCCTTGATAATCGATATCATGTGTTAATTTCCGAAAAGCACAAATTTGGGCCAAATTTCCATCCTAAGACACATCTAACATTCATAAATTATTTCAAAAACTTTTAAAAATTACCAAGATACCATAAAGATTTCTTTTCCCTTCGAAAATTTAACCTGCAAAACAAAACAAAACAATAGAGTTTTGGTCCCCAAAATCTTATTTGGGTACTTTAAGGTTATATGCAAGTTACTTTATAATAGGAATGCATGCATATTTTCCATTAGGAACATCGAAATGTTTGATTTTACATTTGTTAGAAGTGTGCCCCTTTTTCATGCAATAAAAACATGTGACAACATTTGGGTTCCTATAAAATAAGATGTTCCTTTTTCAACCCATACCCTACAAGTTCTTTTAATTTGGTTCTTACTTTTAAGAACACTTTTATTTTTGTAAATCTTTTTAACAGATATAGGCATTTCATCATTATTATTTTTGGTTGCCACTTCAAGAAGATTTTCAAGAATATCAATACCAAGCATGTGACTCTTACATGAAAGACATTTAAGAAGATGTTCAACATTTGAAGAATCTTTCATTTCTAAATTGCAGATTTTATTTCTTAAAATAACTTCTTCATCTAATGCCTTCTCATATTTAATTTTCAAATCCTTAAATTCATTTTTCAATTTTTTATAATCAGTGATAACGGTCTCAAAACCGTTATTTTCATGCATAAATTTGATATTAAAACACACCCTTTGTAGCTTAAAATGAGCTTAGAATCAAGTAAAACTCTTAAGTTGTGTAATTTACCGCTGAGCGGCCTAGTGCAGGGAAAAGTTGTTGTCTGGCGCCCAGACGGTGAAGCTGAGCGGTGCATATTTATCGCTGAGCGGTGGCGGCATAGACTCCGCTTGGGCTTTTAAAAGCTCAGCGTTTTTAGATTCTGCACTTTTCGAAAACTCTCTCTAAAGCTCGCCCAAGCGTTCTCTGTGATCCCCAGCACCCAAATTCACTTTCAAAGGTTTTCCAAAGGGATTTCCCCACTTTTTCTCATCACCCACTCACAAAAATTTCATCTTTCTATCATTGTCTTGTCAAAGTTTGGGGTTTTTGTTGAGAGTTTGTACACTTGAGAGGCATTCGTCATCAATTAAAAGGAAGTTAGCAAGCATATAGTTTCTCCATTCAAGTAAGTTGTGCAATTTCATTCTTAGGGTTTCTAAATTTGAATTTGATGAAGAACATGTGTAAGAACATGATAAACTAGGGTTTTTGATTTCTATGCATGAGTTGATGAAATAGGAACTATTTGAACCGATTGAACTGCATGATTTTGGTATGGATTTATGGAATTAGTGTTAGAATGGAGAATAGGGCGATTTTAAAAAGATTTTTAAGAATCCCTAGTCATCACCGCTGAGTGGTCTCCTTTGACGTTGAGCGGTGGTGCAGCTGGAAGCAAACCGCTGAGCGGCCAACTATGGCGCCTGGGCGGTCTGCTGCAGATTTTGTTGAATGCTTGATTCTTGATGCAGGGACACTACGGGGCCCTGTTTTTCTCTCAATGGTGGGATGTGATCAGTTTGGAATTTAATTGATGATATACTAACCTCTAATGATGTATCTCTGTGTCTGGCGCCCAGGCGGTGACGTTGAGCGTCTAGAGCGATTAGAGGCAAACCGCTCAGCGGTGAAACTGACCGCTGAGCGGTGGTGCGGCTTGAGGGAAACCACTGAGCGGTAAGGTTGGACGCTAAGCGGTTGTCTGCTGGGCTTGGGCTTAAATTCTGTTACTTTTATGCCCTATATATAGCACAGTGCGATTCAAATATCATTCTTTTGGCAGAAGAGGACGTCCAGAGCTATTCTACACTCCTTGGAGAAGATTTCTTGGATGCTTAGGCTCCATTTTATCATATCTAGGGTTTGTTTTTCCATTCTTTCATTGTATTTCATCTAGTTTCACCATGTCAATGGTGAACTAAATCCTTTGTTGTTGGGGAACAATGTAATCTTTTGAAACGCTCTTATATTGAAACTCTTATTTTATTCATATGCTTGCATATGCTGTTATTATCAATTGTGGGTTCTTTATCTATGCTCTATGCTATTATCATTTAACTCATTTGATAAATAGATGTTTGCCTTTGTCGATACGGGGACGTACGGGGAAGTCATGAACTAATACCACTTAGGAATAGGGGGTAGGACGATCAATTGTATTTTGCTTCTGTGGTACTTGCACTGCTAATTACTAGGGGAGAGTAGGGAAAGTAAGCCAGTAACTAGTAATAGGCTCTTCTCGCCGAGGGATCGAGTTTAGGGTAGACTAAGAAAGTTACATGACAATTAGATAATAAAGCGAATTTAATAAGAAGAGTAGATATAAGAGAATGGATAAGATGAAATTGTAAACCCCAACAACTCCATTCATCCATACCTTTTTCTTGCCAATTGAATCAACTGCATTTGCATGTTTACTTTTTGTTTTTGCATTAAACCACAAATTAATTTTCTTTACAAGTTTTACGATATTAATTTACACGAAAGATCAGGCCTTTGAGTCCTTTGGGAGAACGATATTGGGTTTTAGCATTTATATTGAAGTAAGTTTCGAAGATATGAAAAAGAGGTTGACAATCGCTCTAGTGCTAATAATACCAGATATAGATTAGGCGTTTGACGTATATTACGGTGCATCGTATCAAGGGTTGCGTTGTGTATTAGTGAAGAATAGAAGACCAGTGGCGTATACTTATCGTTAGTTGAAGAAACGTGAGAGGAATTATCCGACGCATGACATTGAGCTGGCAACTGTAGTGTTGCTCCAAAGACTTGGTGTAACTATTTGGATGGAGCGAAGTTTCAGGTTTTCAAAGACCACAAAAGTCTTAAATACTTCCTTGATCAGAAAGAGTTGAACATGAGGTAGCGGAGGTGGATGGAATATTTGAAGGACTACGACTTTGAGTTACTGTATTATCCGAGAAAGGAGAATGTTGTAGCGGATGCTTTGAGTAGGAAGCGGGTACAGATGTCAGCTCTGATGATCTAGGATTTAGAGATGATAAAGAAGCTATGGTTAATGAATCTCAATGTACAGTTGGGTTAGGGTCACATATGGTGTAACCATTTAACAATTACAAGTGGTTTCTTGGAGCAAGTGAAGGCAGAACAAGAAACAATTCTGGAGCTACAGTGTATTGTGAAGTATTTGGGAACTGATCAAGCCAAGGATTTTACTCAGTGCAAGAATGATATTCTTCGATTTAGAGGAAGATTGTGTGTGCTGGCAAAAAGTAGAGTTGCGAAGGTTGATACTGGAGGAAGGACATAAGTGCAGTCTCAGTATACATCCAAGGATGACGAAGATGTATAAGGACCTAAAGGAATCCTTCTAGTGGAGTGGAATGAAAAATAATGTTGCAGAGTTCATAGATTCTTGCTTGACATGTCAGAAGGCGAAGTTTGAACATCAAAGACTGGGTGAAATGTTGCAGCAGCTTGATACTCCCCTAGTGGAAATGGGACAACATCTTGCTGGACTCTGTAACTCACTTACCGAGATCATCGATGTGACACTCGGACACTGACGAGGGCGGGGAGTGATCGTCGTGCAAGAGGCACGGACAAGGAGCGGCTCCTGGCAGGCTTCCGGTGAAAGGGGTACATGGACGAATCAAACATACACTGGAATGAGAGGGATCTAGAGACTGTATAGGTATGGGACCATACGGTTGAAGGATAGCTTAAAGGAATTAATTTGGCTACTCATATCAACAAATGCATTTGCTTTTCGGTAGCCTAACCCATAAGAACTCCATAGTTAAGCGTGCTTAGCTTGGAGTAATTTAGGGATGGGTGACCTTCTGGGAAGTTACGAAAATTTTTGAAGTAAGGGAGAATGTAAGACCTGAATAAATAAGTGATGTTTTAATTTAATTATTTTATTTTGAGATATTAAATAATAAATTATTTTTATATTAATTTTTCGAAAAGAGTTGAAATGATACTTAAATATAATTGTTTGCATTATGTTCTTAATGGACAAAAAGGTTTCTAACTCTTTTTAATTTCCATCTTGGTGCGTGTGGGTCCCACCATGACCTAAGGAAGAGAGAATTAAGTATCCCTTGGCCATGAATGAGGTGTGAAGTGTTGATAACGGTTCAAAAACCATTATTTTCATACTTAAATTTGACACTAAACACATCCTTTTATGACTTAGAATTAGCTTGAAATCATGCATTTTGCTTAAGTTGGAAAAATAAGAGAGTCAAAGTTGGTTTTCTTGGTTTTATGCTTGGTTTTCCCTTATTTTGGCAGGTTTTGTCAGGAATTGAATGAAGGATATTAAAGTAGAAAGGAGTTGGACAGAAGAGAAGGAGGAAAAGTGATTGAAGAGTCGCAACCACCACTCAACGCTATTCCAGCGCTGAGTGCTGATAACAGTCTCAAAACCGTTATTTTCATGCATAAATTTGATATTAAATCACACCCTTTGTACCTTAAAATGAGCTTAGAATCAAGTAAAACTCTTAATTTGTGTCACATGAGAGTCAAAAGTTGTTTCTAGAGATATTATGCTTGTTTTGCAGGGTTTTTGATGAAAATTGAAGATGGCAATGAAGTAGGAAGGTCATAGACTCAAGAATGAAGGAGAAAAAGGAAGAAGAGAAGAGTCTGTGAACCGCTCAGCGGTAAATTCCACTGCTGAGCATCCTAGTTTGAGGAAAAGTACTGTCTGGCGCCCAGATGGTGACGCTGAGCGTCCAGAGCGACAAGAGGCAAACCGCTCAGCGGTCATTTTAGGCGCTTGGGCGGTGGCGTGTGTTGAGGCAAACCGCTGAGCGACCAATTTTGGTGCCTGGGCGATTGTCTGTTTTTATATTTTGGATTTTGAGATTATCTTTTTGGCTTATATATAGCCCTAGTGCGAATCCAAATGTAATTCTTTTGGCAGAGAACAACGTTCACAACAACTTTACACCCTTGGAGGAGATTTCTTGGATGCTTAGGCTCCACTTTATCAAATCTAGGGTTTGCTTTTCCATTCTTCCATTATATTTCATCTAGTTTCACCATGACTATGGTGAACTAAACCCTTTGTTGTTGGGGAACAATGTAATATTTTGAACCTCTCATATATCCAAATTCTTGTTTACTTTATGTGCTTGCATATGCTTGATTTATCAATTGTTAGGTTCTTTACCTGTATTTAATGCTTTTACCATTTAACTCATTCAGTAGATGTTGTTTGTCTTTATTGATACGGGGACGTACAATAATGTCATGAACTGGGGAGAATTCCTTGATTATGTTAATACCGCCTAGGGATAGGGGTAGGATGATCAATTGTACTTTGCTTCCGCTTATCATGCATTATTAATTACTAGGGGAGGCTAGGGATAACAAGCCGGTAATTAGTAATAGGCTCTTTTCACCAAGGGATTGGGTTAAGGGTAGACTAGGAAAGTTTGCATGGCAATATGATAAATAAGCAAAGTAAATAAGAAGAGTAGATATATGAGGGTGGATAAGATGAAATTGTAAACCCCAACAACCTCATTCATTCATAGTTTCTCTTAGTCAATTGAATTCCTGCATTTGCATGTTTATTTATGTTTTGCATTCAAAACATTTAAACTAATTTTCTTTTACTCAATTCTTAAACAATTTGTTTACACGAAAGATGAGGCCTTAAGAGTCCTTTGGGAAGAACGATATTGGGATTACCGATATTTATTACTTGATACGATCTGGTACATTTGCTAGGGTTTTAACAAGTTTTTGGCACCATTGCCAGGGACTCTTGGTTTAACTTTTTCGAGTAGTGTAAATTGATTAAATTCGACTTGATTTTTTTTTATGTTTGTTCTAATAAATTATTTCTAGAATATTGTGCCTAATGTTTACAGGATGGAGTATGTACAAGAATTTGGTTCTATGCGTACTCAATTCTATCAAAATAATTTCAACTACTGGTGGGAACCTCACTCAAGCATGGATCAGAGTTGGAATGGAGAAGCAGGAGATCCACATCAACAATTACTATTAGGGCAACATGTGTCTGCTTTGAAAGAGCAAATCAACAAAGTGGACGAGACATTGGAACGACTTATCCAAATTACTCTATCCTCTACAGAAGAGAATGAAGCAAGGAATAAAAGGTTGGAGATACAGATTCGTCAATGCAATGAAATATTGAATTCTAGGGTTAATACTGAGGTTAACCCTAGGGAGGAATGTCAGGCCACTAGTTTTGAAAGTGATAATGTTGATGAAGAGATAGAAGAGGAAAAGATAGAAGAAATAGAAACAAAAAAGGTTGTTGAGGAGGAAAGGATAGGGAAAAATGAGAAAAAAATAGAGAAGGAAAAGATAGAAACAGAAAGGTTGAGTGAGGGAGATAGAGATGATGATAAGGAAAAAGAAGTAGTTGAAAGAAAAGAAAAAAAGATAAAAATGGTGAAAAGAAAGAAAAAAAGAAGAAAAGAGAAAAAGAGAAAGTTGAAGGGAAAGATTGAGAAAGAGAGGAAGAGAGGAAAGAAGAAAAGATCATATGAAAAACCCCTTCCTCATCAAAAGAAATATCATAGGAAGGAAAAGAAAGTGAAGTGCTTTATGGAGATCTTCAAGAGATTGGAGATCAAAGTTCCTATGATTGAAACATGGAAACATGTGCTTGGTGTTCTCAATTTTATGAAGGAATTCAGCAGGAAGAAGAAAAAGAAAAAAATATCAAGCAAGGGGGTTATCAACACCTACTGATGGGTGGGGATCATGCTAGTTGTTGTAATATATTAGTTTTATTTTATGTAAATTAGTTGGATTTTTAAACTCTTTTTGGGTAGCATCTACTGAGGGATGCTAAATTTTTATGTATCCACTGAAGGATATAGGAAGGTACACCTACTGATGGGTGTTGGAAGGATTTGCACTTACTGATAAGTGCTAAGCAGGTTTGGGTCAGGCTCGTGACGTTAAACAAGCGCTACCTGGGGGAAACCCAGTTGATTATTTGTTATTAAACTCTGTCTTAAGGTAATTATATGTTTCATGTGCATCTGAGAGGGGAAAAGCATGAAATTGAAAAATTGAAGGTTAAAATCAGGTGCAAAAGGGTGGAAGCATGAAAAAGTAAGCAAAAAAAGAGAGAAAAAAACTTTTCTACCCACCGCTGAGCGGTGCATTTTGCCGCTGAGCGGTGGCGGCGCAGACTCCGCTTGGACTTTTAAAAGCTCAGCGTTTTTAGGGTTTTGCACTTTGGAAAACTTTTTTTGAAGCTCGCCCAAACGTTGTTTGTGAACCCTAGCACCCAATTTCACTTTCAAAGGTTTTCCAAAGGGATTTCCCCACTTTTTCTCAACACCCACTCACAAAAATTTCACTTTTCTATCATTGTCTTGTCAAAGTTTGGGGTTTTTGTTGAGGGATCATACACTTAAGAGGCATTCGTCATCAATTAAAAGGAAGTTAGCAAGCATCTAGTTTCTCCATTCAAGTAAGTTGTGCACTTTCATTCTTAGGGTTTCTACATTTGAACTTTGATAAAGAACATGCTTAGGAACATGATAAATTAGAGCTTTTGATTTCTATGCATGATTTGATGAAATAGGAACTGTTTGAACCGATTGAACTGCATGACTTTGGTCTGGATTGATGAAATTAGCGTTATAATGAAGAATAGGGCGATTTTAAAAGGGTTTTTAAAGAACCCCTAGTCACCACCGCTGAGCGGTCTCCTTTGACGCTGAGCGGTGGTGCAGCTTGAAGCAAACCGCTGAGCGGCCAACTTTGGCGCCTGGGCGGTCTGCTGCCGATTTTGTTGGATGCTTGATTTTATATGTAGGGACACTGAGGGGCCCTGTTTTCTCTCAGTGTTGGAATGTGATCGGTTTGGAATTTAATTGATGGTATACTAACCTCTAATGATGAATTTCTGTGGTATTTTGAACTTTGTGTAGGAATGTCTTCATCATCAAGAAGGGTGAAAACTTTTGGTAACAAAAGGAAGGAACCTGAGAGGCAAAGAAGATTCTATTCGCCTAGGTTCCTCTCCAGGAAACATGAGGAACATTTTGTGACTGTGCAGGAGAGGAGATTATTGAAGGAGAGGAAGGCCACTTTTATCCCAAATTTAGCTCTTGAATTTGGAGCAGAAATCATGAGGAGAGATTGGGAGAGGTTGGCCACATATCCTGCACCGGCCAGCATTGAATTGGTAAAGGAGTTTTATACCAATGCTTTGCCTAGAGGAGGAGTTGATGCTGGGACATATATCAACTATGTAAGGGGACAAATCATCAGGTATGACCCTAACACTATTAACAGCTTTTTGGGCACTGAATGGCCAGGTGAACAGTGCCAGTATGCAGCACTTGTTAGGGGGGTTCAGAGATATAGCAAATATTGAGAGGGTTATGTGCCTTCCTGGAAGGCATTTTCAGAATAACCTTAATGGATTTCCCGTCAACATAAAAAGGGCAGATTTGACGCCTTTGGCAAAATACTGGATGGCATTCACTCATGCCAACATTCAGCCGTGCTCACATGTTTCCGACATCACCATGCATCAGATCATCTTCCTTTACTGCATGTTGAGGCAGTTGGATGTAAACATCGGGAAAGTCATTGCCGACGAGATTCAGAGCTGCGCTACTATTGTGAGTAGCAGGACACTGTTGGGACATCTGTCCATGATCACCTTTTTGTGTCAACAGGCTGGGGTGGATACAACAGTTCCACCATATGAGAGGCCTAGGAAGGCCATAGATGCTGCTTATTATTAGCAGTACTATGAGGAAGAGGAGGCAGCTGGAGCACCTAGAAGACGTCTTAGGAAAGCAGCAGCACAGCAGGAGCATATACTTGTAGATGCACCGGCGCAGCATGCCGAGCCATTCGAGATGAGGGACATGTATATGTCCATGATAGAGGCTAGCATGGAGGCTCTTCGCAAAGGACAGATAGCCACTACTGAGATGATAGTAGGGTTGTATCAGCAACCACCAGCGCACATATGGACTATGGACGAGTTCCATGAAGCTTTGGCTTGGCCTCAGGAGCAAGCACAGGGCAGCAGGTCTGGAGCAGCTGAAGCACCAGATATGGATGATGATAATGAAGAGAATTTTGAAGATGCTGATGATGGAGACCAGGAGGACTCAGATGAGGACTTGTGTTGAGGGCATCTACTAATGGATGTCAGTACTACGACAGGGATATTTCTTTTTCTTTTGTACTTTGAATTTGTAGAATAGGTTGAACTTTTATTTTGTGTCTATGCTTGGCCTGTACAATGGTTCTGATGGTAGTATTAAAATGCATGACAAGTATTTGTGTCGCAACCGGGAAAATCGCGACGGGACGACGACGATCCAAAAAAGAGAAAAACGACCTTGAAAAAGAGATTTTGGAGTCGCCACCAGAGTTTATTCTGGAAAACTACGGAAAAACCATAAAAAAGGATAAGGCGGTCTACGAAAAACTAGACTCTGGTTTCGGGAGTCGGTTACGTGTAGGGAAGGTAACAGCACCCTACACGCCTGCCCGAAAGCAGTACCTTTAATTAAATACACGAATAAAGTGTGGTTTTCAAAAATATTTAACTTCCCCTAAAAAGAAAAATAAAATAAAATAAAACTCTAAATAAAACAAAATATTTTTTTGTGTTTTTTGTGCCCGACAAGGATTGACCTTGTTCCTACGTATTCTTAGTCAGACTGAGAAATCAGGGTTACGTAGTTCTAGCTTTACGTTTGGATGATTGATTGAAAACATGATGTTTTATTTTTGTTAATTTTTTGAAAGAAGAAGAAAAAGGTTTTTAACACAAGGCGGACACGGATGGTCGCACGTGTGCTTAAACCTTCTAAAATAATAATAATTTTTTTTTTGTATATTTTTCAAAAAAAGAAGAAAAAGGTTTTCAACACAAGGCTGACGCGAATGGACGCACGTGTGCTTAAACCTTCTAAAATAATAATTTTTTTTTGTATATTTTAAAAAGAAGAAGAAAAAGGTTTTCAACACAAGGCTGACGCGAATGGTCGCACGTGTGCTTAAACCTTTTAAAATAATAATTTTTTTTTGTATATTTTAAAAAAGAAGAAGAAAAAGGTTTTCAACACAAGGCTGACGCGAATGGTCGCACGTGTGCTTAAACCTTTTAAAATAATAATTTTTTTTTTGTATATTTATTTTTATTTTCCAATATATTATTAATGTATTTTAAAAATAAGTAGATATTAAAAATAAAATAACAAATAAAAATAAAAATAATAAATAAATAATTAAAATAAAAACTATAAAGTGTCTAAACCTAATTAATTTCTAATGAGAGATTGGGTCTAAGCCAAAGTAGAAAAGGGGTGGGATCTAGCGAAAAGAGGAGGTGCAGAAAAGATATTTTTTTATTTTTATATTTTTTTAGGCATAGGCAGGCCCAGCAATGGTTCAGGCAGAAAATAAAGGGGGTGTAGCAAAATGTTTTTTTTCGTTTTTTTTTTTTTAAAAAAGTTGCCTCAAAATCTGGGCCCAACGAATGGGACCGAGCCCAGGAACTTAGGGTTCTCACTTTCATTTCTCGTTCACTCATTCACACAGGGCATAGCCTCTGCCTCACTCTGCCGGCAAACCCCAAGATCGCCATCTCCACCACGAACCGCCGTCAATGGCGTCGTCGGTGACATCACGAGCCACTAGAACCACCGTCAAACCCCGACGTCAGACCCCTCTTCCTCCATTTCCATTCGCACGTGCCGCCTTCTCCCTTGCTCCGCTTCGAAAACGGCAACCCAGGGAAGGGTTTACACGTCACCGCCTCCACCCGACAGCCACCGCGCCACCGCTGTCGATCGGCCAGCCTTGGCGTCGTCAGAGACCATGGTTGATCGCTGGGATCTCCTCCCTCTCCACTTCCTCGCGCGCGAAGTAACAAGCCTTCTCCCTTTCGGGAGCACAAAGCACCTCCCAGACCGATGACCACCAATCCGACCACCGCAAAATGCGCTTGAGGCGTTGCCAGCCATACCGATCGCCATCTCATCGCCGACCTTCCCTGCGCCTAGCTCCTTCCTCAGTGTACCCAGTGTTCTCAAGAGACTTGCGATCTCCACCGGATGGAGCCTTTCAGCTCTTAGGGTTCTGCTCCACTTGTGGGGTCACGTCGCCGCCTCAGCCGCAACCGAACACAACACCACCGTCATCCACAGGTCCTAACATCGCCGGCGACAAACGGGTCACTCTCTCTCACACTTGCCTAGGGCTGCGCCGCCGCCACACCGCTGAACCGTCGCCAGTTCGAGGCGTCACCGGCAACTCCGAGCATCAGTGGAGCTGCCGCCGGCCACGGGGTCAAACCCCCATCTTCTCTTCTCGCATCCGAGAGAAAACAACAAGCCAAGGGGGGGTTTTCCTCCACCGCCTTCCGATGGGGTTTCGCTCGCAATGTCTACAACACCCTCCCCGACAGCCACCGTAAGTCGCACCTCACCTCCTTCGTCCCATTGTGAATGGTGTCTGCCCTGTTGTGTTTGTGGTGATCCTGCTCACGGTGGTCCGATGAAAAAAAAGGTGACAGGCTTGAGGCGTCGCCGGTACAAAAAGGGAGGTTAGGATTTGCAGGTTCTAAAGAAGAGTTGGGTATTGCCGAGAAGATTCAACCTTAATGATTGGTTTTACGGAGGGTGGAAATGGGGTGGATCCTTGAACCATATTTTGACCTTAGTTCGGTTTAAGAGAAACAACTTTTCTGATTTCACATTGTTTGGTCCTTTCTCTCTGTTTTCCTTTCTTTTTTTTTGCTTAAGATTACGTACAGTTTTAACATTATGTACAGTTTCTAGAATAAAAAGGATTGTGAGGGTTGCTTGACCGAAGGTTGCTGGGAATTGGTTCTTGTTTTTGGTGGTTGGTTTTTTAATTTTGTAGCCTCGAGCAATGCAGGTTGAAAAGGATGGTGCGTGTCAGTTGCGGTGGTTAGATGAAGAACATGGTTGTTTGCTTCTTTGTTTTGGTGTGGTGATAATGGAGGGAAAGATTGGGTTATTGATTTGGTATATGTTTGTTTATGCTGTCTCTTTTTTTTTAGATGCAGAAGGGTTGTGAGTAGGATATATCACGCAGGATGAACATGGAGAGGGTAGACTCGTGTTTGGAGGCCATTTGAAAACGAAGAGGAATCATGGAATGAGTCGGGTTTTAGATTGGAGATGAATGATGAAATGCGTTTTATGTGTTAGACGAAACAGAAGAAGGGGTAAGCGATGATGATGTTCGGTGTTCATAGAGAACGAAGAGTGGGGTGTTCATACGCAAGGCCATAACCATAAGCAAGCATAATTCAAACAGGTATAGTTCGCAGTTCAATCATTCACTATACAGCATGCATTACAAGTGACCATATGAGCAAATGAGGGAGTTACTTACCTCTCGGAGTTCTGCTGTTGTTTGGTCTTTCCAGTTATTGTAACAATGAAGGTGATACCAGCTAGTGAACTTTCAGCAAATCTCGCCCCAGCCTGTGATAGGAACCAAGTTTTTTTCCTCTTTCCCGATAGCCTCCCCCTCTTTTTTTCAATGTCTCTGCCTCGTCCTCCGTTTTCAATTCCCCTTTTTTTGTTTTTTTCCCCTGCGTTCTTTGTTTCCTTGCAGAAAACCTCGTAACGAAATCGTACATTCCAAAACGTCTCTGCCCTCCCAAAATGCTTCGTCCTTGCCTGCAGAAAAGTGATCCTGTCCCCTTCTTCCGAACAATTCCCCTCTTTTTTTTTTAATTCTTAGTTTTCTTTCATTTTTTTTTCACAAAAGACAAAATTTCACACATTGTTTTTAATTTTAAAACCTCCTAATTAATAATAATTTTTTTAATAGCTATATTATTTTACACAAAACGAAAAATTAAAATTAAAATTAAAAAGAGGAAAGGTAGAGTAAGATTTATATATATAAAAAAAAGAAAAAGGAAATAAGATAAAATTAATAAAGACCATAAGAGGGTAAAAATAAAAAAAATAAAATAAAATAAAAAAATAAAATAAAATAAAATAAAATAAAAATAAAAAAAAAATAAATAAATAATAAAAAGAAAGCGGAAAGAAGTGAAAAAGGTAACAACAAAAATACGATATAGTAAAAAAATCCGGACGAAATTTGGTATTGACAGCTGCCCCTCTTTACTTAGATTTTACTAGATAATATAACAACATGATGTTTTCATATTATATAGTAAAATGTAAGTAAAGACAGAAATACTAATTTCGTCTGGATGAATGAATGGATGAGGTGTAATAACCTCGCGGAGGGTGTAACAACCCTATGGATGAATGAATGAGGTGTAATAACCTCGCGGAGGGTGTAACAACCCTGTGGATGAATGAATGAGGTGTAATAACCTCGTGGTGGGTGTAACAACCCTATGGATGAATGAGGTGTAATAACCTCGTGGAGGGTGTAACAACCCTGTGGATGAATGAATGAGGTGTAATAACCTCGTGGAGGGTGTAACAACCCTATGGATGAATGAATGAGGTGTAATAACCTCGCGGAGGGTGTAACAACCCTGTGGATGAATGAATGAGGTGTAATAACCTCGTGGAGGGTGTAACAACCCTATGGATGAATGAGGTGTAATAACCTCGTGGAGGGTGTAACAACCCTGTGGATGAATGAATGAGGTGTAATAACCTCGTGGAGGGTGTAACAACCCTATGGATGAATGAATGAGGTGTAATAACCTCGCGGAGGGTGTAACAAACCTATGGATGAATGAGGTGTAATAACCTCGTGGAGGGTGTAACAACCCTATGGATGAATGAATGGGGTGTAATAACCTCGCGGAGGGTGTAACAATCCTATGGATGAATGAGGTGTAATAACCTCGCGGAGGGTGTAACAACCCTATGGATGTGATGTGATTGTTGGATTCGACCATTGTCTTACAGAGGGTCGATGCCACAGCAAAAACTTGGACCGACATTTTTTTTGAAAAGTTAGTAAATGCTAAGCCGAATGCGAGGATTTTTTTCAAACAATTTTCCTTGCTTCTTTTGTAATGGCATGAGGATGTATGGATGCGCAAACATATGAGACCTTTGTTTTGTTCCTTTCTCTTATTCTCTCTTTCTCTTTCTTTATTATTATTTTTTTTCTTTTTGAAAACTCCGTGCCTGGAATCCGTTGTCAATATCGTCGTTATGCTTGATGTGCATTTAAAACTCTTTCACTGAAAGTAATACCAAGAGACAATGAGTCGTTTGATGAAAAGGAGAAAGAGTGTAACCACGGATTCAAATTCCTTTTATTGCTTTTTGCAATCCAAACTAGCTTGAACCCTAGTAGGTGTGGGAAAGGGGTATGAAAGGTAGACGGCTTAAATGATTATTCGTGAGCAATATTAATGTCTGCGAGTCCCTTCTCTAGGGAGAAAATCTGCTAACATGTCGGGCTCACAAGACTGCCCCAATTTTGCACAGTAAATATGCTCTTGGGGGTGGGAAGGTTTGGTTAGGAAGGATTGCCCCAATTTGGTGATTCTTGATTAACGGGGAGACTTCACATCTTTATTTTTCTTTTTCGATGCTTTTTTTTCTTTTTTCTTTTCGAGTGATCGTGTCATTCACCACATCATTTCATTCCAGAGTTAAATTCGTGAGAAAGATCAGAACAAACATTCTTCAGTCGGCGTGGACTTTGATTGGCTTGTATCATGGCTAAAAGGCAAAGGGTTATGAAAGAAATGGATAATGAAGGCCCAAATATATGCTTAAGGATTAAATCATTTTGACAAGGATCATTTGCAAGGTGTCGAGTCAACTGTCTCTAGGAGCTTGGAACTTCGAACATTCTTTTTTCATTGTTTTTGTTTTTGTTTTTTTTTTTTGTTTTTTTTGTTGTTTTTTTGTTTTTCTTTGCTTCATTGCCTCTATTGTGGACCTCTTTGAAACCTTATTTTTCATTTCTTCTTCTTTCTCTTTTTTTTTTCAGAAATTTTCTCCTTGATTTTGGATGCCCTTGATGTACCCTTTAGGTCGACATCGATACGCTAATGATTCTTGTCGAGGGTGACAAAAGCAATTGTAATTTATGGCTCAAAAGGGGTGCAATTGGATAAACTTCTTTTGTCGTTTGGATAAAGAAAAATGGCCACACGTCACTCTGAATCTTGCTTGCTTTACTTTCTCACGCCCTTAAACCTGAAACAAAACTATGTAGTGGTTGACACATCGGCTTCATTTTTTTTTTCTTTCATCTTTTTTTTTCCATCTTATTATCTCCCCGACCAACAGATCATCAGACACGGGTACCATAATAAAAGTTGCCCCAATATTACATGTATGGAAATCCTTTGTCTTAAGGGGAAACGAAAAGGTTAGGGTTCAAGTGATATGAATGCAGATGTTTTAGCAAGAAAAGAACAATGGTTACCCCCGAAACCTTGGATCAATAGAAAACTCAACTTTGATATATATATTTTCTTTGAAACTTGTTTAACTTTTGCTTTTCGAAAATGCTATGCCATCGACAACTTTATTGACAACGAATTCAACATGTGTCTTTTCCTTTTTTGCTTCTTTTTTTTGTTTCTCACGACACCCACCAGGACCGAGCTTGCCGACCGAATATACCCGTGATGCTTTCATTAACACGCGTTTAATTATTTCATTTTCAATTTCCCCTGTTTACCTCACAGTCCAGCGCGATATGCAATATTTTCGAGAGTATACGAACAAAGATAAAAATGAGGGTATGTGGTATTTATTGAATGAAACAACACAGAGTACAACAAACTTTAAAGCCAAATGTCAATCTCCTAATGGCATCCCCTATCGCGGAATCATCATGCATAAAACTTTTTGACAGCATCAGAATTGACCGGTAACGGTAACTCCTCTCCATCCATCCTTGTGAGAATTAGTGCCCCACCAGAGAATGCTTTCTTCACCACAAATGGCCCTTCATAATTTGGAGTCCACTTGCCTCTATGGTCTTTTTGAATTGGCAAAATCTTCTTCAACACCAGCTCGCCTTCATGAAACTCTCTTGGGTGCACCCTTTTGTCAAACGCCTTCTTCATTCTCCTTTGATATAGTTGTCCATGACATACAGCTATTAACCTTTTTTCTTCGATGAGGTTGAGTTGGTCAAAACGGGCTTGAACCCACTCAGCTTCCTCTAACTGAGTTTCCATTAACACCCGTAAGGATGGGATTTCCACCTCAAATGGAAGTACTGCCTCCATCCCATACACTAACGAGAATGGTGTTGCCCCGGTCGATGTTCGTACCGATGTGCGATATCCATGTAAAGCGAAAGGAAGCATTTCATGCCAATCTTTGTAGGTGACCACCATCTTCTGCACAATCTTGTTGATATTCTTGTTAGCAGCTTCCACTGCCCCATTCATCCTTGGCCGATAAGGAGAGGAATTATGGTGGTGAATTTTGAATTCTTCACACAACTCTGCCATCATCTGGTTGTTCAGGTTGGTGGCATTATCAGTGATGATCTTGTTAGGGAGCCCATATCTGCAAATCAATTCCTTTTTTATGAACCTCGTCACCACCTTTCTAGTCACGCTGGCACACGAAGTAGCCTCAACCCATTTGGTGAAGTAATCGATTGCAACAAGTATGAAGCGATGTCCATTGGACGCTTTTGGTTCTATAGCTCCGATGACATCTATGCCCCACATTGAAAATGGCCATGGTGCGGACAACACGTTCAGGGTCGTAGGTGGCGCATTGATATTATCTGCATATATCTGACATTTCTCACACTTTCTAACATGTGAGCAGCAATCGTTTTCCATTGTCAACCAAAAGTACCCAGTCCTCAATATCTTCCTAGCCATTGAGTGCCCATTCATGTGTGTGCCGAATGTACCTTCGTGCACTTCTTTCAATATCAGCTCAGCTTCCTTTGCATCCACGCACCTTAGGAGAACCATGTCATGATTTCTCTTGTATAGAATATCCCCACTTAAGACAAAGCTGCCAGCTAGCCTCCTTAGCGATCTTTTATCGTTTTCAGATGCTTTCTCAGGATATTCTCGGGTTTTAAGATATTTCTTGATATCAAAATACCAAGGTTTACCATCAACCTCCTCCTCGATGAAATGGCAATATGCTGGCTCTTCATGGCTCTTCATTTCAATCATAGGTAATTCTGCGTCTTGGTCAACTTCAAACATTGACGACAAGGTAGCCAACGCATCTACTAATTGATTATCCTCCCGCGGTATGTGATTAAACGTGATGGAATCGAAATACTCCATCAACCCCCTGATGTAAGCTTGGTAGGGAATTAATTTTGTATCCCTAGTCTCCCATTCTCCTTTCAACTGGTGGATGACCAAAGCTGAATCTCCATATACATCCAGAATTTTCACCTTAGATTCAATTGTCGCTCGAATACCCATAGCACATGCTTCATATTCGGCGATGTTATTCGTGCAATCAAAACACAGTCTTGCTATCACCGGTAAATACTGATTCTCCGAAGAGATAAGCATTGCCCCTATGCCGTGTCCCATCGCATTCGAGGCGCCATCAAACAATACTATCCATGCTTTCTCATTTCGGTCTTCCTGGTTCTCTTCAAATAGAGCCATGATATCTTCATCGGGAAATTCAGGTTGCATTGGCTGATAATCACTAATGGGTTGATGGGCCAGGTATTCTGCTAGAGCACTACCCTTAACGGATTTCTGAGTAATATACACAATGTCATATTCGGACAATAGCATCTGCCATCGAGCTATCCTTCCAGTGAGAGCAGGCTTTTCGAAAATATACTTGATTGGATCCATCTTGGATATCAACCAGGTGGAATGACTCAACATGTACTGCCTCAAGCGATGAGCAGCCCACGCCAATGCGTAACAAGTTCGCTCTAACGAGGAATATCGTTGTTCACAATCTGTGAATTTCTTGCTCAGGTAATATATAGCGTGCTCTCTTTTCCCGGCTTCATCATGCTGGCCCAATACACAACCCATTGACTTATCCAATACAGTCAAATACAAAATGAGTGGCCTTCCTGGCTCAGGTGGACGCAAAACAGGAGGGTCTTGCAGGTATTGTTTGACTTTTTCAAAAGCGGCCTGACAATCCTCATTCCAAACCACAGCCTGATTCTTTCGTAATAACTTGAACAATGGCTCACAAGTAGCGGTTAATTGGGAGATAAATCTAGCAATGTAGTTCAATCTACCCAGAAAACCTCGAACCTCCTTTTCCGTTCTAGGCGCAGGCATTTCCATTATCGCTCGCACTTTGTCAGAATCAACTTTTATCCCCTTTTGGCTGACAATAAAGCCTAGCAATTTCCCGGATTTTACTCCAAACGTGCATTTGGCGGGGTTTAACCTGAGTTTGTACTTTCTCAATCTTTCAAGTAACTTTCTCAAATCGAGAATGTGTTCTTCTTCCGATTCGGACTTCGCAATCATGTCATCCACGTAAACCTTAATCTCCTTGTGCATCATATCATGAAAAAGTGCCACCATTGCTCTTTGATATGTTGCCCCAGCGTTCTTGAGCCCAAAAGACATCACTTTATAACAGAAAGTCCCCCACAAAGTGATGAAGGTTGTCTTTTCCATATCCTCAGGCGCCATCTTGATCTGATTATATCCCGAGAAACCATCCATAAATGAGAACAGTGAAAACTTGGCCGTATTATCCACTAAAGTATCGATGTGTGGTAGCGGGAAATTATCTTTTGGGCTTGCACGATTCAAATCACGATAATCGACACACATTCGAACTTTGCCATCCTTCTTAGGCACCGGCACAACGTTTGCTACCCATTGTGGATATCTCACCACAGCCAGGAACCCTGCATTGAATTGCTTCTGTACTTCCTCTTTGATTTTCAAGGACATTTCCGGTTTCAATCTTCTTAGCTTTTGCTTCACCGGTGGGCATTCTGACTTGAGTGGGAGCTTGTGCTGCACAATATCTGTGTCTAGACCTGGCATGTCGTTGTAAGACCAAGCAAACACATCTCTAAACTCCTTCAGTAAGACACGCAACTTTTCTCTCACTTCTGCTTTCATGCTTGTACCGATCTTCACTTCCTTTACCTCATCCTCCTCTCCCAAATTGAGTACTTCAACATCTTCCTGGTGAGGTTTTATCTCTTTAGACTCTTGTTCCACCAATCTCAGCAATTCAGGAGAGGGTTCCGGGTCATCATCACAATCATCTTCCGTATTATTGATAGGGTGCTCAAAATTAGGAATATCGACATGGTTATTTTCAAAACATTCATTGTCATATCTGCATTATTTAAGTTTATGAAAAGGAAATAAATAAATAGGAAAACGATGAAGAATGCAAAATGATGATAAAAGCATAAACAAACACGATTTGATTATCACGCTGGGCATAAAACTAAAAAATGTCAACCTATAAGTCACGAATCCTAAAGCCTTGGGTAAAGCTATAGGATTAGTTAAAATCATTATATCTTATTCAATTTTAACATCACGGGTAAATCGTGCATCTCCCAATTGTCGAGTTGTGCATTTGGGGAGCAGGCCTGCACGAAACTCGAGCTTTCCGCTCCGTCTTCATTCTCCACGGCTGCTATCTGGCCAGTGTTAACCCATCCAACACTGCGAAAGCTCTCCTTGAGGTTACAGACACGAATCTTTCCCCCCTTGGGCTCCCGTCTTTCCACCCGAGCCAGACTACGCTCTCTCCTCTCTTCCATCAGCCTTTTCCTGTCCTCTTTGGTAGGCTTGTATCCCAGGCCATATCGTTTATTATTACTTGATACGATTCGTAACACTTTCCAGAGTGTTAACAGTGTGCATGCATTTTGGTAGGAGAAAGTTGAAAAGTAAAGCCTTTTTAATGTTAATAAAACGTTGCAGCAATTGTTGGCTTGCTTTTATTTTATTTTAAGTTGTTTTTGCATGGTAGGAGATAGAAAGCCAAAGAAAAGTTGGGGTTGCTTTGTGTTTGGCCGTGAACGTCCAGGGAGGGGTTGTTTACTGTCATTTGCTTCCTTTCCATACGTTTCATTGCATGCTTGGTCCTTATGTTTATTTTTTTCTCCTTTGCATGGGTTGAACAAACATTTTCTTAGACTTATGAAGTTTATAAGTGACCTTTGATTCCTTGGAGAGGTTACCTATTTCATTAAAATTGTAGGCTACATAAATGGGCATTATAAAGGCCCTTTAACACACTTTAAGTCTACCATTTACATACATTAAAGTGGTGGTTTATTGGAGTGAATGTGGAGTTAGGAATGAAAAAAATCTGCAATGGGTTGTGTAGGGTGTCCTTGGGAGTGACCTTGAGTGGGTAGTGAAGGGTTAGTAAGGTTTAGGGTTATTTCTACTTAAGGGTGTAATTTTAAGTCTGTTAGGTTGCATTACAAACACTTGGAGAGTGGAAAAGAGAGAGAAAGAACCGTGAGTTGGAGAGGCACTTTTGGAGAGCAACCAACATGGTGAGAAAAAAGAAAAGAGTCACCCTAGTTTGGAGCTTGGGACATAACTTGAAGAGAACTTAAAGAAAGGAAGGGATTAGAGTCTAGTGGAGGAAAGAAACCTAAGAACTTTGGAAGCTAGCTTGGAATAGAGGTAAGGGGTTTAACTTGGAATATAACATGGTGTATGATGGGTAGAAGGTAACATGATAATGTTGATGCATGCTTTTTTTCTTTTGTGTTGAGATTAAAGTTAACATGTTGTTACATGCTTTCTTTCTTTTGTGATGAGATTAAAAAGTATATGTTGATCCATGCACTCTTCTTTTGGGTTTAAGTTTCAGGTGTTGTTGTATGGAGAATGGGTATTCACATGTTCATTTTCGTTTTTCTATTTTATGGGGTATATAATGGATTATACATTTTTATATTTTATGAAAAAGTGGTGTTGTTGTAATGGGTATACATGTTGGGTGTATTGGGGTGTTTGATTGTGTATAAAAAAATGTCATGGGTACCCTCTTAATCATGCTCTTATTGTGTGTATCTTGTTTATTGTTACCATGCATGAATTGTATATATTGAGGGACACTTATCTACACTTCTTGACCAAGAGTGTGGGTAAGAAAGAATTGAGAGTTCTCTTCCATTGTTTGAAGAGAAAGGAATGAGTTATATGAATCATGGGAGTGTATCTAAGGTTTTGATAAGTTGGGGACATGGGTTTAATGAAAAAGAGTGAAAATGAATGGAATTGGTGTAATGGGTGGAAGAAGATCATGAAGGAAGAAGAATGGAAGTGAAGATGGTCACACTACAATTTACGTGAAGAGGCAAGTGAGAGGGGAGAGTCTTGGTGTTGGAGTTGAAAAGAAAACAAAAGAAAGTGGGAAAGGAAGGTTAGTGTGCTGCAACATAAGGTGTGAAGTGTGGAGAGAGTGATGAGAAAAATAAAATAACATGAGTAGAGAGGTGTGGGACCGTGAGCATTGAATGGAATAGAGAGAAGAGTGAAATGAAAGAATTGTAGTGTATAAGGGTGTGTGTGTGTACGTAAAGGACGTTGGGAGAGTGAAGAGAGAAGAAAATAAAAATAAAATGATATGTGTAGTGTGTGGACCGGGAGCTTTAACGAAGGAGGGAGAAAAAAAAAGATAGTGTAGGTAGTGTTGGACAAAATTTATTGAACTGTACGAAACTGCAGTTAACTATACTCTAATATATTGATAAAAACTAAACTAATATATACTAAAATTTAATTAACCTATGAACTTTACATATTTTGGCGTAGTTAACTGTTTGAATTGGGGAGCACAGAAAACACCATCGTCATCTTCCCTCGAACTCGAAAGTTGCAATGGAGTTTTTATCTCGTACACCCTTGTGTCGCGGGAGAAGGAGTACTCGCACGTGAAGAATACATCGAAGCAGGCGTAGGAGTTCAAGGCGGAAGCCACGCTGACGAACGTGGGAGATGAGGAGGTGCAAGGGTGGAAGATGTTTATGGGGTTCCAACACCGCGAGATTCTACTCTCTGCAGATGGCGCCATTCTCATTGACGTCGACGAATTTCCTACGAAGGTGGGAAATAGGACGACGATGGTAGGGTTCACTGTGGCGGACTTCAAGACTGCGATTGACACTTCCGGGAATCTGAACCAGATGAGTGCGAAGATCAATATTGTTGGGACGCAGTTTGGTTTGGGTGTTGGAGCACCCTCATGCCCAAAACCATTACTCTCTAGAATGATGGAGTCAAATGCCCTGCACCTACTCGAAAAGGTAATATACGTATCTATGTTTTTTTCTCTGCTCTCACGTCGTAGATTTCATGAAAAATCAGTGATGATCAAATGCTTCCAAATTATAATAGCTTTTCTTCTCCAACGTTATTATCTTCCATCTATTATAATAGAAAGAACAGTTATCCGTAAATGTTAATCTATGTATCAAATTACAAAGTTATTAAAGATAGTTAATTATAAAATTTTCGACGATTGATGTTGTAGTTTAAGAATAATGCCATTATATGCGCATGATGATGTTATTGTATATGACGGTATTTCGTAATCACGAGATGATAGGATTTGGAACAAACAATTTCTGCATATATATAGAACTTGAAAACCATATACTAACTTCGGTTGCAATGCATGGAGAGTGATAAGATTGTTTTTATGAATGAATGGTGCATGCAGTCCCAAGAATGTTTGCATGTTGCAGAAAGGACTCGAAAGTGAAGGCAAAGCCAGTGACGAAAACAAAGTACCCTCCTCGACGCTCTGGGGATCTCACCATAGAATACGACGTACTTCAAGATTTCCAGAACAACTACTATGTCCAAGTGACAATCGAGAACAAACACCCATTGCGTCATCTTGATCATTGGAACTTGACATGGGAAATGACCAAAGGGAGAGTTTTTATATTCCCTTAAAGGAGCTTATGCTCGCAGAAAAGAACCTTCTGACTGCTTGTATGGTTCAGCTGGAAAATAAATAGTAAAAAACAATTTATTGAACTAAACTGCAGTTTAATTGAACTAAAAAATAGTTTAGTTCAATTATTCTGAACTATTTTTTAGTTTAGTACAAATTTTCTGAACTGATTTATAGTTAACTATAAATTTCCCCAGTATAGTAAACTGTGGTCCACTGTGTAGATGTGGAGAGTAGTGTTACGTAAATGGTATTTTTGCATGGAGAAAAGTTGCAACTTTTAGCTAAGTAAAAGAGAGTGAAAAGTTGGATAGAGTAGGAGTGGAGTCCACGGTTTTGTGAGAAAAGAGGAGTCAGTGGAACTTTGGGTTTTAATTAAATGAAAAATAAAAGAAAAGGAGAGGAAAGAAGTGGAAGGTTACGTAAAAGTAGGAAAAAAGAGAGAGAAAGAGAGTTTTAGTGAGAAAAGATTATTTCAAGTGGGGTCCACTTGGTGAGAAAAAGAAATGGGCTTTTGTTTTAAAGTTAAAAAGATTAGTGGGGTCCACATGGATTGGTAAATTTAAGAGGGAGTGTAATTAAGAGAAAAAAGGGTGTGTATTAAAGAAAGGTATTGCGTTGTAAAATTATTAAAAGAAAGCGGGGGTGCGTCAGTAGAGAAATATTTAAATTAGAGAGTTGTGAAAATTAATTTATTTATTAAGTTGTCAAAATTAATTGATTTATTTATTTGTGAAAATTAATTTATCTAAAATAGTGGTGAATTTTAAATAAATTGTTGGTCTATGAGATTGATTGATTTTGGGAACGGTGTTGTAAAATATGTATGGTTGTGATAATGTGGTTGTAAGAGCAAGCATTTTGTTATTTCCTTGGAATTTTGTCGAGCGGTTGATTTCGTATTGGTATACAATAAAGGGATGGGTCTCTGCGGAGACAGAGATTTGAGTGTAACCTTTCCTCGTGTGCGAGGAATGAGAGGGTTGGATGTCTCGCCCAATGACTTCGGCTCGTGTGAGTATAGTGCTCGGTAGGTGCGCCTAACAGAAGTTTTTACTCGTAATTCCTTGAGAAGTCGGGGAGATAGGTCTGAAGTTGTGATGGAAGATGGCTCGAATCGCCTTGTTTTGGTAAACAGGTTTGAATCGCTCTATTTTGGTAAACAGGTACAACAAAATTCAAGGAAACAACATAAGCTTGTATGTATGGTGATAACGGTTCAAAAACTGTTACTTTCATGCTTAAATTTGACATCAACTGCACCCTTTATGACTTAGAATTGACTTGAAATCATGGAATTTGGTTAAGTTAGAGAACAAGAGAGTCAAAGTTGGTTTTTTGGTTTTATGCTTGGTTTTACCATAATTTGGCAGGATTTATCAGGAATTGAATGAAGGAAGTTGAAGAAGATAGGAGTTGGACTTAAGAGAAGGAGAAAAAGTGAAGAGAAGAAGAGTCATAGTTACCGTCAGGCGGTGCAACCTTCAGAAGAACTCTCTGGACAACGCTGGGCGGCAGCGCTGAGGGGTGAGGACAAGTTCCGTACAGACCGCCGGGCGGTGAACCCACCGTCGGGTGGTGGACTATTAGGCTTGGGGAAAAATTGAATTGCACGACCCAGAAGGGGTATCTTTTGACAGAAAGGACACAAAAACCATTTCTTCACTCCTTGGAGGCGGATTTTGGATGCAGAAGCTCCAACTTATCAATTCTAGGGTTATCTTTTCATACTTTTCATCTAGTTTAACCATGATTATGGTGAACTAAACCCCTTTGTTATTGGGGAAATGATGTAATCCTATTGAAACTCTTATGTATTGAAATTCTTACTTTAATTCATATGCTTTCTTTTATCAATTGTTAGAGTTTTTCCTCCATTATATTTGTATGCTTTGCTTAAGACATTAATCAATAGCATGATTTTTGATTCTATCTATATGGACACGTATAGTTAGGTCTAGACATGAGGAAATTCTCTTGGTAGCAATATTGCCTAGACATAGGGATAGGAGGACTAATTGCCTTAAGCTTCTGAGCGAATTATGTAATGCATGATCAATTACTAGGGAGACTAGACATAGTAAAGTAGTAATTAGGATTAGACTCTAATCACCAAGATATTGGAATTAGGGGAATTTAGAAAGTGGCACTAACATTGATAAAAAAGTAGAATTGAGTAGAATTTGTAAATATTTGAGAATGGATTAGGATGAAATCATAAACCCCCAACAACGCCATTTATCCATATAGTTCAACTGTCAATTGATCAATCTTTGCATGCATGTTTATTTTCCGTTTTGCATTCAAAACCCTAATTTTCGTTACATCAAGTCTTAAGAAATCAAGAAATCATATGAATGTTTAGGCCTAAGAGTCCTTTGGAAAATGATACTCGGACTTATCGTTTTATTATTACTTGATACGATTCGGTACACTTGCCGGAGTGATAACAAGTTTTTGGCGCTGTTGCCGGGGACTCGTGGTTTAACTATTGTAGTAGTGTGATTATTGATTGAATTTGACTTCAATTTTGTTTTTTTATTTATTTTTTATTTATATATAAAAGTGCTTTTTAGGGTTTTGTTTCTTGTGTATGCAGGATACAATTCATACTAGGAGCAAGAAAAATCAACATCTTATTGAAGGTTTGAGTGCAATTAAAAGGAGAGGGAAAGTTTGAAGATCATCTAGAGAATTATTCCCTTCTCCTAAGAGACTATTGCAACCCTCACCAGAAGCATCCAACCAGAGAACAGAAGAGATGGGGGAGGAGAGAGCTCCTGTTAGACATACTCTGGCGGATACAAATAATGTGGTTGGCCCTCAACACTTTAACATCATTGCAAGGCCGAGGGTCAATGCATTAAACATGGAAGTAAAATCGGCGTTGATACATTTGGTGCAAAGCAACCAGTTTAATGGGCTGTCATACGAAAGTCCATATGATCTCACCACATTTACTGAGATATGTAACATGGTGAAGATTAATGGTGTGTCGGATGAAGTGAATAAACTTAGCTTGTTTCCTTTCTCATTGGGAGGCAATGCTAAATTGTGGCTAAATTCTTTTCCAGAGGACAGCCTTACAACCTGGGAGGCTGTGGTGGCAAAATTTGAGTAAATATTTTCCACAGTCAAAAATCAACAAAGGTAAGATGGAGATTTCTTCTTTCAAGCAAGGCATGGAGGAAACCCTAGGTCAGGCGTGGGACAGATATAAAATTTTGTTGAGGAAGACGCTTGTGCATTGTTTTGATGAGATAGTTGTAGTTCTCACATTCCTTAGAGGTGTTGGCACACAGTCCAAGCTTATGCTAGATGCTTTAGCTGAAGGTAATATCAAGAGAAAGACTGCTGAGGAAGCCTATGATTTGATAGAGAATATGGCGGCCAGTGACAATGAGGAAAATAATGAAAGTGGAGATTTTCTTCAGCAACGAGAAGTTTCACATCTACAAAATCAAGAGGTGGTGTTTGAGCAACACAAAATGATTACTCAACAGTTAGAAGGAATTATACAGAGACTTTCTTTAGTGCCAAAAGAGATTCAGAATATTTCAAGAGTCCAATTGCAGCCACAAATCACGCCACCTAAGAAGAACACACATTCTGAAGAACTTTTTCAGCAAGTTATGAATAATAATATGTCCTATATCAAAAGCATGGAGGAGATGAGAGCTAGGATTGAAACAAGCATGAAGGAGAAAAAGGGATGTGAGAGGAATGTGAGAAGCATGTCAAGGGAAGAATATAAGACTATTGTTACTAGGAGTGGTAAAGTGTTAGATGAGAGAAAAATTTAGAGAAAAGAGAAAGAAAAAATGAGTGAAGAGGAGGAAACTGAACAGAAAAAGAAAAGAGAGGAAGAAGAAAGTGTGGGGAGTGAAAAAAATAGAGTTGAGGGAGAAATAAAGAAAGAAGAGGTTGAAAAGGTGAAAAAACAAGAGTTTGAAAAACCCCTTCCTTATCCAAAGACTTATTCAAGGAAGGAAAAAAAGAAACAGTTTGAGCGATTTATGGAGATTTTTAAGAAGCTTGAGATCAACGTACTTTTTTCTAAGGCACTGGAGCAAATGCCTTCATATGCAAAGTTTTTGAAGGAGCTTCTCATGAAGAAAATAAAGTATATTGAGAAGGAGACTATTGAAGTACAAGGTAATTGCAATGCAATCATACAAAAGATGTTACCTCCTAAACTTCAAGATCCAAGGAGTTTCACCATTCCATGCACCATAGGGGATTTACAAGTTGGAAGAGATTTGATTGACTTGGGAACTAGCATTAATTTAATGCTACTCTCTATGTTCAAAAGGATTGAAGGCTTGGAACTTAAGCCTACAAGAATGACTCTTTAACTTGTAGATAGATCTCTCAAATATCCCTATGGGGTGGTTGAAGATGTGTTAGTAAAGGTGAATAAGTATTTATTTCCCGTGGATTTTGTCATAATGGAGATGGAGGAGAATGGAGATGTGCCTCTCATTCTAGGGAGACCATTGTTAAGACCCTAGCAAGTGTACCAGAAAGTATCAAGTAATAAAAATCGGTAATCCCAATATCGTTCTTCCCAGAGGACTCTTAAGACCTCATCTTTCGTGCAAAACAAATTATTTAAGACTTGAGTAAAAAAAAATTAGTTTAAATGGTTTGAATGCAAAACAGAAATAAACATGCAAATGCAGGAATTCAATTGACTAATAGAAACTATGAATGAATGAGGTTGTTGGGGTTTACAATTTCATCTTATTCACCCTCATATATCTACTCTTCTTATTTACTTTGCTTATTTATCATATTTCCATGCAAACTTTCTTGGTCTACCCTTAACCCAATCCCTTGGTGAAAAGAGCCTATTACTAATTACCGGCTTGTTATCCCTAGCCTCCCCTAGTAATTAATAATGCATGATAAGCGGAAGCAAAATACAATTGATCGTCCTACTCCTATCCCTAGGCGATATTAACATAATCAAGGAATTATCCCCAGTTCATGACATTACTGTACGTCCCCGTATCAATAAAGACAAACAACATCTACCGAATGAGTTAAACGATAAAAGCATTAAATACAGGTAAAGAACCCAACAATTGATAAATCAAGCATATGCAAGCATATAAAGTAAACAAGAATTTGGATATATGAGAGTTTCAAAAGATTACATTGTTCCCCAACAACAAAGTGTTTAGTTCACCATAGTCATGGTGAAACTAGATGAAATATAATGGAAGAATGGAAAAGCAAACCCTAGATTTGATAAAGTGGAGCCTAAGCATCCAAGAAATTTCCTCCAAAGGTGTAAAGCTGCTGTGGACGTTTGACAGGTGTTGCACCCCATGCAAATTTAATGTGCATAAAGAATGCAGTATAGTACTAGGAAGTGACTCCTAGGTCGTCTCTCAAGGACCATATGTGGTTCGAGAATTAGGTCAGACAGGAAGTGGGGGGGGGGGTTTGTGAAAAGTTTGTGAATGCGGATAAACAAAATTAAAATACGAATGTAAACAACAATGTAAACACAGATGCAAACACGGTTTCAAAGACAGAATGGAAACGGTTGGGCATTGACTTAATTACAATGTTTCCTATCACAGATCAACAAAATAAAGCTACGACTCTAACCTCTAATCCAACACAGTTAATCAACTAAACGAAGGCTAATCATGTTTTCAAAAAAGCGAACTAAGCGAACGCAATGTTAACATCAAATCCAATTTACACTATGCAGTTTCATCAACTAAGTGAAGACTCAACACCAACTGGGCAACTAAGTGTATACCCAATTGCAAGTGCAAATAAAGATTTCATATTAACCAAGTCAGAGTGGAAAATACAATTACAGTCTAGAAATTTCAAGGAAACAATGTAATGTCGCTAATGACCAACCCAATTAATTTAGGCTAACATGACGACTAAATTATCACAATTAAACAAAATGAAAAACATCAAAGTGAATAGAAACAGTAAATCAAACAATCCTAAAGTAAAATGTATGAACTAATTAAAATGTACTAGAGAAATTTGAAAACGCAGTCAAATGAAATTGGAATGCAAATCTTAAGCCAATAAAAGCAATGCACATTCATCACCGTGCTAGTATTAAGAAATACGAGTAAGCAGTAAAATAATGTGGTAAACTCTTCAACCTGAATGCTTTCTAATATAGATATAGACTATAAGAAACACGTTTCAGCAAGAAAATGAACCGGCGTGTGCCTACTGCTCGAATCTAATCACCTCGCGGATGCATGACCGATCCTTCCTTTGCTATCAGCATCTTTCTTTTTTATTAAAAGAAAACTAACGTGGTAGCCGAATGCCTATTGATGTGCTTTCTTCAATTGAAAACCAAAACTTAAAGTAAAGCTTTCTGAACATCACCGCTGGACACACACATTCCTCCAAGCAATGAATGAAAATTCTTCTATCTAAATAAACCACCATACACCCTCACATACTCCTATCTAATCATCTCTTCATTCATCAACTAAATAAAAGTAAATCTAGCTACACTAAGCCACCAACAACGTTCCATCATCTCTATATGCAATGAGCTTTTTCTAAGGGGAAATAAATGCTCTTCTTCAAACAAGTGCTGCAACAAAATCAGTCCACTTAATGGTATTTAAATGATTAAAATGTGCATCTAAAAATTTCTCCAATTACCATTCAAACCAAGACCAAATGAAAGTGTGGCTGGAGCACTATGGATGTGACCGAGAATCTTGCTACCTTCCAGCACGTAAGCCAAGCATCACTTTTGCTCCCATCAATTAGTATAAAATGAAAATAACGTTCATCCTCTCAAATATAAAAAAAACGCAACAATGTGCAATTCCAAAAAGGTAGATAGCATTCTAATTTATAGATTATTAAATTAAAATCTGGTACATGAAATGAAAGCAAATATCCATTTTTTTAGCTTCCAATGTAGAATGACGTGCACCAACTTCCCCCATTCCAGGCCGTGACTTCACCCATGGACGTGACCCCTTTGCCTTGTCACCGTGCTGCCCATTTTTCTCATTCAAGGCTGAAAAGTAAACATTGCACAAAAAATGGTCCAGCGCATGCACAAAATGAAAGGAAAAGTGTTCTCCTTTCATTCAATGAAACCAGCGTTCCTACATTCCATCCTCCAAAAAAAACCGAAACGTTCCAGCTAAGAGAACTGCCGAGAATGAGCTTTCTTTGATTCAAAACAAAAAAATATGTTGCCAAGTGTTCCCAAGGTTTATCCAAAGTCCATCACCGTCATTGTTCCAAAATCTCTGAAAAAAACGTTTTCAGCAACTCCAAATAAATGTTTTTGCCGAGAAGAATAGTCCCATGAAGTGTGTCGGCTGCATCCTTTAAAGCAAGGCCATGTGCCCTACAAAAAATGGGGTGGGGTCCATCCTAAAAAACCCTAAGTGGTGCCAAGTGTCCCACAAAATTGGGCCCAACATCTAATTCCAAAAATTGGCCCACAATGTAAAAGTTTGTCTAAAAAGTTTTAAACAACTAAATTATAATACAATTAATTTTAAAATGTCCATGTAGAGAGTGTTTAATTATTTGATAGCACTTCGAATGTCCCAAATATATCTCCAAAATTTTCCCTGCAATAAATAATGCAATTAATTAGCTCAGAAAATTCAAATTAATTAAAATTAGAATTTCCGGTCAAATTAAGCACAATTAGCAGAAACGGGAAAATACGGGACAATTAAGCACAATTCCCTGATTAATTCGAGCACAATAAACTAAGGAAATCAATAAAATATCGACTCATCAAAATAGACCACACTTAGTCTTTTGCACTCCTGGGCAAAATCAAGACGCAAATCAGGGAACAGTTCAACGGATATCAGGGAATTGACACAGACTCAGCACATGGAAAACAAAGACTCACAAGGAAGGAAACAAAGTTACACAATTCTCAGGAAATCTGGACAAGGAAAAGACGTAGACAACATCCAACACAGAATCAGAGAAAACAAATACTTATGATGTCATCCCAGCAATTCAAGACATGACAAAATGATCAATCAGCTCAAGAGGTGAATCAAAAGTAACAGAACCTCACAGATGCACACTATCAGTGTTTCTCTCAAGTGTCTAGGGTAAATAAATTCAACTCAATGCACTCAAGAAAGCAAGCAACAAACAGTCTTGGCAAGTCTCTAATATCAACATTCAAACACATATGCATGTTCAAATCAAAAGGTCTTTTATGGATGCAATGGGGCCAAGGACAAGGGAGGATAAATATGGATGAGAAGTTACAAACCAAAAGGAATAGAGGAGTAATGGGGAACAAGTGTAAACACAGTCAAATAACACCCAAACCCTCTACTTAAATCCTCTTCTTGACTCCATTATTCACAATTTTTTTTTCTCATTTTTCTGTATTTTTTTTTCATCTTGTCTCATTTACTTTTCTCTCTATCTAGGACACAACTCTAAGAGACAAGATACACAACATATTTACAAAAACAACACAAGAAGAGGAACCAACTAGCCCATTCATCAGAATCCCCAAGGAGATCACACTTGTTCCAAAAACACTTCCAAACCTCCAAAATTCCCTAAGGTTCAGGTAAACATGGTTTTTCACTAAGGGCTAGTGTATGAGCTTCAAAACAAAGAAATGGGAAAGTATAGGCTCAAAAGGGGTTATCAAGGGATCACACAGGGTAGGCTCATTTGGCTAGGGAGGCTCAAGAACAAAACTGCCTTTATCACTTTCAAACATGCATATCAATCAAGAATCATCAACAAGAGTCAAGCCAAGACATATGTTCAAGCAATCAAGAGACATATCACACAAGAAAGAACATAAAGTGGCTCAAATCTCACAAGGGTAATTTCTGTCACAATCAAATCAACTCTCTCAAACATCATAATCATCCTCCAAAGCAAAGAAAAGCAAAGGATTCAAAAAAATCAGAGTATCAATGAAGTGAAAGACACATCTACAACCTAAACAAAGTCCAGAAATCAAGAGAAACATGCAAAACTGTACACAAGACACAACAAAAACTACCTAGAAAACAAAAATAATTAACGCAGAAAACATAAACTAACAAAGAAAATGGAATTCTCCCTCAATAGACCACACTTAAACTACACAGTGTCCTCAATGTGTCACAATCATCAGATCAGAAATAAGAACAGTCAACAGATCATGAACAAGTGCAATAAAAGTGGGAAAGGAGGAGAAGGAAAAAGGAAACTCCCCTGGTCATGGTGGCAATTGCCAATTTTGGACTTGCAGGGAGATATCTTCCACCATCAGATTCAGCAAAGAAGTGTTGAGGAAGAACTACTTCATCCTCCAAATTTGATCAAGCAGGGAGATGTCCTCCACAGCTGGATATAAGAAGCAGTGATTGTTGATGAATGGGTTCAGCTGGTGCCTATTAATCTTTAAACTGTCGTGTATATTGGCACCCTTATCTTCCATCGTGGGTGTGTGTTGATCAAATCCATATGTACCTCCTGCAACATGGTTAGTGCAATATGGTTCCACAGAAATAACATGCAGGGGTATAACACCCAATCCCAGTGTAACATGCTGAACATTAGATAAACCATCAGAACATGAATCAATTTCAAATGTAGAAACAATATCAACAACAATCTCAGATTCATGTTCAGTGCATGGAGAACAAACATTCATATGTGATAGCAAAAGGTGCTTCTCATCATGCAGAGAGGTAGAATGAAAATCATAATCATCAACAATACAATCATCAACATACCTATCAATAGCATAATCATCAACAACAGAATCAATCATAGGTATGTTTACCTCCACTTCCCTGAAGACTGGTAGAGTGGTGGAAGGTGAAAGTGGTCTACCTGACTCAAAATTACTGCTTATACCTGCCTGGTCCTCCAAATCTTCATCAGTATCCTCAAGTGCAAGAGTAGGGACATAGGAGGGTGGGAAAGTAGGTGGCGCAATAGTAAGCTCATGACTCTGCTCCCCATCTCCTATATGGATGGCACCAACATCATCAAGAATCCGAACAGTCTGAAATGGCGATCCCTCTGAAACTTGAGAATGTTCCTCAATGACCTGAGTGGCCATCTGCCCCCACAACTCATTCAATGTAGGCTCAGTAGAAGTAGAAGGATGGGCAAATGCCTCTTACTGTTGTTGTTACCTCTAATTTTGCTGTTGTGGCTGCCTGTTAATGTAGATGTTTGGAGCATAAGCTTGAGGTGCATAAAAAACAACAGGGTGCTGCAAAGAAGGACATGCATCTGTATAGTGGTCACTAGAAGGACATATAGCACACAGTCATGCAACAGATGCAGATGGAGGTGTTGGTCTCTAGTTGAATGCCAGCTGTGTCGCCAAACTCAAAAGAGAATCAAGCCTTCTTTCCAAATTCCTATCAGCAGCGGATGAAGACTGGGTAGGCTCATGAAACTGCAGCTACCGTGGTTCCTGGACCGGTGTAGGCATACAAGAATTCTGGAATGACTGATATTGCTGTGGAGCATCATACCATCCCAAGCTAGGGTCATTCCATCTAGGATCGTTGTTGTAACCATTCCGCACAGGGGAGAATTCGTCTAGAAACTGATGCTCAAGATCTTCCCAACTGGTGACGGATCCTGGAGTAAGACAACAACACCAATCCCTTGCTGCTCCTTGTAATGAGTGCTCAAATGCCCTTAAGAACATGTCTTCATCCGGGACATCTGAAGGTTTCATTAAAGAGCATATGGTGTAGAACTCCTCCAAATGTCTATGTGGGCATTCACCTGCAAAACCATGAAACCTAGGCAGCAAATGTATCAGTCGAGTGTTGAAAACACAACGATTATCCTCCTCATAAAGTGGAAACGACTCCCTAAGAGCATTCTCATGAGATGGAGGAGGAATCACATTATTCTCAACATAGAAATCAACAGGAGAACCATAATCAGAGTAACATGCAGAAGTAGAATCATAATCATAGGCACAGGCAGAAGAAGCAATATTCCCAAAATTAAAATAGGTAGACATTTAGAAGAAAGGGGGAAAAGAAGAATGCAATGAAAATATGCAACTAAAGCTACCTAAATGCAACACACATAACACAACACTCAAAACAGAACATCACACTCACAATACAAGACAAAACACAACACACACTAACACAACAAAAGACCTAAAACCGAACCGTTGGTCCCCGGCAACTGAGCCAAAATTTTGACGGGTGTCGCACCCCATGCAAATTTAATGTGCATAAAGAATGCAGTATAGTACTAGAAAGTGACTCATCGGTCGTCTCTCAAGGACCAAATGTGGTTCGAGAATTAGGTCAGACACGAAGTGGGGGGGGTTGTGAAAAGTTTGTGAATGCGGATAAACTAAATTAAAATACGAATGAAAACAACAATGTAAACACAGATGCAAACACAGTTTCAAAGACAGAATGGAAACGGTTGGTCATTAACTTAATTACAATGCTTCCTATCACAGATCAACAAAATAAAGCAACGAATCTAACCTCTAATCCAACACAGTTAATCAACTAAACGAAGGCTAATCATGTTTACATAAAAGCGAACTAAGCGAACGCAATGTTAACATCAAATCCAATTTACACTATGCAGTTTCATCAACTAAGTGAAGACTCAACACCAACTGGGCAACTAAGTGTATACCCAATTGCAAGTGCAAATAAAGATTTCATATTAACCAAGTCAGAGTGGCAAATACAATTACAGTCTAGAAATCTCAAGAAAACAATATTTCCATTTATCTTAAACAATCAAAATCCTTACATGCAAATACCATCACAAGGACTTTTCCAAAGCTTGTAATGAGGTTGGGCTATCAAGAAAATTTGGTTTTTCTAGATCGCAAAATCCTTGAATTAAGAGAGTTATTTCATCATTGAAAAGGTTCAGGTTTAAACTCTCTCTATCACCCATCTTCTTTATTTCCAACTTCTTCCCTTTTTATCAATTTTGCATTAAGTTCCTTTTTCATGCTTCTACTTTTTCTTTTTCTTCTTTACTCATGCATTTTTATTTTCAATACTTGAACTCAATGCTCTTCTTTTGCCTTTCAATTTTCCCCAAACAACCCCAAACTTGAACCTTTTCATCACATGAGATTATTCTCAACCCTACTCAAGATAAACAATTTCAAATCAAGGGTTTTCATCCTGTTTATGGCCAAGGTTCAAAAAGGGTATAAAATTTTAAAGTTTTTTCTTTTGTGAAAATTTTGCTAAATAAGGGCTTCCAAACATGGCCTTGATCATATAACATAATCATGCAAATCAATTATCAAGACTAAGGCAATATCATTCATGATTCCCTGTGAACAGTACATATATCAGTGAAAATTCTGGAGCTCAAGACCTCACACAACATGCTTTCTCACACATCATTCATTTATCTTGCTTAGTATCACAATCACAATCATAAACCACAATACATCTGTTCATATAGTTAGTGAACCATTCAACTTGATATCATCACACATACATTCTCAGTCAACCACATTCAATCATTATCAAATACTTGTCATGCATTTTAATACTACAATCAGAACCATTGTATAGTCCAAGCACAGACACAAAATAAAAGTTTAACCTATTCTACAAATTCAAAGTACAAAAGAAAAAGAAACATGGGTTGCCTCCCAATAGCGCTTGTTTAACGTCACGAGCCTGACCCGAACTTGTTTAGCACTCATCAGTAAGTGCGAATCTTACCAACACCCATCAGTAGGTGTACCTTCCTGTATCCTTCAGTGGATACATAAAAATTTAGCATCCCTCAGTAGATGCTACCCAAAAAGAGTTTAAAAATCAAACTAATTTACATAAAATAAAACTAATATATTACAACAACTAGCATGATCCCCATCCATCAGTAGGTGTTGATAACCCCCTTGCTTGATATTCTTTTCTTTTTCTTCTTCCTGCTGAATTCCTTCATAAAATTGAGAACACCAAGCACATGTTTCCATGTTTCAATCATAGGAACTTTGATCTCCAATCTCTTCAAGATCTCCATAAAGCACTTCACTTTCTTTTCCTTCCTATGATATTTCTTTTGATGAGGAAGGGGTTTTTCATATGATCTTTTCTTCTTTCCTCTCTTCCTCTCTTTCTCAATCTTTCCCTTCAACTTTCTCTTTTTCTCTTTTCTTCTTTTTTTTTTCTTTCTTTTCACCATTTTTCTCTTTTTTTCTTTTCTTTCAACTACTTATTTTTCCTTATCATCATCTTTATCTCCCTCACTCAATCTTTTTGTTTCTATCTTGTCCTTCTCTATTTTTTTCTCATTTTTCTCTATCCTTTTCTCCTCAACAACCTTTTCTGTTCCTATTTCTTCTCTTTTTTCCTCTTCTATCTCTTCATCAACTTTATCACTTTCAAAACTAGTGGCCTGACATTCCTCCCTAGGGTTAACCTCATTATTAACCCTAGAATTCAATATTTCATTGGATTGACGAATCTGTATCTCCAACCTTTTATTCCCTGCTTCATTCTCTTTTGTAGAGGAGAGAGTAATTTGGATAAGTCATTCCAATGTCTCGTCCACTTTGTTGATTTGCTCTTTCAAAGCAAACACCTCTTGCCCTAATAGTAATTGTTGATGTGGATCTCCTGCTTCTCCATTCCAACTCTAATCCATGCTTGAGTGAGGTTCCCACCAGTAGTTGAAATTATTTTGATAGAATTGAGTGCCCATAGAACCAAATTCTTGTACATACTGCATTCTGTAAACATTAGGCACAAAATCCTAGAAATAATTTATTAGAACAAACATAAAAAAAAAATCAAGTCGAATTTAATCAAGTAATAAAAATCGGTAATCCCAATATCGTTCTTCCCAGAGGACTCTTAAGGCCTCATCTTTCATGTAAACAAATTGTTTAAGACTTTAGTAAAAGAAAATTAGTTTAAATGGTTTGAATGCAAAACAGAAATAAACATGCAAATGCAGGAATTCAATTGACTAAGAGAAACTATGAATGAATGAGGTTGTTGGGGTTTACAATTTCATCTTATCCACCCTCATATATCTACTCTTCTTATTTACTTTGCTTATTTATCATATTGCCATGCAAACTTTCTTGGTCTACCCTTCACCCAATCCCTTGGTGAAAGATCCTATTACTAATTACCGGCTTGCTATCCCTAGCCTCCCCTAGTAATTAATAATGCATGATAAGCGGAAGCAACCTACAATTGATCGTCCTACCCCTATCCCTAGGCGGTATTAACATAATCAAGGAATTATCCCCAGTTCCTGACATTACTGTACGTCCCCGTATCAATAAAGACAAACAACATCTACCGAATGAGTTAAACGGTAAAAGCATTAAATATAGGTAAAGAACCCAACAATTGATAAATCAAGCATATGCAAGCATATAAAGTAAACAAGAATTTGGATATATGAGAGTTTCAAAAGATTACATTGTTCCCCAACAACAAAGGGTTTAGTTCACCTTAGTCATGGTGAAACTAGATGAAATATAATGGAAGAATGGAAAAACAAACCCTAGATTTGATAAAGTGGAGCCTAAGCATCCAAGCAAACTCCTCCAAAGGTGTAAAACTGTTGTGGACATTGTTCTCTGCCAAAAGAATTACATTTGGATTCGCACTAGGGCTATATATAAGCCAAAAAGATAACAGAAAGATCTCAAAATCCAAAATATAAAAACAGACAACCGCCCAGGCGCCAAAATTGGCCGCTCAGCAGTTTGCCTCAACACACGCCACTGCCCAGGTGCCTAAAATGACCACTGAGCGGTTTGCCTCTTGTCGCTCTGGACGCTAGGCATCACCGCCTGGGCGCCAGACAGTACTTTTCCTTGAACTAGGACGCTCAGCGGTGGAATGTACGGTTGAGCGGTTCACAGACTGTTCTTTTCTTCCTTTTTCTCCTTCATTCTTGAGTCTATGACCTTCCTACTTCATTGCCATCTTCAATTTTCATCAAAAACCTTGCAAAATAATGCAAAACAAGCATAATATCTCTAGAAACAACTTTTGACTCTCATGTGACACAACTTAAGAGTTTTACTTGATTCTAAGCTCATTTTAAGCTACAAAGGGTGTGCTTTAATATCAAATTTATGCATGAAAATAACGGTTTTGAGACCGTTATCAACCATTCATGAAGACGGCTAGAATCTTAATTGATGTAAAGAATGGCAAGCTTAAAGTGAGGGTACAAGATGAAAAGGTTAATTTTGACTTGTTTCAAGCAATGTCACATCCTAAGGATGACAAAGCATGTTTCCAAGTTTATATTATTGATGAAATCTGTATGATGCAAGGGAATACGGTGCATGATGAATGTGAAGATTTGAATGAAGAGGAGGAGAAGTTGATTGATGAATGCTTGAAGGATTTGATGGTATCAAAAGAAATCCTAACTGGTGAGGCAAGTTTTGAGAAGATTGATACCAAGGAGGAAGTAAAAGAATGTAAGCTTGAGCTAAAGGCGTTACCATCACATTTGAAGTACATGTTTTTGGAAGAAAATGGAAGGAAGCCAGTTATCATTAGTAACTCATTATCTCCTGAAGAAGAAGAGAAGCTGATAGGAGTCTTGAAAGTTAACAAAGGCGCTATTGGGTGGTCAATTTCAGATCTTAAAGGTATAAGCCCAACATATTGCATGCATAAAATTTTTATGGAGGATGATTATAGGCCATTAGCTCAACCACAAAGGAGGCTTAATGATGGGCTGTCGCGGCCATACAAATTTGATTGCATAAAAGAATGCAGTATAGCTAGGAAGTGACTCCTAGGTCGTCTCTCAAGGACCAAATGTGGTTCGAGAATTAGGTCAGACACGAAGTGGGGGGGTTTTGTTGAAAAGTTTGTGAATGCGATGAATTAAATTAAAACATGGATGCAAACAGAAATATGAATACAGAAATGCAAAACGAAATCACATACAGAATAAAAATGGTTGGTCATTAACTTAATTAGAATGTTTCCAATCACAGATCAACAAAATAAAGTTGTGACTCAAACCTCTAATCGAACAAAGTTAACCAACTAAGCGAAGGTTAACCCTGTTTTCATAAAAGCGAACTAAGCGAACGTAGTGTTAATATCAAATCTAAATTACACCATTCAGTTACATCAACTAAGCGAAGATGTAACACCAACTGGGAAACTAAGCATATACCCAATTGCAAATGCAAAAATAGAATTCACATTAACCAAGTCAGAGTGAACAGACAATCACAATTCAAGAATCTCAAGGAAACAGTGCAATATCGTCAATGACCAACCAAACTAATTTAAGCTACCATGGAAATTAAATTAAAACGACTAAACAAATTAGACAACATTTAAACATCAAACACTGCTACCAATTAATTAGCAAACACAGTTAAAAATAATTAAATGCAAAACTACTTAAACACAAAAACTCAACCTATTAACTAAATTAATTAAAAACCAAGGAAACCAACAAGCCTAATTTAATCCTAGCAAATTACTTTGACTAAATAACAATTAACAATTAATTTTAAAAGTCCAAATGACCAAGAAAAGGCACATGGCCGTGAGTCACCATGCACCCAAGTCAAACTCCAAGTTCACCTTCTATAAGCCACCAAATGTGTTGACTTCTTCTCCCATGTGTACCATTTTTCAAGGAAATTAACATGTGCCTTCCAAACTCTCCAAGACCGTCCCTTCTCTCCTTCCATGCAGCAAAAATTCTCATTCCAATAGCAAAGCACAAATTTACGTGAGCTAGAAAGAAGTGCCTACAAAAAGTGCTTCAAACTAATGGATAAATGGAAAATACTTTGGGTGGTCCAACCAAGATGCCATCTAGGCAAGGTCAAAGGAAATAAAACACCTAAACACTCCCTTCCTAATGGTGATTCTTAGCAGCAATGCAAGGAAAAGACAAAACCAAAAGTGGCAACATTCCTTTAGTGAAAATGTGCTTCATATTTTGCTTGTCCAAAAGAGGTAAAAACTTAAATGCTCCCTTTTCTCTCACTTCCAACCTCAATTTCCGTTTTCTTTCTTCTCAACCACCATCCAAAGCTTTCATCTACTCTTCAATACCGAGAATGACTTCAAGAAACCAAAGTTCAAGTTGCAAATGAACACAAGAACAATAAACCCAAACTTCTACTCATCAACCCAACTTCAACACTACCATTTCTTCAAGTTTCTTTGCAAAAACGAAAATGATAACCAAGCAATCAATCCCAGCTCTTTCCAGCCACAATAACAACCCCAAGATCTGGTCCCATCCTTGTTTCAAACATCAAAAACGAAATGCAAGAAGAAAGAGTCCAAACCACAACACCCACACATCAAGTTAAGCTCTATTCAACCCAAAACTCACATAGAACTCCATTTTTATCATCCAACCAAATAAAATGCAAAGAAAACGAGAAGAACAACAACAAAGGGAGAGGAAAACGAAATACAAAGTCACTCAAAACCAACATCCACCATGGAAATGCAAGAACAAGCTCCAAAACTCAAACTCCAAGCATCAAGAACAAGCAAATGGAAGTGGAAATGAATGGTTTTTCACCACCAATAAGTTAAGACAACCAAGAGTAAGTTAAGAGAAGAAGAAAATTTGCATCTTGCTCATTGAAATGGCCAAAACCGAGACACCCAAGTCAAGCTCTCTCAAGGCATGTTCATACAAGAAACCCTAAGAGAGAAAAGCTCAAAACATAAGTATGAAGTGTGGCTATGAGAGCCCAAGAGTGTGTCCTCGGCATTCTCTCCTCTAAAGACCGTCCAAGACTCTAAAATTGGTGGGGACCACCTTCTAATGAAACCCTAGCCAAAAGCCACATGTCCTACACATGGGTTTTTTACAAAATTGCCCCTAAAAGGGTCCAAAACACCTAATTCTAATTAAGGACTTCTAGAAAACAAAATTACAACTTTAATTAGAATCTAAATGACTAAATGTTGAGCCTTTGAATGTGTTACGTCATATCCTAATGCTCCAGATGATGTTTCCACAACTTCCCTGCAACCAGAAATGCACTTAATCAGCTTAGAAAATCCAAATTAGCACAATTACGAATTTCTTACCAAATTAAGTAGAATTCGGAAAACAGGGAAATAACAGACAATTAAACACAATTCCCTGGTTTATTTAAGTGCAATAAACTAAATACAGTTCAAGAAATAACAACTCATCACTTAATGCTGTGATGAAGGAGGTGGTCAGAAAAGAAGTGTTAAAGCTTTTGGAAGCTGGTATTATTTACCCAATTACTGATAGTAAATGGGTAAGTCAAGTGCAGGTGGTTCCAAGGAAAGGAGGGATGACAGTGATTCACAATGAAAAGAATGATTTTATTCCAAAAAGAACAGTTACTGGGTGGCAGATGTGCATTGATTACAGGAAATTAAATACAAGCACTAGGAAGGATCATTTTCCACTTCCTTTCATGGATCAAAATGCTAGAAAGACTGTCTGGACAAGCTTTTTACTACTTCCTGGATGGGTATTCTGGGTAAAATCAGATTGTGGTAGATCCTAAAGATCAGGAGAAGACAACCTTTACATGTCTATTTGGCGTATTTGTTTATAGAAAAATGTCATTTGGATTGTGTAATGCCCCAACTACGTTTCAAAGGTGTATGGAGGCTATTTTTGCAGACCTTATGGAGAAGTGTATAGAAGTTTTCATGGATGATTTCTCAGTGTTTGGACATTCCTTTTAGAAGTGTTTGACCCACCTGGATGTTGTTCTTAAAAGATGTGTTCACGCCTTTTGTCAAAGACACGCCTTTTGTAATGAGTGATGAATGTTTACAGGCTTTTGATGTCTTGAAGAAAAGGTTGATTTCTGCCCCAGTGATTGTAGATCTAGATTGGAGTAAAGATTTTGAGCTTATGTGTGATGCCAGTGATTATGCTATAGGTGTTGTGCTTGGTCAAAGAGAGTATTTCACGCTATTTACTATGCTAGCAAAGTCTTGAACGAAGCTCAATTGAATTATGCCACTACAGAGAAGGAACTTCTGGCGATAGTTTATGCTTTGGAGAAGTTTAGACCTTATCTCATTGGGTCTAAAGTGATTATTTACTTCGATAATGCGGCTATAAAGAACTTGTTGACAAAGCTGGATTCAAAGCCATAATTGATTAGATGGGTGCTCTTGCTACAAGAGTTTAACGTGGAAATCCGTGATAAAAGGGGAGTGAAAATTTGATTGCTGATCACTTATCCCGGTTAGTCAATGATGAAGTCACAAGTAAGAAGAAAGAAATTTGGGAGTCTTTTTCAGACGAAACACTCTTGTATATTCAGCAGAGGCCATGGTTTGCTGATATGGCTAATTTTAAAGCTGCGGGAGTTATTCCAGAAGAGTGGAATTGGCAACAGAGGAAAAACTTTTTACATGATGCTAAGCAGTTTATATGGGATGATCCTTACTTGTTCAAGATCAGAGCATATAATCTTTTGAGGAGATGTGTGAGAAGAGAATAGGCAGAAGGAATTTTTTCGCATTGTCATGATTCAGCCTATGGAGGTCACTATAATGGAGAGACAACTACTGCAAAAATTCTGTAGTTAGGGTTTTATTGGCCGACTTTGTTTAAAGATGCTCATAGTCATGCTAGAAATTGTGATAAATGTCAAAGGACGGGGGCTATTTCAAGACGTCATGAGATGCCGTTATAAGGCATTCTAGAAGTTCAAGTTTTTGATTGTTGGGGTATTGATTTTGTTGGACCCTTCCCACCATCTTTTAATAATGAATATATTTTGGTGGCGGTTGATTATGTGAGTAAATGGGTTGAAGCCTTGGCATATCCCAGGAATGATGCTAATATAGTGATCAAATTCTTGAAAAGGCAAATTTTCTCACGTTTTGGAACTCCTAGAGTACTCATCAGTGATGGGGGATCTCATTTTTGTAACTCGCAGCTTGCAAAGGTACTTAAACATTATGGGGTGAGACATAAGGTGGCTACACCTTATCATGCATAAATAAATGGTCAGGCTGAAGTCTCCAACAAGGAGATAAAGAGGATTCTAGAGAAAATAATTGCTTCATCAAGGAAGGATTGGTCACAAAAATTAGATGATGTTCTCTGGGCACACAGAACGACTATGAAGACTTCTATGGGTTTATCACCTTTTCAGTTGGTGTATGAGAAAGCATGCCATTTGCTAGTAGAGATGGAACATAAAGCTTTATGGGCTTTGAAATTTCTGAATTTTGATCCCCATCAAATTTAGAGTAAATGTAGAAGGAAGATGTTGGAGCATGAAGAGATGCGGTTGCATGCATATGACTCATCTAGGAGTTATAAAGAAAAGGTAAAATTTTATCATGACAGGAAGCTGATAAAGAGGACTTTCAACCTAGGGCAGTGTTAAACCCCTGGCCAGTGTACCAGATCGTATCAAGTAATAATAATTGGTAAACCCAATATCGTTCTTCCCAAATTGTTTAAGACTTGAGTAAAAGAAAATAATTTGAATGGTTTAAATGCAAAACAGAAATAAACATGCAAATGCAAGAATTCAATTCAATAAGAGAAACTATGAATGAATGAGGTTGTTGGGCTTTACAATTTCATCTTATCCACCCTCATATATCTACTCTTCTTATTTATTTTGCTTATTTATCATATTGCCATGCAAACTTTCTTGGTCTACCCTTAACCCAATCCCTTGGTGAAAAGAGCCTATTACTAATTACCGGCTTACTATCCCTAGCCTCCCCTAGTAACTAATAATGCATAATGAGCGGAAGCAAAATACAATTGATCGTCCTACCCCTATCCCTAGGCGGAATTAACATAATCAAGGAATTCTCCCCAGTTCATGACATTACTGTACGTCCCGGTATCAATAAAGACAAACAACATCTACCGAATGAGTTAAACGGTAGAAGCATTAAGAAAAGGTAAAGAACCCAACAATTGATAAATCAAGCATATGCAAGCATATAAAGTAAACAAGAATTTCAATATATGAGAGTTTAAAAAGATTACATTGTTCCCCAACAACTAAGGGTTTAGTGCACCATAATCATGGTGAAACTAGATGAACTAAATGGAAGAATGGAAAAGCAAACCCTAGAATTGATAAAGTGGAGCCTAAGCATCCAAGAAATCTCCTCCAAAGGTGTAAAGTTGTTGTGGACTTTGTTCTCTGCCAAAACAATTACATTTGGATTTGCACTAGGGCTATATATAAGCCAAAAAGATAACAGAAAGATCTCAGAATCCAAAATATAAAAACAGACAACCGCCCAAGCGCCTAAATTGGCCGCTCAGCGGTTTGCCTCAACACACGCCACCGCCCAGGCGCCTAAAATTACTGCTGAGTGGTTTGCCTCTTGTCGCTCTGGACGCTCAGCGTCACCGCCTAGGCGCCAGACAACAACTTTTCCTTGCACTAGGACGCTCAGCGGTGGAATTTACCGTTGAGCGGTTCACAAACTCTTCTTTTAAGGAATCACTCCACTCTTTACTATTCACATGCCACATAAAACAATATTGCCATGTATCTAAAACAATAAAAATCCTTTCATGCAAATACCATCACAAGGACTTTTCGAAGGCTTATAATGAGGCTAGGCTATCAAGAAAATTTGGTTTTTCTAGATTGCAAAATCCTTGAGTTAAGAGAGCTATTTCATCATTGAAAAGGTTCAAGTTTAAACACTCTCAATCACCAAACTCCTTTATTCCCAACTTCTTCGCTTTTTATCAATTTTGCATGGAGTTCCTTTTTCATGTTTTTACTTTTTCCTTTTCTTCTTTACTCATGCATTTTTCTTTTCAATACTTGAACTCAATGCTCTTCTTTTGCCTTTCAATTTTCCTCATACAACCCCAAACTTGAACCTTTTCATCACATAAAATTATTCTCAACCCTACTCAAGATAAATAATTTCAAATCAAGGGTTCCCATCTTGTTTAAGGCCAAGGTTCAAAAAGGGTATAAAATTTTAAATTTCTTGGGTGAAATCTTGGCTAGATAAGGGCTTCCAAACATGGCCTTGATCATATAACATAAGCATGCAAATCAATCAATTTTCAAGACTAAGGCAATATCATTCATGATTTCCTGTGAACAATACATATATCAGTAAGAACTCTGGAGCTCAAAATCTCACATACATGCTTTCTCACACATCATTCATTTATCCTGCTTAGCATCACAATCACAATCATGAACCACAATACATCTGTTCATATAATTAGTGAATAATTTAACTGGATATCAACACACATACATTCCCAGTCAACCACATTCAATCATTATCAAATACTTATCATGCATTTTAATACTACCATCAAAACCATTGTACAAGCCAAGCATAGACACAAAATAAAAGTTCAACCTATTCTACAAATTCAAAGTACAAAAGAAAAAGAAACCTGGGTTGCCTCCCAATAGCGCTTTGTTTAATGTCACGAGCCTGACCCAAACCTGTTTAACACTCATCAGTAAGTGCGAATCTTACCAACACCCATCAGTAGGTGTACCTTCCTGTATCCTTCAGTGGACACATAAAAATTTAGCATCCCTCAGTAGATGCTACCCAAGAAATGTTAAAAAAAATTCATCAACTTACATAACCAGAATAAACCTATTTTAAAAATTGTTCTACAACAAATGGGATAAAATTAAATATCTTCAAATCTTTCCATCCCGGTTGGGATCTTCATCCTCCCAACTCATTAGTTGCCTTCTATCCACTCTTTTGATGGCTTTTGTAAATGGTTTTCTGATCTCTACCTTGCCATCTTCTTTGATATTTTCAACAATCCACTTCCTTTTCTTGAATTTTACCTGGGAGCCTCGTGGAAGTGGTATATCTTCTGAGTGAATTGTTCCTCCTTTATCAACCTCCTCATTTTTAGGTACCTGTAAAACATTACAACTGTTAGAATTGGTACCTGTCATGCTTTCTTCTGATGCAACTTCTCTTCTTGAGTTTCTGAATCTGGATCTCTTCTTTATTCTAATATTGTTCCCTTTAGAACCAGTATGTAAGAGCACATTCTTCTTATCTCGCATCATGATTCTTCCATCATGGGCACTAATGAACATTTTAGACATATCCATGAAAGGTCTTCCAAGAATAATTGGAATCCTCTCATCATCTTTTATGCCCATAACTAGAAAGTCAGCCAAAAACTCCAGCTACTCCACACGCACAACCACATCTTCCACCATACCTAGTGGCTTTTTACTGGAACCATCCGCCACCGTCATAATAAGATTAGACGGTTTTAATCTCAACCCTCCAATCTTTCTCAAGAACCGTTCAGGCATCATATTAATGCTGGATCCAGAGTCTATCATGGCTCCTTCTACCTCAAAATCATTTATAATACATGAAAGTGTCAAACGACCTGGATCTTTTACCTTAGGTGGATAATTCCTTTTTGGAGGTTGAACTTCAAATTCTTGGTCATCTTCATCTGTATCCAAATCTATCATATCTCCAAGATAAAATTTCATCCTTGCAGGAATTTGTTGGATTACAGAAGGCACCACAGTCACTTAATTTTCTATAAATGGTCTATTGTGACTGAATTTTTCTTCCTCTTCTTTCTCACCTTCACTGCTGCATATTTCAATGACTTCTCTTATCTCTTCTTCCTCATCACTGATTCCAATCTCCACAACTTCCTGATGGGTGCCGCAGCCCATACAAATTTGATTGCATATTAAAGAATGCAGTATAGACTAGGAAGTGACTCATAGGTCGTCTCTCAAGGACCAAATGTGGTTCGAGAATTAGGTCAGACACGAAGTGGGGGGGTTGTGAAAGGTTTTGTGACTGTGGATGAATTAAATTAAAACACGGATGCAAGCAGATATGTAAACATAGATGTAAACAGACAAGGAAACAAAAATGTAAAAACGGAATCAAATACAGAATGAAAACGGTTGGTCATTAATTCAATTACTATCCTTCCAATCACAGATTATCGACAAGTACAAACTACTCTAATCCAAATCCGACACGAATCACCTAACTAAGGAAAGGCTAATTCGGTCTTCAAAATTACAGACTAAGCGAATGCAATGCACAAATTTAATTAGTCATGCACCATACAGTCTAATCAACTAAGCGAAAATCAAACACCGAGTAGGCAACTAAGTGTATACCTAAGCGCAAGCACATAACAGATTAAATATTAAACAGAATTAGAGCAGCAGTATGGCAATTAAAGTGTAAGAATCTCATGAAAATAAAGTAATTTTATTAACGACCAACCAACCTCACCTAGGCTAACATCTCAGTTAAATTAACACAACCTTCACGCTGATTCCTATTGTAAAAGCAACTAAAATGGTGATGATAATCTATTCTCCAGGACTTGGCAGCTGGACGTGTCCATGCTTAAATTAAAATGAATACTTCTACAAAACTTCTTTCCCAGACCGACACATCCAATTTTTCCATCAATCCACGCCTAATTTTCTTTCAATGCAAAGTTTTTAAGTTAAATAAAAAAATGCTCAAAACTTCCTCCATGCAGTACCATTTCTTCACCGTAAAAGCAATTCATATTAAAGCAAAGCAAGAAGAGAATAAAAAAAAGAAATGCCTATTTCTCCTAGACGTGACGGCAGCCAACTCTATCCTAATCCATTCTTCATAACATTCCAACACTAAACGACAACCAAACCAATTAAAGTTCAGCTGTGTGCTTAATCTCCAGCAAAGAAAAGGAATAAAATCCCGTGTGTGACAGGAGTTGTGTGCATCACTCAATCAACACATGCTTCTCACTTGAATCAACGTGCAAAGAAAAGAAAATGAAAGTCTTCATTCATTCAACCCATGAGAAAAACCGTGAACCAAATCCATCCTCCCTAGAAACTATTTTTCCAACAAGAACGTTAAAAAGAAAAGCACACCATTCAACCAAAATCAAAATAATAGAACATGGTTTCTCCCAACTAAACTCCAAGCCCAAGAGTGTGTCGGCAGCTGCTCCCAAAACAAGGTGAATCTCCGAGAGTATGTGTCCAGTGAGAATAAATGACGGCTGGTCATCTTTCTAAGAGGCCATGTGTCTCAAAATTTAGGGTGGGGTCTACCCAACCCTAGGGTTGCCAAGTGCTAAGTGTTTAATAAAATTGGGCCCAACAACATTTTTCCAAAATTGGCCTAAGATGCTAAGAGTTTGTCTAAAAAGTTTTAACAATTAAATTATAATACAACTAAAATTTAAAATGTCTAAATTTGAGAGTCTTGAATTTATTTGGTGTCCTCCAAATGTCCCAAATTGTGTTTCAAAATTTTCCCTGAAAATAATAATGCAAATAATTAGCTCAGAAAGTTCAAATTAATTAGAATTAGAATTTCCGGTCAAATTAAGCATAATTAGGAAAAACGGGAAAATACCGGACAATTAAGCACAATTCCCTGATTAAATTCGGTACAATAAGCTAAGTGAAATCAATAAAATATTGACTCATCACTTCCCTTTCAACTTTTCGTTTACTTCTTGTAACAACAGCTTTACATTCCTCTTTAGGATTAACATCAGTGTTAGCCCTAAATTGGTGCTTCTCAGTGGTATCTACCCTTTTTGACAACTGTCCAACTTGCATCTCTAAAGATCTGATGCTGGCCTGATTACCTGCTTGATTGCACTCATAAACCTTCAAGAATTTATCAAATCTATCATTTAAGTCTCTGACAACCTCTGTCAAATGGGTGACCTACTGCCACAAAGGTGAAGGTTGCAGTTGCCTGAAACCTCTTGTTTGCCCTGATGGGAAATTCGATGCCTAACTAATACTTGGATGATTCTTCCAACCTTGTTTGGCATTACCTTGGTAGGTATTTTGAAACCGATTTCCCATAAAATTGGCTTCTTGCTGCATCTCTTCAGGCAAAGCACATTGACCATTGATATGGTCACCACCACAGAAATCACATAGCTGTTGTGTTTGGGAAACATTACGAATCTCCTTAGGAAGTTGTGAGAGAATCTTTGTTAAATTATCTAGCTTTTGAGTCAGAAGATGGTTCTGAGCTAGCATAGCGTCATCTGCAGGCAAGTGCAAAACTCCTCTCTTTTGTGTAGATATGCCTCTTTCACTGTAATTTTCTTGCTCATTAGCAGTCATATTTTCTATCAATTCATATGCCTCATCTTCAGTCTTTTGTTTAAAATTGCCTCCAGCTGAGGCATCCAACATCATCTTTGACTGAGTGTTCAATCCTCCAAGGTATGCAAGAACCAAGGTGGTTTTGTCAAAACCATGGGTTAGCGTCTTTCTCAGCAAGCCCTTAAATCTCTCCCATGCTTGACCTAAAGTCTCTTCCATACCCTGCTTGAATGATGAAATTTCCAGCTTCCCTTGAGTAACTTTGGACTGTGGAGGAAATTGTTCTGCCATCTCCCCTGTTCTTCCTTCTGGTGAAGGTGACAATAATCTGCTAGGAGAAGGGAATAAACCTAGATAGGCGTCTGACTCTCCTTCTTCCCCTTGTCTCACTTAAGCCGTCAAGAAGAGGTTGGGTATTTTTCTTACTCCTAATATGTCTAGCCTCTTGTTTCATGTACAAGAAACACAAACCCTAGTAGCACTTTTATTTAAAACACAATATATACAAATATCAACAATCAAGTCAAAATTAATCAATTTACACTACTCGAAAAATTTAACCAAGAATCCCCGGCAACGGCGCCAAAAACTTGTTAAACCCCTGGCAAGTGTACCAGATCGTATGAAGTAATAATAATTGGTAAACCCAATATCGTTCTTCCCAAAGGACTCTTAAGGCCTCATCTTTCGCGTAAACAAATTGTTTAAGACTTGAGTAAAAGAAAATAATTTGAATGTTTTAAATGCAAAACAGAAATAAACATGCAAATGCAAGAATTCAATTGACTAAGAGAAACTATGAATGAATGAGGTTGTTGGGGTTTACAATTTCATCTTATCCACCTTCATAGTGCCATGCAAACTTTCTTGGTCTACCCTTAACCAAATCCCTTGGTGAAAAGAGCCTATTACTAATTACCGACTTGCTATCCCTAGCCTCCCCTAGTAACTAATAATGCATAATGAGCGGAAGCAAAATACAATTGATCGTCCTAGCCCTATCCCTAGGCGGTATTAACATAATCAAGGAATTCTCCCCAGTTCATGACATTATTGTACGTCCCCGTATCAATAAAGACAAACAACATCTACCGAATGAGTTAAACGGTAGAAACATTAAGCAAAGGTAAAGAACCCAACAATTGATAAATCAAGCATATGCAACCATATAAAGTAAACAAGAATTTCAATATATGAGAGTTTCAAAAGATTACATTGTTCCCCAACAACTAAGGGTTTAGTTCACCATAATCAGGGTGAAACTAGATGAACTAAATGGAAGAATGGAAAAGCAAACCCTAGAATTGATAAAGTGGAGCCTAAGCATCCAAGAAATCTCCTCCAAAGGTGTAAAGTTGTTGTGGACTTTGTTCTCTGCCAATAAAATTATATTTGGATTCATCAACGTTGTTCTCTACCAAAAGAATTACATTTGGATTCACACTAGGGCTATATATAAGCCAAAAAGCTAACAGAAAGATCTCAAAATCCAAAATATAAAAACAGACAACCGCCTAGGCGCCAAAATTGGCCGCTCAGCGGTTTGCCACAACACACGCCACTGCCCAGGCGCCTAAAATGACCGCTGAGCGGTTTGCCTCTTGTCGCTCTGGACGCTCAGCGTCACCGCCTGGGCGCCAGACAACAACTTTTCCTTGCACTAGGACGCTCAGCGGTGGAATTTACCACTGAGCGGTTCACAGACTCTTCTTTTCTTCCTTTTTCTACATCATTCTTGAGTCTATGACCTTCCTACTTCATGACCATCTTCAATTTTCATCAAAAACCCTGCAAAACAATGCAAAACAAGCATAATATCTCTAAAAACAACTTTTGACTCTCATGTCACACAACTTAAGAGTTTTATTTGATTCTAAGCTCATTTTAAGCTACAAAGGGTTTGATTTAATATCAAATTTATGCATGAAAATAACGGTTTTGAGACCGTTATCAAGCAGCAGGTGTTATTATTTTCAATTCAAGGTTGAAGTTATTTCCTGGAAAGTTGAAGTCAAAATGGTCGAAGCCCTTCATAATAAAGAATGTACATCCTCACGGAGCTATTGAATAGATGGATCCAATTGCTAGAGATCCACAGAGAAGTTGGGTGGTGAATGGTCAAAGACTCAAGCATTACTTGGGAGGAGAAGTGGAACGTCTTTCCATGGTGATGGAGTTGGTGGATCCGTAAGGTTATTAGGTTAGGCTCGTGACGTTAAACAAACGCTTGCTGGGAGGCACCTTAGGGTTTTTTTTCTTATCTTTTGTTTTTGGTTTAGTAGTGTAGGATTTGTTTCTGTTGAGTAGTATAGGGTTAATGTACTTGGTCTAAAACTATTCGGATATGATGGTTTGACTGTTTGATGATTGCATGAGATGAGTTTCTTGATAATGCTTGATATTGAATGATGATTGGGATTGCCATATGCTGATATACAGGTGGAGTGTTCACTAGCTATGTGAACAGATGCATGATGATATTATGATTGTGATGTTTTATGCTAAACAGGGTGTGATTTTGAGATATGTGGAATGTTGAGAGAAGCTTATATGTGAGGTTTTGAGCTCCAGAGTTTTTGATGATGTGATTGTTATCTACTTGAAAGCATAAATGATATTGTCCAAGTTTTTATGATTGGTTGAATTGCATGTATGTGTCATATGATCAAGGCCATTTTTGAGAAAACCCTTTCTTAGCCAAAGAAAAGTTTTCGTCCCAACCAAGAATAGCACGATGTGTTCTATCCTTTTTGAACCTAAGCCTTAAACAGTATGTGAAACCCTTTTTTTTGAAAAATCTTTACCTTGAGTTAAGTTGAGAATTATTTGTGGTATTGATAAAGGTTCAAGTTTGGGGTGGTTGGGAAACTGAAAAAGAAAGATAAGCATTGAGCTAATGTGTTGAGTAAAGCATGAAAAGCATGAAAAAAATAGAAAAGATAGAAAAAAAATGGCATGAAAAGAAAAGCTCAATGCAAAAGAAAAAGGGAAAGTTGGGAATAACTGAGATTGGCAAAAAAAAGAGTTTGTGTTTGAATATGAATGTTTGAATAACTCTCTTAACTCAAGGATTTTGTGATTTAGAAAAACCAATTTTTCTTGTTAGCCCAAGCCACATTATAAGCCTTGAAAAAGTCATTGTGATGACATGTGTGTGTGATGATGATTGATTATGGTAAATGAAAGACAATGTTGTTCTATGTGACATGTGGATAGTGGAGAGAAAGAGTGAACCTTTGAAACACTTGAGTGATTGAGTGAAACACCATATCTGGTGAGGAATGATTCCATGAATCTTCAATTTTATCTGTGCTTAGTTAATGGATCATTCATGAGAATATCATCTGTCTGAGATTATATGATTGTGGGAACACTATGATGAGTTGATATGAAGCATGTGTGCATCTTGATTAAATTCTATTGATAAGCTGAGCTGAGTGATGACTAGTCTTGAAGCATTGGTTTTGGAATAAGTTAAATCATTGTGATTATTTGTGGAAGACTAAGTTACATTTAGTTTGCTTGAGGACAAGCAAAGTTCTAAGTTTGGGGTTGTGATAACGGTTCAAAAAACCGTTATTTTTGTACTTAAATTTGACATCAAATACACCCTTTATGACTTAGAATTGGCTTGAAATCATGCAATTTGGTTAAGTTAGAGAATAAGAGAGTCAAAGTTGGTTTTTTTGGTTTTATGCTTGGTTTTACCATGATTTGGTAGGATCTATCAGGAATTGAATGAAGGAAGTTGAAGAAGATAGGAGTTGGACTTAAGAGAAGGAGAAAAGTGAAGAGAAGAAGAGTCGCAGTTACTGCCGGACGGTGATACCACCGCCGGGCGGTTTACTCCTTAAAGAAATCTCTGCTAGACGCCTAAAGGGCACCGTTGGGGGTGAGTCAAAGTGTCGCGCTCACCGTTGGGCGGTGATAATATCGTCGGGCTATTGGGCCTAGGCCAAATTTCAGTTATTTTTCTCAGTTATAAATAGAATTGCACGACCCCGAAGGGGGATCTTTTGGCAGAAAGGACGCAGAAACACTCTCTTCACTCCTTGGAGGCGGATTTTGGATGCGAAAGCTCCAACTTATCAATTCTAGGGTTATCTTTTCATACTTTCTCATTCTTTTCATCTAGTTTCACCATGATTATGGTGAACTAAACCCCTTTGTTGTTGGGGGAATGATGTAATCCTATTGAAACTCTCATGTATTGAAATTCTTACTTTAATTCATATGCTTTCTTTTATCAATTTTTAGAGTTTTTCCTCCATTATATTTGTATGCTTTGCTTAAGAAATTAATCAATAGCATGATTTTTGATTTTATATATATGGACACGTATAGTTAGGTCTAGACATGAGAAAATTCTCTTGGTAGCAATATTTCCTAGACATAGGGATAGGAGGACCAATTACCTTAACCTTCTGTGCGAATTATGTAATGCATGATCAATTACTAGGGAGACTAGACATAGTAAACTAGTAATTAGGATTAGACTCTAATCATCAAGATATTGGAATTAGGGGAATTTAGAAAGTGGCACTAACATTGATAAAGAAATAGAATTGAGTTGAATTTGTAAATATTTGAGAATGGATTAGGATGAAATCGTAAACCCCCAACAACACCATTCATCCATATAGTTCAACTGTCAATTGAAAAATCTTTGTATGCATGTTTATTTTTCGTTTTGCATTCAAAACCCTAATTTTCGTTACATCAAGTCTTAAGAAATCAAGAAATCATATGAACGTTTAGGCCTAAGAGTCCTTTGGGAAACGATACTCAGACTTACCCTTTTATTATTACTTAATACGATTCGGTATACTTGCCAGAGTCTTAACAAATGCTAAGCTATGGTTGAACTCTTTCCCGGAGGATAGCTTTACTAATTGGGAAGTTGTGGTGTCAAAGTTTCTAAATAAGTACTTCCCACAGTCAAAAGTCAACAAAGGTAAACAAGAAATTTCTTCTTTCAGGCAAGGCATGGAAGAAACTCTAAGTCAAGCATGGGACAGATACAAAAGCCTATTAAGGAAGACGCCCATGCATGGCTTTGATTAAGCATCAGTAGTCCTTTTGTTCCTTCGAGGTCTTCGTTCTCAAACCACACTTATGTTAGATGCCTCAGCTGGATGTAACATCAAGTGTAAGACTCCATAGGAAGCCTTTAAATTGATTGACAATATGGCTACTAATGACAACGAGATGCAAAGTCAAAGTAGAGATCTACGTCAGCAGAAAGAGGTGTTTCAGTTACAATCTCAGGATGTCTTGCTTGAGCAGCATAGGATTATCACGCAACAGTTGGAAGAAGTGATACAGAAACTTTCTCTATTACCACAAGAAATACATAATGTTTCACTAGTTCAATGGCAGCAACAACCCACTCCACCTAAGAAGACCACGAAGCTTGAAGAAATTTTCCAGCAATCCATGAAAATGATCTTATCTTATGGCAAAAGAATGGAGGCTGCGTTCAAAAGAATAGAGATGCACATTGGGCAATTGGTCAGCAAGATGAAGGGGTGAGAGAGGAATGTGAGAGGCAATATGAGGGAAGAGTGCAAGACCATTGTTACTAGAAGTGGTAAAGTGTTAGATGAGAGAAAAATTGAGAGAAAAGAGAAAGAAAATTTGAGTGAGGAAGAAGAGAGTGAGCGAAAAAAGAAAAGAGAGGAGGAAGAAAGTGGGGGAGAAAAAAAGAAAGAAGAAGTAGATGAGAGAAAAAAAGAAAAAGAGTTTGAAAAACCCTTTCCTTATCCAAAGATTTATTCAAGGAAGGAGAAAGAAAAATAGCTTGAGCTGTTCATGGAAATCTTTTAAAAACTAGAGATCACCATGTTGGAAAACAGGTTGGCTTCATTTCAACACCAAGAAGGGGGGTGAATTGGTGAGGTTTCAAAATTAGAGTCTTTTTAAAATCTTTTTCGTAAAGTATTATCTTTTACAAAATTTCTTAAATCTCAAGGAATGAAAAATGTAAGTGCAGCGGAAAATACAAAGTAGACTACGAAAGCAGGTAAGTCGACTGAATATAAAAGTGTAAGGATAAAGAAATCAAATGCAGGTTTTTATACTGGTTCGGCCTCAATGCCTACATCCAGTGTCCTTCCACAATCCAGAAGCAAATGCACTATAATGGTCAAGGTTTTTACAACAAGGCTTTTATAGAGACCTCCACGTCAAAATATAAAAAACCTCTCTAACCCTCTAACCAAAAATATAGGCAGTACACACTACAAAGATCTGTAGCAAGATATCCCCTCTTCTGCAATCTTTAAACCCACTTTGAACAATCCTCAAAGTGTTCATACTCCACGAGTCAAGCCCATGTAATCACAATAGGAACAACCAATCTCTAGTAGTTGAAGGTAGTCTTGATCAACAAGAATACACCAGTTGTGCAGATTTCTGATCAAATAGTAAGCTCATTCGAGTCTCCTTCAAAGAACCTCTTCAAAGATAGATCACCACGGTCTTCTTTATGAGTTCTTGGAGCAAATTCTTAGAGATCACAATCTGTAAATCACAAATGAAAGTGTTAGAACATCCAAAGTCTCTGTGATCAACTAAGGCACGTCTATTTATAGTTTTCTATAAATCAGATGCTCCTATAGTCGACTGAGCTACTAATAGAGTCGACTGTCCTTAAACAGTTGTAACAATTAAGTCAAATAGTAGCAGTCAACACCAACCAAATTGATTTTGCATTTAATACAGTTGACTATCATAAAAGCTTTAACTAACTTTTGAAAATGTAGTCGTTATTGTACACACACATTAACAAAATTTCAAACACACAACTGAGTCGAATCCACTCCGCATGTAGTCGACTTAGGCTCATCAGCACAGTTTGAAAAACTTTTCAATGCAAAATCACTCACAACACTACTTTTGAAAATTTGTGCATAGTCACACCCTAAGGATGATAAAGCATGTTTCCAAGTTGACATAATTGATGAAGTTTGTACAGTGCAAAGGAAGAAAGTGCGTGATACTTCTCCACTAGAAAGAACTCTCATTGATGAATGTGAAGATCTGAATAAGGAGGAAGAGAGATTAATTGATGAGTGTTTGACGAATTTGGAGGTACTGAAAGAAATCCCAACGGATGAGGCTAGTTTTGAGAAGATTGATACTAAGGAGGAAGTCAAAGAAAAGAAGCTTGAGTTAAAGGTGTTACCATCACATTTGAAGTATGTGTTCCTAGAAGAAGATGGAGGAAAGCCAGTCATCATTAGTAACTCTTTGTCTCCTGAAGTAGAGGAAAGGTTGTTAGGAGTCTTGAAAGCCAACAAAGGAGCTATTGGGTGGTCATTCTCAAATCTCAAAGGTATAAGCCCAACTTACTACATGCATAGAATATTCATGGAGAATGATTACAGACCAGTGGCTCAACCATAAAGGAGGCTAAATCCTGTGATGAAGGAGATGGTTAGCAAAGAAGTGTTGAAGCTTTTGGAGGCTCGCATTATATATTAGATCTCTGATAGTGAATGAGTAAGTCTAGTACAGGTAGTACCAAAGAAAGAAAGGAGGGATGACAGTAATTCATAATGAGAAGAATGAGCTCATTCCTACTAGAACAGTTATTGGGTGGCAAATGTGCATTGACTATAGGAAGTTGAATACAGCCACTAGGAAGGACCATTTTCCCCTTCCTTTTATGGTTCAGATGCTAGAAAGATTGGCTGGGCAGGTATTTTATTATTTGCTGGATGGGTATTCTGGATACAATCAAATTTTGGTAGACCTAAAAGATCAAGAAAAGACGGAATTTACATGTCCATTTGGTGTATTTGCTTACGGAAAAATGTGATTCGGGTTATGCAATGCCCCGGCCACATTTCGAAGGTGTATGCAGGTCATTTTTGCAGATCTCATAGAAAAAGTGTATAGAAGTCTTCATGGATGATTTTTCAGTGTTTGGAGATTCTTTTCAGAAGTGTTTGGCAAACCTGGATATTGTGCTCAAAAGATGCGTCCAAACAAACCTTGTTCTTAATTGGAAAAATGTCATTTTATGGTAACTGAGGGAATTGTCTTGGGCCATAAGATTTCTGCCAAGGGGATTGAAGTGGATAAAGCCAAAGTGGAGGTCATTGAAAAACTTCCACCTCCAACAAATGTGAAAGGAATCATGAGTTTCTTAGGCCATGTTGGGTTTTATAAAAGATTTATTAAACACTTCTCAAAGATTGCTAAACCTTTAAGTAACTTGCTTGTTAAAGACACACCTTTTGTGATTAGTGACGAATGTTTATAGGCTTTTGAAATTTTGAAGAACATATTGGTTTCGGCTCTAGTGATTGTAGCTCTAGATTGGACTCAACATTTTGAACTAATGTGTGATGTCAGTGATTATGCTATAGGTGCTTTGCTTGGCCAGAGAAGGGAGAAGGTATTTCACACTATATATTATGCTAGCAAAGTCTTGAATGAAGCTCAGTTGAATGAAGCTCAAATGAGACACTCTTATATATTCAACAGAGGTCATGGTTTGCTGATATGGCTAATTTTAAAGCTGTAGGAGTAATCCCAGAAGAGTTTAATTGGCAACAAAAGAAGTTCTTCCATGATGCCACATAGTTTATAAGGGATGATCCTTACTTGTTCAAGATTGGAGCAGATAATCTTTTGAGGCGATGTGTGACAAAAAAGGAAGTAGAAGGAATTCTCTGGCAGTGTCATGATTCACCTTATAAGGGTCATTTTAATGGAGAAAGAACTGTAGCAAAAATTCTCTAGTCAGGGTTTTATTGGTCTACCTTGTTTAAAGATGCTCATAATCATGCTAGAAATTGTGACAAATGCCAAAGGATTGGGGCTATTTCAAGACGTTATGAGATGCCATTACAAGGCATTTTAGAGGTTGAAGTCTTTGATTGTTGGGGCATTGATTTTGTTAGACCCTTTCCACCATCTTTCAACAATGAATATATATTGGTGGCGGTAGATTATGTGAGTAAATGGGTGGAAGCTTTGGCATGCCCCAAGAATGATGCTAGCACTGTGATTAAATTCTTGAAAAGGCAAATTTTCCCGCGTTTTGGATCTCCCAGGGTACTCATTAGTGATGGGGGATCTCATTTTTGTAACTCCCAGCTTGGAAAGGTACTCAAACACTATGGTGTGAGACATAAGGTGGCTACACCTTATCATCCATAGATAAATGGCCAAGTTAAAGTGTCCAACAGGGAGATAAAGAGGATCTTGGAGAAAACAGTTGCTTCATCAAGGAAGGATTGGTCACAGAAACTGGATGATACTCTTTGGGCTTATATCATGGCTATGAAAACATCCATGGTTTTATCACCTTTTCAGTTAGTGTATGGGAAAACATGTCATTTGCCAGTAGAGATGGAGCATAAAGCTTTGTGGGCTTTGAAATTTCTGAATTTTGATCCCTATGAAACTCAGAGTAAACGCAGAAGGCAGATGTTAGAGCTTGAAGAGATGTGGTTGCATGAGTATGACTCCTCTAGGATTTATAAAGAAAAGGTAAAATTCTATCAAGACAGGAAGTTGATAAAGAGCGTTTTCAATCCAGGGCAGCAGGTGTTATTTTTTAATTCACGGTTGAAGCTATTTCCTGGAAAGTTGAAGTCAAATTGGTCTGGGCCCTTCATAGTAAAGAATGTGCATCCTCATGGAGCAATTGAATTGGTAGATCCAGTTGCTAGTGATCCATAGAGAAGTTGGGTGGTGAATGGTCAAAGACTCAAGCATTATTTGGAAAGAGAAGTGGAACACCTTTCCACAGTAATGAAGTTGGTGGATCCGTGAGCTTATTGGGTCAAGCTAGTGACATTAAAGAAGATCTTATTGGGAGGCAACCAAGTTTTCTAAACCTATCTTTTTAATTTGAACTTATTTGCTTCTGTTGGTAGTATAGGGTTTTATGTACTCGGCTTGAAACTTTATCTGATGCAGTGGTTTAATATTTATTTTGTGTGATGGGTATTGCTTGATGATGCTTTGATATTGAGGATGTTGAGATTGTGAACTATATGTTGATATACAGGATATAGGTGGTTGTTCACAAGCTATGTGAACAGATGCATGATCTTGTGATTGTGATGATGCTAAGCAGGATGTGTATCTGGAGTATGTGGAATGATTGAATGATCCTATGTGTGAGGTTTTGAGCTTTAGAGTATTTGTTATGATTGATTGCTATTCTTTTGAAAGCATGAATGATTTTGCCCAGGTTTCTATGATTGAATGAATCACATGCTTATGTCACATGATCAAGGCCATTTTTTATTAGCCCTTTCTTAGCCAATGCATGAATTTCACCCAAATGAAAAAGAGCACAATGTGTTCTACCCTTTTGAACCTTAAGCCTTATACATGACATGAAAACCCTTTGTGAAAATCTTTACCTTGAGTTAAGTTGAGAATCATTATATGGTATTGATAAAGGTTCAAGTTTGGGGTTGATTGGGAAAGTTGAAATTGAAAAAAAATAAGCATTCAGCTAAGTGTTGAGTAAGCATGAAAAGAACAAGAAAATAGAATGTATGAGAAAAGAAAAGCTCAATGCAAAAAGGGGAAAGTTGAGAATGAGTGAAATTGGTTTGATTAACGAGAGATTGTACTCGAATGATAAATTGTTGAATGACTCCCTTAAATCAAGGATTTTGTGATCTAGAAAAACCAATTTTTCTTGATAGCCCAGCCAAGCTACAAGCCTTGAAAAGTCCTTCTGATGACATGTGTGTGTGAGTATGTTTGATTGTGGTAAACGAAAGACAATTTTATTTTATGTGACCTTTGGATAGTAAAGGGAAGGATTGACCTCTTGAAACACCTATGTGATTGAGTGAAGCACTTTATCTGGTGAGGAATGATTCCATGAGTACATGATTGAGTCTATGCTTAGTTAATGGATCATTCATGAGAATAACATCTGTTGGATATTATGTGATTGTGTGGACACCATGATGAAGTGATTTCAATCAAGGCATGTGTACATCTTGACTGAATTATGTTTGATGAGCTTATTTGAGTAATTATTTGTCTTGAAAGAAAGAGTTTTGGAATGTGTTGAACCATTGTATATAGTTGTGGAAGACTGAGTTGCATCTTGTTTGCTTGAGGACAAGAAAAGCTCTATGATTGGGGATGTGATAACGGTTGAAATACATAAATTTGATACTAAGACACCCTTTATTACTTAGAAACTAGCTTGAAATCATGTTTTTTGCTTAAGTTAGAGAATAAGAGAGTTGAAGGTGGTATTATTGGTTTTATGCTTGGTTTTCCTTGTTTTGGCAGGAATTAATATGAATTGGATGAAAACAGTTGAAGTAGAAAGGAGTGGGACTCAAGAGAAGTAGGAAAAGTGCACAAAAGAAGAATCGCAGCTAGCGCTGAGCGCTATTTTGACATTGAGTGCCAACTTCGCTGTGGAGTTCTCTGGCTGACGCTTAAGCGCCAACACTAAGGGGAAATTCAAGTGCCGCAACCACCGCTGAGCGCCACTTTTTCCACTGAGCGCCAGCCTCTTCAGTGAGTTCACTTCTAAATGCCTAGGCGTCAACGCTGAGCGTTATTTCTAAGTATCGCACCTACCGCTGAGCGGCAATTCCAATGCTGAGTGTTGTCAGCGTAGGCTTGGGCCAATTTTCTGATATTTTTATAAGCTGTATAAGGATTTAGTAGACCTAGAGGGTCTATCTTTGGATAGAAAGAGGCGCAAAAACACTCTCTTCACGCCTTAGAGGCGGATTTTGGATGCGGAAGCTCAAATCTACAACTTTTAGGGTTCTATCTTTTATTCTTTTCATTATTTTCATCTAGTTTCACCATGTCCATGGTGAACTAAACCTCCATTGTTGTTGGGGAAACGATGTAATCCTTTGAAACTCTCATGTATTGAATTGATTATTAATATATATACTTACTTCATTAATTGTTAGTGTATTTCCTCTTTACTCTATGCATGCTTTGTTTAACTCATTCAATTGCATGATCATTGATTTTGTCGATATGGACACATATGGGGAAATCTAGACTTGGGGAAATTCTCCTAGGAGCAAAATTACCTAGACATAGGTATAGGAGGACCGGTTTCCTTTAAGCTTCTATGCGAATGAAATGCATAATTAATTACTATGAAGATAAGACATTGTAAACTAGTAATTAAGAGTAGGCTTTCTTCACCGAGACATCGGGTTTAAGGTAAATTAGAAAGTGGCATTAACATTAATGAAGAAGATGAATTCATAAATACATGAGAGTGGATAAGATAAGTTAGAAACGACAACAACAACTTCATTCCATATTTTATCAACATTCACCTATGTATTCTTTGGTCAATTGATCACAACTTGCATTCATGTTTATTTTTTGTCTGGCATTCTAAACTTAATTTTCGTTCTCAAGTCTTAGATAATCAACAAATCACATGATTGTTTAGGCCAATGTGTCTCTAGGGAAAACGATACTTGGTCTTACCATTTATGTTACTTGATACGATTCGGTAAACTTACCAGAGTCTTAACACCTCTTCCACTTGAGAAGGTGTGAGAGGATGAAGTACAAACTTCTTTTTATTGTGAGTGATGATTATTTAATTGGTGTGGACATAAAAAAGCCAAGGCCTTCCCAATAAAATGTGACAAACATCCATAGGTACTATATCACATAGCACATTATCTTCATAATTCCCTATGGATAGCTTGACCATCACTTGTTGATTAACTTCCAATTCCCTGTCCTCATTGATCCATTAAAGTTTATAAGATTGAGGATGAAGAAAAGTAGTTAATCCAAGCTTGTTAACCAACCTAGTGCTACAACAATTTGAACAAGAGCCATTATCCACAACAAGGGAACATCTTTTGTCTAAGATTTTACATCTAATGTGGAAGATGTTATCTTTTTGTGTGTGCTCTTGTGAACTAAGTTGATTGTGGAGAACCCTTCTTATCATAAGAAGTTCTCCCTCACAAGGATGGGCATCCTCACTTGGGCTTTCTTCTTCTTTCTTTGCACCACTTCACTTACTCTAACTCTCACTTTCCTCATCTTGGCTACTATATAAATCAATACCCCTTAAGATCATGGTCTTTTTGGTGGAGCATTGTGATGTAATGTGACCTCTACCAAGACACTTGAAACACTTAATTTCACTAGTGTGAGTATGAGATGATGTTCACACCCTTGGCCTCTCTTTTTCTTTCTCTTTTCTTAAGAGTTGTTACTTTACCTTAATGCAAATTTGTACCAAGTCATTTAAGTCTTGGTAGGGCAACAATTCGACTCTATTCCTAATCTCGAGATTACGACCACTTAGAAACCTAGAGATGGTGGTCTCTTCTTCCTCCCTAATCCCTGCCCTCATCATGTAGAGCTCCATCTTTTGCTTATAGCTCTCTATGCTCATGTCTCTTTGTTGGAGCCTTTGGAGTTTGTCCATTAGTTCCCTGTGATAGTATGAGGGAATGTGCCTTCTTCTCATGGCACTTTTCAAGTCATTCCAATAGGTGACTTAGGGAAAATTAGAGAGTCTTCTCTCTCTCACAAGGGAGGTCCACCAATACAAGGCATTCCCTTGGAAACTTAATGTGGCCAATGTGACCTTTCTCTCCTCACTCACTTGATGACACTCAAAGAGTTGTTCAACTTTCATCTCCCAATCTAAGTATGCCTCAACATCTTTTTTACCTTGGAAATGAGGGAGGTCTACTCTAACCTCTCTTGGAGTGTGCTCTCCATCATGAATTCTATGTGGGTGAGGTTGATAGTATTGGTTTGCAAGCCTACTATCTACCTCATGGTGTGTGAGTTGAGTTGGAGTTTTAGAACTCCTTGTATGACTCCTACTTCTATTTATTTCCTCTTGGACTTTTTGTTGTTTTTCATTAAGGACTCTAAGTTCTTCTTCCAACTTAGCAAGATACTCTTCTCTTTCAATTCTTTCTTTTTCTTTGAGAAGGGTTCTTGCGTTTTCCAAATTTTAAGTGACTTTATCTCTTTTGCTAAATTTTTCAAAGTGGGTTTTACATACTCACTATAGTCACTTCCAATTTCAAAGGAATTAGTCTTAGACATCCTTAAAGGTTTTCAAAAAGATGCAATGCAACAAACAAATACTTAAATTTCAGAGAAAGTTCTTTAAGAGATTTAAGGAGGCAAAAGACACCCAAGTTCACTTCTAGGAAAGGGAGGTGAATCACAATGGATTTCTTAAATACCAAACCTTTCCTAGCCAAAGTTTACCTTAGACACAAGCTTAAAACGAAAAAGAAAAACAACCTAGAACTAGAAAAATCTAAACAAAGAAAAACCTAAACCAAGAAAAGCCTAAACAACCTAAACAGATCCTATAAAAAAAAATTCAAATTGGCCACAAGTCAAAATTAATTCGTTATTGTTTTATGAAAAACGACATATTTTCTACTCTACCATTTACTATGCTATCTATAACTACTCTCTCTACTAGGAAATATCTAGAACTATGGTAAAGAAAAGAAAGAAAAAGCTTATCAATTTTCTCCTTATGCATCCTTGCAATAATTCCCTGGCTGCAACAGTCTGCTTCTGCATAGGACTTGGTTGGAGCAGTACTGCCCTATCATCCAAAGGAAGATGTTGCTTCTCTCTTCTCGAAGAAAACTGTTGTAGCAGCAATAGCTCTCCTTCCAATGGCAGTTGTTCAGTGTGTGACACAGGGATAGAGACCTCTCCAAGCTTTTCTGCACTTCCTTCCTCCCAAAGAACTGCCTTAATGTTTTCAACATTCCTTGCTTTCTTCAATTCTGCACAAAGATGAAGTTCACAATTAGTAGCATCTGTCAGGACTTTGGAATCTGACTGCACCACAAAAATTATCTTAGTACAAATGGAGCAAGAACTAGATTCACAATCACATTCAAAATTCTCGAAAAACTATGTTAGATCCAAGTTCAGTCCTAACTCTATAAAGTTATCAGATTGCACAGTTTCTATCTCAAAATCAATTTTGACATACGCATCATCAGTAGAATCAAAGGTCAGTTCAAGGCTATTATCATTCAAAATTTCATCAAGGCAATCATGTTCATTCAAAATAGCATTTATACCAATGGGTTCAATGGCTAATACTAAAACAAAAATTTTAGAATGGTCAATCAAATCATTATCAGTTTCAGTCATAAACCCTATAGAATGAGTGTGCAGCAAATCATAGGCATTTAAATGTATAGGCACATCACGTAAAGTAATTGGAATCTCAAGTTTAGAATAAACTTGTTTGTCCTCATTGAAAATTATCTTACCAACCTCCAAGTCATCAATTGAATCCTTAGGGCTATTATATAAATCAAGATCAGTGTAAGGATAGTGAACATCAGGTATGTCAATGTGCTCTGTAGGGAGTAATGAATCCAAAACATGAGTGTGCACAGGTATGTCAATATCAAATCCAGAACAGGCTTAATGGGTTCAAGTTTTACTAATTCAAAAGCATTAAAATTTACTTGAACTTTAGATACATGAATAGGGATTTCAAGTTCAGAGTAAACCTGCTCAGGTCTTCCTTTGCTACCTCAATTGGATTTTCACCAACCAGCTTGCAGAACAACTTCCTTGCTTCTGTTGGAATTTTATCCAGAAAAGATCCACCAGCAACTGCATCCACAAATATCCTTTCATTGCCCAGGAGCCCTTCATAGAAGTAAAGCAAGAGCAACTTCTCTAAGATCTGGTGATTCGGACAAGTTGTGCAATGGCAATAATCTCCCTCCTAATGCTGATTACCCTTGCTGTTGGGAAGAACTTGTTGAGGAATCTCTGTGGTGTTTTCTGCCAGCTATTAAAAGGATATGGCCAGTTGATGAGTCGATATTTTCTTGAATGCATTTAGTTTATTGTGCTAGAAATAATCAGGGAATTGTGCTTAATTGTTCGGTATTTTCCCGTTTCTGCTAATTGTGCTTAATTTGACAAGAAATTTTAATTTAAATTAATTTGAATTTTTTGAGCTAATTATTTGCATTATTATTTTCAGGGAAAATTTTGGAAATACTATTTGGGACATTTGGGGGATGTCAATCAATTGAAGACTCTCCACAAACACATTTTAGAATTAATCAAACTTTAATTTAGTAGTTTAGAGTTTGTAGACCAATTTTTGTAATTTGGACTAATTTTGGTAGAGTAGATAAGTCCAATAGTAAAAAAATGACATGGCACCTAGGGTTTTTCAAATGGGTGGGCCCCACCTATTTTTATTAGGACTCACGGCCCTAGGGATTGGGGGAGCCGTCAGTTTTCTCTAGGGCCTGGAACGTTTTTACATAGATAGCCATTTTCTTTGAACCATGTTTACCCTACTGGATTATGGATGAATGAGATCTCCAAGTTTATTTCATTTTGCTGATTATACTTATTGTCTTTTCAATTGAAACACATTGCATTTTACATTGAATTTTGTAGTGTGGTGTTACGGCTGGAAGGAATTTACATTGGTCGCTCAGCGGTTTGCCTCAACACAAGCCACCGCCTAGGCGCCTAAAATGACCGCTGCACGGTTTGCCTCTTGTCGCTCTGGACGCTCAGTGTCACCGCCTGGGCGCCAGACATTACTTTTCCTCGAACTAGGACGCTCAGCGGTGGAATTTACCGCTCAGCGGTTCACAGACTCTTCTTTTCTTCCTTTTTCTCCTTCATTCTTGAGTCTATGACCTTCCTACTTCATTGCCATCTTCAATTTTCATCAAAAACCCTGCAAAACAATGCAAAACAAGGATAATATCTCTAAAAATAGCTTTTGACTCTCATGTGACACAACTTAAGAGTTTTACTTGATTCTAAGCTCATTTTAAGCTACAAAGGGTGTGATTTAAGATCAAATTTATGCATTAAAATAACGGTTTTGAGACCATTATCACAACCCCAAACTTAAAAGTTTGCTTGTCCTCAAGCAAAACAAAACAAAACTTGGCAAACCAATTTTTCATCAAATAGTTCTACACTTTTCAAAATCCTTTTCTTCATGACAAGTTATTTTCCAATTCAGATTTTCAATGGAATCCTACCAAAATGCAAGCATGCTTTCAATCCAATCTAGTTCACCTACTTCAATATTTCCCAACAGATGTTTTATTCATGAATGATCAATCCACTAAGCATAGATGTAAACATGGATTTCAGCAATTCTTACCAAGCAAGTGTTTCACTCAATCACTCAAGTGTTTAAGGACCCACTCCACTCTTTACTATTCACATGTCACATAGAAAAATATTGCCATTTATCTAAAACAGTCAAAATCCTTACATGCAAATACCATCACAAGGAATTTTCCAAGGCTTGTAATGAGGTTGGGCTATCAAAAAAAAATTTGGTTTTTCTGGATCGCAAAATCCTTGAATTAAGAGAGCTATTTCATCATTAAAAAGGTTCAAGTTTAAACTCTCTCTATCACCCATCTCCTTTATTCTCAACTTCTTCCCTTTTTATCAATTTTGCATTGAGTTCCTTTTTCATGCTTTTACTTTTTCCTTTTCTTCTTTACTCATGCATTTTTCTTTTCAATACTTGAACTCAATGCTCTTCTTTTGCCTTTTAATTTTCCCCATACAACCCCAAAATTGAACCTTTTCATCACATAAGATTATTCTCAACCTACTCAAGATAAATAATTTCAAATCAAGGGTTTTCATCCTATTTAACGCCAAGGTTCAAAAAGGGTATAAAATTTTAAACTTTTTTTTTGGTGAAAATTTGGCTAAATAAGGGCTTCCAAACATGGCCTTCATTATATAACATAAGCATGCAAATCAATTATCAAGACTAAGGCAATATCATTCATGATTCCCTGTGAACAGTACATATATCAGTGAAAATTCTGGAGCTCAAGACCTCACACAACATGCTTTCTCACACATCATTGATTTATCTTGCTTAGCATCACAATCACAATCATAAACCACAATACATCTGTTCATATAGTTAGTGAACCATTCAACTGGATATCATCACACATACATTCTCATTCAACCACATTCAATCATTATCAAATACTTGTCATGCATTTTAATACTACCATCAGAACCATTGTACAGGCCAAGCATAGAAGCAAAATAAAAGTTCAACCTATTCTACAAATTCAAAGTACAAAAGAAAAAGAAACCTGGGTTGCCTCCCAATAGCCCTCTTTTAACGTCATTAGCTTGACCCGGTAGAGTTCAAACACCCATTAGTAGGTGTTCATACTCCCTTTGCTTGATATTCTTTTCTTCTTCTTCTTCCTGCTGAATTTCTTCAGAAAGTTGATAACACCAAGCACCTGTTTCCATGTCTCCATCATAGGAACTTTAATCTCCAATTTCTTAAAGATCTCCATAAAGCACTTGAAGTTCATTTTCTTCCTATGATACTTCTTTGAATGAGGAAGAGGTTTTTCATATGATCCTTTCTTCTTTCCTCTCTTCCTCTTTTTCTCACTCTTCTCCTCCTCTAACTTTCTCTTTTTTTCTCCTTTTATTTTCTTCTTTATTTTTCCACATTTTCTATTTTTCTTTTTTCTTTCAACCACTTGAATGGTAAAGCTCCCTGGATCTTGTAATTTAGGAGGTAATGTTCTCTGTATGACTGCACTGCAATTTCCTTGCACCTCAATAGTTTCCTTCTCAATATACTTCCTTTTCTTCATGAGAAGTTCTTTCAAAAATTTCGTATATGAGGGCCTTTGCTGAAGTGCTTCAGAAAATGGTATGGTTATTTCCAACTTCTTAAAAATTTCCATACATCGCTCCAACTGCTTTTCTTTTTCCCTCCTAGAATATGTCTTTGGATAGGGCAAGGGTTTTTCATACTCCCTCTCTTTCAATTTTACAACCTCTTCTTCTATCTTTTCTTCATCCATCTTCTCCTCAACAACAACCTTTTCTATTTCTATCTCTTCTATCTTGTCCTCATCAACAACCTCATCAATTTGTGTCTCCAAATTCCTGAAGGTAACTTCATAGCTCTTAGAATCGTACTTCTCCAAAAATTTGTCGAACTTTTCATTAAGGCTTTTGACTTGTTCTGTTACATCAGTTATCTGATGACATAGTTGTTGATCATACTCCCACGTTTCTATTGGTAAAGAGATTTGTTCCTGCCACTAATATTGTTGCATCTCTTCCATGCTTCTATGAGAAGAAAATCTTGTATACATGCCCTGTGGAAAAAATTCGTCATTCTTTACACTCTCCTTTATGCTTCTGACATGGTATACTTCCAAATTCATGATCCTCTGAAGAAGTTCATCAGAATTTATATTTTTCGTAGGTGGAGTAATTTGTTGCTCAACAGCTTGCCCAGATTGGCTTTGATCCATGTATGAGTGAGGTTCCCACCAATGATCGAAATTATTTTGGTAGAATTGAGTGCCCATATAATCAAATTCTTGTCCAAACTGCATCCTGCAAACATTAGGCACAAAACCCATGAGTTAAACGGTAAAAGCATTAAATACAGGTAAAGAACCCAACAATTGATAAATCAAGCATATGCAAGCATATAAAGTAAACAAGAATTTGGATATATGAGAGTTTCAAAAGATTACATTGTTCCCCAACAACAAAGGGTTTAGTTCACCATAGTCATGGTGAAACTAGATGAAATATAATGGAAGAATGGAAATGCAAACCCTAGATTTGATAAAGTGGAGCCTAAGCATCCAAGAAATCTCCTCCAAAGGTGTAAAGCTGTTGGGGACGTTGTTCTCTGCCAAAAGAATTACATTTGGATTCGCACTAGGGCTATATATAATCCAAAAAGATAACAGAAAGATCTCAAAATCCAAAATATAAAAACAGACAACTGCCTAGGCGCCAAAATTGGTCACTTAGCAGTTTGCCTCAACACACGCCACACCCAAGCGCCTAAAATGACCGCTGAGCGGTTTGCCTCTTGTCGCTTTGGACACTCAGTGTCACCACCTGGGCGCCAGACAGTACTTTTCCTCGAATTAGGACGCTCAGCGGTGGAATTTACCGCTGAGCGATTCACAAACTCTTCTTTTCTTCGTTTTTATCCTTCATTCTTGAGTCTATGACCTTCCTACTTCATTGCCATCTTCAATTTTCATCAAAAACTCTGCAAAACAATGCAAAACAAGCATAATATCTCTAAAAACAACTTTTGACTCTCATGTGACACAACTTAAGAGTTTTACTTGATTCTAAGCTCATTTTAAGCTACAAAGGGTGTGATTTAAGATCAAATTTATGCATGAAAATAACGGTTTTGAGACCGTTATCAATACGCTTAGTTGCCTAGTTGGTGTTGAGTCTTCGCTTAGTTGATGAAACTGCATGGTGTAAATTGGATTTGATGTTAACATTGCGTTCGCTTAGTTCGCTTTTATGAAAACATGATTAGCCTTTGCTTAGTTGGTTAGTTGTGTTGGATTAGAGGTTAGAGTAGCCTCTTTGTTGTGTTTATCTATGATTGGAAGCATAGTAACTGAGTTAATGACCAACCATTTTCATTCTGTATTTGATTCCGTTTTTACATTTATGTTTGCATTTCTATTTAGCTTTCTATTTGCATTCGTATTTTAATTTAATTCATCGGCATTCACACAAACCTTTCACAACCCCCTCCCACTTCGTGTCTGACCTAATTCTCAAACCATATTTGGTCCTTGAGAGACGACCTAGGAGTCACTTCCTAGTCTATACTGCATTCTTTATGCACATTAAATTTGCATGGGCTGCGAAAACCCATCACTGGTATAGTAACCAATCTCTTGTTGCACCTTCAAGGGACATTGGAAACACTCTCATCCGCACTTCCTCCTCTGAAACACCTGCAGGCCTCATGGATGAGCACACCCAACTAAACTCCTTGAGGTGCTTGTGTGGATCTTCATGTGCCAGCCCATGGAACTTGGGAAGCCTCTTGATCAGCTTATACACCAAGTCTTCAAAATTTGTCATCTCCTATATTCTAGTGCAAAACCTGTCTCAGACCTAGACTTCCACTTCAAGCAAGGATTATACCAAACCTACAGAACCATAATATGGTGGAAAACCACTATTTACATATTTTGAAATTTCCAAAAATAACAACTAAATGCCTAGAATACCAAAATGATAAAAACCTAAACACACAAAAAAGGCTAAAAGAATAAACCTAAACAAGACTAACTAAACACCCTAAAACTCAACACAACACACATAAACAAGCAACACGCACACACAGACCATAACAACACACACAAAAACTCACACAACATAAGACAAAACACAACACACACTAACACAACAAAAGACCTAAAATTGAACTGTTGGTCTCCGGCAACGGTACCAAAATTTGATGGGTGTCGCACCCCATACAAATTTGATGTTCATTAAAAATGCAGTATAGTGCTAGGAAGTGACTCCTAGGTCGTCGCTCAAGGACCAAATGTGGTTTAAGACTTAGGTCAAACACGTAGTGTGGGGAGAGGGGGGGGGTTGAAGGTGTTTTTGTGTATGAAAGGAATTAAATTAAGACACGAAATTAAACATAACTAAACAGAATTGGAAGCGTGGAAGTAAATGTCAAAACAATAAGGCCGAACGGTAAAAGAGAACTGATGGGTTGTCGTAGCCCATGCAAATTTAATGTGCAATAAGAAATGCAGTATAACTAGGAAGTGACTCCTAGGTCGTCTCTCAAGGACCAATTTTGCGGTTCGAGAATTAGGTCAGACACGAAGTGGGGGGGTTTGTTGAAAAGTTTTGTGAATGCGGATAAACAAAATTAAAATACGGATGCAAACAAAAATGTAAACACAGATTTAAAAATGGTTTCAAAGACAGAATCAAAACAGTCGGTCATTAACTCAATTACTATGATTCCAATCCCATATTAAAGACAAGTACACACTACTCTAATCCAAATCCAACACGAATCACCTAACTAAGCGAAGGGTAATTCGGTCTTTAGAATTGCAGACTAAGCGAATGCAATACACCTATTCCATCCTATGTGTTCCATACAGATTGATCAACTAAGCGAAGATGCAATCACCAACTAGGCAACTAAGCGTATACCCATTGCAAGAACACAGTCAGATTTCACAGGATGCCAGGCAGAGCAGAATAATCACAAGAACAGTCCAAGAAATCTCAAGGAAACACTGTAATATCGCTAATGACCAACTGAATTAATTTAAGCTACCATGGAAATTAAATTAACACAACTAGAAACCTTAGACAACATTGAAATAAATTAAAATACTAGACACCAACACTGTTACAAACAAATTATCTAACACAGTTAAATAAAATTAAATGCAAAACTAAATTAAAGAAATCAAAAGCAACTAATCCTACAATGTAAACTAATTCAAAACAAAGGAATAATCAAGCAAGCTTTTTCCTACACATTCCATGTGACCAAATACATCCAACAAATGAAATCAAAAATGCAAATGGCCTAACAACACCTCTTGGCCGTGAGTTCCCCATGCACCAAAGTCAACATCAATTTCAACCTTCAATAAATAATAAAGTATGATGACCTCTTGTCCCATGTGCTTCATTCTCCAAGAAAATCAACATGTGCCTTCCACATCACTACAAAACCGTCCCTTCTCTCCTCCCATGCAGAAAAATTTGGCTCTCACATTCTCAAGGCCAAAATTGCCGAGCTCATCTTCCTCACCATGTAGAAAACGTAGCCTCCCAACTTCACAAGTCAAAAAGGTGCTTAAATTCTTCTACCAATGTGCCACATAAGCAAGGTTAAAGGAAATAAAAACACAAAACATTCCATTCCTCATGGTGATTCTCGGCAATTGCAACCAAAGGGGTCAACACCCAAAAGGAAAGATTCCTTCTATGGAAAATGTGTCTCAACATGTGCTTGTCCAAATCGGGTAAAAATTAAATGTTCCATTTCTCTCTCCCTTCTCAAACACCAAACGGTTTTCTTCCTTCTAAACCATCATCCAAAGCTTTCCTCTACTTCTCAATACCGAAAATACATCCAAACAACCCAAGTTCCATTCCCAAATAATTTCAAGAACAACAAAGCCAAATTCTAACTTCTACTAACCAACCTAACACTCACTTTTCTTCAACCTTTTGATGAAAATAAAATGGAATCCCTAGCTCCCCTTGCTGCACCGTCCAACCCTCATCAATAAACACAATGTTCCAGCTCATAATTTACTTCCAACCATCAAAACAAAAACACAAGAAGAAAATGGTTCAAACCTCAAACATCCATACACCAACTCAAGCTTTCTTCACTAAAAAACTCAACAAGAACTTCATTTTCATCATCCAACCAAGAAAACTAAAAGGAAAAACGAAAATATGGTAGCAAAGGAGAAGCCAAACGGAAAAGGACTCTTCATTCAAACCATGTAACCACCATGAAAATGCAAAGAACCACCTCCAAGCTCAAGCTTTCAACATGCAAATGGAAAATGCAAGAAGAGAAGTGATAGATCTCCCTTTCATTAAGCAAGAATAAGTAAAGTTGCAAGCAAAAGAAGATGAAAAATGTGATCTTGGTCATTCCATAGCTCAAAAACGTGAAGCACCCATCATGGTCTCCAAGAGAGAGTTCATACATGCAAAGTAAAATGAAAAGTGGAGTCTAGAAGTGTGTGGTCGGCGCCCCCACTTTAATGACCGAGAATCCCAATAAAATGGTGGGGTCCACCTCTAAAGAAACCCTAGGGTTTTTGCCAAGTGTCCCACAACATTGGGCTTCTACAATTTTTGCCACAAAAAGGGCCCAATGCACAAAATCCTAATTAAAGTTCCTTAAACAACTAAGTTACAATTTAATTAAAATTTACATGGCTAATTGTAGATTATTTAATGACCATGCCTCCATCCAAATGCTCCAAAAGATATCTCCAAAATTTCCCTACAACTAAAAATGCAATTAACCAGCTCAAAAAATTCAAATTAACTAAAATAAGAATTTCCGATCAAATTAAGCATAATTAGGAAAAACAGAAAAATATCGGACAATTAAGCACAATTCCCTGATTAAATTCGGTACAATAAGCTAAGTGAAATCAATAAAATATCGACTCATCAACAGCAAAACCAGAAAATGAAGAATTCATCAGGATTCGAAAACAAAATGCTGGAACAGAAATGCATAGGAAAACGTAAGAACAGCCTAATTGAAATGCACCAAATGAACTTAAACATTAAACGCAATAGTAGAAGCATTAGTAAAAGCAAACCGAGATTGAAATAGCACTTGAAAACAAGATGAATAGTGTTTCGGGTATGCGATTTGAGACCAAAGACGCTTCAAGCTTCCCCTTTCTTCTTCACGCTTCCGAAGTCCCTCAACTCTTCTTTCCGTCGCGCCGATCGATTGAGACCTGCAGGTTAGCACTCCGAAGCTCAAGTCAGCAGAGTCACAATGAATTTTCGTGTATGTATGATCAGACCAAAAGTAAAATACCTAGCTAACATGTCTGTATTTATAGGCATTAGGCCCAAGTAATGGGCATTAACTTCTTGTAACCGTTGCACCACGTTCCGCAAGATTCGTCCATCACTTGTAACCGTCGCATCGTGTAAGTTTCCTTTTCCATAATATTTGCTCATTTAAGGCCATTAATCATCCTGCGACACTGCCCGCACCTCTTCAGTACCTGACCGGTCAATCTACGGACCCAACCGATCAGCCCCCATCTTTATTCCTCTTAAGTGATTGTCATTCAATTCATTTCTACCCCACCGGCCACCCCTTTATACTACATAAGCCCCCCAAGCCTCGAGCGATGCCATAAGCGAAGCAGTTTAAGTACCGAAAGGCAAATCGTTACAGACTTGCACTCTTGGGCATGTTTCGTCATGTTGGTTGGAGTTGAATAGGCGTGACTTCCAACCTTATGATCAGCTTTTCATGAAGGGTCGAGATTGGTTCGCCTGTCTTTCAAAATTGGATTCGAAGAGTCGTTTATTCTTCACCATTGGATCTCATCAAAAAGTGCGACCACGATGTGCCACGAAATTGCTTTTCACGGCTATAAATACGTGGAGGGTCCCCCTTCATTTATGTCATTTTCCTTCTTAGGATCTGCTTACCGATCTTCCTCTAACTCGAGGTAATGTCTTCCTCTTCCTGGTCAACCGATGAGTCTGAATGAGGCCCGGGGGTATGCTGATGATGCAGTAGCTTCGTCGTCGTCATCATCCAGGTTTTCATCTGCAAGCCCCTCCGGTTCCCCTGGTCGGTGAAAGGTTGTGTATGAAGACATTGAATTTAACGTAGACAATTCTCGGGTATGGTCTTCCCTTATCCCTCCTCCTGCGGTGCAGGGGTATGACTGGGCCCCTCATGAGGTTCAGAATTATCTTCCTTACTTTATTACCACCAAGTCTATAAGACATCTTTTAAAGCGGGTAGACTTACTAGCCGACCTTAGAGACGCCAATCATTATTCTCTGGTTGTGTGTTGTTCGAATGAGAGAGCTTGCCACGGTCGGGAGGGGTATGGGTTAGACTTTCTCTATGTATACGTAACTTTATTTCATTGTTTGGATGTTAGGCTTCCTTTCTCTGAATTTCAAATGGGTGTTCTAAGGGAATTAAACATTTGTCCGACCCAATTGCATCCGAACGTGTGGGCATTCATGCAGGCCTTCAGTGTGCTTTGCACTGGCCTACTGCTAACCCCTACCCCTACCTCCTTTCTTTATTTCTTTTGTGCCCTCCCGACTGCCAACAAGTCTTTGATCCCTGTGAAGGATAAACAGTTATTCATTTCTTTCAACTCTTCATACAAGGACTTCAAGTCCAACTTTTTCAAAATAGCCATACGGGAATCCGGTCAGTCAAAATATTTCTTTGATGATGGCCATTGAAAATTCCCACTCTATTGGACGGAAAACCCAAAGCGAGTGGATTCTTGGCCTAAATCTGATATGACCAAGGATGAACTAGAAGTGGTTAGCCAAATTGACTAGCTACCCCGGAAAACCCCGTCTCACAAACTCATTGACCGTCTTGGGACCGACACTCTACGTGCTAGAGTGTTTGGTAAGTTTTTCTCTTCTTCCATTCGTTGATCGGTCAATAATAACTTGTCTAAATTTGTCTCGTTATTTCAGATTTCTTTGGCAGTATGGAGTAACATCAATCTTTTCGACGCATGATGGCCCGTAAGAAAAAACTGGGAAAAGCCGGGGAAGGTACATCATCTCCTGCCAAGCAAACCAGATCTTCGGCCACCACATTTTCTTGTTCGGTGAATGCCGCTTTGAAGATTTCTGACACCCAAATTCCTGCTGCTGATACAAAACCCATCAATCCTAAAGCTGTTAAGGGCAAACCTAAAAGAAAGCCTCCCCAAGAGAAAACTCCCTCTCCTCCAAAGAAATGAAGAATGAACGTCCCCTGCTTACTGGGCCTCTGGACCCGAACGTTCACGTAGCCGAACGTTTACAATTCAATCTCAACGCTGAGGAGAAGAAACCCTTCAAAGGAATGTCCCCCAACGAATCTTTGAACATGGCCTATGAGCTTATAGCTCAGGCTAGTGTTTGCATGAACTATTTCGCTGGGACGAATAAGCCTTTGTTGGTTGCCGAACTGGAAACATCCCACAAGGATTTGGAGGAAGCCAGAAAAGAAAACACTACACTCTTCCTCCGGCTCGAAGAGGTTACGAAGGCTACAAAGGATGATCGAGAGAAAGCTGCCAACTCTCTCAAAGAGGCTCAAGATGAAGTTACTCGGCTCAAGCGGTCCACTAACACCTTGAAGCTGGACCTATAGAAAGCTTCCTCTCAAAACAAAAAACTGATCAAGGAGAGAGACGCTGCTATAGCCGATCGGGTGTTAACACTCTGGCAAGTGTACCAGATCGTATCAAGTAATAATAAATGGTAAGTCCAAGTATCGTTTTCCCAAGAGACTCATGGCACTAAACTGTTGTGCTTTTGCATAACCAATCAAGACGATAAAAACAATATTTTGGGATTTTTGGATATAAAGTACGGAAAAATAAACATGAATGCAATTTGATCAATTGAGGTTAAACACAAAATTGGATGGATGGATGAAGATTAGAATATAAGATGAATATGTTGTTGAGGTTAGATTTCACCTAATCACTCACATGCATATAAGAATTCCTCTTCTTCATTAATGTTAATGCCACTCTCTAAAACACTTAATACCGCTGTCACCGGTAAGAAAGCCTATCCTTAACTACGAGTTCATACGATTCCTAGCATCCCTAATAATTAATTCTGAAGCACAAGAGTGTGTATGCAACCAATCCTCATATTACCACATATTCCTATGTATAGGCAATACTACCTTTGGGAGAATTTCCCCAGTTCTAGATTTCCCCGTACGTCCCCATATCGACAAAATCAAGGATCATACCACCGAATGAGTTAAATGATGTATGCATTAAGCAAAGAGGAAAACTCTAACAATTAATGAAGTAAGCATATATCAATAAAAAGAATTGATTCAAATACAAGAGAGTTTAGAGGTTACATCTTTTCCCATCAACAAATAAGGTTAGTTGTCCATCCTCATGGAGAAACTAGGTGAATAATGGAATGAAAGAGATAGACACCATAAAGAAGAGAAAAAGGAGAGCTGTCACCATCTCCAAATCTACCTCCAAAGGGGTGAAAAATGTGTTTCTGTGTCTAAGCCATCAAAAAATACATTCTCTAAGGTGTCTAGGTCTTTAAATAGGTTATAAAAATAACAGAAAAGTAGGTCCAAGCCCAAACAGATCATAAAAATCGCAGAAAATATATCAAATCACGTCTGGTTGACTTTTTCTGGATTCTGGTTTACTTTTCAACACTCTGTTCAACTCTGGTCAACTTTTCAGCATTCTGGTTGACTGGTTGACTTTTCTGATTGACTAGTTGACTTTTCTGCATTCTATTTGACTTCTCTGCACTCCAACCCTTTGATATTTCAACCTTTCTTTCAATTCATTCCAAAAACCTACAAAATCAAAGGAATTTAATGATAAAATCATAAAACATGTCCTCAACTCTTTTATTCACAAAACTAAAGAAAAATCATGATTCCAAGCAAGTTCCTAAGTCAACAAGGGTGTATTTGATATCAAAATTAAATATGAAAATAACGGTTTTTCAACAGTTATCATCGGGATAAATTGGCAGGTGAAAATGCAGCATTAGGGGATGATGTATACGAGGAGCGTCAGCGTGGATTCGATCAAGGGATCGCCCAATGTCACTACTTCTTCAAAACTCCCTTGGAGCATGAAGGGTTTGACATTATGAAGGTTTATGTGGACGGCTAGCTCGTAAAGCTCTCAGTTCCGAAGCCGCCCAAAGCTGAAACAGATTTCGCCGCTGCCGTCGAGACCATTCCTTCGGGCATCCCGACCGTCACAGGAGAGGTCGTCACAATTCCTTCTACCGAGCAAGACCCCAAAGCTTAAAACATTTCAAAAGTTCATATTATATGTTCCCCGGTCTGTAATCAACATCGTCATTAGAACATTAGCTTTACTTTTTATCTAAATAGTTCCTTTGATCATTTTACCTCTAAACCTTTGCTGGTAACCTTTCACCTGCATTTTACATTTCGCATTTCAAAAATCTGTTTCTCGCATATACAAATGCTTATTATACATTTCGCCTATCGGGCTTCTTTCAACTCACTAACGGCTATGAGTCATTTTTCTGACTTCATCCCAAACACACCTCCCCCGATCGTCCTGAGGTAGGAGTCATTTTCCTGACTTCCTGCCTTGCGTGGGATTTTACGAAGTCATTTTCCTGACTTCGCCCCGAACACGCCTCACCCCGATCGTCCTGAGGCAGGAGTCATTTTCCTGACTTCCTACTTTGCGTGGGGTCTTAGGAAGTCATTTTCCTGACTTCACCAATAACATGCCTCACCCCGATAGTCCTGAGGCAGGAGTCATTTTCCTGACTTCCTGCCTTTCGTGGGGTCTTAGGAAGTAATTTTCCTGACTTCACCCCAAACACGCCTCACCCCGATCGTCCCGAGGCAAGAGTCATTTTCCTGAAATCCTGCCTTGCGTGGGGTCTTAGGAAGTCATTTTCCTGACTTCACCCTGAACACGCCTCACCCCGATCGTCCTGAGGCAGGGGTCATTTTCCTAACTTCGTGCCTTGTGTGTGGTCTTAGGAAGTCATTTTCTTGACTTCACCCCGAACTCGCCTCACCCCGATCGTCCTGAGGTAGGAGTCATTTTCCTGACTTCCTGCCTTGCGTGGGGTCTTAGGAGGTCCTTTTCCGAACTTCACCACGAACAAGCCTCACCCCGATCGTCCAGAGGCATGAGTCGTTTTCCTGACTTCCTGCATTGCGTGGGGTTTTATGAAGTCATTTTCCTGACTTCACCCCGAACTTCCTTCTAAAGCCTGAAGTCTGCTTTCACAATCAAAAAATGGAGAAAACCAACCGATCTTATTATTAATTAAACAATAATTAGATTACATAGAACATTCAACTAAAATAAAATTTTAAATGTGTGTCGTTCCATGTGTTCGGTATATCTTTGTCAGTCAGGTGTTCCAGTCTGTAAGAACCATTATTTATAGCTTCCCGTATCTTGAATGGACCTTCCCAATTGGCCTTCAATTTCCCATCCACTGCCCTCTTCCGTGCATCGGTCGTCTTGCATCACACTAAATCTCCTTCAATGAATTGTCAAGGCCGCACTTTTGTACTATATCTCCTGGCCACTAGCCTTTTTTTAGCCTCATTTTTCACTGTTGCCATGTCCCTTCTTTCCTCCAGCACATCCAAATTACTTCTAAGTTCTTCCTCATTTAAAGTCATGTCATTTAGCAACCGCCGAACGGTCGGCTCGCCCACTTCAACTTGTAGCATGGCATCGTTTTCGTACATCAAGTTAAACGGCGATTCACCTATGGAACCGTGCAGGGAACAACGATATCCCCACAATACTTGGTCCAGCTCATCCACCATCTTCCTTTGGATTCTCCCAGATGTTTCTTCAATTCCTGAACAAATGCCTTATTGGTTGCTTGAGCTTGTTCGTTCGTTTGTGGATGTTCAACCGAACTTGTTATAGGTGTGATGCCCAACTCCCTATAGAAGTCCACCAGCTTCTTGTCAATGAACTGTCATCCATTATCGAAAGGATATTTCAATGTGAGGTGGGGAATAGAAACGATCGCCCCGAAAGAATTCAAGCACGGCCGTCCCAATATGACGTTGTATGACGTTTCTGCATCTACTAATAAAAATCTGATCTTTAGCTCCTTAACTCCTTTGTCCACCCCCACACTCATTCTCAAATCAATATAGCCTTTTGTGTTCACCCTTTCTCCAACGAATCCTACTATCTGTTCGTCGAACAACATCACAGCCTCCTCTGATATCTCCATCTGCGTAAACGTTTTCCAATATAGTATATTAGACGAACTTACTTGATCGACTAGAATCTTTCGCACTTGATACCGGGCAATCATCGTTGTTATTACCATCGAATCATCCTGGTCTAAATCCGGGGCATGAAAATCCTCGTTTGAGAAAGTGATAGCAGGCATTGATTTCCTTAGCACCTCCGCTCGATTCACACTATGAAGATTTCTCAAATGTCTCTTTCGAGCTAACATCGTTGAATCGCCCCCTTTGACTGACCATTCCTGGCTCCTGCTCCTACTACGATCTTCTTTTTGCCTTTGATCCCTCTTGAGAGGGAAATTTTGTCTAAACGTCCATCCTGCGCCACTTGAAGACCCCTCTCTACTGCGCTGAAAAAATTTCTGCAAATGTCCGGCTTGTACCAAGATCTTCAGCTTATCCTTCATGGTTATGCAATCTTCGGCAGTATGCCCTCGGTTTTGATGATACCTGTAGTATTTGCTTTCGTCGGCATCCAAAGGCGTTGGTGACCTGACCACCGTCAGCAAATCCACCCCCAAAGCTTCTTCCATTACCCTAGCCCGAGGGGCGTTCAGTGGCGTGTGGTGAACATATTGGGGATCCATGGGTTGATCTGCCCCCATCTGCCCGCTTCCTCCTACGCTCCTCCCGAACGTCCGTCTGTCGCTGATGGGTGTCGCACCCCATGCAAATTTAATGTGCATTAAAGAAATGCAGTATAGCTAGGAAATGACTCCTAGGTCGTCTCTCAAGGACCAATTTTGCGGTTCAAGAATTAAGTCAGACACGAAGTGGGGGGGTTTTGTGAAAACGTTGTGGTGAATGCGGAAAAATTAAATGAAAACACTTACGCAAACAGATAATTAAACACAGAATTAAAAACAGTTTCGAAGACAGAATAAAACAGTCGGTCATTAACTTAATTACAATGTTTCCAATCACAGATCAACAAAATAAAGTTGCGACTCAAACCTCTAATCCGATAAAGTTAACCAACTAAGCGAAGGTTAACCCTGTTTTCATAAAAGCGAACTAAGCGGACGTAGTGTTAATGTCAATTCTAATTTACACCATGCAGTTACATCAACTAAGCGAAAATGTAACACCAATTGGGCAACAACGTATACCCAATTGTAAGTGCAAATACAGGTTTCACATTAACCAAGGTCAGAGTAGCAACCACAGTTACAGTTCAGAAATCTCAAGGAAACATCACAATATAGCTAATGACCAACTCGATTAAATTAAGCTATCATTACAATTAAAGTAACACGACCAAACACATTAGACAACATTAAAACAAATTAAAATACTAGACACCAACACTGTTACAAACTGATTAACAAACACAGTTAAAAATAATTAAACTCAACACTAACTCAAACACATTAAATTCAACCTATTAACTAAATTAATTAAAATCTGAAGAAACCAACAAGCCTAATTTAATCCTAGCAAATTACTTGACATAATAGCAATTAACAAATGAATTTAAAAGTCCAATTGGCCAAAGAAAAACCTCATGGTTGTTCCACCAAGACCAAATCACTTTTTAATCTTCAATGAACCACCAATTTTGTTGTCTTTTTGTCCCCATGTGTACCATGTCTCAAAAGAAATTAAAATATGTTTTAAACAACCAATTGAAAACCGTTCCATCACTTCTCCATGCAATAATTTCGGAATCCACACTCCAAGACCACAAAAACTGAACCCACCAAGTGAATTCTACAAAAAATGGTTCAAAGACCAATGTGCAAATGGAAGATACCATGGGTGCTCCTACCAATGTGCCAAGTAAGCTGAACCAAATGAAAACAAACTCCAAACACCTCTCACCATCCTTGCAATTCTCACCAGCAACAAGCCAAAACCAAAGCTCAAAGTAGAAAAATTCTTTTAGTCAAAAGAAGCATCATATGTGTTTGTCCAAAAATGGCAGAAACTTAAATGCACCTTCTCTCCTCCTTCACACCATTCATGTTTTCTTCATCCCTACTACCGTAAACACACCACAAAACTTAAGGTATGAAATTCAAAACAAGTCATGAACAATAAATCCAAACATATGCTACTTCAACCCAACCAAATCTTCCATTTCTTCAAGTTTCTTTGCAAAAACGAAAATGAATCCCTAGCCTTCAAGTCCAGCACCGTCCAGCCACAATGAACAGCACAAAGTTCTGGTTGTAAACTTGCTTCAAACATCAAAACCGAAAAACAAGAAGAAAGAGTCCAAATCACAACACCCACACATCGACTTAAGCTATCTTCAACCCAAAACTCACATAGAACTCCATTTTTATCATCCAACCAAATAAAATGCAAAGAAAACCGTGAGCAACTACAGCAATGGAAGAGGAAAACGAAATATAAAGTTACTCAAACCCAACAACCACCATAGAAATGCAAAGACAAGCTCCCAAGCTCAAGCTTCAAACATCAAGAACAAGCACATGGAAGTAGAAATGAGTGGTTTTTCACCACCAATAAGCTAAGATAACCAAGAGTAAGTTAAGATAAGAAGAAAATCTACAACTTTGCTCATTCAAGTGGTCAAAACCGAAGCACCATAGCAAGTCATCCATGAGAGTTGTTCATACATGAAAACCCTAGGAGAGAAAAGTTCAAAACCATGAGTATGAAGTGTGTAAAAGTGAAAAGTGTGGAATGCCTTTGTGTGTCTCGGCAATTCCCTTCCAAATACCGTCCCACACCCTAAAAATGGTGGGGTCCACCTCTAATAAACCCTAACCTAAGAGACACATGTCCTACACATGGGTTTTTTTACAAAGTTGCCCCTAAAAGGGTCCAAAACACCTAATTCTAATTAAGGACTTCTAGAAAACGAAATTACAACTTTAATTAGAATCTAAATGACTAAATGTTGAGCCTTTGAATGTGTCATGCCATATCTTAATGCTCCAGATGATGTTTCCACAACTTCCCTACAACCAGAAATGCACTTAATCAGCTCAGAAAATCCAAATTAGCACAATTACGAATTTCCGACCAAATTAAGCAGAATTCGGAAAACGGGAAAATAACAGACAATTAAACACAATTCCCTGGTTTATTCTAGCACAATAAACTAAGTGAAATCAATAAAATATCGACTCATCAGTCGCCTCTTCTTTCCCTCCCCATTCTGACAGTTGGCTCCACCTCCTCCCTCCCTCTTTGATAAGCCTTACCCTCCTCAATGCGAATGAAACTCGCCAACCTGTTCTGTAATTCATCCATCGTCTGAGGTTCCTCCGCATATAGGTAATCCACAAATGGTGTTGGTCTCAGAGCGGTTGTTAGAGCACTCACTATCAACCTTTGGTCAGCATTTCTCACCTGGCTTTCCGTGTTATTGAATCTATCCATAAACGCCTTAAGGGATTCCTCCTTACCCTGCCTCATCCTTACTAAAGTTGTATACGTCAAGCCTGGAATTCTGCTTGATGCATACTACTGGCTGAATAGTTGTCTCAGCGTAGCAAAGTTGTCTATCGTTCTAGGCTGCAACGAGTGAAACCAATCCAATGCCTCCTCTTTACCTTTGCTTAATGCTTTTACCATTTAACTCATTCGGTAGATGTTGTTTGTCTTTATTGATACGGGGATGTACAGTAATGTCATGAACTGGGAAGAATTCCTTGATTATGTTAATACCACCTAGGGATAGGGGTAGGACGATCAATTGTATTTTGCTTCCGCTTATTATGCATTATTAATTACTAGGGGAGGCTAGGGATAGCAAGCCGGTAATTACTAATAGGCTCTTTTCACCAAGGGATTGGGTTAAGGGTAGACCAAGAAAGTTTGCATGGCAATATGATAAATAAGCAAAGTAAATAAGAAGAGTAGATATATGAGGGCGGATAAGATGAAATTGTAAGCCCCAACAACCTCATTCATTCATAGTTTCTCTTAGTCAATTGAATTCTTGCATTTGCATGTTTATTTCTGTTTTGCATTTAAACCATTCAAATTATTTTCTTTTACTCAAGTCTTAAACAATTTGTTTACACGAAAGATAAGGCCTTAAGAGTCCTCTGGGAAGAACGATATTGGGATTACCGATTATTATTACTTGATATGATCTGGTACACTTGCCAGGGGTTTAACAAGTTTTTGGCGCCGTTGCCGGGGACTCTTGGTTTAACTTTTTCTAGTAGTGTAAACTGATTAACTTCGACTTGATTTGTTTGTTTATTTTTATTTATAGGATTTTGTGCCTAATGTTTACAGGATGCAGTATGTACAAGAATTTGGTTCTAAGGGCACTCAATTCTATCAAAATAATTTCAACTACTAGTGGGAACCTCACTCAAGCATGGATCAAAGTTGGAATGGAGAGGCAGGAGATCCACATCAACAATTACTAGTAGGGCAACAGGTGTCTATTTTGAAAGAGCAAATCAACAAAGTGGACGAGACATTGGAACGACTTATCCAAATTACTCTCTCCTCTACAGAAGAGAATGAAGCAAGGAATAAAAGGTTGGAGATACAGATTCGTCAATCCAATGAAATATTGAATTCTAGGGTTAATAATGATGTTAATCCTAGGGAGAAATGTCAGGCCACTAGTTTTGAAAGTGATAATGTTGATGACGAGATAGAAGAGGAAAAGATAGAAGAAATAGAAATAGAAAAGGTTGTTGAGGAGGAAAGGATAGAGAAAAATGACAAAAAAATAGAGAAAGAAGAGATAGAAACAGAAAGGTTGAGTGAGGGAGATAGAGATGATGATAAGGAAAAAGAAGTAGTTGAAAGAAAAGAAAAAAAAAGAAAAATGGTGAAAAGAAAGAAAAATAAAAGAAAAGAGAAAAAGAGAAAGTTGAAGGGAAAGATTGAGAAAAAGAGGAAGAGAGGAAAGAAGAAAAGATCATATGAAAAACCCCTTCCTCAAAAGAAATATAAAAGGAGGAAAAAGAAAGTGAAGTGCTTTAGGGAGATCTTCAAGAGATTGGAGATCAAAGCTCCTATATTGAAACATGGAAACATGTGCTTGGTGTTCTCAATTTTATGAAGGAATTCAGTAGGAAGAAGAAAAGGAAAAGAATATCAAGCAAGGGGGTTATCAATGATAACGTTCTCAAAACCGTTATTTTCATGCATAAATTTGATATTAAATCACACCCTTTGTAGCTTAAAATGAGCTTAGAATCAAGTAAAACTCTTAAGTTGTGTTACATGAGAGTCAAAAGTTGTTTTTAGAGATATTATGCTTGTTTTGCATTGTTTTGTAGGGTTTTTGATGAAAATTGAAGATGGCAATGAAGTAGGAAGGTCATAGACTCAAGAATGAAGGAGAAAAAGGATGAAAAGAAGAGTTTGTGAGCCGCTCAGCGGTAAATTCCACCGCTGAGCGTCCTAGTGCAAGGAAAAGTTGTTGTCTGACGCCCAGGCAGTGGCGCTGAGCGTCCAGAGCGATAAGAGGCAAACCGCTCAGCGGTCATTTTAGGCGCCTGGGCGGTGGCGTGTGTTGAGGCAAACCGCTAAGTGGCTAATTTAGGCACCTGGGCGGTTGTCTGTTTTTATATTTTGGATTCTGAGATCTTTGTGTTATCTGTTTGGCTTATATATAGCCCTAGTGCGAATCCAAATGTAATTCTTTTGGCAGAGAACAAAGTCCACAGCAGCTTTACATCTTTGGAGGAGATTTCTTGGATGCTTAGGCTCCACTTTATCAATTCTAGGGTTTGCTTTTCCATTCTTCCATTTAGTTCATCTAGTTTCACCATGATTATGGTGAACTAAAACCTTAGTTGTTGGGGAAAAATGTAATCTTTTGAAACTCTCATATATTGAAATTCTTGTTTACTTTATATGCTTGCATATGCTTAATTTATCAATTGTTGGGTTCTTTACCTTTGCTTAATGCTTCTACCGTTTAACTCATTTGGTACATGTTGTTTGTCTTTATTGATACGGGGACGTACAGTAATGTCATGAACTGGGGAGAATTCCTTGATTATGTTAATACCGCCTAGGGATAGGGGTAGGACGATCAATTGTATTTTGCTTCCGCTCATTATGCATTATTAGTTACAAGGGGAGGCTAGGGATAGCAAGCCGGTAATTAGTAATAGGCTCTTTTCACAAAGGGATTGGGTTAAGGGTAGACCAAGAAAGTTTGGATGGAAATATGATAAATAAGCAAAGTAAATAAGAAGAGTAGATATATGAGGGTGGATAAGATGAAATTGTAAAGCCCAAAAACCTCATTCATTCCTAGTTTCTCGTAGTCAATTGAATTCTTGCATTTGCATGTTTATTTCTGTTTTGCATTTAAACCATTCAAATTATTTTGTTTTACTCAAGTCTTAAACAATTTGTTTACACGAAAGATGGGGCCTTAAGAGTTGTTTGGGAAGAACGATATTCGGTTTACCAATTATTATTACTTGATACGATCTGGTACACTTGCCAGGGGTTTAACAAGTTGTTGGCACCGTTGTCGGGGACTCTTGGTTTAGCTTGTCACATCAACAATTACTATTAGGGCAACAAATGTCTGTTTTGAAAGAGCAAATCAACAAAGTGGACGAGACACTGGAACGACTTATCCAAATTACTCTCTCCTCTACAGAAGAGAATGAAGCAAGGAATAAAAGGTTGGAGATACAGATTTTTCAATCCAATGAAATATTGAATTCTAGGGTTAATATTGAGGTTAATCCTAGGGTGGAATGCCAAACCACTACTTTTTAAAGTGATAATGTTGATGATGAGATAGAAGAGGATGAAATATAATCAGAAAAGGTTGTTGAGGAGGAGAGGATATAGAAAAATGAGAACAAATAGAGAAAGAAAAGATAGAAACAGAAAGGTTGAGTGAGGGAGATAGAGATGATGATAAGTAAAAAGAAGTAGTTGAAAGAAAAGAAAAAAAAAGAAATAAAAAATGTGGAAAAATAAGGAAGAAAATAAAAAGAGAAATAAAGAGAACGTTAAAGGAGGAGATGAGTGAGAAAAAGAGGAAGAGAGGAAACAAGAAAAGTTCATATGAAAAACCTCTTCCTCATTCAAAGAAGTATCATAGGACGAAAATGAACTACAAGTGCTTTATGGAGATCTTCAAGAAATAGGAAATTAAAGTTCCTATGATGGAGACATGGAAACAGGTGCTTGGTTTTATCAACTTTCTGAAGAAATTCAGCAGGAAGAAGAAGAAGAAAAGAATATCAAGCAAAGGGAGTATCAACACCTACTGATGGGTGTTTGAACTCTACCGGATCAAGCTAATGACGTTAAAAGAGCGTTTACTGGGAGGCACCCAAGTGATTGTTGTACATTAATTTTCTTTTACTTGGACTTGTAAATATTAGTATTTTTAAACTCTTTTTGGGTAGCATCTACTGAGGGATGCTAAATTTTTATGTATCCACTGAAGGATACAGGAAGTACACCTATTGATGGGTGTTGGAAGGATTTGCACTTACTGATAAGTGTTAAGCAGCTTTGGGTCAGGCTCGTGACGTTAAACAAGCGATACCTGGGAGGCAGCCTAGTTGATTATTTGTTATTTTTTTTTTAAAAAAAAAAAAAACTGTCTTAAGGTCATTATATGTTTGCATGAGCATCTGAGAGGGGAAAGGCATGAAATTGAAAAATTGAAGGTTAAAATCAGGTGCAAAAGGGTGGAATTATGCAAAAGTAAGCAAAGAAGAGAGAAATTTTTTTTCCTGCCCACCGGTGAGCGGTGCATATTTACCGCTGACGGTGGCGGCGCAGATTGCTCTTGGGCTTTTAAAAGCTCAGCGTTTTTGGGGTTCTGCACTTTTCAAAAACTCTCTTTGAAGCTCGCCCAAGCGTTCTCTGTGAATCCTAGCACCCAAATTTACTTTCAAAGGTTTTCCAAAGGGATTTCCCCACTTTTTCTCATCACCCACTCACAAAAATCTCATCTTTCTATCATTGTCTTGTCAGAGTTTGGGGTTTTGTTGAGGGATTGTACACTTAAGAGGCATTCGTCATCAATTAAAAGGAAGTTAGCAAGCATCTAGTTTCTCCATTCAAGTAAGTTGTTCAATTTCATTCTTAGGGTTGCTAAATTTGAATTTGATGAAGAACATGTGTAGGAACATCATAAATTAGGGCTTTTCAGTTCTATATAGCACGAGTTGATGAAATAGGAACTGTTTGAACTGATTGAACTGCATGATTTTGGTCTGGATTGATGATATTACTGTTAGAATGGAGAATAGGGCGATTTTTAAAAAGGTTTTTAAGAATCCCTAGTCACCACCGCTGAGCGGTCTCCTTTGACGCTGAGCGGTGGTGCAGCTTGAAGCAAACTGCTGAGCGGCCAACTATGGCGCCTGGGTGGTTTGTTGCAGATTTTGTTGGATGCTTGATTTTGATGCAGGGACACTAAGGGACCTTGTTTTTCTCTCAGTGTTGGATGTGATCAGTTTCGAATTTAATTGATGATATACTAACCTCTAATGATGTATCTCTGTGGTATTTTGAATTTTATGCAGAAATGTCATCATCATCAAGAAGGGTGAAAACTCTAGGTAACAAAAGGAAGGAACCTGAGAGGCAAAGAAGATTTTATTCGCCTAGGTTCCTCTCCAGGAAACATGAGGAACATTTTGTGACTGTGCAGGAGAGGACATTATTGATGGAGAGGAAGGCCACTTTTATCCCAAATTTGGCTCCTGAATTTGGAGCAGAAATCATGAGGAGAGATTGGGAGAGGTTGGCTACATATCCTGCACCTGCCAGCATTGAATTAGTGAAGGAATTCTATACTAATGCTTTACCTAGAGGAGGAGTTGATGCTGGGAGATTGATGAGTCGTTATTTCTTGACTATATTTGGTTTATTGCACTTAAATAAATTAGGGAATTGTGTTTAATTGTCCAGTATTTCCCCGTTTTTCCTAATTCTGCTTAATTTGGTCGGAAATTCGTATTTTCACTAATTTGAATTTTCTGAGCTAATTAATTGCATTTTTGGTTGCAGGGAAATTTTGGGAAACATTATTTGGAGCATTAGGTTGGTGGCGTGCACATTAAAGACTCAACATTTAGTCATTTCAATTTTAATTAAATTATAATTTAGTTGTTTAGGAACTTTAATTAAGCTTTTGTGCATTGGGCCAAGGTTGGAAAATTTTATGATGGGCCCAAACTTTGAGGGACACTTGGCAAACACTTTAGGGTTTCTTTTAGAGGTGGAACCCACCATTTTAGTGACTCTCTCGGTATTTGGTGTGCCAAGACTGTCCACTCACTTCTAAGCACACTTTACACTTCATTTTCTAGGTTTTGTATGAAATCTCATGGAGAGCTTTGGTGTGCCACGGTTTTGGACCATTCAATGAACAAGGATGCATTTTTCTTCTACTCTTGCTTGAATCTTGTTTATCTTTGCTTGGTGGAAGTGAAAACCATACTCATTTCCCTTCATTTCTTCTTGAAAGTTGAGAGCATGAGCTTGAAGGGTTGTTCTTGCATTTTTCATGGTGGTTCCTTGGTTTGAATGAAGGCTTGTTTTTCGTTTTTCTTTTACCTTGCTGCAGTATTTTTGGTTTCTTTATAGTTTTCTTGGATTAGATGATGAAAATGGAGTTGTTGTTAAGTTTGGTGGTGAAGAAAGCTTGAGTTGGTGTATGGGTGTTTGATGCTTGAACCATTTTCTTCTTGTGCTTTTGTTTGATGGTTGGAAGCAATCTTTTGATCTGGAATATTGTATTTATTGATGATGGCTGGACGGTTTTGCAAAGGGTAGCTAGGGATTGCATTTTGTTTTCATTAAAAGTTTGAAGAAAAGTGAGTGTTGAAGTTGGATTTATGAAGGTAGACTTGGGTTTGTTGTTCTTGTGTTCATTTGCAATTTGAACTTTGGTTTCCTTGGTGCATTCACGTTCATGATAGATGAAGAAAAAGCTTTGGATGATTGTTGTGAAGTGAGAAAACCGAGAATAGCATTGGAAAGGAAGAGAGAAGGTGTATTTAAGTTTTTACCTCTTTTGGACAAGCACAATATGAAGCACATTTTCATAGAAAGAATGTTTCCATTTTGGTCTTTGTCTTTTCCTTGCATTGCTGCCGAGAATTGCACATGAGAATGGGATGCTTTGTGTTTTTATTTGCTTTGACCTTGCTTATGTGGCACAATGGTAGAAGAATTTAAGCACCTTTTTGACTTGTGGACTTTTTGACTTGTGGAATTTGAAGTTTGACTTTGGTGCATTGGAACTCACGGCCAAGAGGTGTTGTTAGGCCATTTTCATTTTAATTTATTTTGTTGGGTGTATTTGGTCACATGGTATATGTAGGGAAAAAGCTAGCTTGATTATTCCTTTGTTTTGAATTAATTTGCATAGTAGGATTAGTTGCTTTTTAGTTTCTCTAATTTAGTTTTGCATTTAATTTAATTTAACTTTGTTGGATATTTGCTTGTCACATTGTTGGGATCTAGTATTTTATTTTGTTTTAATGTTGTCTAATATGTTTGGTCTTGTTACTTCAATTGTCATACTTGAGATTTAAGACTGATAAGAAATATTCTTGAGGGCTTAATGATCCCTCTCATTATCTTCTATTTATAATGAAAATCACAAGAGTACATGGAACACCAAGAGTCTCCACTAGACTACTAGGTACAGAACTAGGTACTGAACTAGGTACAACTCATTAATTATCTGCAGACTAGCCTAAATGATGATACTTATATGTAATGATTCTAACACTCCCCCTCAAGCTGGAGCATACAGATTGTATGTACCAAGCTTGGAACAAATAAACTCAATCCGAGGTCCCCTCAATGACTTAGTCAACACATCTGCGAGTTGGTCATTTGATCCAACAAACTCGGTACATATTTCTTTTGACAATAAATTTTCCCGAACAAAATGACAATCAATCTCTATATGTTTAGTCCTCTCATGAAACACTGGATTTGATGCAATGTGAAGGGCAGCTTGGTTATCACAATACATCTTCATACTTTGAATGTCACAGAATTTAAGCTCTTGAAGGAACTGCTTCACCCATATAAGTTCACATGTTAGTGATGCCATTGCCCTATATTCAGCTTCAGGTGTTGATCGAGCCACTACATTTTGTTTCTTACTTTTCCATGAGATAATGTTTCCTCCAAGGAAAACACAATATCCAGTAGTAGATCGTCTATCAATAGGAGAACCTGCCCAATCGGCATCACAATATCCTGATACCTGAAGGCTTCCTTTCTCTTCATCTAACAACCCTTGCCCAGGAGCCTTCTTTAAATACCTTAGGATTCGAATGATAGCATTCCAATGGCCAACACATGGAGCTTGCATGAACTGACTAACCACTCCAATACCAAAAGATAAATCTGGCCTTGTAATAGTTAGATAGATTAGTTTTCCAACAAGTCTCCTATATCTCTCCGGGTCGGAAAATAACTCACCTTCTTCGGTTGTTAATTTTTGATTTGGGTCCATAGGACTGTCAACCGGTCTACAATCAATCATGCCTATTTCTTGCAAAATATCCAGGGCATACTTCCTTTGGGAGATTACAACTCCATCCTTTGACTGAGCTACTTCAACGCCTAAGAAGTATTTGAGGCTTCCAAGATCCTTGGTTTGGAAATGTCTACACAAGTGTTCCTTCAATTGAGATATTCCAGCAGTATCATTTCCTGTAATGACTATATCATCAACATATACTATTAAGTAAACACATTTCCCGAGAGATGAATGATAATAAAAGACCGAATGATCTGCTTCACTGCGTTTTAGCCCAAATTTTTGAACAATGGAGCTAAATTTTCCAAACCAAGCACGTGGTGATTGCTTCAGCCCATACAAAGATCGGTGTAATTTGCAAACCATACCAGACTCCCCCTGAGCAACAAACCCAGGAGGTTGCTCCATATAAACTTCTTCCTCAAGATCACCATGGAGAAAGGCATTTTTGATATCCAATTGATGAAGTGGCCAATGAAGAATTGCGGCCATCGCGAAGAAAAGACGAATGGTAGTCATCTTTGCCACAGGAGAAAAGGTGTCACAATAATCAAGGCCATACACTTGAGTGTACCCCTTTGCAACCAGCCGGGCTTTGAGCCTATCAATGTCACCATTAGGGCCGACTTTAACTGCATATACCCATCGACAACCAACAACCTTTTTGCCTGGGGGAAGTGGCACAAGCTCCCAAGTATTACTGTGGTCAAGAGCCTACATTTCTATAATCATGGCTTGTCGCCATCCAGGATGATCAAGTGCTTCTTTCACATTTTTGGGTATAACCACCGAAGACACTGAGGATAAAAGGGAATAAAAGGAAGGCGATAATCTATGATAGCTAAGAAAATTATAAATGGGATGAGGGTTGCGAGTGGAACGATTACCTTTTCTAAGAGCAATGGGCCAACCAGAGTCATCTTCACAAGGAGGCGTGGCAGGAGGCGGTGATGGAGAAGAATCTGAAGAAGGAGATCCACCATTTTCTGGAAGAGGACTGCCCATGGGGTACTGTGTCGAGAGAAATCAATATGTGGAGAGGAAGGTTCGGGAGGACCTTGAGCATGACGTGAATTGACTGGGACATGGGAGATATTGGACTCAACCACTGGAAGAGGAAGGACCTGTTGGAGAATATGAACATCTTGAACAGAGGGAGAAAAGAAAGGTGTCTGTTCAAAGAAGGTGACATTGGCAGACATGTAGTACTTCCGAGTTTCAGGAGAGTAACACTGGTACCCTTTTTGAAGCCGAGAATAACCCAAAAAAACACATTTGATTGCACGAGCGGAGAGCTTGTCTAGCCCTGGAGACATGTCGTGAACAAAACAAACACAACCAAACACTCGAGGAGGGGTGTGAAAAAGAGGATCATTGGGAAAGAGAATGGAGAACGAGACTTTATCATTGAGAGAGGAGGAGGGCATCCTATTAATAAGAAAACATGCAGTTAAGATGGCATCCCCCTAGTGATGAACAGGAATATGGGCACCAAGCAAAAGGGTACGAGCAGTTTCAACCAAGTGTCTATTTTTTCTTTCGGCTATACCATTTTGTTGGGGTGTATGAGGACAAGTGGACTGATGCAAAATACCATTGGAGCTAAGGATTGCAGAAAAAGAGGATGAGAAATACTCTTTAGCATTATCACTTCTTAAGATTTTAATTACTTGACCAAATTGGTTCTTGATTTCATTCAAAAAAGATGTGAAGATGGGTAACAATTTAGAGCGATCTTTCATTAGATAAACCCAAGTACATCTAGAATACTCATCGATAAATGTAACAAAATACCTAAAACCAAAAGAAGAGACGTGACTAGGTCCCCAAACATCAGAATGAACAATAGAAAAACTAAAAGTACACATTGATTGAGACCTTTTAGGAAAGACAGATCTAACATGTTTTCCTACTTGACAAGACTCACATTCTAAAGTCTGAAGACCACTAAGTTCAGGACACATCTTTTTTAACTTTGACAAGTGAGGATGGCCAAACCAATCATGTAACACTTTAGGGGGAAGAGCTGCAACACAAGATACCCGTGGACGTGATCCAAAATGGTATAAACCTCCAGCTTCATATCCTTCTCCAATCTGTCTCCCCGAGCCACGCTCCTGTATAACAAAAGATTTTGAATCAAAGGTTATTGAACAATGTAACATTTTGGTTAACTGACTTAAGGAAATTAAATTGAATGGACAATTAGGGGCAAAAAGAACAGATTTCAGAGTGAAAGAGGGAGACAGGGAGACTTGACCGACTCCCTTTGAACAAGTTTTAGAGCCATTTGCAAGGGTAATGAAATGGGGTTTTTCTTGGAGGGAAGGGGTTAAGAACAATGAGGTATTACCAGAGATGTGATCAGGCACCCGAGTCAATTACCCATGAATTGGGACCTTCCATGGATTGAGAAATGCAGGCTGTAGACGTACTTGGGGACTGAGATGATTGCGCCAAGCTGTTAGACTTTAACCTTAGATACTCTTGATACTCTTCCTCAGTGAACTTGGAGTTGGAAGTGGGAGTTTCAGCCTTAGAGATATTGGCTGTTTTGGAAGAAAAGCCATGCAAGGAGTAGCAGTTCTCTTGGGTGTGACCCACCCTCTTACAATAAGTGCACTGTGGACGTCCCCGACCTCCACATCCTCCTCCTCTAGTGCCACGTCCTCCTATTCCTCGTGTGGCAACCATGACAGATGGTTCCAGTGTTTCATGAGCTTCCTGAGATTGAGGCACTGGAACACGAAGAAGACGTGTGGTCAAGGTTTCCAAGGAAGGGACCTCATGGCTTGTCAGGAGTTGATCTCTGATGTGATTCAAATCTGGATGCAAAGCACGGAGGATCATCACCATATAATACTTGTCAAGCTTCTCCTTGATGTCTTCCGAAGATTCCACTTCCAAGAACATTCTCAACTCTTCCACAGCTGCTTGGGCTTCAGTCATGAAGGAGACCATATCATGGTCTGTCATTTTGAGACTTGCAAGTTTATTTGCTGTATCATAGAGACGTTAAATATCATTAGCATAGATGCTTTAAGCTTTCTTCCAAAACGAGTGACATGTTTTGAAAGCTCTAAGAGATATCAAAAGTCGCGGTTTCACAGACTGCCACAATAAGGCACACAGCTGGAAATCTGCTTGTTTCCATTGTTCAGCTTTTTCAGACAATACTTGATTTCCATCCTGCTCAAGGTGGTCATAATGTCCTTGACCGAGGAACCACATTTCCACGGCAGCAGACCAAGAGAGGTAATTCTTTCCGTTTAGCTTTTCGGAAGTATTTGAGGGACTTCCAGAGAAAGAAAGAACACTTCCAGACGTCATTGTTGATAAAAATAGGAGAGGAACCAGAAATGAGCCAGAAAACCGAGAGGAACTAGAAAACCCTAGGGGGGCTTAGGGTTTTCTTCAAGGGGAGCTTTTGGACCTCACTGAAGCAGGGTTTTGAGGGGCAGAACAGAGAGAGGAGGTCCAGGCGACAGCTATGGAGGTGTCGCGGTGACTTTCCGGCGGCCAGAGGGCGGCGCGTGAGCTGCATACGCCTGTTCGCAGCGCACAAAGACGTGGCGCGTGGCGAAGCGTGGAGGAGATTCAGGCGAACCCACCGGTGGGGTTGGCTGTCGCGTGAAGAGGCGAACTAGATCCAGTGGTCGCCGGACGGATTAGTGACGGCGGCCGGCGACGGCCGGCGGCGGACGACGGCGAACGACGGCAAACAGCGGTGGAAAGCGACGGACAGATGCGAGATGGCGGACAACCAAGTTGAAGAACTTCAAACTGCAGTTGACAGCTACAGATAGTGGCGAGACAGCCGCAAACGACGGCAAACGGCACCGGACAGGTGCGAACAACAGTGACAGTGCTGGTGGACAACTGAGGATGGAAACCAGAGCAAGATGAACCTGCTCTGATACCAACTTGAGATTTAAAACTGATAAGAAATATTCTTGAGGGCTTAATGATCCCTCTCATTATCTTCTATTTATAATGAAAATCACAAGAGTACATGGAACACCAAGAGTCTCCACTAGACTACTAGGTACAGAACTAGGTACTGAACTAGGTATAACTCATTAATTATCTGCAGACTAGCCTAAATGATGATACCTATATGTAATGATTCTAACAGTCATGATAGCTTAAATTAACTGTGTTGGTCATTAGTGATATTGCATTGCTTCTTTGAGATTTCTGCACCGTATGTGTGATTGCCACTCTGACTTGGTTAATGTGAAATCTATTTTTGCACTTGCAATTGGGTATACACTTAGTTACCCAATTGGTGTTTAGTCTTCGCTTAGTTGATGAAACTGCATGGTGCAAATTGGATTACATGTTAACACTGTGTTAGCTTAGTTCACTTTTATGATAGCATGATTAGCCTTCGCTTAGTTGGTTAGCTGTGCTGGATTAGAGCCTAGAGTAGATTATTCATGAGACCTCTGCACTTTAATTGTCATAATGCTGCTCTGATTTGGCTCAATATTTGATCTGTTGTCTGCCTGCGATTAGGTATACGCTTAGTTGCCTGATCGGTGTTTAATCTTCGCTTAGTTGATTAGACTGCATGGTGGATGACTGATTGGATTTGAGCATTACATTCGCTTAGTTTGCATTTTTGAAGACCGAATTACCCTTCGCTTAGTTCGATGATTCGTGTCGGATTTGGATTAGAGTAGTGTGTACTTGTCGTTTATCTGTGATTGGAAGCATAATAATTGAGTTAATGACCAACCGTTTTTATTCTGTATTCGATTCCGTTTTGCATTTCTGTTGTTACCTTTCTGTTTGCATCTGTGTTTTAATTTAATTCATCTGCATTCACAAACCATTCACAACCCCCCCCCACTTCGTGTCAGACCTAACTCTCGAACCACATTTGGTCCTTGAGAGACGACCTAGGAGTCACTTCCTAGTTTATACTGCATTCTTTATGCACATTAAATTTGCATGGGGTGCGACCCCCATTAGAGATATATGAGCTATGTGAGGGGACATATCATCAGGTATGACTCTGACACTATTAATAGTTTTTTGGGCACTGAATGGCCAGCTGAACAGTGCCAGTATGCAGCACTAGTTGGGGGGTTCAGAGATATAGCAGATATTGAAAGGGTTATGTGCCTTCCTGGAAGGCATTTTCAGAACAACCCTAATGGATTGCTCGTCAACATAAAAAGAGCAGATTTGACGCCTTTGGCAAAATACTGGATGGCATTCACTCATGCCAACATTCAGCTGTGCTCACATGTTTCTGACATCACCATGCATCGGATCATCTTCATTTACTGCATGCTGAGGCAGTTGGATATAAACATCGGGAAAGTCATTGCTGACGAGATTTAGAGCTGCGCTACTACTGTGAGTAGCAGTACACCGTTGGGACATTCGTCCCTTATCACCTTTTTGTGTCAGCAGGCTGGGGTGGACACTACAGTTCCACCATATGAGAGGCCTAGGAAGGCCATAGATGCTGCTTATTATCAGTAGTATTGTGAGGAAAAGGAGGCAGCCGGAGCACCTAGAAGACGTCCTAGGAGAGCAGCAGCACAGCAGGAGCATATACCTGCAGATGCACCGGCACATCATGCCACGCCATTCCAGATGAGGGACATGTATATGTCCATGATAGAGGCTAGGATGGAGGGTCTTCGTAGAGGACAGATAGCCAGTACTGAGATGATAGTAGGGTTGTATCAGCAACTACCAGCGCACATATAGACTATGGACGAGTTCCATGAAGCTATGGCCTGGCCTCAGGAGCAAGCACAGGGCAGCAAGGCTGCAGCAGCTGAAGCACTAGATATGGATGATGACAATCAAGAGAATTTTGAAGATGCTGATGATGGAGACCAGGAGGACTCAGATGAGGACTTGTGTTGAGGGCATCTACTGATGGATGCCAGTACTTAGACAGGGATTTTTCTTTTTCTTTTGTACTTTGAATTTGTAGAATAGGTTGAACTTTTATTTTATGTCTATGCTTGGCTTGTACAATGGTTCTGATGGTAGTATTAAAATGCATGACAAGTATTTGATAATGATTGAATGTGGTTGACTGAGAATGTATGTGTGTTGATATCCAGTTAAATGATTCACTAATTATATGAACAGATGTATTGTGGTTCATGATTGTGATTGTGATGCTAAGCAGGATAAATGAATGATGTGTGAGAAAGCATGTGTGTGAGGTTTTGAGCTCCAGAGTTCTTACTGATATATGTATCGTTCACAAGGAATCATAAATGATATTGCCTTAGTCTTGATAATTGATTGATTTGCAAGCTTATGTTATATGATCAAGGCCATGATTGGAAGCCCTTATCTAGCCAAAAATTTCACCCAACAAATTTAAAATTTTATACCCTTTTTGAACCTTGGCCTTAAACAGGATGAGAACCCTTGATTAAAAATTGGAAGGCCAAGTCTTGTTTTGTTTTGCTTGAGGACAAGCAAAGTTTTAAGTTTGGGGTTGTGATAACGATCTCAAAACCGTTATTTTCATGCATAAATTTGATATTAAGACACACCCTTTGTAGCTTAAAATGAGCTTTGAATCAAGTAAAGCTCTTAAGTTGTGTTACATGAAAGTCAAAAATTGTTTTTAGAGATATTATGCTTGTTTTGCATTGTTTTGCAGGGTTTTTGATGAAAATGGAAGATGGCAATGAAGTAGGAAGGTCATAGACTCAAGAATGAAGGAGAAAAAGGAAGAAAAGAAGAGTCTGTGAACCGCTCAGCAGTCAATTACACCGCTGAGCGGCCTAGTGTAGGGAAAAGTTGTTGTCTGATGCCCAGGCGGTGACGCTGAGTGTCCAGAGCAACAAGAGGCAAACCGCTCAACGGTCATTTCTGGCACCTGGGCGGTGGCGTGTGTTGAGGCAAATCGCTGAGCGGCCAATTTAGGCGCCTGGGCGGTTGTCTGTTTTTATATTTTGGATTCTGAGATCTTTTCTGTTATCTTTTTGGCTGATATATAGCCCTAGTACGAATTCAAATGTAATTCTTTTGGCAGAAAACAAAGTCCACAGCAGCTTTCCACCTTTGGAGTAGATTTCTTGGATGCTTAGGCTCCACTTTATCAATTCTAGGGTTTGCTTTTTCCATTCTTCCATTCAATTCATCTAGTTTCACCGTGATTATGGTGAACTAAACCCTTAGTTGTTGGGGAACAATGTAATCTTTTTAAACTCTCATATATTGGAATTCTTGTTTACTTTATATGCTTGCATATGCTTGATTTATCAATTGTTGGGTTCTTTACCTGTGCTTAACGCTTCTACAGTTTAACTCATTTGGTAGTTTTTGTTTGTCTTTATTGATACGGGGACGTACGGTAATGTCATGAACTGGGGAGAATTCCTTGATTATGTTAATATCGCCTAGGAATAGGGGTAGGACGATCAATTGTATTTTGCTTCCGATCATTATGCATTATTAGTTACTAGGGGAGGCTAGGGATAGCAAGCCGGTAATAAGCAAAGTAAATAAGAAGAGTAGATATATGAGGGTGGATAAGATGAAATTGTAAACCCCAACAACCTCATTCATTCATAGTGTCTCTCATCAATTGAATTCTTGCATTTGCATGTTTATTTTTGTTTTGCATTTGAAACCAGTAAAATTATTTTTTTTCTCAAGTCTTAAAAGATTTATTTACACGAAAGATGAGGCCTTAAGAGTCCTTTGGGAAGATCTGGTACACTTGCCAGGGGTTTAACAAGTTTTTGGCGCCGTTGTCGGGGACTCTTGGTTTAACTTTTTCAAGTAGTTTAAATTGATTAATTTTGACTTGATTGTTGATATTTGTATATATTTTGTTTTTTTTATATAAAAGTGCTACTAGGGTTTGTGTTTCTTGTACATGCAACAGGAGGCTAGACATACTAGGAGCAAGAAAAATATCCAACCTCTTCTTGACGGTTTAAGTGAGACAAGGGGAAGAAGGAGAGTCAGACGCCCATCTAGGGATTTATTCCCTTCTCCTAGCACATTATTGTCACCTTCACCACATAGAAGAACAGGGGAGATGGCAGAACAATTTCCTCCAAGACGCACATTGGCAGATCAATCTAATGTTATAGGTCCTTTTCACTTTAACAGCATAGCCATGCCTACGGATCAAACGACCAACATGGTGATGAATCCAACACTAATACACCTAGTACAAGGCAACCAGTTTCACGGCTTATCAAATGAGAATCCGTATGATCATTTGACCACGTTTAGTGAAATCTGCAATACTGTGAAGATGGCAGGAGTATCAGATGAACGAGTGAACCTTAGATTGTTCCCATTCTCATTAGTAGGCAATGCTAAGGCATGGCTTAATTCCTTTCCTGAAGGAACATTCACCACATGGGAGATTGTGCCTACAAAGTTTGTCACTAAATATTTTCCACAGTCCAAAGTTACTCAAGGGAAGCTGGAAATTTCATCATTCAAGCAGGGTATGGAAGAGACTTAGGTCAAGCATGGGAGAGATTTAAGGGCTTGCTGAGAAAGACGCCAACCCATGGTTTTGACAAAACCACCTTGGTTCTTGCATACCTTGGAGGATTGAACACTCAGTCAAAGATGATGCTGGATGCCTCAACTGGAGGCAATGTTAAACAAAAGACCGAAGATGAGGCATATGAATTGATTGAAAATATGGCTGCCAATGAGCAAGAAAATTACAGTGAAAGAGGCATACCTACACAAAAGAGAGGAGTTTTGCACTTGCCTGCAGATGACGCTATGCTAGCTGAGAACCATCTTCTGACTCAAAAGCTAGATAATTTAACAAAGATTCTTTCACAACTTCCTAAGGAGATTCGTAATGTTTCTCAAACACAGCAGTTGTGTGATTTCTGTGATGGTGACCATATCAATGGTCAATGTGCTTTGCCTGAAGAGATGTAGCAAGAAGCTAATTTTATGGGAAATCAGTTTCAAAATACTTACCAAGGTAATGCCAAACAAGGTTGGAAGAATCATCCAAGTATTAGTCAGGCATCGAATTTCCCATCAAGGCAAACAAGAGGTTTCAAGCAGCAGCAACCTTCACCTTTGTGGCAGTAGGTCACCCATTTGACAGAGGTTGTCAGAGACTTAAATGATAGATTTGATAAATTCTTGAAGGTTTATGAGTCCAATCAAGCAGGTAATCAAGCCAGCATCAGATCTTTAGAGATGCAAGTTGGGCAGTTGTCAAAAAGGGTAGATACCATTGAGAAGCACCAATTTAGGGCTAACACTGATGTTAATCCTAAAGAGGAATGTAAAGCTGTTGTAACAAGAAGTAAGCGAAAAGTTGAAAGGGAAGTTGTGGAGATTGGAAGCAGTGATGAGGAAGAGGAGATAAGAGAAGTCATTGAAATAAGCAGCAGTGAAGGTGAGAAAGAAGAGGAAGAAAAATTCAGTCACAATAGACCATTGATAGAAAATCAAGTGACTGTGGTGCCTTTTGTAATCCAACAAATTCCTGCAAGGATGAAATTTTACCTCAGAGATATGATAGATTTGGATACAGATGAGGATGAGCAAGAATTTGAAGTTCAACCTCCAAAAAGGAATTATCCGCCTAAGGTAAAAGATCCAGGTTGTTTGACACTTTCATTTATTATAAATGATTTTGAGGTAGAATGAGCCATGATAGACTCTGGATCCAGCATTAATATGATGCCTGGACGGTTCTTGAGAAAGATTGGAGGGTTGACATTAAAACCGTCTAATCTTACAGTAACAGTGGCGGATGGTTCCAGTAAAAAGCCACTAGGTATGGTGGAAGATGTAAGATGTGGTCGTGCGTGTGGAGCAACTGGAGTTTTTGGCTGATTTTCAAATTATGGGCATTGAAGATGATGAGAGGATTCCAATTATTCTTGGAAGACCTTTCATGGCTATGTCTAAAATGTTCATTAGTGCTCATGATGGAAGAATCATGATGCGAGATAAAAAGAATGTGCTCTTATATACTAGTTCTAAAGGGAACAATGTTAGAATAAAGAAAAGATCCAGATTCAGAAAGTCAAGAAGAGATACTGCATCAGAAGAAAGCATGACAGGTACCAATTCTAACAGTTGTAATGTTTTACAGGTACCTAAAACTGAGGAGGTTGATAAAAGAGGAACAATTCACTCAGAAGATATACCACTTCCACGAGGCTCACAGGTAAGATTCAAGAAAAGGAAGTGGATTGTTGAAAATATCAAAGAAGATGGCAAGATACAGATCAAAAAACCATTTACTAAAGCCATCAAAAGAGTGGATAGAAGACAACTAATGAGTTGGGAGGATGAAGATCCCAATCAGGATGGAAGGATGTGAAGATATTTAATTTTATCCCATTTTTTGTAGAACAATTTTAAGAATAGGTTTATTCTGGTTATGTAAGTTAATGGATTTTTAAACACTTTTTGGGTAGCATCTACTGAGGGATGCTAAATTTTTATGTATCCACTGAAGGATACAGGAAGGTAGACCTACTGATGGGTGTTGGTAAGATTCGCACTTACTAATGAGTGTTAATCAGGTTTGGGTCAGGCTCGTGACGTTAAACAAGCGCTATTGGGAGGAAACCCAGGTATTTTTTTTCTTTTGTACTTTGAATTTGTAGTATAGGTTGAACTTTTATTGTGTGTCTATGCTTGGCTTGTGATGGGTGTCGCAACCCACACAAATTTAATGTGCATTAAAGAATGCAGTATAGACTAGGAAGTGACTCCTAGGTCGTCTCTCAAGGACCAATTTTGTGGTTCAAGAATTAAGTCAGACACGAAGTGGGGGGTTTTGTGAAAACGTTGTGGTGAATGCGGAAAAATTAAATGAAAACACTTACGCAAACAGATAATTAAATACAAAATTAAAAACGGTTTCAAAGACAAAATAAAAACAGTCGGTCATTAACTTAATTACAATGTTTCCAATCACATATCAACAAAATAAAGTTGCGACTCAAACCTCTAATCCAACAAAGTTAACCAACTAAGCGAAGGTTAACCCTGTTTTCATAAAAGCGAACTAAGCGGACGTAGTGTTAATGTCAAATCTAATTTACACCATGAAGTTACATCAACTAAGCGAAGATGTAACACCAATTGGGCAACTAAGCGTATACCCAATTGTAAGTACAAATACAGGTTTCACATTAACCAAGGTTAGAGTAGCAACCACAGTTACAGTTCAGAAATCTCAAGGAAACATCCCAATATAGCTAATGACCAACTCGATTAAATTAAGCTATCATTACAATTAAAGTAACACGACCAAACACATTAGACAACATTAAAACAAACTAAAATACTAGACCCCAACAATGTGACAAACAACTACCCAACTAAGTTAAATTAAATTACATGCAAAACTAAATTAGAGAAACTAAAATGCAACTAATCCTACTATGCAAATTAATTTAAAACAAAAGAAATAAACAAACACAACTTTTTTCCTAGCAATTCATGTGACCAAATGTGCACCAAATAAAGAAATTAAAAATGAAAATGGCCTAAGAACACTTCTTGGCCGTGAGTTCCCCATGCACCAAAGTCAACATCAATTTCAACCTTCAATAAATTATAAAGTATGATGACCTCTTATCCCATGTGCTTCTTTCTTCAAGAAAATTGAACATAAGACAACCTCACACCATAAAAACCGTGCACTCCTCTCTCCATGCAGCAAAAATTCTTGTTCCACACACCAAGACACCAATTTACGTGAATCACCAATGCAATGGTTGCAAACAATGCTTCAAAAAGTCCACAAGTCAAAAAGTGTTCAATTTCTCCTACCCTTGTGCCACATAAGCAAGGTCAAATGAAAAATAAACACCAAAGACCTCCCTTCCTCATGGTGATTCTCGACAATTGCAACCAAAGGGGTCAACACCCAAAAGGAAAGATTCCTTCTATGGAAAATGTGTCTCAACATGTGCTTGTCCAAATCGGGTAAAAATTAAATGTTCCATTTCTCTCTCCCTTCTAAAACACCAAACGGTTTTCTTCCTTCTAAACCACCATCCAAAGCTTTCCTCTACTTCTCAATACCAAAAATGCATCCAAACAACCCAAGTTCCATTCCCAAATAATTTCAAGAACAACAAAGCCAAATTCTAACTTCTACTAACCAACCTAACACTCACTTTTCTTCAAACTTTTGATGAAAACAAAATGGAATCCCTAGCTCCCCTTGCTGCACTGTCCAACCCTCATCAATAAACACAATGTTCCATCTCATAATTTACTTCCAACCATCAAAACAAAAACACAAGAAGAAAATGGTTCAAACCTCAAACATCCATACACCAACTCAAGCTTTCTTCACTACAAAACTCAACAAGAACTTCATTTTCATCATCCAACCAAGAAAACTAAAACGAAAAATGAAAATATGGTAGCAAAGGAGAAGCCAAACGGAAAAGGACTCTTCATTCAAACCAAGTAACCACCATGAAAATGCAAAGAACCACCTCCAAGCTCAAGCTTTCCACATGCAAATGGAAAATACAAGAAGAGAAGTGATAGATCTCCCTTCCATTAAGCAAGAATAAGTAAAGTTGCAAGCAAAAGAAGAAGAAAAACGTGATCTTTGTCATTCCATAGCTCAAAAACGTGAAGCACCCATCATGGTCTCCAAGAGAGAGTTCATACATGCAAAGTAAAATGAAAAGTGGAGTCTAGAAGTGTGTGGTCGGCTCCCCCACTTTCATGACCGAGAATCCCAATAAAATGGTGGGCTCCACCTCTAAAGAAACCCTAGGGTTTTTGCCAAGTGTCCCACAACATTGGGCTTCTACAATTTTTGCCACAAAAAGGGCCCAATGCACAAAATCCTAATTAAAGTTCCTTAAACAACTAGGTTACAATTTAATTAAAATTTAAATGACTAATTGTACATTATTTAATGACCATGCCTCCATCCAAATGCTCCAAAAGATATCTCCAAAATTTCCCTGCAACTAAAAATGCAATTAATCAGCTCAGAAAATTCAAATTAACTAAAATAAGAATTTCCGATCAAATTAAGCATAATTAGGAAAAATAGAAAAATACCGGAAAATTAAGCACAATTCCCTGATTAAATTCGGTACAATAAGCTAAGTGAAATCAATAAAATATCGACTCATCAGCTTGTACAATGGTTTTGATGGTAGTATTAAAAATGCATGACAAGTATTGGATAAGGATTGAATGTGGTTGACTAAGAATGTATGTGTGTTGATATCCAGTTAAATGATCCACTAATTATATGAACAATGTATTGTGGTTCATGATTGTGATTGTGATGCTAAGCAAGATAAATGAATGATGTGTGAGAAAGTATGTGTGTGAGGTTTTAAGCTCTAGAGTCCTTAACTGATATATGTATTATTCACAGAGAATCATGAATGATATTGCCTTAGTTTTGATAATTGATTGATGTGCATGCTTATGCTATATGATCAAGGCCATGTTTGGAAGCCCTTATCTAGCCAAAATTTCACCCAAGAAGTTTAAAATTTTATACCCGTTTTGAACCTTGGCCTTAAACAGGATGAGAACTCTTGATTTGAAATTATTTATCTTGAGTAGGATTGAGAATAATCTTATGTGATGAAAAGGTTCAAGTTTGGGGTTGTATGGGGAAAATTGAATGGCAAAAGAAGAGCATTGAGTTCAAGTATTGAAAAGAAAAAAATGCATGAGTAAAGAAGAAAAAGGAAAAAATAAAAGCATGAAAAAGGAACTCAATGCAAAATTGATAAAAAGGGAAGTTGGGAATAAAGGAGTTTGGTGATAGAGAGAGTTTAAACTTGAACCTTTTCAATGATGAAATAACTCTCTTAACTCAAGGATTTTGCAATCTAGAAAAACCAAATTTTCTTGATAGCCCAACCTAATTACAAGCCTTGGACAAGTCCTTGTGATGGTATTTCCATGTAAGGATTTTTATTGTTTTAGATACATGGCAATATTGTTTTATGTGGCATGTGAATAGTAAAGAGTCGAGTGATTCCTTAAAACACTTGAATGATTGAGTGAAACACTTGCTTGGTAAGAATTGTTGAAATCCATGTTTACATCTATGCCTAGTGGATTGATCATTCATGAATAAAACATCTATTGGGAAATATTGAAGTAGGTGAACTAGATTGGATTGAAAGCATGCTTGCATTTTGGTAGGATTCCACTGAAAATCTGAATTAACTTGTCATGAAGAAAAGGGTTTTGAAAAGTGTAGAACTACTTGATGAAAAATTGGAAGGCCAGGTTTTGTTTTGTTTTGCTTGAGGATGAGCAAAGTTTTAAGTTTGGGGTTGTGATAACGGTCTCAAAACTGTTATTGTCATGCATAAATTTGATATTGAATCACCCCCTTTGTATCTTAAAACGAGCTTAGAATCAAGTAAAACTTTTAAGTTGTGTTACATGAGAGTCAAAAGTTGTTTTTAGAGATATTATGCTTCTTTTACATTGTTTTGCAGGGTTTTTGATGAAAATGGAAGATGGTAATGAAGTAGGAAGGTCATAGACTCAAGAATGAAGGAGAAAAAGGAGGAAAAGAAGAGTTTGTGAACCGCTCAACGGTAAATTCCACCGTTGAGCGTCCTAGTGCAAGGAAAGGTTGTTGTCTGGCGCCCAGGCGGTGATGCTAAGCGACAATAGGCAAACCGCTCAGCGGCCATTTTAGGCGTCTGGGCGGCGGCGTGTGTTGAGGCAAACCGCTGAGCGGCCAATTTAGGCACTTGGGCGGTTGTCTATTTTTATATTTTGGATTTTGATATCTTTCTGTTATCTTTTTGGCTTATATATAGCCCTAGTGCGAATCCAAATGTAATTCTTTTGGCAGAGAACAAAGTCCACAACAGCTTTACACCTTTGGAGGAGATTTCTTGGATGCTTAGGCTCAACTTTATCAATTCTAGGGTTTGCTTTTCCATTCTTCCATTTAATTAATCTAGTTTCACCATGATTATGGTGAACTAAACCCTTTGTTGTTGGGGAACAATGTAATCTTTTGAAACTCTCATATATTGAATTCTTGTTTACTTTATATGCTTGCATATGCTTAATTTATCAATTGTTGGGTTCTTTACCTGTGCTTAATGCTTCTACAGTTTAACTCATTCAGTAGATGTTGTTTGTCTTTATTGATACGGGGATGTACGGTAATATCATGAACTAGGGAGAATTCCTTGATTATGTTAATACCACCTAGGGATAGGGGTAGGACGATCAATTGTATTTTGCTTCCGCTCATTATGCATTATTAGTTACTAGGGGAGGCTAGGGATAGCAAGCCAGTAATTAGTAATAGGCTCTTTTCACCAAGGGATTGGGTTAAGGGTAGACCAAGAAAGTTTGCATGGCAATATGATAAATAAGCAAAGTAAATAAGAAGAGTAGATATATGAGAATGGATAAGATGCAATTGTAAACCCCAACAACCTCATTCATTCATAGTTTCTCTTCGTCAATTGAATTCTTGCATTTGCATGTTTATTTTTATTTTGCATTTAAACAATTCAAATGAATTTTCTTTACTCAAGTCTTACACGATTAGTTTACACGAAAGATGAGGCCTTAAGAGTCCTTTGGGAAGAACGATATTGGGTTTACCAATTATTATTAATTGATACGATCTGGTACATTTGCCAGGGGTTTAACAATCGTTGATGAATAAAACATCTGTTGGGAAATATTGAAGTAGGTGAACTAGATTGGATTGAAAGCATGCTTGCATTTTGGTATGATTCCACTGAAAATCTGAATTGGAAAATAACTTGTCATGAAGAAAAGGGTTTTGAAAAGTGTAGAACTATTTGATGAAAAATTGGAAGGCCAAGTCTTGTTTTGTTTTGCTTGAGGACAAGCAAAGTTTTAAGTTTGGGGTTGTGATAACGGTCTCAAAATCGTTATTTTCATGCATAAAATTGATATTAAATCACACCCTTTGTAGCTTAAAATTCTTAAGTTGTGTTACATCAAGTAAAACTCTTAAGTTGTGTTACATGAGAGTCAAAAGTTGTTTTTAGAGATATTATGCTTGTTTTGCATTGTTTTGTAGGGTTTTTGATGAAAATTGAAAATGGAAATGAAGTAGGAAGGTCATAGACTCAAGAATGAAGGAGAAAAAGGAAGAAAAGAAGAGTCTGTGAACCGCTCAGCGGTAAATTCCACCACTGAGCATCCTAGTGCAAGGAAAAGTTGTTGTCTGGCGCCCAAGCGGTGACGCTGAGCGTTCAGAGCCACAAGAGGCAAACTGCTCAGCGGCCATTTTAGGCACCTCGGCGGTTATCTGTTTTTATATTTTGGATTCTGAGATCTTTCTGTTATCTTTTTGGCTTATATATAGCCCTAGTGCGAATCCAAATGTAATTCTTTTGGCAGAGAACAACGTCCACAGCAGCTCTACACACCTTGGAGGAGATTTCTTTGTTGCTTAGGCTCCACTTTATCAAATCTAGGGTTTGCTTTTCCATTCTTTCATTATTTTCATCTAGATTCACCATGATTATGGTGAACTAAACCTTAGTTGTTGGGGAACAATGTAATTTTTGGAAACTCTCATATATTGAAATTCTTGTTTACTTTATATGCTTGCATATGCTTGATTTATCAATTGTTGGGTTCTTTACCTTTGCTTAATGCTTTTACCGTTTAACTCATTCGGTAGATGTTGTTTGTCTTTATTGATACGGGGACGTACAATAATGTCATGTACTAGGGAGAATTCCTTGATTATGTTAATACCACATAGGGATAGGGGTAGGACGATCAATTGTATTTTGCTTCCGCTTATTATGCATTATTAGTTACTAGGGGAGGCTAGGGATAGCAAGCTGGTAATTAGTAATAGGCTCTTTTCACCAAAGGATTGGGTTAAGGGTAGACCAAGAAAGTTTGCATGGCAATATGATAAATAAGCAAAGTAAATAAGAAGAGTATGAGGGCGGATAAGATGAAATTGTAACCCCCAACAACCTCATTCATTCATAGTTTCTCTTAGTCAATTGAATTCTTGCATTTGCATGTTTATTTCTGTTTTGCATTTAAACCATTCAAATTATTTTCTTTTACTCTAGTCTTTAACAATTTGTTTACACGAAAGATAAGGCCTTAAGAGTTCTCTAGGAAGACCGATATTGGGATTACCGATTATTATTACTTGATACGATCTGGTACACTTGTCAGGGGTTTAACAGACAACACTTGTGTGCATCTTTAGCAAACAAATGAAATACAATAACGCGTAACAGTAAAGCTAAGATAAACAAGTAGCTACCTTAAGGCTGAATGTATTCTAATATATAGAATATAAAATCATTATCAGTCTATGCAAGAAGAAGATAAAGACAATTAGAAAAACTCTTAATAAATTAGAGAATGTGCACCGCTCCTAAATGAAAACAACTCTTATTTTCAGCCGTAACCTTCCATGCTTGGCCGTGTGTTCTCCACAAAAATGAATGTGTAATGTGTTCAAAAGAAGGTCCCCCAAAGAGTGGCGATTGCTCCCTTTTTAAGCACACATGTGCCCTTCAAATGAAAACCTTGGACGTCCAACATTCACTGCCATGGGCCCATGTGGATGAAACTAAGAAATGCACATGATGGTTCCATGTGGCTCGCTAGATATCACCCCTTAATAAAGCCCAAGTGAAAGAGCGTGTGCTTCATTAAAAAAATGGAATGTGCTTTTCTTTTAATTAATCACCACTCATTTTCTAAAGAAAATAATTTGGATGCAGCGCTTGGAAAATCACCCATCTCTGCCTCATTAGCCAACGTCACCGTCACTCTCTTAGCATTTGAAAATCTAGTCGTGCACCCCCCTTGCTCTTTTTTGGACGCTGCAACCTTTTTGTTGTGGGCCTGCTTCTTCACATGCATCTCTTTTTGGTGGCTGCTGGATGCTTCAGTTTCTTCCGTGGCAGCTGCTGTGTGATTGGAGTGCAGCAAGGAAAATATGGAGTTCAACAGCATCGGCAAAGCAGGCCTTGTGGCAGTAGCACTTCTAAAAAAATCAGCTTTTCATTCTCCCAAAAACCCAACTCATTGCATGCCATCCGTGTGCGCCCCCAAAAATGACATTCACACCTCCTCTCTCATCTTAGCTTAAAATAAAATTGACGTGGCATTTCTCTTTAAGTTCTAAAATATTATCCAACAATTTCCCTACAATTAATAATGCAAATAATTAGTCTCAGATAATTCAAATTAATTAAAATAAGAATTTCTGATCAAATTAAGCACAATTAGCAGAAACGAGAAAATATCGGACATTTAAGCACAATTTCCTGATTAATTCTAGCACAATAAACTAAGTGAAGTCGAGAAAATATTGACTCATCAAATGCACATCAGCATAAACGCCTCGTCACAATTTAACTTAGTCTGTGACAACTTAACAGTTAGGAGAAAATTGACTCAATTTTACAAATATTATGACCCAATTGAGACAGTTGCAAATATAAGGACCCACTTAAAATTTCCATACAAATATGAAGACCATCCGAGGGTTTAAACCATAATTTTATTACTCTAACATCGATATTAAAATTTCATGATGACTTATTAAAAAAATATATGATTCCTAAATTAACTAAGAATACAAATTGAAAATAGTAAAAAAAAAACAGTCCTATCACCTTACAATCCCTTGATCATAATCCTTTAGAGTATAAAACTAGATAAAAATTCAAACTGAACATCTCACCACACCTAATGTTAACAAAACTTTACAAATTGTTAAAAGTTAAACATAGTATTTCATTGAGATAAACTAATAGAAAATTATTTACTATTTGTTTTTATATCTCATATCTTCTCCTCCCATTTATTTCAATAATGTTGTTAGCTGTTTTGGTTTATAGGGTCCAAGACTACCGATCCTCCTGCTTCCACTTCGCGTTGTTGATACTCCGTATGATGTAAAAACTCCTCTCCGTAATACTATTCGGTTGTGACTAGCAAGAAACACTCTAACGCTCAAGTCAGTCTGGTTTCAAGAAGGTCAGGATAAGTCTTATCAGAAAAAGTTCGTTTACCTGGTCATAAAACCCATATTGATAGAGCTTATTCTCCATAATGAACATTAACCGCTCATTCACACCGTATTCTTTATTTCCTATTGTGTAATATCTGCTCATTAAAACCATTTATTTCGCGCCTGACACCATTAACTGCCTTTTAATGCTCCTTCGTAATCGACATCTCGCCTTTCGCCCGATCCTTTGGCTCCTTCGACCGACCCACGCTAAGCGTCTGCCCATCACCGAACGATATCTCTGACCATGTGTGTCTGGTACACTACATAAGCCCCCTAAGCCCCGAGCGGCGTGGCAAGTGAAGGGGTTTTGTTACCTTATGCTTAAGTGCGAATTGAAGTAATTGTTCACGAGTTGGCCTGTCACACCACGTTGGTTGGAGTCGAATAGTCAAGTTCTTCCAGCCACGTGATTAATTCACCATGAACGGTCAGGATTCAACCTTGGAATTGCTGCAGTTGGATGTGAGGAGTCACACATTATCCATTTTTAGATTTCCCCGCAACGAAGGGTGGTGATTTGTCCTCGAAACCGCCTTTGTAGGCTATAAATAGAGGGAGGGTCCACTCACTTTCATCATCTTCCTTCCTGTTGTTCCCATACTGATCTCGACATTTTTGAAAAAGGTGATTATGTCTTCTTCTACCTAGTCTACCAATGAGTTTGCCGGTAGAGGTCGGGGGTACGCTGATGATGCGGTAGAGTCGTCGTCGTTAGGGGGATCCTCTATTCTAGGTTCTGAAGACGAAATTGTCCGACCGGGGAACGCTCCCGAGGAAGTGGAGTTAAATGTCAATGACTCGCTTGAATGGTCTGGGATCAATCCCCTTCCGCCAGTGAAAGGGTACAAGTGGGCTCCTCACGAGGTGTGCGGCTATTCTCCATACTTTACCACTAGTGCCTCCATAATGTATTTAGTTGAGCGGGTGACTTTGTTGGCCAATATTAAGGATGCTGAATGTATTTCTTTAGTGGTGTGTAGAGCGAACGAAAGAGCTTTTCACGGTTGGGAGGGTTATTCGATCAGCTACCCCGTCGGACTTCATCCTGCAAGCTCATCGGCTTCCTCGGATCTGACACTCTACGCTCTAGAGTGTTCGGTAAGCTCTCCTTTGTCTTTCGCTTGTTGATCGACCATTATTAACTTGTCTAATTTTTTCTTATTATTTTAGACATTTTTTGTGGGATGGAGAAGCATCAGGCTTTTCTACGAATGATGGCTCGCAAAAAGGACCTCGACAAGACTGGTGAGGGTACCTCATCTCCTTGCAAGATTGCTACACCAAATGCGCCTCCTTCTCATGCTATAAACTCGGCCTTAAAAATTTTCGACAACCAAAACCTTTCTTCCATTGCTGCTAAGTCTACCACCACCGGTACTACTAAGGGCGAAATAAAAAGGAAATTGCCTCGAGAGAGAACAACTCTTTCCAATAAGAAGAAAGTTGTCGATTATCTACTCTTCGGTCCCCTTGACCCGAACGTTCATGTAGCGGAACGCTTACAGTACAACCTCACTCCTGAAGAGAAGATACCCTTCAAAGGGATGTCTCCAGGCGAAGCCTTGGATATGGCGTATGAACTTACCGCCCGAGCAAGTATTTGCATGAATTATGTTGTTGGCTCAACCAAATCTTTGCTGGCAGAAGAGTTAGACACTGTGCGCCGGGACCTAGAAGCTGCTCAGAAGGAGAACACCAAGCTATCTAGCCGCCTTGAAGAAGCTTTAAAAACCGTTGAGAACGATTGGGAGAAAGGCGAGATGTCGGTTACGAAGGAGCATTAAAAGGCAGTTAATGATGCCAGGTGTGGAATAAATGGTTTTAATGAGTAGATATTACACAATAGGAAATAAAGCATACTGTGTTAATGAGCAGTTAATGTTCATTATTGAGAATAAGGTCTATAAATATGGGTTTTATGACCAGGTAAACGAACTTTTTCAAAACCCCCCTGAATCATGATGGGTTTGATACCATGAAGGTTTACCTGGACGGTCAGCTTAGAGACTTGTCGATTCCAGAAGTTGCCACTGCTGAGGCTGCCAAAGCCGATGGGGTTGAGACCGATCCTGTGGCTTCCCCCGAACAAGTTGAAAAAGTTGTGAACGTCGCCCCCACTAATGAAGATGCTACGAGTTGACTTAGATCTTAGATTCATCGTTTTGATTTCTTTATATCTGTAATTGTGCCTTTATTTTGTTCGGCCTATTAAAGACATTTTCATTTCTACTTTCCCGTGTATAAACTTGGTTGTGAATGACCGCAAATCTATTTCGTTGTATATCTTTGTTGCGTTATATGTTGGATTTGACGAACTTTCTACTTTGAGAATCCTTATCACCCCAGCGAACCTTCAAAATTCAACCTCGCCCTTCTCTGATCTTCTTGATCGGCATGAACTTCGAATTTCCACCGAACGCCTTGAGATAACAATCATTTTTTTGGCTTCCTACGTTGAGCGGGGATTTCTGAATTCATTTTTCTGACCTCCCCCCGAATGTCTTAGGGCAGGAGTCATGTTCGTGACTTCTTGCGTTGAGTAGGGATATCTGAAGTAATTTTTCTGACTTCCCCCCGAATGTCTTGAGGGAAGATTCATGTTTGACTTCCTGCGTTGAGCGGGGATTTTGAAGTCAGTTTTCTGACTTCCCCCCGAACGTCTTGAGGCAGGAGTCATGTTTGACTTCCTGCATTGAGCGGGGATTTCTGAAGTCATTTTTCTGACTTCCCCCGAACCTCTTCAGGCAGGATTCATGTTTGACTTCCTGCGTTGAGCGGGGATTTCTAAAGTCTTTTTTCTGACTTCCCCCCGAACGTCTTGAGGCAGGAGTCATTTTTCTGACTTCCTGCGTTGAGCGGGGATTTCTGAAGTCATTTTTCTGACATCCCCCGAACATCTTGAGGCAAGAGTCATTTTTCTGACTTCCTACGTTGAGCGGGGATTTCTGAAGTCATTTTTCTGACTTCCTCCCGAACGTCTTGAGGCAGAAGTCATTTTTCTGACTTCCTGCGTTGAGCGGGGATTTCTGAAGTCATTTTTCTGACTTCCCCTCGAACGTCTTGAGGCAAAAGTCATTTTTCTGACTTCCTACATTGAGCGGGGATTTCTAAAGTCATTTTTCTGACTTCCTCCTGAACTATTTGATGTAGGCCTCCCTGGAACAACTTTGCAGTAGATAAAATAAAAGTGTGGTGAAAACGTCTCATTGTATTCATTGGCTAAGCATGGAATTACAATATAGACCTAACTAAAATAAAATTTGTGATGAGACGCGTTCCATGTGTTGGGTATAGCTTTCCCGGTCGGGTGTTCCAATCGATATGCGTCGTTATTGAGGTTCTCTCGGATTCTGAACGACCCTTCCAATTAGCCACCAGTTTTCCATGTGCCATCTTTTTCTAGGCGTCAGTTGTTTTATGCCACATCAAGTCGCCTTCAACAAATTGTCGTGGCCGAACTTTAGAGTTATATCTTTGCGCTATCAACCTTTTTTTAGCCTCTACCCGCACGGTCGCCACATCCCTTCTTTCTTGAAGCGTATCTAAGCTGACCCTTAGTTGGTCTACCTTCAGAGTCATATCTTCCATTTGTCTCCTCACGGTCGGCTCCCCCACTTCCACCGGCAACATTGCATCTATCCCATAAGTAAGATTGAAGGGTGACTCACCGGTTGTGCCGTGCGGGGAACAACGATAGTCCCACAACACTTGTTAAAGCTCATCCACCCATACCCCCTTCATCTCGCCAAGTCGTTTCCTTAACTCTTGAACGATAATTTTATTTGCTGCTTCAGCCTGTCCGTTCACTTATGGATGCTCTACCGAACTCGTAACAGGAGTGATCCCTAAGTCATTATAAAAAGCGACAAGTTTCTTGTCGACAAATTGCCGACCATTATCAGTAACAATTGTTTTTGGCAAGCCGAAGCGGTAGATCAGCTTCTAAACAAACTTCTGAACCTGTGCAGCCGAAATATTGCCAAGGGGCTCTACTTCCACCCACTTGGTGAAGTAATCCACTGCCAGCAACAAAAATTTCATTTGAGCTCTACCGACGGGGAAAGGACCTATAATGTCCATTCCCCATTGGGCAAACGATCAGGGAGATACAACACTATGCAACTCTGCAGCGGGAGCATTGAAAACATTGCCATGTTTTTGACAACTTAGACATTTTTGCACAAAGGCAAGACAATTTTTCTCCATCGTGGTCCAGAAAAATCCCGCTCTCAATGTTCGAGCTTTAAGTGCCCGACTGCCAGTATACTGACCGCATATCCCTTCGTGCAATTCCCTCACAACATACTCAGCCTCCTCTGCCGATAGACATTTCATCATCGGTGTGGTATATCCCCTTCTATACAATTCTTCCCCCACCATAACATACCTAGCGATCCGTTTTACATCCTTCGCTTGGAGTACGTTCCCTTCTTCTTGCTGTTTGATCAGTTGGGCAACTTCCTTTCTCCAATCATCCTGGTCAGTTAGGCCACTCACATGAAGACATTCAACCGTTGGCTTCCTTAGGACTTGTCTAATTATCGAGGAATCTTGTCCCTTCTCCTTTCCATTTGTCCGTTCTCCTTTCTGTATTTCGTGTTCCCCCCTGCATATTTCGCCTTGAAACATTAGTTACTTCTCGCGCTCCATTTTCGTGAGCCGCATGGCTACTTTCTCCCCCATTTTCAAGATTAGCAGCTTCATTGTTCACCGATTGTGCTGATTGTCCCCGCAGCCCGTTACCTCGTTCAGCTCTCATCGTCGCCATTTTCGCCCTCAACTCCTACATTTGCCTCTGCATTTCCTGTAACATCTGCAATTGGAGCTCTTCTGCCATTGTGATCTTCCTTGGGTTGTCGGTTGTGACCTGCAAGAAACACTCCGACGCTCAAGTCAGTCTGGTTTCAAGAAGGTCAGGATAAGTCTTATCAGAAAAAGTTCATTTACTTGGTCATAAAACACTTATATATAGACCTTATTCTCAATAATGAACATTAATTGCTCATTAACACTGTATGCTTTATTTCCTATTGTATAATATCTGCTCATTAAAACCATTTATTCCGCGCCTGACACCATTAAGTGCCTCTTAATGCTCCTTAGTAACCAACATCTTGCCTTTCGCCTGACTCCGTCGACCGATCCACGCTAAGCGTCTCCCATCACCGAACGATATCTCTTACCATGTGTGTCTGGTACACTACATTAGCTTTTAGTGTAAGTATGATATTTCCATTCTTCTAAATTAGATAGAAAAAAAAACGTTTTTCACATTATCTATTTTAAAATCTTCTATAACATAAGTGATTTGATTTAAAAAAATAATAAAAACATAATCTTTTGATGTTAACAATTTAGAAAAGTTAAACTTCATAAGGGGTCACTTTCACTTATATTTTATCCTCCGATGATAGATCACGAGTAGTAAGCATTGGATGGGTGGGAGATTAGGAGCATAGTAGCTATTACTTTGAATGAAAAGAACTTTTGGTCTGTTCCCTCTCGCGTCATGATTGTTTATGCTTTTCTTTTGCCTTCAGAAAACGAAATTCAAAAAGTTGGTAGTTCCACTCATTTCCTCTTCTCAATTGAAAAATGAAGAGGAATCCCACCAACTACACCACCGTCGTTTCTCAGAGAGACACGTGGCGATATGAATTACGTGTTTTAAGGTTCCTCCTCGTTCCGCATGCTTTCAATCTCCTTAACAACCGCTTTTCCCCTCTCCATTGTCCACACGCAAATCACTCTCTATTCCTATTTTCGTCTTCAAAGTATTCTAATTTTTAGTTTAAGTTTTCTACTTTCACAACATTACTTTTAATTCTCATATTTGTTGAAATGCCTCCATTTTGCTTTTAGTATTGAAAGATATTAGTTTTAAGAATTAAAATTTTGAAAAATATAGGAACGGAAAGGATTGGTTATGGAAGTTTCATACAATATGTTTTAAAACATTTGGACTAAAGAGTTATTACTAAGCGTATATTAAAACAGTGACATATTTAAAATTAAAATAACTATTTTATTTACGTTTTTTAAGAATGGCATGTTTCCGCACCAAAACAAAAATGACATTATTTTATATCGAAATCCTATCAAATTTATCGTTTCCAAAACAATTTTATTGCTATTTTGTATACCCATCTAATACTTCTTCCGACATTTCAAAATTAGTTTTCATAGCTTATAAAAAATGATATCCTTAAAAAAAAGTGTGGGTTGCTTAACATTTTTATCATCAAAACAACTTTACATGTAAGTTTGTTTAAATATAAGTGACAGTAAGAATCATTTAAATGTTTTAATATATAATTATTACTGTTATTTCAGTTCTGTAATATAAGTAATAAATAGTTCAATAATTACTAAATATAAGTGAAGTTAAGCCAACGAAAACGAAGATTTGAAGAATGGCATAAGTTTCACACTCTTTCCCATTGAAGGCTTCATTACAATTTGTTTGTCTATCAACAACCTTACATGAATTTTATGTTCATAATGAAAGTACCAACATTCGTCCAAGTCTAACTAAGGTGGAATAAACTAAACTAACACATATGTACTCTGGGATGATCTATGGTGAAACTCTAGCCATTTGTCTTGCAACCAGCTACTCTGCTTTTCAGTATCTTGGATTTTCTCCATTGTGGACCACTGTTATAAATTTAAATATTAGATAATCATCACTGAGACATAGGCATCGATTGCAAGTAGTATAATAATAAACAAACTCTATGCAGAAGAGTACATACACTAGATTAGACACATGCCTCCCCCTCTATCCCTTCGCCACGTTCACGGGAAAACATTATTGGAACCCACAAAGGTGTACACTGCGCACCCCACCCCACCCCACCACCCTCTCTCCCCTGAAAAAACAAAAAAGCTTCAAACTTTACACCACGCCACCTCCAAATATCAGGATCAGAACTCGTTTTTGTTGAACTTTAACCCCTTTCTCGCATACCCATTGGGCTTTTGGTTCGTCTGACGGTTACACCAGGAACTAAAGTTGAGCTTTTTTTCTTAGTTGGATTCTTTGGGTTTAACATTTTTTCATGTTTATGGCGATTGGCCTTCTTCTTTGGCTGTTACTGGCCAAGGGTCTTACCTCGGAGGGTTCTCTGGGGGTCACATTTTCTTCTAGGCTTGTTCACCGCTTATCTGAAGAGGCTAAGGTTCATCTGGCTTCAAGGGGCAACGGTTCTGCACATCAATCGTGGCCTGAGAGAAACAGCTCTGAGTATTTGAGGCTGCTTCTTAGAAGTGACGTGACACGGCAAAGGATGAGGCTTGGCTCGCAGTATGAAACTCTGTACCCTTCTGAAGGTGGCCAGACCTTCTCCTTTGGCAATGTGCTTTATTGGCGAGTAAGTGTGGAAAAGTTTTCAGGAGAATAAAGTTCGAGTTTTTTGTTCTGTACTTTCTGATTCTTGCGTGAACCTATGAAGGTCTGGAGTACTGTGAGTTAGCAAGCTTCGTTTTATTGTTATGGATGAACTATTCATTTGTTACATGAAGTTGTCCTCATTCTAAGTTTTAGTCTTTACCTGAGAAAACGATAAATCTTTTAGTTTTAGTCATTTCTAACCCTAGAGAACAATTTATGGAGGTGTAAAGTCGTTACAGAAGAGTGTTTATGGACTAAACCTTAAAATGGAAGTTACTTTAAGGATCTAATTAATGATTTGACATACATTTTTTTATGAACACTTTTTCTTATTTCAAATTATACTGACATCCCTGTGGTTTTACTTAAAGGGCTCTTTTGTTTAGAGTACACACAATACCTCTGGCTTTTCTGTAATGCTTACAATGACCCCTTACAGGGCTAAATGGTTTGATGACTTGGGTATTGGGGGTGGCGATATCATGTATTTAACACTATTATGCAAGTTAACGTAGGGGTTAAAAGGACACAAACATCAGGAACTGCAGATTTGTCCGTGTAATTTTTTATTCTTTTTATTTTAAAAATGAAACTTTGGTTGAAATTCACTGACCTTTTACTAGGACTACGAGTTGTTATTGAGGTGCACGCTAAGAGGTTAAATTTGAAATGGTTTAATTTGATGGATTTCCTTTTGGTTAAATGAATAGAAATAAAAGATAAAAGGGAGTTGTAGTGGATGCTATAGAATGTTGTCAATGGTGTCGATGAACCTCATCATTGTTGGATTTCAGGTTGCATTATGCATGGATCGACATAGGGACTCCAAACGTTTCATTTCTAGTTGCATTGGATGCTGGAAGTGACATGCTTTGGGTTCCCTGTGACTGCATTGAATGTGCTTCCTTGTCTGCTGGTAATTACAATGTGTTGGTAGGTCTCTTATATGACTTCCGTTTTCCTTTATTTCTTTTGATACTTTTTCATTTCTCAATATTGTCTTGTTGCTATAAGGAACTTCCTGTTTGCTCCATTTATCTTTTAAAGTCTTTTGTTCGTGTTGAAATATTCATTTCGTGAATCATTCATCTTGTAAGCATATAATATTCTTTCGTACAGAGCCCTTTTTTGTGGCTTTATGGACACATGTGAAGTAGAGAGTGTTGAGGGCTATGGTAGGGGATAACAGAAGAAGCCCAATCTATCACTATCATAGTACAAGTATCTGTGCTATGCTCTGTGTCACTGCATCCATACGACTTAACTATCTGTTAATAACATTAGTCTTTCAAGTGCAGGCAATTCTTTTTTGAGTAAATAATAATACACTTTGAGTTCATATTTGGACTTCTACAACAGTTCTCCCAAATGAAGTAAGAAATTTAGCTGTTAATTTCAATGATTGATTGGCAGATGCTCCCTTTTATATGGGAGCATCTCTGATGCAGGATAGGGATATGAATCTATATACACCATCATTATCTAACACCAGCAGGCATCTACCTTGTGGTCATAACCTATGTGATGAACAATCCTCTTGCAAAGGCTCTAAGGATCCTTGCCCTTACAGTGTTCAGTATGCCTCTGATAATACCACAAGTTCTGGATTCTTATTTGAAGACAAACTACATTTGGCATCTGATGGAAGACATACCGGACAAAATTCTGTGCAAGCCTCTATTATTTTAGGGTATGTTTAAAACTGTTTAATAGTTTTGTACTGCTTTGTTCTTTGAGGTTTGATGTGTTGGGCAAGATTATAAGCTGCAAGTTTGACTTGCGTCAGTGCTATTGACAATTGATTTGTACAAGTGCAGTTGTGGAAGGAAACAAACTGGTGAGTATTTAGAAGGAGCTAGTCCTGATGGTGTTCTGGGGCTAGGACCTGGAAACATTTCAGTCCCAAGTTTACTGGCAAAGGCGGGACTTACTCAGAATTCTTTTTCAATTTGTCTTGGTGAGAATGAATCTGGGAGAATTATCTTTGGTGACCAAGGTTACGTCACCCAACATTCTACACCATTCTTGCCCATAAATGGAGAGTTGTAAGTATTGTATATAATCCCTGGAATTGCTGCTTCATTGAGATGCCATTTGTGTTGCGTGTTAATTGTTTGAGCTGTTGCAGTACTGCCTATATGGTTGGAGCAGAGAGCTTTTGTGTTGGGAACTTATGTCTCAAGGAAACTAGGTTTCAACTACTTATTGACAGTGGATCTTCTTTCACATTTCTTCCCAATGAAGTTTATCAAAAAGTTGTGATGGAGGTAATTCCTTTTATCATAAATCCAGTGGTCCGTGGTCATGCATAAGTCGGGCTGAAAGTAATCTTCACTTGATACAGTTTGACAAACAAGTAAATGCAACAAGGATTATTCTCTCGCAAACATCATGGGATTACTGCTATAATGCCAGGTTAGTTACTAAATGATTAAGCATTTAGGCGTTCAATCATTTTAGTTTCATTGTAACCGATGGGCGTTTTCCATGTGACAGTTCTCAGGAGTTGATTAACATTCCCCCATTGAAACTCGCTTTTTCTAGGAATCAAACCTTATTATTTCAAAATCCTATTTTTACTGGTTTTGCCAGTCTGGTAAGCTAAACCTCCAATTCCCTCTTCTCTCTTCTGGGGCTGTGTTTATTTGGTTGAAATTGAGTTAATCTTTAGATATCGGTAAAAGATGTGATGTACAAAAGTTAACCTTCGAAGTGGATCTAGGGCTGTGACAGTTTTGTCTTTTGATATGAGTGGTACTTTGGTGTCTAGAGATTGCCACTGACAGAAAATGAATCTTATGATGAGGCTGAGTTTGGATATAGCTATAAAATAATCTCAGAAAAGTGATTCTGTGTTGAATAAAGTTCCATGCTTTACTGAATTCTCAAGAAAAATCAAACCCAAAACAAAACCATCTTACAACGATTCCTAAACTGCCTAAAAATTTAATATGGAAGAAAATCTTTTCTATTGAATTTCAGAGCAAATAATTGCGGTGTGGAATCCAGGACGAGAGTTTAAGACGCATAAAGAAAGTGATTTTGAATGATCTGATATTTATATAAAAATTGCTCATTCATGAATAAAAATGCCAATCTTTGATGTTACTAGTATGTTCTGTGGCCAAAAGTTGACTTCCAAATTCCAGCATGTTGTATAGAAATTGAAGTAGATTCTTGAAACATTTTATGTCAACCTGTTCATGATTTCTTCTGACTGCTAGAGGAGAAACTTTTGTTGTTGTGCTGAACAAGTAAACATGATATCATACAAGTAATTCTCAGGCTTTCATTGTAAAATTTCTTCTCTAATCAACCAGGATGTTTCTGTGGCTTATAATTCTAAATTTATTAAACCTTCCTTGCAGAATCTCTCCCCTCCCAAAATAATTCCTATCTTGGCTATAATAATTTTGATAAAACACAAATTTCTGGTGCAGGAAAAGGAATACACCCTCTTTTGTTTGCCCATAGCTCCTACTGATTACGAATATGCTACCATTGGACGTGAGTATTTCGCTGCCTACCCTATGTGAAACCTAATCACAAAGCATTTTCTTTTATGTCAGCAGTGCCTCTATGTGTTTTTCTGTTCAATTTTTCAAATATTTCTATTTCCATTTTTTGTCTGGTATCTCAATCAAGTTTGTAACAGCAGATGCATATTCACGTCAAGGTTATCAGATTCGAGAGTTTATGTAAACTCGTGAAAGTTGAATAAACTCGACATATAAACTCAAATCGTAAACTCGTAAGAGTTTACTTCAGATTAAAAAAGTTATATAAAATTTATAGATATATTGTTCATAAAAATAAATATTATAAAACATAAATACTTGGATTATGTCATTAATTATGATGTATTTCAATCGTATATTTGCATGAAACATGCACACTTATTCTGGCTGACATTGTTTACTGTCTTTCATTTGACGCATCAGAGAACTACCTGATGGGTTATCGCATGGTCTTTGATAGAGAGAATTTGCGGTTTGGCTGGTCTAGATGGAATTGTGAGTATTTCCTAACCCATAATTTTTCCCTAATCTTCCTGAAAAATATCTTCTGCTTGTTCAATTTGGATTCTCTTTCATTGGTAATCTCTTTACGAGCATAACTACAAAATGTTGTCTTTTCATGAACTTGTACTTTATGCTAATCACTCAGAATTTGCAGGCCAAGATAAAGCAAGTTTGGCATCACCTTCCAATGGTGGATCACCAAACCCTTTACCGGCAAATCAGCAGCAGAGTGTCCCTAATGCTCGTGCTGTACCACCTGCCATTGCCGGCCACGCTTCTGCAAAACCCTCTGCGGCCACAGCTGGGCTCATCGCTAAACATTCCTTAGTTTCAATGTTACTGATATGTTACCTTTGGCTTTGGTCATGTTGTGAAGTCTATCTATTTTGCTTGTAAATTTCCCTCCTGATCAGACTCAAACTTTATGGGGTTTAGTTTTTCAATTTTGTAGGGTGTTGTATCTATTGGGTTTAGTGAGGAACTTTTATTTATTTTGGTAAATTCTCAGTTGTAGCCCTTTGTTCTCTTTCTTGTGCATTTTTTTCTTGCCAGTACAACCAATATTCTCGGCTGTTCCTATTATGCCAATTCTAGGAAATAATGATATAATTGAAGTGAACCAAACTGGTACTACTGCACTTAACCGCATATAATTAAGGTCGTTAAGAGTTCATGTAAATTAGTGAGAGTTGAATAAATTTGACTAGTAAATATAAATCCGTGAAAGTTCAGGAAATTTATAAGAGTTTATTTTGCATAAAAAAATATATTAATAATATTTTAATTTAAATAATTTAACAAAATTATAAAAATTTAAATACATTAGTCTATAAAAATATTGTAAAACATAAATAGAAGTGTTAAAGTTTAAATGTTTAATATTCTAATAATGACATTATCATTTCTGTCATCATTTTCATCAAGTTCTTTTTTTTTATGAATGTTGTGCATTTTCATTATTTTAAATGTTATGTTATCAAGAGCATCTAAAGCATATATGTTGTTTCATTTAAGTGAATATTTTCACTGTCCTTTTTACCTCCAACTTGTTTAATCTCAACATCATCTGTCTCTACAGTTATCTATTTATCATTTGATTCAATGTCATCAAATGGAAGAACAACAGTTTTTCAAATTTGACTACTTTTTAACTTATAGTTATACATTACATAAATTAAATCATTCATTTTTTTATGCAAAAAATTCCTTCTCTTTGTATGAACCTAAAATGAAATATAATATTTTTAGTGAAGATATTAACATAATAAAGAAAATTATAAATTAAAAATAATTTAAATTATCATTTCAAATGAGCTCCAATCACGTTCACATCCAGAAGAACTACAAGTCAAACTTAGAATTCGAATAGCAAATCTCTTCAACTCTGAAGTTCCATCATCAAACATGTCCCACCATTCCCCAAAATTTAACTCTTTCCTACACTTATTTGAATCTTCCATTCCGAAAAGTACTCTAGCATAATAATATTCAACAATTAATAAATTAATTTTTCTTCTTTTTGTCATATCTGATAATAATCTTCTCATGCACATATAATCCTCACCTCTCCAGCATCATCACATCTAAAGTTAGGTTCATAGTGGAAATGGGGGTTCAGAAAAAAGGCAATTGCATGCAAAGGCCTATGAAGTTGATTATCCCATCGATCATTAATTATTCTCCAAACCTCTTCATAACTACATTAATTAGAAATAATTTCACACATAAGTAATCACTAGTGCAGAATCGGCTTACAACGTCACCCATTAGACGTCAGTTAGAGGGGGAAGCGACGTAAATTCTTGACCGGTGGCAATTGCGTAAATAAGTGAACCCTATCGACGTCTGCTAGGCTGGGGGCCGACATCTATGATCATCATCCTCCGACTCATGAGAGTGCTCTTTGGGAGCCAGTTACAAATTATGAGGATGATGATCATTGCATTTTCACCACTGGACTAATACATTTGCTGCCTAAGTTCCATGGTTTTGTAGGTGAATGCCCATATAAACATTTTGAGAGGTTCCAACTCATTTGCTCTGTAATGAAACCTCCACATGTCCCGGATGATCGCATTTTCTTAAAGGCATTCCTGCATTCAGTAGAAGAAGCAACATGTGGGTGGCTTTATTATCTTCCTCCAGAATTCAGGGCCAATTGGGAAGATCTTAAGCATTTGTTTTTGGACAGATTCTCCCCTACTCAGCATCATTTTGATTCATATAGCAATGATCCTGGGTGGAATGATCCTAACCTGGGACGGTATGGTACTTCACAGCTTCAATATCAAGAACCACCATTCCAAAATGCTTGTATGCCTCCACCAGTCCAGGAACCACAACAGCTGCAGTTTTATGAGCTTGCTCAAAAAATTCCTCATCCTTCCACTACTTCTAAGCCTACATTGGAGGAGTTATTGAGGCAGATGGCCATGCAAAACATTCAGTTCATGCAAGAGACCAGAGCGTCAATTCAGAGTTTGAGCAATCAGTTAGGGCAGATGGCCACTCAGTTCATTCAGAAGCAGTTTCAAGATTCAGAGTTACATTCTCAGACTGTTCAGAATCTGGAAAATGATGTTAGTGTTGTCGACCTAGGAGATGGGAACCAGAGTCTTGTGCTCATTATGCCACCTACTTTCCCACCTTCCTATGACCCTACTCTTGCACATGAGGAGATAGATACTGATGAAAATTTTGAGGACCAGGCAGATATGAGCAGATATTTTAAGCTAGGTGGACTTTCTTCGTCTTCCACGACTGGAGGAGATTTACTGATGAATCCTCCCTTCCTTGATCCAGTTGTGGAAGACATCTCTCTTCTAGATCAGATCTGGCGAATGAAGCAGCTTCCCAGAAGCAATTACTTCTTAGACCCAATGATGGAAAACACTTCTCTACTGGTTCAAAATTTGCAACTGCCACCATGACCAGGGGAGTTTCCTTTTTCATTTCTCCCCCTTTCCCTACTTATTTTGCACTTGTCCATGATATGTTGACTGTTCTAATTTCTGATCTTATGCTTGTCACACATTTAGGACACTGTGTAATTTAAGTGTGGTCTATTGGGGGAGATTTATATTTTCTTTGTTAGTTTTTTTTGTTTTCTGCGTTAAATTTTTTGTTTTTTTAGGTAGTTTTTGTTTTGTTTTGTTTACAGTTTTGCATGTTTCTCTTGATTTCTGGACTTGGTTTAGGTTGTAGACTTGTTTTTCACTTCATTGATACTCTGATTTGTTGGAAATCCTTGCTTTTCTTTGCTTGGGAATATGATTATGATGTTTGAGAGGTTGATTTGATTGTGATAGAAATACCCTGTGTGAGATTTGAGCCACTTAATGTTCTTTCTTGTGTGATATGTCTCTTGATTGCTCGCGCATATGCCTTGGTTTGACTCTGTTGATAATTCTTGATTGATATGCATGTTTGGAAGTGATAAAGGCAGTTTTTTTCTTGAGCCTCTCTAGCCAGATGAGTCTACCTTGTTTTAATCCCTTGATAACCCCTTTTGAGCCTATACTTTCCCCATTTATTTGTTTTGAAGCTCATACACTAGCCCTAAGTGAAAAACCATGATTACCTTAACCTTAGGGAATTTTGGAGCTTTGGAAGTGTTTTGGGAACAAGTGTGGTCTCCTTGGGGATTCAGATAAATTGGCTAGTTGGTTCCCCTTCTTGTTTTTGTTTTTGTAAATATGTTGTGTACATCTTGTCTCTGAATTTTTGTTCTAAATAGAGAGAAGAAAAGAGAAAAGATGAGAAATTGAAAAAAAAAATAGAGAAAAATGAGAAAAATACAAAAAATTTTGTGTGAATAATGGAGTCAAGAAGAGGCTTGAATTAGAGGTTTTGGGTGTGATTTTACTGTGTTTTCACTTGTTCCCCATTGCTCCTCTATTTCTTTTGGTTTGTAGCTTCTCATCCATATTTTATCCTACGTTGTCCTTGGCCCTATTACATCCATAAAAGACCTTTTGATTTGAACATGCATATGTTTTGAGTGTTGATATTAGAGGCTTGCCAAGTCAGTTTGTGTTTGCTTTCTTGAGTGCATTGAGTTGACACTATTTACCCTAGACACTTGAGGGAAACACCGATAGTGCATGTGTGAGGTTCTGTTGCTTTTGCGTCACCTCTTGAGCTGATTGATCATTTTGCCATGCTTTGAATTGCTTGGATGATTTCATGAGTATCTGCTTTCTCTGATTCTGTGTTGGATATTGTCTACTGCTTTTTCTTTGTCCATATTTCTTGAGGACTATGTAACTCTGTTTCTGTCCTTGTTAGTGTTTGTTTTCTGTGTGTTAAGTTTGTGTCGTACCCCTGATGTCCTCTGAATTATTCCCTGATTTGCGTCTTGATTTTGCCCAGGAGTGCAAAAGACTAAGTGTGGTCTATTTTGATGAGTGAATATTTGTAGCACAATTAATCAGGGAATTGTGCTTAAATGTCCAGTATTTTCTCGTTTCTGCTAGTTGTGTTTAATTTGACCAGAAATTCTTATTTTAATTAATTTGAATTATCTGAACTAATTATTTGCATTATTAATTGCAGGGAAGATTTTGGAAATACAATTTAGGACATTTGGAGATTAAATGAAGGTGTGCAGCCACCACCAAAAATTAAAGCGTTGATTCATGACTTGGAATGCACAAACAATGTTTTATTATTGATGAGAAAAATAAGGAAATAGAGGCACATGTATCTTTGGAGAACTAATCCGGCTGCGCGTTACGCATTGATTGAATTGCTTTGTGCTGCACACATCCAACAATAGCAAAGTCCAGCACGGACAGGTGTGCGTTACAAGAAGATTATGAGGCTTAGAGAGGTTGAATAGAAAAAAAAGAAGATGCGCTAATTGGTTTGGCTTGAGGAAACTGATAACGGTCTCAAAACCGTTATTTTCATGCATAAATTTGATATTAAATCACACCCTTTGTAGCTTACAATGAGCTTAGAATCAAGTAAAACTCTTAAGTTGTGTTACATGAGAGTCAAAAGTTGTTTTTAGAGATATTATGCTTGTTTTGCAGGGTTTTTGATGAAAATTGAAGATGGCAATGAAATAGGAAGGTCATAGACTCAAGAATGAAGGAGAAAAAGGAAGAAAAGAAGAGTTTGTGAATCGCTCAGCGGTAAATTCCACCGCTGAGCGTCCTAGTGCAAGGAAAAGTTATTGTCTGGCGCCTAGGTGGTGACGCTGAGCGTCCAGAGCGACAAGAGGTAAACCGCTGAGCGGTCATTTTAGGCCCCTGGGCGGTGGCCTGTGTTGAGGCAAACCTCTCAGCAGTCATTTTAGGCGCCTGGGCGGTTGTCTGTTATTATATTTTGGATTCTGAGATCTTTCTGGTATCTTTTTGGCTTATATATAGCCCTAGTGTGAATCCAAATGTAATTCTTTTGGCAGAGAACAAAGTCCACAACAACTTTACACCTTTGGAGGAGATTTCTTGGATGCTTAGGCTCCACTTTATCAATTCTGGGGTTTGCTTTTCCATTCTTCCATTTAATTCATCTAGTTTCACCATGATTATGGTGCACTAAACCCTTAGTTGTTGGGGAACAATGTAATCTTTTGAAACTCTCATATATTGAAATTCTTGTTTACTTTATATGCTTGCATATGCTTGATTTATCAATTGTTGGGTTCTTTACCTTTACTTAATGCTTCTAAGTTTAACTCATTCGGTAGATGTTGTTTGTCTTTATTGATACGGGGACGTACAATAATGTCATGAACTGGGGAGAATTCCTTGATTATGTTAATACCGCCTAGGGATAGGGGTAGGATGATCAATTGTATTTTGCTTCCGCTCATTATGCATTATTAGTTATTAGGGGAGGCTAGGGATAGCAAGTCGGTAATTAGTAATAGGCTCTTTTCACCAAGGGATTGGGTTAAGGGTAGACCAAGAAAGTTTGCATGACAATATGATAAATAAGCAAAGTAAATAAGAAGAGTAGATATATGAGGGTGGATAAGATGAAATTGTAAATCCCAACAATCTCATTCATTCATAGTTTCTCGTAGTCAATTGAATTCTGGCATTTGCATGTTTATTTCTGTTTTGCATTTAAACCATTCAAATTATTTTCTTTTACTCAAGTATTAAACAATTTGTTTACACGAAAGATGAGGCCTTAAGAGTCCTTTGGGAAGAACGATATGGGTTTACCAATTATTATTACTTGATATGATCTGGTACACTTGCCAGGGGTTTAACAAGTTTTTGGCGCCGTTGCCGGGGACTCTTGGTTTAACTTTTTCTAGTAGTGTAAACTGATTAGATCTGACTTGATTTTTATGTTTATTTTATTTTTGTTCTAATAAATTATTTCTAGGATTTTGTGCCTAATGTTTACAGGATGCAGTATGTACAAGAATTTGGTTCTAAAGGCACTCAATTCTATCAAAATAATTTCAACTACTGGTGGGAACCTCACTCAAGCATGGATCAAAGTTGGAATGGAGAGGCAGGAGATCCACATCAACAATTACTATTAAGGCAACATGTGTCTGTTTTGAAAGAGCAAATCAACATAGTGGACGAGACATTGGAACGACTTATCCAAATTACTCTCTCCTCTACAGAAGAGAATGAAGCAAGGAATAAAAGGTTGGAGATACAGATTCGTCAATCCAATGAAATATTAAATTCTAGGGTTAATACTGAGGTTAATCCTAGGGAGGAATGTCAGGCAACTAGTTTTGAAAGTAATAATGTTGATGACGAGATAGAAGAGGAAAAGATAGAAGAAATATAAACAAAAAAGGTTGTTGAGGAGGAAAGGATAGAGAAAAATGAGAAAAAAATAGAGAAATAAGAGATAGAAACAGAAAGGTTGAGTGAGGGAGATAAAGATGATGATAAGGAAAAAGAAGTAGTTGAAAGAAAAGAAAAAAAAAGAAAAATGGTGAAAAGAAAGAAAAATAGAAGAAAAGAGAAAGTTGAAGGGAAAGATTGAGAAAAATAGGAAGAGAGGAAAGAAGAAAAGATCATATGAAAAACCTCTTCCTCAAAAGAAATATCATAGGAGGAAAAAGAAAGTGAAGTTCTTTAGGCAGATCTTTAAGAGATTGGAAATCAAAGTTCCTATGATGGAAACATGGAAACATGTGCTTGGTGTTCTTAATTTTTTGAAGAGATTCAACAGAAAGATGAAAAAGAAAAGAATATCAAGTAAGGGTAGTATCAACACCTACTGATGGGTGGGGATTATCCCAGTTGTTGTAATATATTAGTTTTATTTTATGTAATTAGTTGGATATTTAAATGATTTTGGGTAGCATCTACTGAGGGATGCTAATTTTTATGTATCCAGTGAATGATATAGGAAGTACACCTACTGATGGGTGTTGGAAGGATTTGCACTTACTGATAAGTGCTAAGTAGGTTTGGGTCAGACTCGTGACGTTAAACAAGCACTACCTGGGAGGCAACCCAGTTGATTATTTGTTTTTTTTTTAAAAAAAACTGTCTAAAGGTCATTATATGTTTGCATGAGCATCTGAAAGGGGAAAGGCATGAAATTGAAAACTTGAAGTTTAAAATCAGGTGCAAAAGGGTGGAATTATGCAAACGTAAGCAAAGAAGAGAGAAATTTTTTCCTGCCCATCGCTGAGCGGTGCATATTTACCGCTGAGCGGTGGCGGCGCAGACTGCGCTTGGGCTTTTAAAAGCTCAGCGTTTTTGGGGTTCTGCACTTTTCGAAAACTCTCTTTGAAGCTCGCCCAAGCGTTCTCTGTGAACCCTAGCACCCAAATTCACTTTCAAAGGTTTTCTAAAGGGATTTCCCCACTTTTTCTCATCACCCATTGACAAAAAATCTCACTTTTCTATCATTGTCTTGTCAAAGTTTGGGGTTTTTTGTTGAGAGATCGTACACTTAAGAGGCATTTGTCATCAATTAAAAGGAAGTTAACAATCATCTAGTTTCTCCATTCAAGTAAGTTGTGCAATTGCATTCTTAGGGTTTCTAAATTTGAATTTGATAAAGAACATGCATAGGAACATGATAAACTAGGGCTTTTGATTTCTATGCATGAGTTGATGAAATAGGAACTGTTTGAACCGATTGAACTGCATGATTTTGGTCTGGATTGATGAAATTAGAGTTAGAATGGAGAATAGGGCGATTTTAAAAAGGTTTTTAAGAATCCCTAGTCACCACCGCTGAGCGGTCTCCTTTGACGCTGAGCGGTGGTGCTGCTTGAAGCAAACCGCTGAGCGGCCAACTATGGCGCCTGGGCGGTCTGTTGCAGATTTTGTTGGATGCTTGATTTTTGATGCAGGGACACTGAGGGGCCGTCTTTTTCTCTCAGTGGTGGGATGTGATTAGTTTGGAATTTATTTGAAGATATACTAACCTCTAATGATGTATCTCTGTGTTATTTTGAATTTTATGCAGAAATGGCATCATCATCAAGAAGGGTGAAAACTCTTGGTAACAAAAGGAAGGAACCTGAGAGGCAAAGAAGATTTTATTCGCCTAGGTTCCTCTCCAGGAAACATGAGGAACATTTTGTGACTGTGCAGGAGAGGAGATTATTGATGGAGAGGAAGGCCACTTTTATCCCAAATTTGGCTCCTGAATTTGGAGCAGAAATCATGAGGAGAGATTGGGAGAGGTTGGCTACATATCCTGCACCTTTCAGCATTAAATTAGTGAAGGAATTCTATACTAATGCTTTACCTAGAGGAGGAGTTGATGCTGGGAGATATATGAGCTATGTGAGGGGACAGATCATCAGGTATGACTCTGACACTATTAATAGCTTTTTGGGCACTAAATGGCCAGGTGAACAGTGCGAGCATGCAGCACTTGTTGGGGTGGTTCAGAGATATAACAGATATTGAAAGAGTTATGTGCCTTCCTGGAAGGAATTTTCAGAACAACCCTAATGGATTGCCCGTCAACATAAAAAGGGAAGATTTGACGCCTTTGGCAAAATACTGGATGGCATTCACTCGTGCCAACATTCAGTTGTGCTCACATGTTTCCGACATCACCATGCATCGGATCATCTTCATTTACTGCATGCTGAGGCAGTTGGATGTAAACATCGGGAAAGTCATTGCTGACGAGATTCAGAGCTGCGCTACTACTGTGAGTAGCAGGACACCGTTCGGACATCCGTCCCTGATCACCTTTTTGTGTCAATAGGCTGGGGTGGACACTGCAGTTCCACCATATGAGAGGCCTAGGAAGGCCATAGATGCTGCTTATTATCAGCAGTATTGTGAGGAAGAGGAGGCAGTCAGAGCACCTAGAAGATGTCCTAGGAGAGCAGCATAGTAGGAGCATATACCTGTAGATGCACCAGCACATCATGCCGAGCCATTCCAGATGAGGGACATGTATATGTCCATGATAGAGGCTAGGATGGAGGCTCTTCGAAGAGGACAGATAGCCATTGCTGAGATGATAGTAGGGTTGTATCAGCAACCACCAGCGCACATGTGGACTATGGACGAGTTCCATGAAGCTATGGCCTGGCCTCAGGAGCAAGCACAGGGCAGCAGGACTGGAGCAGCTCAAGCACCAGATATGGATGATGATAATGAAGAGAATTTTGAAGATGCTGATGATGGAGACCAGGAGGACTCAGATGAGGACTTATGTTGAGGGCATCTACTGATGGATGCCAGTACTTAGACAGGGATTTTTCTTTTTCTTTTGTACTTTGAATTTGTAGAATAGGTTGAACTTTTATTTTGTGTCTATGCTTGGCTTGTACAATGGTTTTGATGGTAGTATTAAAATGCATGACAAGTATTGGATAATGATTGAATGTGGTTCACTGAGAATGTATGTGTGTTGATATCCAGTTAAATGATTCACTAATTATATGAACATATGTATTGTGGTTCATGATTGTGATTGTGATGTTAAGCAGGATAAATGAATGATGTGTGAGAAAGCATGTGTGTGAGGTTTTGAGCTCTAGAGTTTTTATTGATATATGTATTGTTCACAGGGAATCATGAATGATATTGCCTTAGTCTTGATAATTGATTGATTTGCATGCTTATGTTATATGATCAAGGCCATGTTTGGAAGCCCTTATCTAGCCAAAATTTCACCCAAGAAGTTTAAATTTGTATACCCTTTTTGAACCTTGGCCTTAAACAGGATGAGAACCCTTGATTTGAAATTATTTATCTTGATTAGGGTTGAGAATAATTTTATGTGATGAAAAGGTTCAAGTTTGGTGTTGTATGGGGAAAATTGAAAGGCAAAAGAAGAGCATTGAGTTCAAGTATTGAAAAGAAAAATGCATGAGTAAAGAAGAAAAGGAAAAAGTAAAAACATGAAAAAGGAACTCAATGCAAAATTGATAAAAAGGGAAGAAGTTGGGAATAAAGGAGTTTGGTGATAGAGAGAGTTTAAACTTGAACCTTTTCAATGATGAAATAGCTCTCTTAACTCAAGGATTTTGCAATCTAGAAAAACCAAATTTTCTTGATAGCCTAGCCTCATTATAAGCCTTGGAAAAGTCCTTGTGATGGTATTTGCATGTAAGGATTTTTATTGTTTTAGATGCATGGCAATATTGTTTTATGTGGCATGTGAATAGTAAAGAGTGGAGTGATTCCTTAAACACTTGAGTGATTGAGTGAAACACTTGCTTTGTAAGAATTGTTGAAATCCATGTTTACATCTATGCTTAGTGGATTGATCATTCATGAATAGAAAATATTGTAGGTGAACTAGATTGGATTGAAAGCATGCTTGCATTTTGGTATGATTCCACTGAAAATCTGAATTGGAAAATAACTTGTCATGAAGAAAAGGGTTTTGTAAAGTGTAGAACTATTTGATGAAAAATTGGAAGGCCAAGTCTTGTTTTGTTTTGCTTGAGGACAAACAAAGTTTTAAGTTTGGGGTTGTGATAACGGTCTCAAAATCGTTATTTTCATGCATAAATTTGATATTAAATCACACCCTTTGTAGCTTAAAATGAGCTTAGAATCAAGTAAAACTCTTAAGTTGTGTTACATGAGATTTTTGGAGATATTATGCTTGTTTTGCATTGTTTTTGATGAAAATTGAAGATGGCAATGAAGTAGGAAGGTCATAGACTCAAGAATGAAAGAGAAAAAGGAAGAAAAAGTTAAACCAAGAGTCCCCGGCAAAAACTTGTTAAACCCTTGGCAAGTGTATCAGATAGTATCAAGTAATAATAATTGGTAAACCCGATATCGTTGGTTTAACTTTTTCTTTCTTTTTCTCCTTCATTCTTGAGTCTATTACCTTCCTACTTCATTGTCATCTTCAATTTTCATCAAAAACCTTGCAAAACAATGCAAAACAAGCATAATATCTCTAAAAACAACTTTTGACTCTCATGTAACACAACTTAAGAGTTTTACTTATTCTAAGCTCATTTTAAACTACAAAGAGTGTGATTTAATATCAAATTTATGCATGAAAATAACGGTTTTGAGACCGTTATCTGAAACACAATTATGATTAAATGAAGAGGGTTGATTTCATTGGCCTAGCATCACAGCCTACTAGAAGAGAAAAAATAAAAAAAGCCACGTCCAGCTAAAAGCTCCCACACGATTCAGTAGCTTTGGAAATAGCACATGGCCTATTGTAGCCTTCACGGACAGAAGCATATTACATTGCATTGAAGAGGTAGCGTGATGTAATGCCTGGTGACGTCTTGGAGTGCTGCACCACGGCCCATAGAGAGAAAAAAGCAAACATTTTCACACGGCAGTAGCCCACGTTCAACAAGCGGTGCACACCTTCAATTAAATCACGGTCCTACAGAAAATTAAAAGGGCTGGTCCAGGCAGCGGTGCAGCAGAAAATTCATATCATCACAGCCCAGCAGCTGGAGCGTTCAGCTCTTCACGGTCCAACTCCAAAAAGCATGAAGAAGGCAACAACTTGGTCTACGTGAAGGAAGTTGTCTACGGTCCAGCACCTCTTCACGGGAAGCAACTTAGTCCAGCAGCTTGGAATGCCCAACAAGCTCCGCATCTCCACGCACGCAGCAGCTAGGTTTTGGAGTCCAGCAGCAAAACAAGTGGTGACGTCCAACAATTTGCTTCACCGCCTGCACTCATCGATCTCTTCGTCCAGCTGGAGACACTATGGCCCAAAGGAAAGTAGCAACATCCGAGAGTAGCCTCCACGCACAGAGCCCATTCACTTTCTTCATCCAGGCAACACGTGAATTTTAGAAAGTGGGAGCAACGCACCTGCACGTCCAGGAGTAGAAGAAGAAGCCCACGGCCCATGTGTAGACGAGGTTTCATCTTCATTGTTTTAAGGGCAAGACGCTGTTGTAGCCGCAATTTTTTTTGGACTTGGTTTTCAACGTTTTTACGGAGAGCTTTTCTTGAACCATGTGGATATTTTTGGATTTTGGATGAAGAAGAATGGAGGAGTGACCGCCACACTCATTTTATTTTTCTTTCAGGTTCTTGTTTTAAACGTCTTTGAGAGGAGAGAGTTTGGAAAAGTTATGTTGTTTTGTATTCGTTGAATGAAGTATGCACATTTACTCTTCCTTTTAACTTTTAGTAAAGCTGGAATGTTTATTTTAGTTCTTCATTGAATGGATTAGCACACGGGATTTATTTTCTTTATGGAGGCACACACGGTCTTTTCATTTAAGTTGGACACGCGCACTCATTTCAATTTTCTTGCTGCACGATGTTTCATGGGATTTGATTGCTTCCTAGTCTTTTATTTTGAATATTCCATTTCCAAGCTGCATCTTGCATTCTTTTTACTAGCTGGCGCGTTGCCTTTTAATTTACGTAGATGCGTTTTAGGTTTCTATATTGCATTTCAAGTGGGTCATGAGTTTTCTTAAGTATTTATTGCATTTAATTTATTTGGTTCATAGGTGCATTTCATTTTTAGCAAGTGTTTCTTTATTATTTGCTGCATTTCAATTAGTTTACACACCATGCTTTAGGACTGCTCAGTTTACTATTTTCGTTCACTATGATGTCTGTTCTGTTTGATTGTGTTAATTTAGTTGTAATGTTAGTTGGTTGGTTGTTAACAAAATTATAGTGTTTCCTTGAGATTTATTGGACTGTACATGTGTTTATTCTGCTCTGCCTGACACTCTATGAAATCTGATTGTGTTCTTGCAAAGTGTATACACTTAGTTGCCCAAATTGGTGATTGTATCTTCGCTTAGTTGATCGATCTGTATAGAACATATTGGATGGAATGGATGCATTGCGTTCGCTTAGTTCGCTCTTATGATAGCATGATTAACCTTCGCTTAGTCGGTTAGTTGTGCTGGATTAGAGGTTAGAGTAGTTTATTCATGGGACTCTTGTACTTTAATTGCCATGCTGCTGCTTTGATTTCGCTCAATATTTATTCTATTGTGTGCTTGCGATTGGGTATACGCTTAGTTGCCTACTCAGTGTTTAATCTTCGCTTAGTTGATTAGATTGTATGGTGCATGACTGATTGGATTTGAGCATTGCATTCGCTTAGTCTGCAATTCTAAAGACTGAATTAGCCTTCGCTTAGTTGGGTGATTCGTGTTGGATTTGGATTAGAGTAGTGTGTACTTGTCATTAATCTGTGATTGGAAACATAGTAATTGAGTTAATGACCAACCGTTTTTATTCTGTATTTGATTCCGTTTTTACATTTTTGTTTCCATTTCTGTTTACATATGTGTTTACATTGTTGTTTGCATTCGTGTTTTAATTTAATTCATCTGCATTCACAAAACCTTTCACAAAACCCCCTCCCCCCACTTCGTGTTTGACCTAATTCCTGAACCATGGTTTGGTCCTTGAGAGACGACCTAGGAGTCACTTCCTAGTCTATACTGCATTCTCTATGCACATCAAATTTGTATGGGTTGCGACAAACCATCAGTCGCGCTTTTCACTTAACCGACGTCTATAACGACGTTGCACCTGCGGAAAACCGACATCCCATTAACGTCACCCGTATAGACGTCGGTTCGGGAGGTGACGTTAAAAGCCCAAAATAACTAACGTTTAAAGCCCTTTCTGCACTAGTGAATTAAACTTTGAATGAGTAAAAGTTTGAAAGTTTACCTCTTTTTGATATTGTTAAGTTGAACTTAATATTCTTTTTTGCAAAATCGATGTCTTCGTAATTGAGACCCATTGCGAGTTTTACATTTGACTCCACTAATCTTAAGACCACCAAAGAGGGGCAACAACTTTCAGGCATGTGGAGATATTTTTCCAAAACCGGCTATCTAATACCACATGTTATACTTTTCTCCCCTCTTATGAAGTTCCAAACTTGCTTGTCTTCCACTCCTAAGAGCTAAACATGGTCAACAATGATGCCTTCAATTCATGAAGACAAGCATGAGTTATATAAGTCATGACAAATCTAGTCACACCTAGTCTTATCAAGTCTCTACCTTTTGTGATCTTTTTCAACAAGGAAATCAACATTGATCTTCCATTAATGTAAGTGGTAATCTTTCTTTTTTTCTTAATGGTCAATTCATGGACCTTCAAATCTTTTTCAAAATCCTCAAATATCAAATCAATGCAATGTGTTGCACATAGAGTCCAATACAATTTTCCCTCTTTTGCATCAATAACTCTCCAACTGCCTTGAAATTTACAGCATTACCAATGGCAACTTAAACAACATTTTTTCTTCAACAAACTCGACAACATCATTTAACATTTTGAAAAATTTATCAATTATTTTTTAAATGTTTGAAGTGTCATGACTATTCACCAATAAGTTGCAAACAAAACTTCTTTTTCTATTCGTCCAACCATTAGACATAATTGTACATCCAGTTCTCTTCCAGTCCTCCTTATAATCGTCAATGATTGAATTTGTTTTGTTCATAGCTTGTTTTGAGAGCTTCTCTCTAATATCATGATAAGATGGTGGTTTGTATCTAACTCCATACTTACCAATCATTTCACACCTCTTTGAAAATGTTGGATTTCTAATTACATTAAAAGGAATGACACTGGTGTAAAAGAGTTCAGCCACTTGGGCATGAACATCTTCTTTGTATCCTTTTTTCATCATTTGATTTATAGTTGCTTGAACTCCTCTTTGGTAGTAGTAGCAACTTTTTGTTTTCCTTTGAAATTGAATATCCTGTGTCCTCCTTCAACACTCTAACTTTCTTCGTCATCTTCATAAATGATATTTACCTTTATTTTCTTTCATGAAGCATTCTTAGCTTTTGTAACTATTTTTATCATCTAATTTTTTATTTCATCTGAAACAAAAGCACAAGGTTCAAAATGCTCCCTGGTTCCAGCAAGATGATGCTTAAATCTAAATATGCCTTCACTCACAATCTTTAAGCAATAGTTACATTTCAATTTTCTTCCATTACCATTAATATCAAATCCATGTTTCAATCCAATATCAGATCGATTTCCCGTAACATTTTTACTTTTACTTTTAATTGATGAAGATGCACTTGGATTAACTTCCACTGAATTTGATGCGTTTCAAGATATAACGATATAAGCTTTTTCATTACAAACATAAAAACTAAAATGCACAAGAGCTTAAAATATTGTAGCAGCACGATTTTTTCAACAGTGCATTGTACAACACTTTATTTTTTGAAAAATAAAATGAATGGTGCAGTGCTTTAAAATGAAACCCATTAATATTGTGTTGTAAAATACTTTGTTGTTAAAACTTAAAATCAATTTAAACATCACGAATAATTTCAGTGGCATAGGGTTTACACTTACATAACTTGGGAGTTCGAAGACGAGATCCATGATGACATCGACAGCGAAATCGACGGTGATAGCGCGAGAAGATGATGAATGGCGAGATCGAACGCAATGGTGCGAAAGGTATGAACGAAAGCGAGCTCGAACGACGAGAACGAAGGCACGATGAAGGGAGGATCTGATGAACAAAGGCGCGACAGAGGGCGAGATCGAACAATGAGATCGACGTTGCAATGGAGGGTGAACTTGATGAATGAGGGCGCAACGAAGGGCGAACCTGATGAACAAAGATGAATAATGAAAACAAAAACAGTGAGTGAATCGCATGAATGAAGCCTCAAAATACATAATCTGGTGAGCCCTAAAAATGATGTCGTTTTATGTTTTGAAAATTTCTTCCCAACCTCGCAAAATCGGAACTAGGCTCACGAATTCAGGTGAGTTTATTGAGTCCACCATCAATTCTGCCGACCTTACACCCAAACCGAGTTTGCTTACGAGTTAACTCAGAAGCACTATGTGATCTCGTAAACTCGATCGAGTTAACGAGTTAATTCACGAGTTTGATAATACTTCATAGAACAATTAATTATTTCAAAGAATTGAATTGTTCTTGTAGTGTAGTTTATCAATCTTGCACTGTTCTTAAATACACTTGAGTTGAACTATAGTTTGAGATTGAAAAGTAGTTTAGTTTGATCTACTAGTGACCTGGTTTTGATTTCATTAACGGATTGAAAAGTAGTTTAGTTTGATCTCTAAGCAAGTCCATTTAACCATCTCTCAATCAATGGCACGTAAAGTGAAACACAGAAATAATAGAAAGGGAGGTTTGAATAATGTTTTAAAGATTTTTTGAAAAATAATGTTTAATGACTTTTTCAGGGGTTAAATGGTCTACAATAGTTATTAGACGTTAATGAGATTTTAAAGAGTGTTTTGGAAAAAGTTTATAAAGAAAAACAATAAATAACATACGATTTTTATATTGCTTTGTTCCAACCTAAGCTACATTCAATTGTTTCTTAAGACCTCTTAAGGAGTTCCATTAATCTTTAACAAATATTACAACGATTATTAACCACTCTTGATTTACAACGAGTATTATCAGTAATTCCTAGTATCAACAAGTATTATCAACCATTTCTAGTTCAACACTAGTCAACCTGACTAGATCGTTTAGTACACCTATATTAAACAAACAAGTATTTGATTCACTCCTGAATTTATAAACAAAATCAAAATGTTTTTTAATGCAAGTAGAAATTCAAATAATTCTCAAAGAGAGGATATATTCAATACAATGAAATTTGAACATTTGAAAAAAATTTCCTTTTTCAAAGAAAAACTTAGACAATATAAGCTTAGAAGAAGAATAACTGCATAAAGATTCACAGAATTGTTGTTTTTCTTCTATTCAATGAGTCCTCTTTATATAACTATCTTTAAAAAAGATTCGTTACTTAAAGAGTTGACTTCCTTGAGAGTAGGCGACTTTAGGTACTAAGATATGTACTATTCTGCGTCTTGAGAAAAGCAGCATTGCTTTAGCAGTGATACTATGTATGGCTTGGTCAGAACATAAAGCTTTAAGGAAAAATTCCCAAATTGTCTTCCTATCTTTTAACGTTTTTATGATCTTGTGCAGAGCTTTCGAATAAAGCTTGACATGTTCATTATCTACACAAATAAAGAAAACAAAGCACAATAAAGAGAGAGGTACGATACTGATACAAGAAGGCCTAGCACCATAGGACCTATCACAAGAGGGATGATCAAGAAGCTTCAAGATGAGCACTCTTCCAAAGGTCAAGTACTCTTTGCTATTTTTGGATGGAAGATTGGAGACCAAGAAGATGTTGTCAAAGTACCAAAACATGGAGAAGGGTAAAAGAGTCATTCCCACAAAGGAGGGGGGGTGAGTTTAGCAAGCAAGGGGCTGCATCATGAAGGCACATAAAATTTAATTCATCACGTGGCCACATGCACAATTGCATTTTCTCACATGTTGCATGCTATGACCGGTGGGACTTAGATCCACTTTTCACGGATTTCCGTTTCATTCATACAGCCAAGTGGGTTAAGCTATAAAACCCACCATGGCATCACCTTGTAGGCACTTTTGGATGTTATATGAATTTGCTTTGCTGATGCATTTCCATCACACTGAATTCTCCCAAAAGTCATCTTCATTTGAGCTTTCCATTCTCCATCTAGCTTCCTTCCAGTGGAAGGCTGCCTGAGCTAGTCTCACACCACCAAACAACTCTTCCTCCATCATCGAAATCAATGTTTCACCTGGCTGCCAAAACCCAAGCCACCTCCTCCGTTGCTTCTGGTCCGAATATTCATACTTTCACTGCAATTAAATGCACATCCCTGGCTGGAGCGACGCCATCAGATACGTACATGCATTAAACGTTCTAACCTTAGATAACGTTTAAGCATGTCTCGTTCTGTTGCGCGTTTAACATAAGTTTGTTCTTTTGAGTAGTAAGCCTTTTGATAATAAAATATATAGTGTTCAATACTCTTTGTCTTAGGTGCGCTTTTTATCAACAATTTTTTTCAATCTTTCCATAATAAAATATACAACGTTTAATACTCTTTGTCTTAGGAGCACTTTTTATCAAACACCGTTTTCAAAATTTATAACTTCATCTTTGGATACATCATGGATAGTTTACTTACATATTTCAACGTTGTCTTTAATGAACACATACTTTGGATGCTTCATTCAATAAATGATAGTTCGTTAAGTATTGTATGTTAAACTTCAAAACATGAGTTGTTAGACAATCTAGTTTTTCTAGATGATCTTGTTTTAACAATCTCCCGTTTTTTTATGTTTAACAAATACACATGTTAAACTGTTAAACTGATTTTTGTCGCCTAAAATCATAACAAACTAAGTTTCCCCACTAATGTAGTAAAGGGATAGCCTAGGTATCAATCCAAAGACTCGGTACAATTAAGTTTAAAGTGTAGAGTTTAGTCTTATTTTTATTCTATTTACTAACTACTAAACAGGTGGGGAAAATGAAATTGATTGCAAAAGAAATCTGAAAGAAAAGAAATAAGAAAAGAAATCTGTTTAAAAAGAAAAGAAGAAAATAAAATGTAAGTGTTAAACCCTTGGTAAGTGTACCAGATCGTTATCAAGTAATATAATTGGTAAACCCAATATCGTTCTCCCAAAGGACTTAAAGGCTTTATCTTTCGTGTAAATCAATATCGTAAGACTTGTAGAGAAAATTAACTTGTGTTTTGAATGCAAAAACAAAAAGTAAACATGCAAATGCAATTGATTCAATTGGCAAGAAAAAGGTATGGGTGAATGGAGTTGTTGGGGTTTACAATTTAATCTTATCCACTCTCTTGTATCTACTCTTCTTATTAAATTCGCTTTATTATCTAATTGTTATGCAAACTTTCATAGTCTACCCTAAACCCGATCCCTTGGCGAGAAGAGCCTACTACTAGTTACTAGCTTACTATCCCTAGTGATACAAGAAGGCCTAACACCATAGGACCTATCACAAGAGGGATGATCAAGAAGCTTCAAGATGAGCACTCTCCCAAAGGTCAAGTACTCTTTGCTATTTTTGGATGGAAGATTGGAGACCAAGAAGATGTTGTCAAAGTACCAAAACATGGAGAAGGGTAAAAGAGTCATTTCCACAAAGGAGGGGGGGGGGTGAGCTTAGCAAGCAAGGGGCTGCAACATAAAAGCTAATTCATCACGTGGCCACATGCTTAATTGCATTTTTCTCACATGTTTCATATGCTATGACCGGTAGAATTAGATCCACTTTTCACGGATCATGCTTATCACACACGGCCAAGGGGTTACATCTATAAAACCCACCATGGCAGCACCTTGTATGCACTTTTGAATGATATGAGAATACTCTGCTGAAATGTCCAGCCTCTTCTTGAATTCAGAAGTCCTCCCCATGCTTAACTTCTCCAATGCAACTTCCTTCCTTGAGTGGAAGGCCGTCTGAGTTGTATCCCCTCATCAAAGCACTGCATTCATTCCAACAACCACTTCTCACACCATCCTCCACTGCCAGGCTTCATTCTTCATCCACTGAAGTTGATCAACCGAACTGCATTTGATCCTGCATCGGCTGCAGCTGCCTTTGTCACATTCCATTGAGTTTTCAGCTTCCACTTGCATTTTCCAGTCTCCAAATCTCACGGATATGTTGCATAGCTCAAGGATGGAGCTATCAAGTGGTCTCATGAGCCTAGGTTCAAGCTAGAACCGTGAGATAAGTCCAGTTTTCTTCCATTTCTTTGCTGTCAAATTTTCCTGGTTGTTTTTGATGTTTTCTGAAAATTCTGCACTGATTTTCATCAATCATTGCTGTGTTTAGGATCTACTCTTAATTTCATTGGCTACTAGCTGTCTTTGCTTGAGTTTCTTTCATTTTATTCGGCTGTTCTTAATTGATTGAGTTTAATTTGCAATTTAAACATCATTTCTGGTTTTGTCTAAGTCATGTTAGTTCTTTTGCTGATTTGTCATCAAATCTGGTTTTCAACCAAGTTTTCCCAAAGTTTTGAGTTGTTTGAATGTGGCTACACCAATTAAGAGCAATGAATACTTCAGAAATGAGCTCAGGTGTTTAGATCTACCATTCAAATTCAAATCTGTGCTGTTTTTCTCAAATCTGTTACAGCATTTTAATTCTGAAATTTTGCTCAATTTTGCCACTGTTCATATGGTCATTTACTGTTCCATTGAGCAGCAGTTAATTGATTCATGGTCTGAACCATTTGGAAGATGAAATGAGTTGATTCCAAATAGTTTTCATGTGGCAAGAGTGTTCAAGCATCATTTAGCCGAGATGCATAGTTGTCATTGAAAAATTCTGCATAATTGTGTGTGGTTGGTATTAGATCATTGCTAACCATTTTCAACACTGAATTTCTGCATTTGTGCAACTTTCAAATACCATTCCTAGCTCCTCTTTGCTGTTTTCAAATCAGAATTGCTTTTGAATCAAAATTTGACCATGCTAGTTGTTAAATTCAGCTGAAAATCTGGTACTGCAGTAGTGATTTTCTGTTTTACACAGTTTTGATGCATTCAATTAGTTCCAACAAGTCATAAATCATCATCAAAACATGTCTGAATCACTGGAAAATAACTAGGCGCAGTATTGTTCATTCTGTCATTTTTTTTCTGCATTGAAACTGATTCTGCTGAGAAAACTGTGCTGGTTTTTGTTTCTGTTAATTTCTGCACTGCATTACCTTGCTTGATTCATCATGTTTAGATGCAGTAAAAGCCATGGTCCATTTAAAATAGCAAGATAACAATTCAAAAGAGAAATTACATACGTTAAAAGGCACTTAGGACCATTGCATCATCAGTTTCAAAAGTTTGAAGTCTATAGCATTGTTGCTGTTAAAAATCTGGTGCAGAAATCTGGTGCAACTCATTCAGGCATTTCATCAAACAGTTTTGTCAATTTTCAATGCTTAGCAAATTCGTGTGTGATTCTGATTTAAAGTCGTTTCTTGCTTTTTAAATCCACTCTAGAACTATTCTTAGGTTCCTTTTGAAGTGCTACCTTGTTGTTACCATTTAATTTCTCAATTTCACTATTATTGAAATTCTTACACACAACCTGTTTGATAAAAGGTTGTTCTGTACTGGTTTTTGGGTGCAAATTGCAGCAGCTGTAGTGACAATTGTAGCACTAATTTACGTTGATTGCAGTGGTGGATTATAGCTCAGACTAATCTCCACGAAAGGAAGCATCAAAGGAAGTTCATTGCTTGAGAAAATCAAAGCCAAGGAGGCCTCTCGGAATTCAATTCTGCATCAGAATTTTTCTGGTTTATAGCAGCAACCACAAATTGCCTTTGTTTCAGCAGATTTGTCCAGTTTTGAGTGATCACTTGCAGCTGAGAGATTTGGTGTGAATTAAGCATAGTTCATTCTTTGTTTTGAGAAGCCAAAGCTGCACACATCTCTTTCATTACCAATTTATCAAGTTGTCTTGTAATTTTCTTTGGTTTTTAATTTCAACTCCAAGCAAGTGAGGTGCTAGAGTTCACAAGTGCTCTTCCCTCATTTGTAACTAGACTCAAAGAAGTCTCACAACCTAAAATTTGGGTAGTCGGTGAGTGTGTCTTAGATCCAAAGTCTAAGCCTCACCATAGGAGATCTCACCTTTACTTTCAAAGTTTCATTGTTTTTCATTCAAGGATTAGGAGCGCGCCTAGAGTCCGAATTTTAGAGTCTCAATCTTTGTTGTTTTTCTTTACTTTGTGTTTTCTTTGTGGTCTTAAGACTTAAGTGGATTTAAGAGTGATTTTGATCTAAGGACTTTAGTAAGTAGCTAGAAGCATATTTGGCAAGGACAAGGCATGGTTATTAAGTGACCCTAGTGGTTCACCACCCTTACCTGGAATATTGATTTCAAGTGAAAATCTTTAGTCTTTATTTCAAGAATAACATTTAAGTCCACCATAATGTCTAGAAGACATTCTCCTAGGCTTAGTGATAGTGAAAAAGAAAATGTTTCTCTTCAAGCTTTAGTTAATGAATTCAAGGAAATGAGAAGGGAAATAAAAGAAGAGAAAGTCAATAGAGAGCTTCAAAATGCTGTTATTCAAGATGAATTGAGATTGATAAGGGCAAGTAAATCTAGGGGAAGTCGGAGTGAAAATTCTCAAGAGGGAGGGAATTCTTTGAGTATGGGTGATTATTACCCTCATCAACCTTCTACTTCTAGGAGGCATAGGAGAACTTCTCATGCACCTCCACCCCCTAGAGAAGTCAATATTGTGTTGCCTCACTTCCATGGGAAGGATAATGTTGAGGCTTATCTTGATTGGGAAATGAAGGTGGAGCAATTATTTGCTTGCCACCAAGTAAGTGAAGAGAGAAAGGTTTCTCTAGCTACCCTAAGCTTTCAAGGGTATGCAATGTATTGGTGGACTGCCTTAGTCCAAGAGAGGCTTAGACATCAAGCCCCTCCCATCCATTATTGGAATGATCTTAAGTCTGCCCTTAGAAGGAGGCACATTCCCTCCTACTACAATAGGGAACTCATGGATAAACTCCAAAGGTTACAACAAAGGTCTATGACAGTTGAGGAATATAGACAAAAGATGGAGTTATACATGATGAGAGCAGGCATAGTGGAGGGTCCAGAAATTACTTTAGCCAGATTTTTAAGTGGGCTCAATTTTGACATAAGAGATAGGGTTGAACTTCTACCTTATAGAGATTTGAATGATCTTGTTCAAATGTGTATAAAGGTAGAACAACAAAACTTGAGAAAATCTTCTTCAAAAAGAATTCAAGTTCAACCTACTTTTGAAAAGAAAGTTTTTAAAGAAAAAGAGCCATTTAAACCTCTAGCCAAAATAGAAGAGAGACCCAAGAAAGAAACACCCTCACACACAAGAACAAGTGAGATCAAGTGCTTCAAATGTCTAGGAAGGGGTCATGTAGCTACTCAATGTCCTACAAAGAGAAACATCATTTTGAAAGGTAAGGACATTTATAGTAGTGAAAGTGACACCCCAACTAGTGAAAGTGAGAGTGAGGAAGAAGAAAAAGAAGAGGAAATATATGCTGATGATGGACAACTTCTCATGGTAAGAAGAATCCTTAACAACCAAACAAGTCTAGAACACCTATCACAAAGAGAGAACATCTTTCATACAAGGTGTAAAATTCAAGAAAATCATTGTTCTCTCATTGTTGATAGTGGTTCTTGTTGCAATTGTTGTAGTACAAGGTTGGTTGAGAAATTGAAACTTGATATTATACCCCATCCAAAACCTTATAAACTTCATTGGCTAAATGAAGATGGGGATATAGTAGTCAAGAATCAAGTGAAGTTGGCATTTTCCATTGGGAACTTCAAAGATGAAGTTTTATGTGATATAGTTCCCATGGAAGCATGTCATGTGTTATTAGGGAGACCATGGCAATTTGATCATCAAACTATCCATCATGGTCTAACTAATACCATTACTATCCATCAAAAGGACAAAAAGTTTGTGCTTCATCCTTTAACTCCTAACCAAGTGGCTAAGGATCAAGCACAAATGAAGTCTTTAAGAAGGCAAGAACATGGCCAAAAGAAAAAGTCAAAAAGAAAGGAGAGTAAAGAGACAAGTGTACCACCTAAGGTCACTCAACATGAAGTTCTTTTAACCAAAAAGACTTTACTCAATACCCTTCAAGTTGAGCAACCTTCATATCTTCTTCTTTGTCAAGGGACACTTACATGCACATCTACTGATCCAAAGACTTCAATTCTTTCTCCACCCATTCACAAACTTTTGAAAGAATTTGATGATCTATTTCCAAAAGAAATTCCAAAAGGGCTTCCACCCATAAGAGGAATAGAACATCAAATTGATTTCACTCCAGGGGCAATTCTTCCTAATAGGCCAGCCTATAGGACAAACCCCCAAGAAACTAAGGAGATTGAGACACAAGTCCAAGAGTTGCTAGATAAAGGCTTAATTCAAAAGAGTCTAAGTTCATGTGCTGTACCAGTGTTGCTTGTACCAAAAAAAGATGGAAAGTGGCGCATGTGTTGTGATTGTAGAGCTATCAACAACATCACCATCAAGTATAGACATCCCATTCCTAGGCTTGATGATATGTTGGATGAATTGCATGAAGCACAAATATTTTCAAAGGTAGATTTAAAGAGTGGCTATCACCAAATAAGAATTAAAGAGGGTGATGAATGGAAAACTGCCTTTAAGACCAAGTTTGGATTATATGAGTGGCTAGTTATGCCTTTTGGTTTTACAAATGCTCCAAGCACATTCATGCGACTTATGAATCATGTTCTTAGGGATTGCATTGGGAAGTTTGTAGTTGTTTACTTTGATGACATCTTGGTATATAGTCAAAATTTGCAAACTCATGAAAATCATTTAAGAGTTGTTTTAACAATTCTTAGAACACACAAATTGTTTGCAAACTTTGATAAGTGTACCTTTTGTGTTGATAGTGTCATATTTCTTGGATTTGTGGTTAGCAAAAATGGGGTTCATATGGACCCAGAAAAAATAAAGGCCATCCAAGATTGGCCTCCTCCAAAGAATGTAGGAGAAGTAAGGAGCTTCCATGGGTTGGCAAGTTTTTATAGAAGATTTGTTCCTAACTTCTCTAGTCTTGCTTCACCCCTCAATGAGTTGGTGAAAAAGGATGTTCCATTCCATTGGGGAGAAAAACAACAAAAAGCTTTTGAGCTACTCAAAGAGAAGCTCACACAAGCACCCATTCTAGCTTTACCAAATTTTTCCAAAACTTTTGAGCTAGAATGTGATGCTTCAGGATTTGGTATAGGTGCAGTGTTATTACAAGAAGGACACCCAATTGCATACTTTAGTAAAAACTTCATGGTGCTTCTTGTAATTACCCCACCTATGACAAGGAACTTTATGCACTTGTGAGGGCTCTTCAAACTTGGGAACATTACCTTGTTGCCAAGGAGTTTATCATTCATAGTGATCATGAATCACTTAAATATTTGAAGAGTCAACACAAGTTACAAAAGAGACATGCTAAATGGTTGGAATTCATTGAGCAATTCACTTATGTTATTAAATACAAGAAAGGAAAATCCAATGTCGTGGCTGATGCTTTGTCAAGGAAAATTAATCTATTAGCCACATTGGGAGCTCAAATTCTTGGGTTTAATAACATTCTTGAATTGTACTCACAAGATCCTAATTTTGCTCATATCTATGAGGAATGTCTCAATAAACCTCAAGGAGGATTCTATGTGAAAGAAGGGTATCTTTTTAAAGAAGGAAAAATTTGCATTCCTCAAGGTTCACATAGAAAACTCCTTAAAGAGACACATGAGGGTGGATTAATGGGGCATTTTGGGGTAGAAAAGACCCTTGCCAAGTTGAAAGAAAAATTCTTTTGGCCTCATATGAGAAGGGATGTTCAAAGGCATTGCTTTAAGTGTATAACTTGTTTAGAAGCTAAATCTAAGTCAATGCCTCATGGACTTTATACTCCTTTGAATGTTGCTTCCACCCCTTGGGAAGAGATAAGTATGGATTTTGTGCTAGGACTTCCTAAAACTTCTAGGGGTTGTAATTCTATCTTTGTGGTATTGGATAGATTTAGTAAAATGGCTCATTTTATACCTTGCCACAAAGTAGATGATGCAAGCAACATTGCAAAGTTATTCTTTAGAGATGTGGTCAAACTTCATGGGTTACCTAAAGTAATAGTTTCGGATAGAGATACAAAATTTCTTAGTCACTTTTGGAGGACCTTATGGTCTAGATTAGGGACTAAGTTATCTTTTTCTACTACTTGTCATCCTCAAACAGATGGTCAAACTGAAGTAGTCAATAGATCTCTTTCCACTTTACTAAGGGTAATTCTTAAAGGAAATCACAAATCTTGGGATGAGTACCTACCTCATGTTGAGTTTGCATACAATAGAGTAGTTCATGGAACTACTAAATTGTCTCCTTTTGAGGTTGTCTATGGTTTTAACCCTTTAACTCCTATGGATTTAATACCCCTTCCAAGTTCTATTGATTTTGTTCATCAAGATGGGGTATCTAAATCTAAGTTTATCAAAGAATTACATCAAAGGGTTAGAAATCAAATTCAACAACAAAATCAGAAATATGCCAAGCAACATAATAAGGGCAAGAAAGAGTTAATCTTCAATGAAGGCGATTTAGTTTGGGTTCATCTTAGAAAGGACAGATTTCCTCAACTAATAAAATCCAAACTCAATCCTAGAGGAGATGGACCTTTTAGAGTCATAAGGAGGATTAATAACAATGCATATCAACTTGATCTTCCTCCTGAATATAGTGTTCATGCTACCTTCAATGTATCTGACCTTAAACCTTTTGCAGGTTATGAGATTGAAGATGAAAATCCTATGGATTTGAGGACAAATCCCTCTCAAGAGGGAGGGGATGATACAAGAAGGCCTAACACCATAGGACCTATCACAAGAGGGATGATCAAGAAGCTTCAAGATGAGCACTCTCCCAAAGGTCAAGTACTCTTTGCTATTTTTGGATGGAAGATTGGAGACCAAGAAGATGTTGTCAAAGTACCAAAACATGGAGAAGGGTAAAAGAGTCATTTCCACAAAGGAGGGGGGGGTGAGCTTAGCAAGCAAGGGGCTGCAACATAAAAGCTAATTCATCACGTGGCCACATGCTTAATTGCATTTTTCTCACATGTTTCATATGCTATGACCGGTAGAATTAGATCCACTTTTCACGGATCATGCTTATCACACACGGCCAAGGGGTTACATCTATAAAACCCACCATGGCAGCACCTTGTATGCACTTTTGAATGATATGAGAATACTCTGCTGAAATGTCCAGCCTCTTCTTGAATTCAGAAGTCCTCCCCATGCTTAACTTCTCCAATGCAACTTCCTTCCTTGAGTGGAAGGCCGTCTGAGTTGTATCCCCTCATCAAAGCACTGCATTCATTCCAACAGCCACTTCTCACACCATCCTCCACTGCCAGGCTTCATTCTTCATCCACTGAAGTTGATCAACCGAACTGCATTTGATCCTGCATCGGCTGCAGCTGCCTTTGTCACATTCCATTGAGTTTTCAGCTTCCACTTGCATTTTCCAGTGTCCAAATCTCACGGATATGTTGCATAGCTCAAGGATGGAGCTATCACCTAGTCTCCCCTAGTAATTAGAAGTGCAAGTATCACAGAAGCAAAATACAATTGATCGTCCTACCCCCTGTCCCTAGGTGGTATTTGTTAATCAAGGAATTCCTTATCAGTTCATGACTTCCCCGTACGTCCCCGTATCGACAAAGGCAAACATCTATTTATCAAATGAGTTAAATGATAATGGCATAGAGCATAGATAAAGAACCCAACAATTGATAATAACAGCATATGCAAGCATATGAATAAAACAAGAATTTTAATATAAGAGAGTTTCAAAAGATTACATTGTTCGCCAACAACAAAGGGTTTAGTTCACCATTGACGTGGTGAAACTAGATGAAATACAATGGAAGAATGGAAAAGCAAACCCTAGATATGATAAATTGAAGCCTAAGCATCCAAGAAATCTTCTCCAAGGAGTGTAAAATAGCTCTGGACGTCCTCTTCTGCGAAAAGAATACTCTAAGGGTCACAGTGGGGCTATTTATAATGCATAAAAGTAACAGAATTTAAGCCCAAGCCCAACACTGTACCGCTCAGCGGTCCCCCAGGTGAAAAACAGTAAAAAATAGGCAAAAATGGCGCTTAACACCTCCGCTCGGCGTCCAAAACTGTCGCTCAGCGGTTTGGTCAACATTCTGGTCAACTGGTTGACTTTCCTGGTTGACTTTTCAGTTTGACTGGTTGACTTTTCTGGATTCTGGTTGACTTTTCTGCACCGCAACCATTTGATACTTCAACCTTTCTTTCAATTCATTTCAAAAAACCTACGAAATCAAGGGAAACCAAGCATAAAACCAAGAAAACCAACTTTGACTCTCTTATTCTCTAACTTAATCAAAATGCATGATTTCAAGCTAATTTTAAGTCATAGAGGTTGTGTTTGATATCAAATTAATGTATAAAAATAACGGTTTTCCAACCGTTATCAGTAAGCTAAACTATAGAATCTATGTATACAAGTCTAAACAGTAACTAAACTAACCTATAAATACTATGAAACAATGATAAAAGAAGACTTGAAATAAACTGGATATGAAAACAAATGATGTATGAAATCAAGAAAATGAAAGATATATACACATAACAGAGCCAAATGAAAGAATGGAAAATTTCATTATCTAAGCTAATGTATCTAATCTCTATTCATAGGAAAACCAAAAATCAAAGAATCAGAGTAAGAAGTATTATCAACTAAAACTGAAATCAACAACTAAATGATCTATGCAGATTTAAAATAGTACCAAATCAAATTATCATATGTGTAAATCAATTACCAGAGATATTGAAAATCAATTACCATCATAGGGTCTTAAAGTTCATTTTCAGAACTTAACAGTCAATAATCATCACTCAGTTCATTAATACCACAATGAATCTAAATTTAATTCATGCTTCTAATCAATATCAGAGATGGAATCTATTCTAAATGCAATGGAAACCTACAATCTACTCTAAAACATATAAAATCCTAATTAAAATGAACTGAAAAAAGCAAAAATATGATTCACAATTTTTTTCTTCATTAGACTCATCTCCAACTCAAGAAGACATCTCGGTCAGTCATGCTCAGTGTCGAGTCATGTAATTCAATAAGGAATTTTAACTATATGGAGTCACAAAGTCCAAATCAGATTTTATACAAAATAAAACAATTGACAGAAATCACAAGCAGAGAACAATCTCAACAGGAGAATTGATTTCATAGGTGAATGCACATTGGAGTGAATAAAGAATGCTTAGAGTTCTCAAGAAGACATCCTGTTAATGTGCATCCCATTACAAGGTATTCTAGGTCATATTTCAGAACCTAAATTGACTTTTTCAACTAAATTATCCAACCAATGTTCATTTGGCTATTCATTAATCTAAAATTGACAATCAAATGCAAGGAAGCATAGAACAAAATTGAATTCAAAATAGAACTGAAATCATAAACCAAAACCAGAATAAAAGCATTGAAATTGAAACTTTATTGAAAGTAAAATGAAAGATACAAAAATCTGTACCAGAAACTGTTAAAAAAGAACCGCGGATTATTACTGATCCTTGATCCTCTTCAACAAAATCTAGAATCAAAGAATTCTAAACTACGAAAGCGATAAACCTAGGCTACTTTCTATTCTACTCTGTCTCTATGCAAAACTGTAAAAGAGTCTCTCTGTGTGTCTATAGGTTTACAAAAAGCCCCTTTTTATAGGGTTCATCAGCAAAGAGGAAAAAGGGAATGGGAATAAAACTTTTTGACGCTTCATGCTTCCCATCGGACGGTTCTCCCTTTCTTCCTCGCGCTCCACAACTCTCAGCCCTCCGATCAACTTAAGCTTCTCACCGATCAATATTCGTCACGTGCACGAGCTTCGTCTTCATTGAGCTTTTGATCGGTGACACGAGCATTGGGAACTTTTTCCCTCTTCCTTCGCCCTCTCTCCGCAGCTCCAGTCATCCTCTAGGTAAGTGGCCCTTGAGCCCTAAAGCTCCATTTTCTCTTGTTTTCTCACTCGAGCCAACTCTAGCTTCTAGGAGTTTCTTCTCTTTCAAACCAACAGCAGTGCCAAGTGGATTGTGAGAAAATAACCCCCAAGGAAAGCAGTCCTCTTAAAACGACATTGTTCCACTTAGATGCAGGGAGGCCCAAATCCAACGGCCTAATGCTACTGCTTAGGTTCAACTAGCCCAAAGAAGTGTTGTAGTGCTAAAATTATGCCAGCCAAATGCAATTTTTCAGTAGACACTTAATCAACCCAATTTTATGTGTTGGGCCAAAGTTGTGCAGTAGCTTTCAAATATCCAGTACTTGGTAGTGTTGAGTGACTGACAAGTGTACCAGATTGTAGGAAGTAATATAAAAGTATAAGACCAAGTATCGTTTTCCCAAGAGACTCACGACACTAAACAATTATGCTTGTGCTTAACAATTTAAGATTGAAAACAAATTGTTGGTGTTTAAATGCAATTGCAGAAAAATAAACATGAATGCAGTTTGATCAATTGAGGATAAGCACAAAAGTGAATGGATGATGTTGAGAATATGAGATGAATATGTTGTTGGGGTTAGATTTCACCTAGTTTACTCTCATGTATATAAGAATTCTTCTTCTTCATTAATGTCAACGTCACTCGCTAAATTACTTAAAACTCGATCCCTCGGCGAAGAAAGATTGTCCTTAATTACTAGGTCATAATCCTTTGCATCCCTAATAATTAATTCTGCAATAAGATTAGGAGCTTCAGACGACCAAAACTCATACCCCCACCCCTGAGAAATACTACTTTTGGGAATAAATCTCAAGAACCTAAATTGTAAGATACCTCCCGATACTCATGTAAATCATACATCATGCTATGAATGAGTTAAACATAGCAAGCATTGATCACAAAAGAATTACCCTAGTGATTAATGAAAGAAGCATATATTATTATGAATCAATTCAAATACACGAGAGTTCACAGGGTTACATCATCCCCCAATCAACAAATAGAATTACAATGGAATGAAAAGAGATAGAAAAACCTTAGGAAGAGAAGAGGAGAGCTCTGGTATCCCCAAATCTACCCCCAAGGGGCGAAACGCGTCTTTCTGTGCTTATGCTATGAAGAGATACCAACCATAGGACGTTCAGGTCTTTAAATAGGGCAAAAAAATAACAGAAAATGGGTCCAAGCCCATAACGCTGGCGCTCAGCGCCCTAAGTGGGGCACCTAGGCGTGTTGCGGCACAAATTCTGGCGCTCAGCGCCCCTGAAAGGGTGCCTAGGCGTGGTGCTGCAAATTCTGGCACTCAGCACCCCTGAAAGGGCACTCAAGCTTTGGACAACAACTTGGCTGGGCTAAGAAGAAAATTAGTTTTTTCGGACAACAAAATCCTTGAGTTAAGAGAGTCATTCATGATTTCATCATTCAAACACAACCTGTCTTTCCAAGAACCATCTTCACTTATTCCCAACTTTCCCTTGCATTGAGCTTTTCTTTTCTTTCTTTTCATTTTTCTTTTCTTTTGCTTTTGCTCTTCATTTGCTCACTGCTTAGCTCAATGCTTTTTCTTTCTATTTCTTTTTTATTTTCAAATTTCCCAGCAACCCCAAACTTGAACATTCATCAATACCCCACAAATGTTCTCAACTTAACTCAAGGTAAAGATTTTCAAAAAGGGTTTTTAAATCAGGCTTAAGGCTCAAGGTTCAAAGGTTAGAACATATTGTTCTCTTTTTATTGGGCTAAAATCATATGTAGGCTAAAAAGGGATAAAATTAGATGGCCTGGATCATATGAAACCTACAAGCAAGTAGTTCAATCCCAGAAAATTTGGGCAAAATCATTAATGCTTTCAAAGTAATAACAATTATTCACAGTTGAAAATAGAATGGGTTAGTTTCAACACCAAGAGGGGGGGGTGAATTGGTTAAACACAAAAATCAGAGTCTTTTAAAATTTTTTGGTAAAGGGATGAGCTTTCAAAAGTTTCTTGAATCGCAAGAAAAAATATTTTTAAAGTGCAGCGGAAATAGTTGACTATGTGAAAAGTAAAGTCGACTTTGAAATGAAAAAGTGCAGGGATAAAGAATTCAAACGCAGGTTTTTATACTGGTTTGGCTAAACTGCGTACATCCAGTGTCCTTCCAATCCCAGGAAGTAAATGCACTATAATGATCAGGGTTTTTACAACAAGGTTTCTATAGCGACCTCCATGTCAAAATATAAAACACCCCTCTAACCCTCTAACCAAAATATAGGAATATAAACACAAAGAACAGCAACAAGATATCCCCTCTCCTGCAGTCTTTAATCACTTTGAACCATCCTCAAAGTCCCAGAACACAACACGTCCTCTTCCTGTAGTCACAACAAGACAACCACAATCTTCACAAGATTGAGAGAAACAGTTGATCACGTATCAAACACCTCAATGTGCAGGTTGATCAATCAGTCTATGCACACACAAAATTTTGCTCGTCAAACAACTCCCAAAGAATGATCACTTCGGTCTTCTTGATGAGTTCTTTGAGCTTTGGCACTTTCTACAAGAGATCACAAATCTAAAAAGAATCAATTAACTCGTTAGAATCACAAAAGTCTCTGTAGAAATCAAATTTGCGTCTATATATAGTTTTTCACAAAAATGACGTTCCTAAGTTGACTTTGCTACTAATGAAGTTGATTATACACAGACAGTTTTAACAACCAGTAGTAATCAAACCAACTAAATTGATTTCGCATTTAATACAATTGACTCACAATAAATGCTTTGTCAAAGATATAAAATATAGCGGTAAGACATCACAAGCATTAACATATTTTCAAAACATAACTAACTAAGTCGAGTAGCCTGCTCTTGGGACAAATCGGCAATTGTACTGAGTCACACAAGTAATATAAAATGGTAAGACCAAGTATCGTATCCCAGAAGACTCTCGACGCTAGACAGTCGTATGATAACAGGATTAATTAAGACTTAAATAAAAAGAGATCATTGGTTTTTAATGCGAAAACAGAAAATTAAATATGAATGCAATTGATCAATAGCAAAGGAGCACAGAGATGAATGAATGTTGATTAATATGAGATGAATAAGTTGTTGGGGTTAGATTTCGCCAAGTTTCCTCTCATGTATGTAAGAATTCTTCTTTATGCATTAATGCTAATGTCACTCACTAAATTACCTAAACTCGATCTCTCGACGAATAAGCCTGTTCCAAATTACCAGTTCATGCAATTCCTAGCATTCCTAGTAATAAGATGTGAAGATCAAGAGCATAAAGACGATTGATAACAGTTCAAAAACTGTTATTTTCATACTTAAAATTTGACATTAAACACACCCTTTATGACTTAGAATTAGCTTGAAATCATGTAATTTGCTTAAGTTAGAGAATAAGAGAGTCAAAGTTGATTTTCTTGGTTTTATGCTTGGTTTTCCCATGATTTGGCAGGATTTATCAGGAATTGAATGAAGGAAATTGAAGAAGACAAAAGTTGGACTTAAGAGAAGGTAGAAAAGTGAAGAAAAGAAGAGTCGCAGCTATCGCCGGGCGGTGAAGCCACCGCTGGGCGGTGTACTTTCCAGAGAACTCTTTGATAGATGCTCAAGCGCCACCGCTAGAGGTGAATTGGAGTGACGACCATACCGTCGGGCGATGAAGCCACCGCCGGGCAGTGGAATCTTCAGGGAACTCTCTGGCCAACGCTCAGGCGGCAGCGTTGAGGGGTGATACCAAGTGTTGAACATACCGCCGGGCGGTGAAGCCACCGCCGGGCGGTGGACTATTGGGATTAAGGTACAATAGAAAGTGGCATTAACATTGATAAAGAAGTAGAATTGAGTAGAATTTGTAAATATATGAGAGTGGATTAGGATGAAATTATAAACCCCAACAACACAACTCATCCATATCATCCAACTGTGTTATCTTTATGGTCAATTGATCAAATCTTTGCATGTGCATGTTTAATTTTCGTTTTTGTATAAAAAACCCTAATTTTCGTTTTCTCAAGTCTTAATAGATCAAGATATCACATGAACGTTTAGGCCTAAGAGTCTCTAGGGAAACGATACTCGGACTTACTGTTTATTATTACTTGATATGATTCGGTACACTTGTCGGACCCTTAACAAGTTTTTGGCGCCATTCTTGGGGACTTGTGGTTTAACTATTCTAGTAGTGTGATTATTGATTAATTTTGACTTTATTTTTGTTTTTGTTTTCTTTTTGTTTTAATTTTATATAAAACTTCTTTTTAGGGTTTTGTTTCTTGTGTATGCAGGAGAAAATTCATACTAGGAGCAAGAAAAATCAACAACTTCTTCTTGAAGGCTTAAGTGAAACTCGAAGGAGAGGGAAGGTTCGAAGATCATCTAGAGATTTATTCGCTTCTCTTGAGAGATTGTTGCAACCCTCACCAGAAGAATCCAACCAAAGTACAGAAGAGATGGCTGAGGAGGAAGCTCCTAGGAGACGCACTCTGGCGGATGTTATTAAACTTAGCTTGTGGTGAAGATTAATGGTGTGCCGGATGAAGCAATTAAACTTAGCTTGTTTCCTTTCTCATTGGGAGGCAATGCTAAACTATGGTTGAATTCTTTTCCGGAGGATAGCTTTACAACATGGGAGGCTGTGGTGTCCAAATTCTTGAATAAATACTTTCAAGCAAGGCATGGAAGAAACCCTAGGCCAGGCGTGGGACAAACATAAAAGTTTGCTGAGAAAGACACTTGTGCATGACTTTGATGACACAACTATAGTTCTCACTTTCCTTGGAGGTCTTGGAACTCAGACCAAAATGATGTTAGATGCCTCAGTTGGAGGTAATATAAAGTGCAAGACTGCAGAGGAAGCCTATGAGTTGATAGAAAGCATGGTAGCTAATGATAGTGAAACTCATACTGAAAGGGGCGTACAACTGCAACATATATGAATGAATTCATCTTCTTCATTAATGTTAATGCAAACTTTCTAGTCTACCCTAAACCCGATCTCTCGGCGAAAAGAGCCTATCACTAATTACTAGTTTACCATCTCTAGTCTCCCTAAGTAATTAGCAATGCAATATATTACAGAACCAAATACAATTGATCGTCCTACCCCTATCTCTAGGCAATATTGCTTAATCAAGAGAATTCCCCAGATCGTGATTTGTAGATATCTCATGATACCAATCTTAGGGAGAGAAGAGGAGAGTTGTCACTACCTCCAAATCCACTGACCCTAAGAGTGCGATATCTCCTCATGATATTCATAATTCATAAGATTTATGCCAAATATGAATAAATCATAAAAAGAATTTGAGCAAAGAAGAATATCTCTAACAATTAATGGAAGAATCATATATATTCAAGAACAATTCAAATACAAGAGAGTTTAGAGGTTACATCTTTCCCCAACAACAAATAAGATTAGTTCTCCATCGTCATCGAAAAACTAGGTGAACAATGGAATGAAAGATATAAAAACCCTAAAAGGAGAAAAAGAGAGATGTCACCATCTCCAAATCTACCCCCAAAGGGGTGAAAAGTGTGTTTCTCTGCCTAAGCCATCAAAAGATACAAACCCTAAGACGTTCTGGCCTTTAAATAGGGCATAAAATTAACAAAAAACAAGTCCAAGCCCAAACAGATCATAAAAATAACAGAAAACAGGTCCAAGCCCATGTCCCCAGCACTTAGTGCTCAAAAACGGCGCTTAGTGGTTTGCCTCACTGGCGCTCTGCACCCAAAACTACCGCTCAACGCTCTGGTCAACACTCTGGTCAACTGGTTGACTTTTCTAGTTGACAGGTTGACTTTTCTGGTTGACTGGTTGACTTTTCTGCATTCTATTTGACTTTTTTGGACTGCAACCCTTGGTACTTCAACCCTTCTTTCAAATCATTCCAAAAACCTACAAAATCAAGGGAATTTATTGATTAAATCGTAAAACATGTCCTCAACTCTCTTATTCACAAAACTAAAGAAAAATCATGATTCCAAGCAAGTTTCTAAGTCAACAAGGGTGCATTTGATATCAAAATTAAGTATGAAAATAACGGTTTTTCAACCGTTATCATGTCTCACAGGTGCAACAACAACTATGTGACCATTGTGGTGGTGACCATATAAATGGTCAATGTGCTTATCTAGAAAAGGCCCAAGAAGAAGCAAATTTCATGGGCAATCCATTTCAATAGCCATCACCATTATGGCAGCAAGTATCTGCTTTGACTGAAAGAATTAGCAGTTTTAAGGAGAAGTTTGACAAATTTATGAAGGTGTATGACTCCAAAGTTAAAAGTGATGAAGCTACTTTCAGAGATATGTAGATGCAGATTGGTCATCTAGCTAAAAAGCTGGAGGACAAAGAGAAAAATCAATTTGGGGCTAATACTGAGGTTAGCCCTGAAGAAGATTTTACAAGGTTGTGGTGAGTATGGTTGAGGAAAGAGTGGAAAAAGAAAGTGTTGAGTTAGAAAAAAAAGAGGAAAAAGAAAAAAATTGTGAGGGTGAGGTAGAAAATGAAGAAGAGAAGAGGGGAGAGAAAAAAATTGAAAAAGAGAAAAAATTTGAGAAAGATGAGATAGTTCTTCCTTACCAAAGGGGAAAAAGAGAGAAGAGAGAAAGTGTGAGCGATTTAGAGAAATCTTCAATCAAATGGAGATTACAATACCATTGACTGAAATACTTCAACAAATTCCTGTTTATGCAAGACGTATAAAGCAGTATCTTGGAGAAAAGATAAATCTTAAGGAGAAAGTTATTGCTGAACAGGAAGGTTGCAATGACTCTTTAAAGAAAGAACTGTTGAGATTGTTGACAACAAAATATCTATATCACTCTAGTATTTTATGATGACAACTCATTTTTAATAACACAGGTATTGCAATGTGTTACATGTTCTAATCTTTAATATTGATTATTATCTTGATGAACATGTTTGTATGAAATCTGATATATGAATGCGTATTCACTATTCTGATATATGTTGTTGAGATTGTTGACAACACAATTTCTATATCAATCTGTTTTTTAATGATGACAACACATTGCTTAATAACAAGCACATGTTGTTGCTGCATTACATGTTCTTATGCTGATTGATTCTGATATCTGTTGAACATGTTTCTGTATTGTGTTACATGTTCCTGTGTTGCTTGATTGATATATATTTAGAATGTGTTTACATGCTTTATGTGCTATGTGCTATGCATCACTTCATATGTTTTACTGCACATGTTTTATTTAAACCCCTGGCAAGTGTACCAGATCGTATCAAGTAATAATAATTGGTAAACCCAATATCGTTCTTCCCAAAGGACTCTTAAGGCCTCATCTTTCGTGTAAACTAATCGTTTAGGACTTGACTAAAAGAAAATAATTGTAATGGTTTAAATGCAAAACAAAAATAAACATGCAAATGCAAGAATTCAATTGACGAAGAGAAACTATGGATGAATGAGGTTGTTGGGGTTTACAATTTCATCTTATCCACTCTCATATATCTACTCTTCTTATTCACTTTGCTTATTTATCATATTGCCATGCAAACTTTCTTGGTCTACCCTTAACCCAATCCCTTGGTGAAAAGAGCCTATTACTAATTACCGGCTTGCTATCCCTAGCCTCCCCTAGTAACTAATAATGCATAATGAGCGGAAGCAAAATACAATTGATCGTCCTACCCCTATCCCTAGGCGGTATTAACATAATCAAGGAATTCTCCCCAGTTCATGACATTATTGTATGTCCCCGTATCAATAAAGATAAACATCTACCAAATGAGTTAAACTGTAGAAGCATTAAGCAAATGTAAAGAACCCAACAATTGATAAATTAAGCATATGCAAGCATATAAAGTAAAGAAGAATTTCAATATATGAGAGTTTCAAAAGATTACATTGTTCCCCAACAACTAAGGGTTTAGTTCACCATAATCATGGTGAAACTAGATGAACTAAATGGAAGAATGGAAAAGCAAACCCTAGAATTGATAAAGTGGAGCCTAAGCATCCAAGAAATCTCCTCCAAAGGTGTAAAGCTACTGTGGACTTTGTTCTCTGTCACAAGAATTACATTTGGATTCGCACTAGGGCTATATATAAGCCAAAAAGATAACAGAAAGATCTCAAAATCCAAAATATAAAAACAGACAACCGCGCAGGCGCCTAAATTGGCCGCTCAGCGGTTTTCCTCAACACACGCCACCGCCCAGGCGCCTAAAATGACCGCTGAGCGGTTTTCCTCTTGTCGCTCTGGACGCTCAGCGTCACCGCCTGGGCGCCAGACAACATCTTTTCCTTGCACTAGGACGCTCATCGGTGGATTTTACCGCTGAGCGATTCACAGACTCTTCTTTTCTTCCTTTTTCTCCTTCATTCCTGAGTCTATGACCTTCCTACTTCATTGCAATCTTCAATTTTCATCAAAAACCTTGCAACTTCATATAAACAGGCATAATATCTCTAAAAACAACTTTTGACTCTCATGTAACACAACTTAGGAGTTTTACTTGATTCTAAGCTCATTTTAAGCTACAAAGGGTGTGTTTTAATATCAAATTTATGCATGAAAATAATGGTTTTGAGACCGTTATCAGTTTTAAAGCTGAAAATCACAAGCACTTTTATGAACTTATTCTTGTGCGACAAAGTAATAGTACAGTCGACTACATTACTAATGGATTCGACTTTGCTAAAATCTTTGTATAGACTTTGAGAACCAGTGCTATGTGTTATTTTGAGAAGAGAAGAATTTCAAAATGTTTTACATGTTGATAGTCTAATATGTGTGCTACACATTCGACTTTATCTGTTGTTTGATTTGGATTTCTGTTATGCTCTTGTACTCTAACGACTATATTTTTGAAAGTTAGTTGAGTATTGATGACTTAGTCAGCTATATTAAATGTGTTTTGTTTTTGGTTGATTGAAAGCTGCTATGTTGACTGATCTGTTATAACTGTCATAATGCAGTCGACTGAATTAGTAGCGTATTCGACTGAGAAATCATCTGACTAACAGAAATCTATAAATAGACTTAACACGAGTTTGTTAAGAATAATTTTGATGAACTGACATTTTCATAATTCTGTTTCAGATTTCTCTTAGCTCCAAGAATTCTCCAAGAAGACGGTGGTGATCTTTCTTGAAAGAGATTCAAAGAGGAGATTATACTGCGCATTCATTGAAGACTGCTGGTTTATGACCTGTTGATTGCAGGGGATAGTGCACTTTGAGGATTGTTCAAAGTGGTGTTGGCAGATTGCAGAAGAGGGGATTCTTATTGCAAGTCTTGTTGGTTTATTGCCTATATTTTGGTTTTGGGTTAGAGAGGAGATTTATATTTTTGACGTGGAGGTCTTCTATAGATTCCTTGTTGTAAAAACCGCAACCATTATAGTGCATTTGCTTCCTGGGTTGGAAGGACACCGGATGTAGGCATTGTTGGACGAACTAGTATAAAAACCTGTGTTTGCATTTGTCTATCCCTTATCTTTTACATTATAGTCGACTTTATTCTTTACGCAGTCAAGTACGTATTTTCCGATGCCTACATATTCTGATTGCTTACATTTCAAGAAAGTTTAAAAATCCTTAGACTTTAATTTCAAGATTGCGAAAAGAACTTATTTTGGAAACAACACCAATTCACCCCGCCTCTTGGTGAAGAAAGAAGCCAACCTGTTTTCCAACAATTTGCAACAGAGCTGGTTTTCATAAGATATTTGAAAAATAGTCGACTATGTTTTTCTCTTATTCGACTATACACCTGGGGATTGCTTCTGTTTCTCATTCAAAAAGAACTTATGATTTTAAAATTGATCTTGTATCTGCACCTTGCAACATGAAGTTAAAGTCTATAACTGATGGTTTCTATGAATCTTTTGAAACAGGAAACTTGGAATGCAAGGCAACCCGAAATGAAGAATCGTGTCCAGAAATGCAAAAATCAATCCTGTTAGACAACAAATTTACAAAGTTTCTGAAAAAGGCAAACAAATAAAGTTATCCTGTTTATGTCAAGAAGGCCAAGAATAAAGAAGAAGTGATTATGATGGCAAAATCCAGAATTATCAAACCTGATCTGAAACAACAACTCAAAAGTTCTACGTGGTATCTCGACAGTGGTTGTTCGAGACACATGACTGGAGATCCTACAAAGTTCTCAGATATTTCTTACAAAGCCATTGGTCACGTCACGTATGGTGATAACAACAAAGGGAAAATCATTGGTATAGGTAAAATAAAAACTCCTTCATCTTATGAAATTAAAAATGTCGTACTTGTTGAAGGGTTAAAGCACAATCTACTTAGCATCAGCCAACTATGCGACAAAGGATTAATGATCACCTTCGAGCCCGAATACTGTTTGATCAGCAACGGGACAACCAATGAGTTACTACCTTTGGGAAAAAGAGTGAACAACATCTATATAATCGACTTCACAAACAACTCATTCGACTCAGTTGTATGTCTAATGACTAAAGAAGAAGATGCTTGGCTATGGCACAAGAGACTCGCTCACATCAGCATGATTCAACTAAACAAACTCGTCTCCAAGAAACTTATAAATGGTTTGCCCAAGATTCGGTTTACAGCTGACAGATTATGTGATGCATGCCAAAAGGGAAAGTTGACCAAACAAACTTTCAAGAGTAAAAGAGAGATGTCAACCAAGAAACCTCTACAGTTACTTCACATGGACCTATTCGGACCATCAAAAATAAAGACTCTCGGAGGAAACTCATACGGACTAGACATTGTAGATGATTATTCGAGGTACACTTGGACCTACTTCATTGCAGCCAAAAATGACACATTTAAAGTTTTCAAGCGATTTGCTGCTGTTGTTCAAAATGAGATAGATCTCAAGATTAAGGCTATCAGAAGTGATCATGGAGGAGAATTTCAAAACAAAGAATTTGATGATTATCTTGCGAAAATGGGAATTACTCATAACTTCTCAGCACCTAGAACTCGACAGCAAAATGGAGTTGTTGAAAGGAAAAACATAGCTCTTGAGGAATTGGCGAGATCTATGCTGAATGACAGAGACATGCCAAAGTACTTCTGGGTAGATGTTGTAAGTACTGCATGCTATGTGTTAAACAGAACTATTATAAGGTCTATATTAAAGCTTACTCCATATGAATTGCTAAGAGGAAGAAAGCCAAATATTTCACACTTGAGAATCTTTCGAAGCAAATGCTTTGTACTGAATAATGGCAAAGAAAATCTTGGAAAGTTTGACTCTAAAGAAGATAAGGCTATTTTCATAGGATATTCTTTAAACAGCAAAGCTTACCGTGTCTACAACAGAAGGACCATAAATGTTGAAGAATCCATTCATGTCGCATTTGATGAGTTCATCATGGCTCCAAAGTACACAGAACAAGTCAGGGATTCTGCTGAAGAAGATATAAATTCAAATGAGGAAGAAGAGTTGTTTGAAGAATCCATTGAAAAAGAACATAAAACTGAAGAGAGTGACAAGGAATCTGATACTGAACAAGTCGACTCTCCAAGAACAGAAGCGACTAAAGAATGGAGAGTGCCAAGAAATGTCTCTACAGAAAATGTTATTGGTGATATCTCAAGAGGAGTATCTACAAGAAGGAAATTGAATCAATTATATATGAATGTTGCGTATGTATCGAAAATTGAGCCTAAGAAAGTTGAGGAAGCATTGAATGATGAAAATTGGATGATGGCTATGCAAGAAGAGTTGAACCAATTCAGACGAAATAATGTATGGGAACTCACACCTACAAGACCTGAGCTACAAGTTATAGGTACGGAATGGGTGTTTCGAAACAAAGTGGATGATTCCGGTGAAATCATTAAGAACAAGGCAAGGTTAGTTGCCAAAGGCTACTGTTAGGAAGAAGGAATCGACTATGATGAGACGTATGCTCCTGTAGCCAGATTGGAAGCAATAAAGATACTTCTTACTATTGCATCTACAATGAAATTCAAACTGTATCAGATGGATGTGAAAAGCGCTTTCTTAAATGGATATATTAAGGAAGAAGTTTATCTTGAACAGCCTCCAGGATTTAAAGACTTTGAAAATCCTGATCATGTCTACAAACTGAGAAAAGATTTATATGGGTTAAAGAAAGCTCCAAGATCATGGTATGAACGTTTAAGTGAATTTCTTATAAGAAAAGGTTTCTCTAGAGGAAAATTTGACTCAACTCTGTTTATCAAGAGTTCTTGTGAGGAAAAACTATATGTTCAAATCTATGTTGATGATAAAATTTTTAGTTCAACTAATCCTATATTGTGCAGAGAGTTTTCAAAAATTATGCAGGAAGAATTCGAAATGTCCATGAGGGGAGAATTAACATACTTTCTCGGTTTACAAGTCAAGCAAACCAAAGAAAGAATTTTCATCCATCAATCCAAATACTACAATGACCTGCTGAAAAAGTTTAAAATGCTGGACTGCAAAGATGTAGCAGCTCCTATGGCAACCAACTGTTATTTGGATCTTGATGAGGCTGAAAAGAATGTTGATCAGAAAATGTACCGAGGTATGATTGGCTCTCAATTGTATCTTACTGCTAGTAGGCTTGACATAATGATAGTGTATGTCTCTATGCTAGGTTTCAATCTCCTCCTAAAGAATCACATCTAACTGCTGTAAAAAGAATTTTGAAATACCTCAAAGGTACCAAAGGCCTAGGACTATGGTATCCAAATGACAAAAAAAATTTTCTAACTGGCTACAGTGATTCTGATTTTGGAGGTTGCAAACTAGAAAGAAAAAGCACTAGTGACACATGTCACTTACTTGGATCGTCATTGATCTCTTGGCATTCAAAGAAACAAGCATGTGTGGCTTTATCTACCACAGAAGCTGAGTACATAGCAGTTGGAAGCTGTTGTGCACAATCTCTTTGGATAAAGAGTCAATTAGAGGATTATGGTATAAAACTAGACAACATACCTCTAAAATGTGATAGTACTAGTGCTATAAAATTGACAAAGAATCCTATTTTACATTCTAAAACTAAGCACATTGAAATAAGGCATCATTTCATTCGAGATGTAAATTGATTTAATTTGACTTGTCTGTATATATTTTGTTTTGTTTTTGTTTTTTTTATGTAAAAGTGCTACTAGGGTTTGTGTTTCTTGTGCATGCAGGAGACTAGACATACTAGGAGCAAGAAAAATACGCCACCTCTTCTTGAAGGCTTAAGTGATAAAAAGGGAAGAAGAGTCAGACACCCATCTAGGGATTTGTTTCCTTCTCCTGACAGAATATTATTACCTTCACCAGAACAAAGAGCAGAGGAGATGGTAGCCGAGCAACCTCCTCCAAGACGCACTCTAGCGGATCAATCTAATGTTGTTGGCCCTTTCCACTTCAACAGCATAGCCATGCCAACTAACAATACAACCAACATGGTGATGAATCCTGCATTAATCCATCTGGTACAAAGCAACCAATTTCACGGTTTGTCTAATGAGAATCCGTATGATCATTTGACAACATTTAGTGAAATTTGCAATACTTTGAAGATGATTGGAGTGTCAGATGAACGAGTAAAGCTTAGCTTGTTTCCATTCTCATTGGGAGGCAATGCTAAGACATGGTTACATTCCTTTCCAGAAGGAACATTCACTACGTGGGAAACTGTGGCAACCAAATTTGTCAATAAATATTTTCCACAGTCCAATGTCACCTAGGAAAGGTTGGAAATATCATCATTTAAACAGGGCATGGAAGAAACTCTCGGGCAAGCATGGGATAGGTTTAAAGGCTTATTGAGGAAGACGCCAGTTCATGGGTTTGACAAGACAACGTTAGTTCTTGCTTACCTAGGAGGCCTGAATACATAGTCAAAGATGATGTTGGATGCCTCAGCAGGAGGTGACATAAAGAGAAAGACTAAGGATGAAGCCTATGACTTGATTGAGAGTATGGCTGTGAATGAGCAGGAAACTTACAGTGAAAGGGGCGTACCAGTGCAGAAGAAGGGAGTTTTGCATTTGCCTATAGATGATGCTATGCTAGCTCAGAATCATCTTCTAACTCAAAAGCTAGACAATTTGACGAAGATTCTCTCACAACTTCCAAAGGAAATTAGGAATGTCTCCCAAGCTCAGCAACTTTGTGATTTCTGTGGTGGTGACCATATAAATGGTCAATGTGCTATGACGAGGAGATGCAATAGGAGGCAAATTATATGGGGAACCAGTTCCAGTATAAGCAGGGGAATTTCAACCATGGAAACTCTAGCCAAGGTTGGAAAAACCATCCTAGTATTGGGCAAACTCAGAATAACCCATCTGGGCAAACAGGAGGCTTCCGACCGCAGCAACCATCACCCTTGTGGCAACAGGTTAATCATTTGACAGAGACTGTCAGAAGCCTTAATGACAGATTTGATAAATTTTTGAAGGTTTATGAGTCTCAACATGCAAGTGACCAAGCCAGTTTCAGATCTTTGGAGATGCAAATTGGTCAACTGTCAAAGAGGGTGGAAACTACAAAGAAAAACCAATTTAGGGCTAATATTGATGTTAACCCTAAAGAGGAGTGCAAGGTTATTGTAACAAGGAGCAAAAGAAAATCAGAAGAGGAAGTTATTGAGGTAGAAAGTAGTGAGGAGGAAGATGAAGAGATGAGTGAAAGTGATGAGATTAAGAATGGTGAGGAAGAGAAAGAAGAGGAGAGGTTTGAACCAAGTGACTGAGGTGCCTTAAGTGATTAAGCAGATTCCTGTGTACTCTGAAAGAATAAAATATTATCTTGGAGATGTGATAGATCATGATGAAGAGGAACATGAACCTGTTATTAAACCTCAGAAGAAAAATCATCCGCCCAAGATAAAGGATCCAGGATGTTTGACTCTTCCATGTGTTGTGAATGATATTGATGTAGGAGGAGCTATGATAGATTCTGGATCTAGCATTAATATGATGCCTAAGCGCTTCTTGAAGGAAATTGGAGGGCTAGTGTTAAAATCGTCTAATCTTAATGTGACGGTGGCGGATGGGTCCACTAAATAGTCGCTTGGTATAGTGGAGAATGTGATTGTGCGTGTTGAGCAGTTAGAATTCTTGGTGGACTTTATAGTCGTGGGAATGGAAAATGATGAGAGGATTCCAGTGATTCTTGGAAGACCATTCATGACGACTTCAAAGATGCTTATTAGTGTCTATGATGGAAGAATCATGATGAGAGATAAAGAGAATGTGCTGTTGTATGGCTCTCAAGAAAATAATGTTAGAGTTAAAAAGATAGCCAAACATAAAAAGTCCAGAAGGGAAGCTGCATTCGAAGATAGCACAATAGGTACTAATACTATTAGTTGTAATGTTTTACAGGTACCTAAAGATGAAGAGGTTGATAAAGGAGGAATAATCCACTCAGTAAGATTCAAGAATAGAAAGTGGATTGTGAACAAGATTAAAGAAGGTGGAGTGGTGGAGATTAGAAGACCATACATTAAAGCCATCAGAAGAGTGGATAGAAGGCAGCTGATGAGTTGAAAAGATAGACCCCAATCGGGATGGGAAGACATGATGTTATTTTATTGAATCCCACTTATTGTAAAACATTTTTAGTTTTAGGTTTATTTTATTTTGGACATATAATTCTTTGGATTTTTAAACATTTTTGGGTAGCATCTACTGAAGGATGCTAAAATTTTGTGTATCTACTGAAGGATACACAGGTAACTACACCTACTGAAAGGTGTTGGAGGCACTTACTGATGAGTGCTAGAAGGTTTGGGTGAGGCTCGTGACGTTAAACAAGCGCTACCTGGGAGGCAAACTAGTTGATTATTTCTGTTTTTAACTCTGTGCTAACTACATTGTATGTTTGAATGTTGCATTTAAGACGGGAAAGGTATATAATTGAAAAATTGAAGGGTGAAATCAAGTGCTACATGGGTGGATTACATAAAAGCAAGCAAAAAAGAGGGAGAAAAATTAAACGCCCACCGCTGAGCGGTCCATTTGACCGCTGAGCGGCGGCGGCGCAGATTTCCCTTGAGCTTTTAAAAGCTCAGCGGTTTTGGGGATTCTGCACTTTTGAAACTCCTCTGTAAAGCTCGCTCAAGCGTTCTCTGTAAACCCTAGCACCCAATTTTCACTTTCAAAGTCTTTCCAGAGAAATTTCCCCACTTTTCTCATCACCCATTCACAAAAATCTCATTTTTCTACCATTCTCTTGTCAAAAGTTTGGGGTTTTTGTTGAGGGTTCTGCATTGGAGAGGCATTCATCATCACTTAAGAAGAAGTTTAGCAAGCATCTAAGATCTCCACTCAAGTAAGTTGTGCAATTTCATTCCTAGGGTTTCTAATTGAAATTTGATGAAGAACATGTGTAAGAACATGATAAATTAGGGCTTTTGATTTTTATGCATGATTTGATGAAATAGAAACTGTTTGAACCGATTGATTTGCATGAAATTGGTCTGGAATGGTAAAATTGGTGTTAGAGTGAAGATTAGGACCTTTGAAAGTGGGTTTTTGAAAAACCCTCATCGAAACCACTAAGCGGTCTGCTTGACCGCTGAGCGGAATTCATCAGGTTTGGGTTTTGTTTTTTTTATGCTTGGACGCTGAGGGGCCCTGTTTTTCCCTCAGTGCTGGACTATGCATGGTTTGGAATATAATTGATGATTTACTAACCTCTAATGATGAATTTCTATGATGCTATTGAATTTATTTGATACAGAAATGTCATCCTCAAGGAGAGTGAAGATCGTGGGCAACAAGAGAAAGGAGCCAGAAAGGCCAAGAAGATTTTATTCTTCTCGGTTTCTTTCTAGGAAGCATGAGGAGCATTATGTGACTGTACAGGAGAGGCGTTTATTGATGGAAAGGAAGGCCATGTATATTCCAGACATAGCTCCTGAGTTTGAATTGGAGATCGAGAGGAGAGGCTGGGAGAGATTGACCACTTATCCTACACCAGCTAGCATTAAGCTGGTGAAGGAACTTTATGCGAACGCCTTTCCCAGAGGAGAAGTTTCAGCTGGGAGGTACATGAGCTATGTGAGGGGGCAGATCATCAGATATGACCCCGACACCATGAACAACTTTCTGGGTACATAGTGGCAAGGAGAGCAGTGTAGGTATGTTGCTCTTACAAGGGAGTACAGGGATTATGAGGTCATCGAGAGGGTGATGTGTATCCCTGGGAGACACTTTCAGAGGAACCCTAATGGAGCACCAATCAACATCATTAGGGTGGACTGGACTCCCCCGCGAAGTACTGGATGACATTCACTCATGCCAACATACAGCCATGCTCCCATGTCTCCGACATCACTATGCATCGGATTCTCTTCATCTATTGCATGTTGAGGCAGATGGATGTTAATGTTGGTCAGGTCATCGCCAACGAGATTCAGGGCTATGCTACCACTGTGAGTAGTAGGACACCGCTGGGACATCCATCCCTGATTACGTACCTGTGTCAGCAGACTGGGGTGGGCACTGTAGTTCCACCTTATGAGAGACCGAGAAGGGCTATTGATGCCTCCTATTATTGTCAGATTTGTGGAGGTGACGAACCAGCCGGAGCAGTTCCTAGGAGACGTTTTGGGAGAGCAGCAGTTGAGCAGGAAGATGCACCTACAGATGCACCGGCACAGCACGCTGAGCCTTTCCAGATGAGCGACATGTATATGTCTATGATGGAGGCTAGGAGGAGTCTCTTCGTAGAGGGTCTGGAGTAGTTGGAGCACCAGACAGAGATGATGATGACTAGGAGGATGATGATTTTGAGGATGCACAAGCTGGGGATGAGTATGACTCTGATGGGGACATGGATTGATAGGGCATCTACTGATGGATGCCAGTACTTAGATAGGGATTTTTCTTTTTCCTTTGTACTTTGGATTTGTAGAATAGGTTGATTTTTTTTTATGTGTCTATGCTTGGCTTGTACATTGATTCTGATGATGGTTTGATATGATGTTACTGCATGATGAGTTTTCTCAAATGATGATTGGATGTGGATGATGATTGAGTTTGTGTTGCATGCTGATATACAGGTGAATGATTCATTAGCTTTGTGAACAAATGTGTGATGATGATTTATGATTGTGGTTATGATGCTAAGCAGGGTGTATGAATGATGTTTGAGAAAAGCATAACTGTGTGAGGTTTTGAGCTCCAGAGTATTCATTGATATATGTGCTATTCATATGGAAGCATGAATGATATTGCCTGAATCTTTATGATTGATTGAATTTCATGTTTATGTCATATGATCAAGGCCATTTTTGGAAGCCATTCTTAGCCAAATATTAACCTAAAGAAAATAGAACCATGTGTTTTATCCTTTTTGAACCCTAGCCTTGAAAACAGGATGAAAACCCTTGTTTTGAAAATTTTTACCTTGAGTTGGGTTGAGAATAATTGTATATATTGCCAAAGTTCAAGTTTGGGATTGTGGGGGAAATTGAAAGGCAAAAGAAAGGCATTGAGCTCAAGTGTTGAATGAAAAAAAAATTGCATGAAAAGAGAAGAAAGAAAAAGCATGAAAGATGAGCCTAATGTAAAGAGAAAAAGGTAAGAAGTTGGGAATAAGTAAGATTGGTGAAAAAGATAGTTTGTGCTTGAACTTTGGACGCTAAAATGACTCTTTTCACTCAAGGATTTTGTGTTCCAGAAAAACAAATTTTTCTTGTTAACCCAGCCTCATTATAAGCCTTGGAAAAGTCCTTATGATGATATTTGTATGTGAGAATGTTGATTGTAGTAGATGAAGGGCAATTTGGTTTTACGTGATATGTGAATAGCAAAGGGAGGGAGAGACCTCTTAAACACTTGAGTGATTGAGTGAGACACTTGCTTAGTGAGAATTGATAGATTCTATGTTTACATTTGTGCTTAATGGATTGATCATTCATAAATCAAATATCTGTTGGAAAATATGTGATCATGTGAACTAAGTTAAATTGAAAGCATGCATGCATCTTGATAAGATTCCATTGAAAATCTGAATTGAGTAACTCTTGTTGTGAGAAAAATAAATCTTGGAAATGTTGAATTATTTTGATGAAAAAGTGGAAAGCCAAGTTCTGTTTTATTTGCTTGAGGACAAACAAAGTTTTAAGTTTATGGTTGTGATAACGGTTGGAAAACCGTTATTTTTATACTTAAATTTGATATTAAAACACACCCTTTATGGCTTAGAATGAGCTTAGGACTCAAGTAAAACACTTAGTTGAGTCACATGAGAGTCAAAAGTTATTTTTTGAGATATTATGCTAGTTTTGCATTGTTTTGCAGGGTTTTGATGAGAATTGAAGATGGAAGTAAAGAAGGGAGGACTTAGACTCATGAAAGAAGGAGAAAAAGGATGAAAAGAAGAGTCAAGTGCACCGCTCAGCGCCAATTCTAGCGCTGAGCACCAGTTTCGTGGGTAAAGTCACTGCTTCTCCCTTGAGCGGCACCGTTGAGCCTCCTGTGCGATTAGAAGGCCACCGTTGAGCGGCGTATTGGACCGTTGAGTGGTTTTGCGATTAGAGGTAAACCGCTGAGCGGCCAAATTAAGCGTTGAGCGTCCATCAGATGGGCTTGGGCTTAAATTCTGTTACTTTTATGCGCTATAAATAGCCCCAGTGCGATTCTCAAAGTATTCTTTTGACAGGCAGAGACATCCAAAGCTGTTTTACACTCCTTGGAGGCGGTTCCTTGGATGTTTAGGCTCCAATCTACCAAATTTAGGGTTTATTCTTCCATTCTTTCATTTAATTCCATCTAGTTCACCATGTCTATGATGAACTAGACCCTTTGTTGTTGGGGAACAATGTAATCTTTTGAAACTCTTTTATATTGAAATTCTTGTTTTATTCATATGCTTGCATATGCCTATATTATCAATTGTTGGGTTTCTTACCTTTGCTTAATGCTTTTATCGTTTAACTCATTCGGTAAATGTTGTTTGCCTTTATTGATACGGAGACGTACAATAATGTCATGAACTAGGGTAATTCCTTGATTAAGCTAATACCGCCTAAAGATAGGGGTAGGACGATCAATTTTATTTTGCTTCCGTTTATCATGCATTATTAGTTACTAGGGGAGGCTAGAGATAGCAAGCCAGTAATTAGTAATAGGCTCTATTCGCCAAGAGATTGGGTTTAGGGTAGACCAAGAAAGTTTGCATGACAATATGATAAATAGGAGAATTAAATAAGAAGAGTAGATATAAAAGGGTGGATAAGATGAAATTGTAAACGCCAACAACTTCATTCATCCATAGTTTCTTCTAGCCAACTGATTCACTGCATTTTGCATGTTTATTTTCGTCTTGCATTCAAAAGCCTAAATTTAATTATTTTCTTAAGTCTTATGCGATCTCTTTACATGAAAGTTAAGGCCTAAGAGTCCTTTGGGAGAATGATATTTGGTCTTACCATCTATTATTACTTGATACGATCTGGTACACTTGCAAGGGGTTTAATTCTTACATTCTCTCATGGGTCATTTTACCTGGTAGACTGGTTCATGACAGAATAACTACTGAAGATGTGTTCCTACTGCATGCTATCATCAATAAAATTCCAACTAATTGGATAAAAGTGATCAAGAATCATATGAAGAAAGTTGTGTTATAAATTCCTACTACCTACCATATGTTGTTGATAACGGTCTAAAAACCGTTATTTTCATGCTTAAATTGATATTAAAATACACCCTTTCTGGCTTAGAATGAGCTTAGAATTAAGTAAAACACTTATGTTGAGTCATTTAAGAGTCAAAAGCTATTTTTAGAGATATTATGCTTGTTTTGCATTGTTTTGTAGGGTTTTGATGAGAAAGCCTATCCTTAATTACTAGGTTATATAATCCTTTGCATCCCTAATAATTAATTCTGCAATAAGATTAAGAGCTTCAGAAGACCAAAACTCATACCCCCACCCCTGAGAATTACTACTTTTGGGAATAAATCTCAAGAACCTAAATTGTAAGATACCTCCCGATACTTATGCAAATCATACATCATGCTATGAATGAGTTAAACATAGCAAGCATTGATCACAGAAGAATTACCCTAGTGATTAATGAAAGAAGCATATATTATTATGAATCAATTCAAATACACGAGAGTTCACAGGGTTACATCATCCCCCACTCAACAAATAGAATTACAATGGAATGAAAAGAGATAGAAAAACCTTAGGAAGAGAAGAGGAGAGCTATGGTATCTCCAAATCTACCCCCAAGGGGCGAAACGCGTCTTTCTGTGCTTATGCTATCAAGAGATACCAACCATAGGACGTCCAGGTCTTTAAATAGGGCAGAAAAATAACAGAAAACGGGTCCAAGCCCATAACGTCGGCGCTCAGCGCCCTAAGTGGGGCGCCCGGGCGTGCTGCGGTACAAATTCTGGCGCTCAGCGCCCCTGAAAGGGCACCCAAGCTTTGGACAACAACTTCTGGCGCTTAGCCCCCCTAAAAGGGGCGCTCAGCTTGGACAACTTTTTTCAGCACTGCGTTGTTTACTCTTTTTTCTGCAATTCTACTTGCTCTTTGAGTTTCGACTCCTTCATACTTTAACTCCTCTTCCAAATCACTCCATTAGCCTACAAAATTAAGGGAATTTAGTAATAAAATCATTAAGTATAAAGTCAATTCTCTTATTGACAAAACTAAAGCAAAAACATGAGTTAAAGCAAGTTTCTAAGTAAAAAAGGGTGCATTTAGTATCAAAATTGAATCACAGATAACAGTATATTCAACCGTTATCACAACCCCAAACTTGAAACTTTGCTTTTTATCAAGCAAAATATAACTTGGCTTACATAAAATAGATATACTACAATGGTCTAACACATTAAAAAACATTTTTCTTTAAGACAAGTATATCAATCATGTATGCTCATCATAGAAAGATCAGTTAAGAAATAATGTTGTCTTAGCCAATTAAGCTTCAGTTATGGTGCTCACATAACAATGAATACAAAACAGATGCAAAAAGATGAGTGATCAACAACCAAGCGAAGATGTAATCATAAATTCAAAGAACTACTCCTCACCAAGGAAAGTGTTTCACTCAAGCACTCAAAAGTGTATCACTCAAGCACTCAAAAGTGTATCACTCAAACTCAAAGGTGTATAGTGAAGTGTCGGTGTCTCTTTCACTCTACTATCACAATGTCACATAAATTAACTTAGCCCTTCATTTAACCACAATCAAACATACTCATAAGCAAGTTTTCATCACAAGATCTTTTCTGGACTTGTAACTTGGCTGGGCTAAGAAGAAAATTGGTTTTTTCGGACAACAAAATCCATGAGTTAAGAGAGTCATTCATGATTTCATCATTCAAACATAACCTCTCTTTCCAAGAACGATCTTCACTTATTCCCAACTTTCCCTTGCATTGAGCTTTTCTTTTCCTTCTTTTCATTTTTCTTTTCTTTTGCTTTTGCTTTTCATTTGCTCACTGCTTAGCTCAATGCTTTTTCTTTCTATTTCTCTTTTATTTTGAAATTTCCCAGCAACCCCAAACTTGAACCTTCATCAATACCCCACAAATGTTCTCAAGTTAACTCAAGGTAAAGATTTTCAAAAAGGGTTTTTAAATCATGCTTAAGGCTCAAGGTTCAAAGGTTAGAACATATTGTTCTCTTTTTATTGGGCTAAAATCATATGTAGGCTAAAAAGGGATAAAATTAGATGGCCTTGATCATATGAAACCTACAAGCAAGTAGTTCAATCCCAGAAAATTTGGGCAAAATCATTAACGCTTTCAAAGTAATAGCAATTATTCACAGTTGAAAATAGAATGACTTAGTTTCAACACCAAGAGGGGAGGGGGGGGGGGTATCAGAGACTTTTAAAAAATTTTTCGTAAAGGGATGAACTTTCAAAAGTTTCTTGAATCGCAAGAAAAAAGATTTTTAAAGTGCAGCGGAAATAGTTGACTATGTGAAAAGTAAAGTCGACTTTGAAATGTAAAAGTGCAGGGATAAAGAATTCAAATGCAGGTTTTTATGCTGGTTCGGCCAAACTGCGTACATCCAATGTCCTTCCAATCCCAGGAAGTAAATGCACTATAATGATTAAGGTTTTTACAACAAGGTTTCTATAGCGACCTCCACGTCAAAATATAAAATACCCCTATAACATAACCAAAATATAGGCATATACACACAAAGAACAACAACAAGATATCCCCTCTCCTGCAGTCTTTAATCAAAGTCCCAGAACACAGCACGTCCTCTTCCTGTAGTTACAACAGGACAGCCACAATCTTCACAAGATTGAGAGAAATAGTTGATCATGTATCAAACACCTCAATGTGCAGGTTTATCAATCAGTCTATTCACACATAGAATCTTGCTCGTCAAGCAAATCCCAAAGAATGATCACTTCGGTCTTCTTGATGAGTTCTTGGAGCTTTGGCACTTTCTACAAGAGATCACAAATCTAAAAAGAATCAATTAACTCGTTAGAATCATAAAAGTCTCTGTAGAAATCAAATTTGCGTCTATATATAGTTTTTCACAAAAATGACGTTCCTAAGTTGACTTTGCTACTAATGAAGTTGATTATACACAGACAGTTATAACAACTAGTAGTAGTCAAACCAACTAAATTGATTTTTCATTTAATACAATTGACTCACAATAAATGCTTTGTCAAAGATATAAAATATAGTTGTTAGACATCACAAGCATTAACATATTTTCAAAACATAACTAACTAAGTCGAGTAGCCTGCTGTGGGGACAAATCGGCAACTGTACTAAGTCACATAAGTAATATAAAATGGTAAGACCAAGTATCGTATCCCAGAAGACTCTCGATGCTAGACAGTCGTGTGATAATAAGATTAATTAAGACTTAAATAAAAAGAGATCATTGGTTTTTAATGCGAAAACAGAAAATTAAATATGAATGCAATTGATCAATAGCAAAGGAGCACAGAGATGAACGAATGTTGATTAATATGAGATGAATATGTTGTTGAGGTTAGATTTCGCCAAGTTCCCTCTCATGTATGTAAGAATTCTTCTTTATGCATTAATGCTAACGTCACTCACTAAATTACCTAAACCCGATCCCTCGACAAATAAGCCTGTTCCAAATTACCAGTTCATGCAATTCCTAGTATTCCTAGTAATAAGATGTGAAGATCAAGAGCTTAAAGATGACTGATAACAGTTCAAAAACTGTTTTTTTCATACTTAAATTTGACATTAAACACACCCTTTATGACTTAGAATTAGCTTGAAATCATGAAATTTGCTTAAGTTAGAGAATAAGAGAGTCAAAGTTGATTTTCTTGGTTTTATGCTTGGTTTTCCCATGATTTGGCAGGATTTATCAGGAATTGAATGAAGGAAATTGAAAAAGACAAAAGTTGGACTTAAGAGAAGGTAAAAAAGTGAAGAAAAGAAGAGTCGCAGCTATCGCCGGGCAGTGAAGCCACCACTGGGCGGTGTACTTTCCAGAGAACTCTTTGATAGACGCTCAAGCGCCACCATTGAGAGGTGAATTGGAGTGAGGATCATACCGCCGGGCGGTGGAATCTTCAGGGAACTCTCTGGCCAACGCTCAGGCGACAACGTTGAGGGGTGTACCAAGTGTCGAAGATACCGCCGGGCGATGGACTATTGGGCCTGGGCCAGTTTCTGCTTTGATTTAAGGAATTATAAATAGATTTGGACGACCTAGATGGTCTATCTTTTGGCAGATGGTCTATCTATTTTCATATAGTTTCACCATGATTATGGTGAACTAAACTCCTTTGTTGTTGGGGAAACGATGTAATCCTATTGAAACTCTCATATATTGAAATTCTTGCTTTATTCATATGCTTTCTTTTATCAATTGTTAGTGTTTTTCCTCCATTATATTTGCATGCTTTGTTTAAGACATTATTCAATAGCATAATCTTTGATTTTATATATATGGACACGTGTGGGTAGGTCTAGACATGAGGGAATTCTCTTGGTAGGAATATTACCTAGACATATGGATAAGAGGACCGATTGCCTTAAGCTTCTGTGCGAATTATGTAATGCATGATCAATTTCTAGGGAGACTAGACATAGTAAACTAGTAATTAGGAGTAGGCTCTTTTCACCAAGACATTGGGATTAAGGTACAATAGAAAGTGGCATTAACATTGATAAAGAAGTAGAATTGAGTAGAATTTTTAAATATATGAGAGTGGATTAGGATGAAATCATAAACCCCAACAACACAACTCATCCATATCATCCAACTGCGTTATCTTTATGGTCAATTGATCAAATCTTTGCATGTGCATGTTTAATTTTCGTTTTTGTATAAAAAAACCCTAATTTTTGTTTTCTCAAGCCTTAAAAGATCAATATATCACATGAATGTTTAGGCCTAAGAGTCTCTAGGGAAACGATATTCGGACTTACCGTTTATTATTACTTGATACGATTCGGTACACTTGTCGGACCCTTAACAAGTTTTTGGCGCCATTGCTGGGGACTTGTGGTTTAACTATTCTAGTAGTGTCATTATTGATTAATTTTGACTTGATTTTTGTTTTTTTTTATTTTTATATAAAAGTTCTTTTTAGGGTTTTGTTTCTTGTGTATGTAGGAGAAAATTCATACTAGGAGCAAGAAAAATCAACAACTTCTTCTTGAAGGCTTAAGTGAAACTCGAAGGAGAGGGAAGGTTCGAAGATCATCTAGAGATTTATTCGCTTCTCCTGAGAGATTGTTGTAACCCTCACCAGAAGAATCCAACCAAAGTACAAAAGAGATGGATGAGGAGGAAGCTCCTAGGAGACACACTCTGGCGGATGCAATTAAACTTAGCTTGTGGTGAAGATTAATGGTGTGCCGGATGAAGCAATTAAACTTAGCTTGTTTCCTTTCTCATTGGGAGACAATGCTAAACTGTGGTTGAATTCTTTTCCAGAGGATACCTTTACAACATGCGAGGTTGTGGTGTCCAAATTCTTGAATAAATACTTTCCACAATCGAAAAGCAACAAAGGTAAAATGTACTTCTTTCAGGCAAGGCATGGAAGAAACCCTAGGCCAGGCATGGGACAGATATAAAGGTTTGCTGAGAAAGACAATTGTGCATGACTTTGATGATACAACTATAGTTCTCACTTTCCTTGGAGGTCTTGGAACTCAAACAACACTGATGTTATGCCTCAGCTGGAGGTAATATAAAGTGCAAGACTGCGGAAGAAGCCTATGAGTGGATAGAAAGCATGACGGCTAATGATAGTGAAACTCATACTGAAAGGGGCGTACAACTACAACAAAATGGAGTTCATCAATTGCCTACTCAAGATGCCTTGCTTGCATAGAACAAGCTGATAACTCAACAATTGGAGAACCTGACAAAGACTCTTGCTCAATTTCCTAAAGAGCTAAAGAATGTCTTGTTAATCCCCTGGCAAGTGTACTAGATCGTATCAAGTAATAATAAAATGGTAAGTCCAACTATCATTTTTCCAAGAGACTCATGGCACTAAACTGTTGTGCTTTCGCTTAACCAATCAAGACTATAAGAACAATATTTTGGGGTTTTTGAATATAAAGTACGGAAAAATAAACATGAATGCAATTTGATCAATTGAGGTTAAACACAAAAGTGGATGGATGATTTTGATAATATGAGATGTGTTTGTTGCTAGGGTTCAGATTTCACCCAATCACCCTCATATATGCATGAATTCATCTTCTTCATTAATGTTGATGCAAATGTTTTAGTCTACTCTAAACCCGATCTCTCGGCAAAAAGAGCCTATCATTAATTACTAGTTTACCATCTCTAGTCTCCCAAAGTAATTAACAATGCAATATATTACAGAAGCAAATACAATTGATCGTCCTACCCCTATCTCTAGGCAGTATTGCTTAATCAAGAGAATTCCCTAAATCGTGATTTGTAGATATCTCATGATACCAATCTTAGGAAGAGAAGAGGAGAGTTGTCACTACCTCCAAATCCACCTACCCTAAGAGTGTGATATCTCCTCATGATATTCACAATTCATAAGATTTATGCCAAATATGAATAAATCATAACAAGCATTTGAGCAAAGAAGAATATCTCTAAAAATTAATGGAAGAAGCATATATATTCAAGAACAATTCAAATACAAGAGACTTTAGAGGTTACATCATTCCCCAACAACAAATAAGATTAGTTCTCCATCGTCATGGAAAAACTAGGTGAATAATGGAATGAAAGAGATAAAAACCCTAAAAGGAGAAAAAGAGAGTTGTCACCATCTCCAAATGTACTCACAAAGGGGTGAAAAGTGTGTTTCTCTACCTAAGCCATCAAAAGATACAAACCCTAAGACGTTTTGGCCTATAAATAAGGCATAAAAGTAACAGAAAACAAGTCCTAGCCCAAACAGATCATAAAAATAACAGAAAACAGGTCCAAGCCCGCGTCCCCAGCGCTCAACGCTCAAAAACGGCGTTCAGCAGTTTGCCTCACTGGCGCTCAGCGCCCAAAACTGCCGCTAAACGCTCTGGTCAACATTTTGGTCAACTGGTTGACTTTTCTGGTTGATAGGTTGACTTTTCTGGTTGACTGGTTGACTTTTCTGCATTCTATTTGACTTTTCTGCACTGCAACCCTTAGTACTTCAACCCTTCTTTCAAATCATTCCAAAAACCTACAAAATTAAGGGAATTTATTGATAAAATCATAAAGCATGTCCTCAACTCTCTTATTCACAAAACTAAAGAAAAATCATGATTCCAAGCAAGTTTCTAAGTCAGCAAGGGTGCATTTGATATCAAAATTAAGTATGAAAATAACGCTTTTTGAACCGTTATCACAACCCCAAACTTGAAACTTTTCTTGTCCTCAAGCAAGCAAGATGAAACTTAATCTTCCACCAATCATCACAATGGTTCAACATATTCGAAAACCTTTCTTTCCAGATAAGTAATCACTCAAATCAGCTCATCAATATAATTTTGTCAAGATGTGCACATGCTTTTGATTCAAATTACTCATCATGGTGTTCACACAATCACATAATCTTCCAACAGATGCTATTCTCATGAATGATTAATTAGCTAAGCATAGATATAATCATGAATTCATGGAATCAATCCTTACCAGATAAAGTGTTACACTCAAGCACTCAAAAGTGTTTCACTCAAAGGTGTATAAAGGTCACTCCGTCCTTCTACTATCTACATGTCACATAGAACAAAATTGCCTTTCATTTACCACAATCAACATTCTCACACACATATGTCATCACAAGGACTTTTTCAAGTCTTATAATGTGGTTTGGGCTAACAAGAAAAATTGGTTTTTCTAAATCACAAAATCCTTGAGTTAAGAGAGCTATTCACACAATCATGGTTCAAGCATAAACTCTCTTTTTACCAATATTACTCATTCTCAACTTTCCCTTTTCTTCACATTGAGCTTTTATTTCATGCTTTGGTTTTTCTATCTTTTTCATCTTTTCTCATGCATTTTCTTTTCAACTCATAAGCTCAATGCCTAACTTTTCTTTTCTTTTTCAATTCTCCCAACAACCCCAAACTTGAACCTTTAACAATACCACAAAATATTTCTCAACTTAACTCAAGGCAAAGACTTTCAAAGCAAGGTTTTTATCCTGTTTAAGGCTTAGGTTCAAAAAGGGTAGAACATAAGATGTTCTTTTTCATATGGGACAAAACTTTTGGCTAGAAAAGGGCTTTTCAAAAACGGCCTTGATCATATGACACATGCATGCAATTCAATCAATCATAGAAACTTAGGCAAAATCATTCATGCTTCCAGTACATAGAAAATATATCAATAAGAACTCTGGAGGTAAAATACCTCACACAAGCTTATTCCAATCATTCAATCACATACCCTACTTAGCCTCATAATCACAATCACAAAACCACAATGCATCTGTTCACATAGCTTGTGAACCACCACTTGTATAACAACTTATAGTGCAATCTCAACTTCATCAATATCAAAGCATCATCAAGAAATACCCATCATGCAAAAATATCAATATCAAACCACTACATCAGATAAAGTGTCCAACCAAGTACATCAATCCTACATTACAGAAACAAATAAATACAAAAACAAAAGATAGAAAATCCTGTTCTAGTGCAGATAGCATCCATCAGTAAATGCTATCTCTTCTCCTCATCTCCTTCCTCCATAGCTCGAGCTTCAGCTGCTCCAACTCTTATTCCATCCTCTTGTTCCCCACAGTCTTGATCCTCTTTCCTGATGAGGATGCCATCCCTGCATCAAGTACAATTCACAAAACCACAAGAAATCTCATTAAATGTTAGTAGAACACACTTCCAAGGAATGAGGAGGAATCAACCCCAAATAGCTGTACTCTCACAAAACCCCAAACTTGGATGGAAAAATTGATAAAAATTAAGTTTCAAGAGAGAGGATGATAGGAGAAGTGTTGGGAAATCTTTGAAAGAATGTTTGAAACTGAAAGAGAAGTTATGGGTTTAGTAAAGAGTGCTTGGGTGAACCCGAGGGATAAAAAAAATCAAATAATCTTTTTAAAAGACATATACCCCTCAGCAACGCCACCGCCCAACGGTGAGTTCACCGCCCAGCGGTGTGCATGGTTTACACCCCTCTTTTTTTTCTATTTAAAATATTTTAACCCTTTAAACCTTCAAATTCAACTTTCAAAATTTAATTTTTATGCAATTCCCAATCACTTATCTCGTATATGCGACTAGAACAAGAATTAAAACATGCAAAAAATAAATCAATCAACTAGGTTGCCTGCCAGGTAGCGCTTGTTTAACGTCACGAGCCTGACCCAAAATCTTTCTGGCACCCATCAGGAGGTGCAAACCTTACCATCGCCCATCAGTAGGTGTACCTTCCTGGTATCCTTCAGTAGATACTCAATCTTCTAGCATCCCTCAGTAGATGTTATCCTAGTAGCGTTCATCAGTAAATGATGTCAGTGACATCCATCAGTAGATGTCTATTCATCATCCTCTTTTATAGCAACATCCATCAGTAGATGTTGTAAAAGCATCCATCAGTAGATGTTGTAAAAGCATCCATCAGTAGATGTTGTAAAAGCATCCATCACTGCTATCAGAAGCAACATTTAACCTAAAAAAACTCAAACAAAAAAAAATAAATCAAATCCACACCACGCAAATAATTCAATTAAAAAGAAAAAGTTAGAAACTCGGTTGCCTCCCAACAAGCGCTCTTTTAACGTCATTAGCTTGACCCGGTAAAGCCCAAACACCCATCAGTAGGTGTTGAAATATTCTGTTGGTGTTCTTCCTTCCTCCTTGACACCAACAACATCTCAAGAATTTTCTTGTCACCAACTCTAAGATCCTCAATCTTCAGAATTCTGTTTGCTTTGATAGTCTTGACAACCCATAACCTATTCAAATTTCACTTGGTGTGCCAGGTTTGGGATCATCAGTTTTCACATCAGGGTGTTGGTGAACCAGTTCTCCTTCCTTATCTGCCTCTTGATGATCTTGTGCTCTTGGTACAAAATTTTTATCGTGCATACACTGAAGAACACTGCACTAGAGCACAAAATTAGCTCAAAAAATAAAAACAGTAAAAAATATTATTTTATTTTGATTTTTGTTTTTTTTTAAATAAAAAAGAAAAATAAAAACTGAAAAAGTTATATTATTTTTTTTAAAGATAGAAGAATAAAAACAGAAAGATAAAAACATAAAGATATTTTTATTATTGTAGTTATTTTTTTATTTTATTTTATTTTAAATAAAAACAGAAAAATAAAAACAGAAAAAGGAATTTTATTTATTTATTTTTATTTTCGTTTATTTTAAATAAATATAGAAAAACAGAAAGATAGATAAAAAGAAAGATAGAAAGTCTAATCAGTTAAGAATCACACACATAGAATAATTATACCATGAGTTCCCAGCAACGGCGCCAAAAACTTGTTAATCCCCTGGCAAGTGTACCAGATCGTATCAAGTAATAATAAAATGGTAAGTCCAACTATCGTTTTCCCAAGAGACTCATGGCACTAAATTGTTGTGCTTTTTCTTAACCAATCAAGACTACAAGAACAATATTTTGGGGGTTTTGAATATAAATTACGGAAAAATAAACATGAATGCAATTTGATCAATTGAGGTTAAAGACAAAAGTGGATGGATGATGTTGATAATATGATGTGTTTGTTGCTAGTGTTTGATAATCATGAATTCATCTTCTTCATTAATGTTAATGCAAACTTTCTAGTCTACTCTAAACCCGATCTCTCGACGACAAGAGCCTATCACTAATTACTAGTTTACCATCTCTAGTCTCCCTAAGTAATTAGCAATGCAATATATTACAGAAGCAAATACAATTGATCGTCCTACCCCTATCTCTAGGTAGTATTGCTTAATCAAGAGAATTCCCCAAATCGTGATTTGTAGATATCTCATGATACCAATCTTAGGAAGAGAAGAGGAGAGTTGTCACTACCTCCAAATCCACCTACCCTAAGAGTACGATATCTCCTCACGATATTCACAATTCATAAGATTTATGCCAAATATGAATAAATCATAACAAGCATTTGAGCAAAGAAGAATATCTCTAAAAATTAATGGAAGAAGCATATATATTTAGGAACAATTCAAATACAAGAGAGTTTAGAGGTTACATCATTCCCCAACAACAAATAAGATTAGTTCTCCATCGTCATGGAAAAACTAGGTGAACAATGGAATGAAAGAGATAAAAACCCTAAAAGGAGAAAAAGAGAGTTGTCACCATCTCCAAATCTACCCTCAAAGGGGTGAAAAGTAGGTTTCTATGCCTTAGCCATCAAAAGATACTAACCCTAAGACGTTTTGGCCTTTAAATAAGGCATAAAAGTAACAAAAAACAAGTCCTAGCCAAAACAGATCATAAAAATAACAGAAAACAGGTCCAAGCCTGCGTCCCCAGCGCTCATCGCTCAAAAACGGCGTTCAGCGGTTTGCCTCACTGGCGCTCAACGCCCAAAACTGCCGCTCAACGCTCTGCTCAACATTTTGGTCAACTGGTTGACTTTTCTGGTTGATATGTTGACTTTTCTGGTTGACTGGTTAACTTTTCTGCAATCTATTTAACTTTTCTGCACTGCAACCCTTGGTACTTCAACCCTTCTTTCAAATCATTCCAAAAACCTACAAAATCAAGGGAATTTATTGATAAAATCATAAAACATGTCCTCAAGTCTCTTATTCACAAAGCTAAAGAAAAATCATGATTCCAAGCAAGTTTTTAAGTCAACAAGGGTGCATTTGATATCAAAATTAAGTATGAAAATAACGGTTTTTCATGTCTCACAGGTGCAAGAACAACTCTGTGACCGTTGTGGTGGTAACCATATCAATGGTCAATGTGCATATCCAGAAAAGGCCCAAGAAGAAGCAAATTTCATGGGCAATCAATTTCAATACCGCTAGGGTAATTTCAATCAAGGTAATTACAACGAAGGTTGGAAAAATCACCCAAGCATTGGGCAAAGTCAAAATAGTAAAGCTGGACAAGTAGGAGGCCAATTCAACTAACCACAACAGCAGTCACCATTATGGCAACAAGTATCTGCTTTGACTGAAAGAATTAGCAATTTTGAGGAGAATTTTGACAAATTTATGAAGGTGTATGACTGCAAAGTTAAAAGTGATGAAGCTACTTTCAGAGATATGTAGATGCAGATTGGTCATCTAGCCAAAAAGCTGGAGGATAAAGAGAAAAATCAATTTTGGGCTAATACTGAGGTTAGCCCTGAAGAAGATTATAAGGTTATGGTGAGTATGGTTGAGGAAAGAGTGGAAAAAGAAAGTGTTGAGTTAGAAAAAAAAGAGGAAAAAGAAGAAATTTGTGAGTGTGAGGTAGAAAAAGAAGCACTTTAGAGAAAAAGAAGCACTTTAGAGAAGAGGGGAGAGAAAAAAAATTGAAAAAGAGAAAAAAATTGAGAAAGATGAGATAGTTCTTCCTTACCAAAGGGGCAAAAGAGAGAAGAGAGAAAATGTGAGCGATTTAGAGAAATCTTCAATCAAATGGAGATTACTATACCGTTGACTGAAGCACTTCAACAAATTCCTTTTTATGCAAGACGTATAAAGTAGTATCTTGGCGAAAAGATAAATCTCGAGGAGAAAGTTATTGCTGAACAAGAAGGTTGCAATGACTCTTTAAAGAAAGAACTGTTGAGATTGTTGACAACACAATATCTATATCACTCTAGTTTTTGATGATGACAACACATTTTTAATAACACATGTATTGCAATGTGTTACATGTTCTAATCTTTAATATTGATTGTTATCTTGATGAACATGTTTGTATGAAATCTGATATATGAATGCATATCCACTATTCTGATATATGTTGTTGAGATTGTTGACAACACAATTTCTATATCAATCTGGTTTTTGATGATGACAACACATTGCTTAATAAAAAGCACATGTTGTTGCTGCATTACATGTTCTTATGTTGATTGATTGTGATATCTGTTGTTGGGGAACAATGTAATCTTTTGAAACTCTTTTATATTGAAATTATTGTTTTATTCATATGCTTGCATATGCCTATATTATGAATTGTTGGGTTTCTTACCTTTGCTTAATGCTTTTATCGTTTAACTCATTCGGTAAATGTTGTTTGTCTTTATTGATACGGAGACGTATAGTAATGTCATAAACTGGGGGAATTCCTTGATTAAGCTAATACTGCTCAGAGATAGGGGTAGGACGATGAATTGTGTTTTGCTTCCGTTTATCATGCATTATTAGTTACTAGGGGAGGCTAGAAATAGCACGCCAGTAATTTGTAATAGGTTTTATTCGCCAAGAGATTGGGTTTAGGGTAGACCAAAAAAGTTTGCATGACAATATGATAAATAGGCGAATTAAATAAGAAGAGTAGATATAAAAGGGTGGATAAGATGAAATTGTAAACCCCAACAACTCCATTCATCCATAGTTTCTTCTAGCCAACTGATTCACTACATTTTGCATGTTTATTTTCGTCTTGCATTCAAAAACCTAAATTTAATTCTTTTCTCAAGTCTTATGCGATCTCTTTACATGAAAGTTAAGGCCTAAGAGTCCTTTGGGAGAACGATATTTGGTCTTACCATCTATTATTACTTGATACGATCTGGTACACTTACCAGGGGTTTAACAAGTTTTTGGCACCGTTGCCGGGGACTCATGGTTTAACTTTTCAAGTAGTGTAAATTGATTTAATTTGACTTGTCTGTATATATATTTTGTTTTGTTTTTGTTTTTTTTTATATAAAAGTGCTACTAGGGTTTGTGTTTCTTATGCATGCAGGAGACTAGACATACTAGGAGCAAGAAAAACACACAACCTCTTCTTGAAGGCTTAAGTGATAAAAAGGGAAGGAGAGTCACACGCCCATCTAGGGATTTGTTTCCTTCTCCTGACAGAATATTATTACCTTCACCAGAACAAAGTGTAGAGGAGATGGCAGCCGAGCAACCTCCTCCAAGACACACTCTAGCGGATGAATCTAATGTTGTTGGCCCTTTCCACTTTAACAGCATAGCCATGCCAACTGACAATACAACCAACATGGTGATGAATCCTGCGTTAATCCATCTGGTACAAAGCAACCAATTTCACGGTTTGTCTAATGAGAATCCGTATGATCATTTGACAACATTTAGTTAAATTTGCAATACTGTGAAGATGATTGGAGTGTCAGATGAACGAGTAAAGCTTAGCTTGTTTCCATTCTCATTGGGAGGCAATGCTAAGACATGGTTAAATTCCTTTCCAGAAGGAACATTCACTACGTGGGAAACTGTGGCAACCAAATTTGCCAATAAATATTTTCCACAGTCCGAAGTCACCCAGGGAAGGTTGGAAATCTCATCATTTAAACAGGGCAAGGAAGAAACTCTCGGGCAAGCATGGGATAGGTTTAAAGGCTTATTGAGGAAGACTTCAATTCATGGGTTTGACAAGACAACGTTAGTTCTTGCTTACCTAGGAGGCCTGAATACACAGTCGAAGATGATGTTGGACGCCTCAGTAGGAGGTGACATAAAGAGAAAGACTAAGGATGAAGCCTATGACTTGATTGAGAGTATGGCTGTGAATGAGCAGGAAACTTACAGTGAAAGGGGCGTACCAGTGCAGAAGAAGGGAGTTTTGCATTTTCCTGTAGATGATGCTATGCTAGCTCAGAATCATCTTCTAACTCAAAAGCTAGACAATTTAATGAAGATTCTCTCACAACTTCCAAAGGAAATTAGGAATGTCTCCTAAGCTCATCAACTTTGTGATTTTTGTGGTGGTGACCATATAAATGGTCAATGTGCTATGCCAGAGGAGATGCAACAGGAGGCAAATTATATGGGGAACCAGTTCCAGTATAAGCAGGGGAATTTCAACCAAGGCAACTCTAGCCAAGGTTGGAAAAACCATCCTAGTATTGGGCAAACTAAGAATAACCCATCTGGGCAAACAGGACGCTTACGACCGCAGCAACAATCACCCTTGTGGCAACAGGTTAATCATTTGACAAAGACTGTCAGAAGCCTTAATGATAGATTTGATAAATTTTTGAAGGTTTATGAGTCACAAAATGCAAGTGACCAAGCCAGTTTCAGATCTTTGGAGATGCAAATTGGTCAACTGTCAAAGAGGGTGGAAACTAAAGAGGGAGGAGCCATGCTAGATTTTGGATCTAGCATTAATATGATGCCTAAGCGCTTCTTGAAGGAAATTGGAGGGCTAGTGTTAAAATCGTCTAATCTTAATGTGACGGTGGCGGATGGGTCCACTAAAAAGCCGCTTGGTATAGTGGAGAATGTGATTGTGCGTGTTGAGCAGTTAGAATTCTTGGTGGACTTTATAGTCGTGGGAATGGAGAATGATGAGAGGATTCCATTGATTCTTGGAAGACCTTTCATGGCGACTTTAAAGATGCTTATTAGTGTCTATGATGGAAGAATCATGATGAGAGATAAAGAGAATGTGTTGTTGTATGGCTCTCAAGAAAATAATGTTACAGTTAAAAAGAGAGCCAGACATAAAAAGTACAGAAGGGAAGCTGCATCCGAAGATAGCACAACAGGTACTAATACTGACAGTTGTAATGTTTTACAGGTACATAAAGATGAAGAGGTTGATAAAGGAGGAATAATCCACTCAGTAAGATTCAAGAATAGAAAGTGGATTGTGAACAAGATTAAAGAAGGTGGAGTGGTGGAGATTAGAAGACCATACACCAAAGCCATCAGAAGAGTGGATAGAAGGCAGCTGATGAGTTGGAAAGATACACCCCAACCAGGATGGGAAGATATGATGTTATTTTATTAAATCCCACTTATTGTAAAAGATTTTTAGTTTTAGGTTTATTTTATTTTGGACATATAATTCTCTAGATTTTTAACCATTTTTGGGTAGCATCTTGATCGGTGTCGCACCCCATGCAAATTTAATGTGCATTAAAGAATGAAGTATAGACTAGGAAGTGACTCATAGGTTGTCTCTCAAGGACTAAATGTGGTTTGAGAATTAGGTCAGACACGAAGTTGGGGGGGGGTTGTTGAAAATGTTGTGAATGCGGATAAACAAAATTAAAATACGGATGCAAATAGAAATGTAAACACAGATGTAAACATACATGGAAACAGAAATGTAAAAACGGAATCAAATACAGAATGAAAACGGTTGGTCATTAACTCAATCACTATGCTTCTTATCCTAGATTAACGACAAGTTCACACTACTTAATCCAAATCCAACACGAATCACCCAACTAAGCGAAGGCTAATTCGGTCTTCAGCATTGCAAACTAAGCGAATGCAATGCACATATTTAATCAATCATCCACCATATAGTCTAATCAACTAAGCGAAGATTTGACACCGATTAGGCAACTAAGCGTATACCCATAACAAGAACACAGTCAGATTTCATAGAGTGCCAAGCGGTGTAGAATAAACATAAAGAAAGTCAAATAAATCTCAAGGAAACAAAGCAATTTTATTAATGACCAACCCGACTAACCTAAGCTAACATGACAGTTAAATTATCACTACCAAACATACTAGACAACATGGAAGTAAGAGAAAACATTGAACTGAACACTACAGCAGATAAATATCCAAACACAATTAAAACTATTAAATTGCAATGCTTGAGTTAAAATATTAAATGAACAATGCAACTCGAAAGTAAAATTAAATGCTTAGTATGCGTGATAAATTAAAATGCAAGAAGTAAGCTTGTGAAGGTCTCCAAATAAAATCATCGGATGTGTTGTACTAAAGGACGCGTGCACCTAATTCTCCAATTGAAAATAAAATAAAACATTTTGCCACCTCTTGATCTCACCGTGCACAAGTCCCAAACTGAAATCACCGTGAATAAAAACCAAAATGAATGCACGCTGCTGACTTGTTAAAAGAAAGGAAATGGAATGAATCACCATGACAACATTAGACTAAAAATTAATCAACGATCTCCACACCTGCAGCCCCATGAATTAGCACCGTGTGTTTCTCATAGAAAGAAAAATGAATCAACGAGCTCCAAAATATATCTGTTACCAATGAGGAGCATTGGTAAATCTTAAAGAAATTAGTTTTGATGATGCTACAAGAAGTTTCACCTCAAGAAATGTTTAAAAGCACTTTTGTAGAATATAAGTGTAATAGGAAAGTCTTTAAATTTCGTAAAAACCTGTATTTTTACTGAAATAATCGATTATGAGAAGCAATAATCAATTATCATGAGTCTTTCTGGAATAATCGATTATCACTTCCAAATAATCGATTATCACATTTTGAAAAACCTGTAACGGACTTGAATAATCGATTATCACTTACAATAATCGATTATTAGTGGCAGTTGGGACTTGACCTTTGATATTCAGGGTAGTTGGATATATATTGGACTTCTGAAATTTTCAGAAGCAACTTTTTTTTGAACTCAGGCTTTGCAGAATACTGTTTGTCAGAGGAAGTTCTCAGAAGCTTGTTCAAAGTTCCCTTGCTTGGTCTCGTGAACAGGAGAGGCTCGCGTTTCGTGTGTCGATAGTCGGAGCAAGCTCTCTTCCAGTTAGCAAGGTGCTCTGCCTGGTCTCGTGAATAGGAGAAGCTCGCGAATTGTTGGTCGATTACCGGAGCGGTTCTCTTCGAGTTGGCAGAGTGTTCTTCTTCCGATTCGTTCGTCGGAGGAAGGTTTATTTTATCAGTTGTTATTCATTATATTTGTAATCTGTGAAACAAATTTTTAGTGGAACTGTTAATCACTTTTATAGTGATTAACGACTGGACGTAGATTCTGTTGAATCGAACCAGTATAAAAATTACTCGTGTGATTTTCTATTCCCTACACTCTTTATCTTTTACGTATATCAACTGTTCGACAAATTTTCCGAAAGAAAATTGATTTTCTAAAAAGGACCAAATTGATTTTAAAAAGGTGACCGAGCACGCTTTCCGCTTACTCTAAGTTTTATTCTGCTGCGTTTTACTCTTCAAACCATACCATTCCTGATACCAACAATATCTCAAAAATTTTCCCTGCAATTAAAAATGCAATTAATTAGCTCAGATAATTCAAATTAATTAAAATTAGAATTTCCGGTCAAATTAAGCACAATTAGTAAAAACAGAAAAATTTCGGACAATTAAGCATAATTTCCTGATTAATTCTAGCACAATAAACTAAGTGAAGTCGAGGAAATATTGACTCATCAAAATACACCACACTTAGTCTTTTGCACTCCTGGGCAAAATCAAGACGCAAATCAAAGAATAGTTCAGAAGACATTAGGGAAGTGACACAGACTCAACAAACAGAAAACAAACACTGAGAAGGACAGAAAATAGATTTACATAGTTCTCAAGAAATATGGACAAAGAAAAGGAAGTAGACAGTATCCAACAGAGAATCAAAGAAAGCAAATACTCATGAAGTCATCCAAGCAATTCCAAGCATGGCAAAATGATCAATCAGCTCAAGAGGTGAATCAAAAGTAACAGAACCTCACAGAGGCACACTATCAGTGTTTCTCTCAAGTGTCTAGGGTAAACAATGTCAACTCAATCCACTCAAGAAAGCAAGCAACAAACAGACTTGGCAAGCCTCTAATATCAACACTCAAAGCATATGCATGTTCAAATCAAAAGGTCTTTTATGGATGTAATGGGGCCAAGGATAAGGGAGGATAAATATGGATTAGAAGCTACAAACCAAAAGAAATAGAGGAGCAATGGAGAACGAGTGTAAACACAGTCAAATCACACCCAAAACCTCTAATTCAATCCTCTTCTTGACTTCATTATTCAAACAATTTTTTTTTCTCATTTTTCTATGTCTTTTTTTTCTTTTCTCATCCTGTCTCTTTTCTTTTCTCTCTTTTCAAAACACAACTGTAAGAGACAAGATACACAACATAATTACAAAAACAAAACAAGAAGAGGAAGCAACTAGCCAATTCATCAGAATCCCCAAGGAGACCACACTTATTCCCAAAACACTTCCAAAGCTCCAAAATTCCCTAAGGTTAAGGTAATCATGGTTTTTCACTTAGGGCTAGTGTATGAGCTTCAAAACAAAGAAATGGGGAAAGTATAGGCTCAACAGGGGTTATCAAAGGATCAAAACAGGGTAGGCTCATTTGGTTAGAGAGGCTCAACAAAAAAACTGTCTTTATCATTTCCAAACATACATATCAATCAAGAATCATCAACAAGAATCAAGCCAAGGCATATGTGCAAGCAATCAAGAGACATATCACACACAAGAAAGAACATAAAGTGGCTCAAATCTCACACAAGGTATTTTTGTCACAATCAATCACCTTCTGAAACATCATAATCACTTTCCAACAAAGAAAAGAAAGGATTTCAAACCAATCAGAGTATCAATGAAGTGTAAGACACATCTACAACCTAAACAAAGTCCAAAGATCACGAAAAACATGCAAAACTGTACACAAGACACAACAAAACTAACTAGAAAACAAAAAACATTTAACGCAGAAAACATAAACTAATCAAAGAAAAATCACAATCTCCCCCAATAGACCACACTTAAACTAGATTGTGTCCTCAATGTGTCACAAGCATAAGATCGCAATCATAACAACCAACAGATCATGGACAAGTGCAATAAAAGCGGGAAAGGGAGGAGAAGGGAAAAGAAAACTCCCCTGATCATGGTGGCAGTTGCCAATTTTGGACTTTCGGGGAGAGGTCTTCCACCATTGGATTCAGCAAGGAAGTCTTGAGGAAGAATTGCTTCATCCTCCAGATTTGATCGAGTAGGGAAATGTCCTCCACAGTTAGATCTAAGAAGAAGCGATTGTTGATGAGTGGGTTCAGCTAGTGCCTATTAATCTTCAAACTATTGTGTATACTGGCACCCTTATCTTCCACCGTGGGTGTGTGTTGGTCAAATTCATATGTACCTCCTGCAACATGGTTAGTGCAATGTGGTTCCACAGAAATAACATGAAGGGGTATCACACCTAATCCTAGTGTAACAGGCTGAACCTTAGATATACCCTCAGAACATGAATCAATTTCAAATGTAGAAACAATATCAACAATAGGCTCAGATTCATGTTCAGTGCATGGAGAATAAACATTCAAATGTGATAGAAAAAAGTGGTTCTCATCATGCAAAGAGGGAGAATGAAAATCAGGCTCATCAATAATACAGTCATCAACATACCTATCAATAGCATAATCATCAACAACAGAATCAATCATAGGTATGTTTACCTCCACTTCCCTGAAAATTGGTGAGTGGTGGAAGGTGAAACTGGTCTACCTGACTCAAAAGTGTTGCTCATACCTGCCTGGTCCTCAAAATTTTCATCAATCTCCTCAGGTGCAAGAGTAGGGACATAGGAGGGTGGGAAAGTAGGTGGCACAATACTAAGCTCATGAATATGATCCCCATCTCCTATGTGGATGGCACCAACATCATCTGGAAGCTAAATAGCCTGAAATGGTGATTCCTCTGAAACATAAGACTGTTCCTCAGTGAGCTGAGTGGCCATCTGCCCTAGCTGATCAGTCAAACTCTAAATGAAAGCTCTAGTCTCTTGCTGAAACTGAATCTTCTGCATGGCTATCTGCCTCAGTAACTCCTTCAATGTAGGCTCAGAAGTAGTGGAAAGATGAGGAGTTGCTTGGGCAGGCTCATGAAGTTGCAACTGCTGTTGTTGCTGGACTAGGGAAGGCAAACAAGCATTCTGGAATGGTGGTTCTTAATATTGATGCTGAGTAGGGTGGAATCTTTCCAAAAACAGATGCTTAAGATCTTCCTAATTGGCTTTGAGTTTTGGAGGAAGATAATAAGGCCATCCCCATGCTGCTTCTTCTACTGAATGTAGAAATGCCTTTAAGAAAATGCGATCATCAGGGACATGTGGAGGTTTCATTTCAGAGCAAATGCGTTGGAACCTCTCCAAATGTCTATGTGGGCATTCACCTGCAGAACCATAAAACCTACGTAGCAAATCTATCAATCCAGAGGTGAGAACGCAATGAACATCATCCTCACTAAGTGAAGCTGGCTCCCAAAGAGCACTCTCATGAGTCGGAGGATGAGTCATATTGTTCTCAACATAGAAATCAGTAGAATATGCATGAGAAGCAATATCAAAGTTAGATGCAGAAGGAGAATCAAAGTCATGGACATAGGCAGAAGAAACAGTATTCACAAAATCAAAATAGGTAGACATGTAGAAAGAAGGGGGGGAAAGAAGAATGCAATGCAAATATGCAACTAAAGCTACCTAAATGCAACAAAAACGATAACACACATACAAAAATGAACACACAAAAAAGAACATCACACTCACAATATGAGACAAAACACAACACATACTAACACAACAAAAGACCTAAAATCGAACCGTTGGTCCTCGGCAAGGGCGCCAAAATTTGATGGGTGTCGCTGATGGGTTGTCGCACCCCATGCAAATTTAATGTTCATTAAAGAAATGCAGTATAACTAAGAAATGACTCCTAGGTCGTCTCTCAAGTACCAATTTTGCGGCTCAAGAATTAAGTCAGACACGAAGTGGGGGGGGTTTGTGAAAATGTTGTGGTGAATGCGGAAAAAGTAAATGAAAACACTTACGCAAACAGATAATTAAACACAGAATTAAAAACGGTTTCAAAGACAGAATAAAAACAGTCGGTCATTAACTTAATTACAATGTTTCCAATCACAGAACAACAAAATAAAGTTGCGACTCAAACCTCTAATCCAACAAAGTTAACCAACTAAGCGAAGGTTAACCCTGTTTTCATAAAAGCGAACTAAGCGGACGTAGTGTTAATGTCAAATCTAATTTACACCATGCAGTTACATCAACTAAGCGAAGATGTAACACCAACTGGGCAACTAAGCGTATACCCAATTGCAAGTGCAAACACAGATTTAATATTAACCAAGTTAGAGTGAAAATACAGTTACAGTTCAGAAATCTCAAGGAAACATCATAATATAGCTAATGACCAACTGAATTAATTTAAGCTATCATGACAATTGAAGTAACAAGACCAAACATATTAGACAACATTAAAACAAAATAAAATACTAGATCCCAACAATGTGACAAGCAAATATCCAACAAAGTTAAATTAAATTAAATACAAAACTAAATTAGAGAAACTAAAAAGCAACTAATCCTACTATGCAAATTAATTCAAAACAAAGGAATAATCAAGCTAGCTTTTTCCCTACATATATCATGTGACCAAATACACCCAACAAAATAAATTAAAATGAAAATGGCCTAACAACACCTCTTGGCCGTGAGTTCCAATGCACCAAAGTCAAACTTCAAATTCCACCTTCAATAAGCTACAAAATGTGTTGACTTCTTGTCCCATGTGCACCATTCTCCAAGACAATAAGCATGTGCCTTAAACACACCATAAAACCGTACACCAACTCAAGCTTTCTTCACCACCAAACTTAACAACAACTCCATTTTCATCATCCAATCCAAGAAAACTATAGAGAAACCGAAAATACTACAGCAAGGTAAAAGAAAAACGAAAAACAAGCCTTCATTCAAACCAAGGAACCACCATGAAAAATGCAAGAACAACCCTTCAAGCTCATGCTCTCAACTTTCAAGAAGAAATGAAGGGAAATGAGTATGGTTCTCACTTCCACCAAGAAAAGATAAATAAGATTCAAGAAAGAGAAGAAGAAAAATGCATCCTTGTTCATTGAATGGTCCAAAACCGTGGCACACCAAAGCTCTCCATGAGAGTTCATACAAAACCTAGAAAATGAAGTGTAAAGTGTGCTTAGAAGTGAGTGGACGGTCTTGGCACACCAAATACCGAGAGAGTCACTCAAATGGTGGGTTCCACCTCTAAAAGAAACCCTAAAGTGTTTGCTAAGTGTCCTAATGCACAAAAGCTTAATTAAAGTTCCTAAACAACTAAATTACAATTTAATTAAAATTGAAATGACTAAATGTTGAGTCTTTAATGTGCATGCCACCATCCTAATGCTCCAAATAATGTTTCCCAAAATTTCCCTACAACCAAAAATGCAATTAATCAGCTCAGAAAATTCAAATTAGTGAAAATACGAATTTTCGACCAAATTAAGCAGAATTAGGAAAAACGGGGAAATAATGGACAATTAAACACAATTCCCTAATTTATTTAAGTGAAATAAACCAAATATAGTCAAGAAATAACGACTCATCAGTCGCACCCCATGCAAATTTAATGTGCATTAAAGAATGCAGTATAGACTAGGAAATGACTCCTAGGTCGTCTCTCAAGGACCAAATGTGGTTCGAGAATTAGGTCAGACACGAAGTGGGGGGGGGGGGGTTTGTTGAAAAAGTTGTGAATGCGGATAAACAAAATTAAAATACGAATGCAAACAGAAATGTAAACACAGATATAAACATACACGGAAACAGAAATGTAAAAACAGAATCAAATACAGAATGAAAACGGTTGGTCATTAACTCAATCACTATGCTTCCTATTCTAGATTAACGACAAGTACACACTACTCTAATCCAAATCCAACACGAATCACCCAACTAAGCGAAGGCTAATTCGGTCTTCAGAATTGCAAACTAAGCGAATGCAATGCACAAATTTAATCAGTCATCCACCATACAGTCTAATCAACTAAGCGAAGATTTGACACCGATTAGGCAACTAAGCATATACCCATTGCAAGAACAAAGTCAGATTTCATAGAGTGTCAAGCAGAGTAGAATAAACGTAAAGACGGTCAAATAAATCTGAAGGAAACAAAGTAATTTTATTAATGACCAACCCGACTAACCTAAGCTAACATGACGGTTAAATTATCACTACCAAACATACTAAACAACATGGAAGTAAAAGAAAACATTGAACTGAACACTACAGCAGATAAATATCCAAACACAATTAAAACTATTAAATTGCAATGCTTGAGTTAAAATATTAAATGTACAATGCAACTCGAAAGTAAAATTAAATGCTTAGTGTGCGTGACAAATTAAAATGCAAGAAGTAAGCTTGTGAAGCTCTCCAAATAAAATCATCGGATGTGTTGGACTAAAGGACGCGTGCACCTAATTCTCCCATTGAAAATAAAATAAAACATTTTGCCACCTCTGGATGTCACCGTGCACAAGTCCCAAACTGAAATCACCGTGAATAAAAACCAAAATGAATGCACGCTGCTGACTTTTTAAAAGAAAGGAAATTGAATGAATCACCGTGACAGCATTAGACTAAAAATTAATCAACGAGCTCCACACCTGCAGCCCCATGAATTAGCACCGTGTGTTTCTCATAGAAAGAAAAATGAAAACTAATGACACTGTGTGCACATAAAGCAAATCAGAATGCTTCCTCCAAGTTGAAATAAAAAATTAATGTGCGTATGCTGTGTGCTAACAAACCACACCGAGACACCACCATCCTTCAAATTCAATCACCGCTTCATTATTCAAAAGAAAAGGAAACGCATATGCCTCCTAGAATTTGTCTAACGTCCTGCACCTAATGAAACATGCATATACTTCTAAAATCACCTTCTCCAAAATAAAATAAAAACGCTTGCTTTCTAATAGAAAAGAAATCAAAACCAGCCACCGTGGAGCTTCTGGACACCGTGACCACCTCCCTTAAAATGAAATGAACTTTTCATAGATAAAATGAATCTCCGCTTCCGTACTCAAGTGAAAAACAATCAGCGTTTTCTTTCTTCAAGCAAAGAGTGTAAAATAAAGCATGCATTCCTCATTTCATCCAATGCCCATCACCGAGAACATGTTCAAGGTTTTCTCCTAACAACGTTCTAAGACCAAGACTCCTAAAAGTGACGGCTCCCCTAGCTTCTAAGGCTGTAAGTCCCTTAGTAAGGGTGGGGTCCACCTCAAATAAAACCCTAGGTGCCATGTGTCCTCTTACTAATTGGGTCAATCATATTTTTGTCAACATTGACCCAAATGTGCACAAGTTTAATTAAAAACATTCTATTCTACTAAGTTACAATATAATTAAATTTGAAATGTCCAAGTGGAGAGTCTTGAATTAATGTCTTCATCCCAATGCTCCAAAATATATCTCCAAAATTTTCCCTGCAATTAAAAATGCAATTAATTAGCTCAGATAATTCAAATTAATTAAAATTAGAATTTTCGGTCAAATTAAGCACAATTAGTAAAAACAGAAAAATTTCGGATAATTAAGCACAATTTCCTGATTAATTCTAGCACAATAAACTAAGTGAAGTCGGGAAAATATGGACTCATCACATCAACTGAGGGATGCTAAAATTTTGTGTATCTACTGAAGGATACAGGTAAGTACACCTACTGAAAGGTGTTGGAGGCACTTACTGATGAGTGCTAGATGGGAGGCAACCTAGTTGATTATTTCTTTTTTTAACTCTGTGCTAACTACATTGTATGTTTGAATGTTGCATTTAAGACGGGAAAGGTATGTAATTGAAAAATGGAAGGGTGAAATCAAGTGCTACAGGGGTGGATTACACAAAAGCAAGCAAAAAAGAGGGAGAAAAATTAAACGCCCACCGCTGAGCGGTCCATTTGACCGTTGAGCGGCGGCGACGCAGACCTCCCTTGAGCTCGTAAAAGCTCAACATTTTTGGGGATTCTGCACTTTTGAAACTCCTCTTTCAAGCTCGCTCAAGCGTTCTCTGTAAACCCTAGCACCCAATTTTCACTTTCAAAGTCTTTCCAAACAAATTTCCCCACTTTTCTCATCACCCATTCACAAAAATCTCATTTTTCTACCATTCTCTTGTCAAAAGTTTGGGGTTTTTGTTGAGGGTTGTGCATTGGAGTGGCATTCATCATCACTTAAGAAGAAGTTTAGCAAGCATCTAAGATCTCCACTCAAGTAAGTTGTGCAATTTCATTCCTAGGGTTTCTAATTGAAATTTGATGAAGAACATGTGTAAGAACATGATAAATTAGGGCTTTTGATTTCTATGCATGATTTGATGAAATAGAAACTGTTTGAATCGATTGAATTGCATGAAATTGGTCTGGAATGCTAAAATTTGTGTTAGAGTGGAGATTAGGACCTTTGAAAGAGGGTTTTTGAAAAACTCTCATCGAAACCGCTGAGCGGTCTGCTTGACCGCTGAGCGGAATTCATCAGGTTTTGGGTTTTGTTGTTTTTTATGCTTGGATGCTGAGGGGCCCTATTTTTCCCTCAGTGTTGGACTGAACATGGTTTGGAATGTAATTGATGATTTACTAACCTCTAATGATGAATTTCTGTGATGCTATTGAATTTATTTGATACAAAAATGTCATCCTCAAGGAGAGTGAAGACCATGGGCAACAAGAGAAAGGAGCCAGAAAGGCCAAGAAGATTTTATTCTTATCGGTTTCTTTCTAGGAAGCATGGGGAGCATTATGTGACTGTATAGGAGAGGCGTTTATTGATGGAGAGGAAGGCCATGTATATTCCAGACTTAGCTCCTGAGTTTGAATTGGAGATCGAGAGGAGAGGTTGGGAGAGATTGACCACTTATCCTGTACCAGCTAGCATTGAGCTGGTGAAGGAACTCTATGCGAACGCCTTGCCCAGAGGAGAAGTTTCAACTGGGAGGTACATGAGCTATGTGAGGGGGCAGATCATCAGATATGACGCCGACACCATCAACAACTTTCTGGGTACTGAGTGGCAAGGAGAGCAGTGTAGGTATGTCGCTCGTACAGGGAGTACAAGGATTATGAGGACATCGAGAGGGTGATGTGTATCCTTGGGAGACACTTTCAGAGGAACCCTAATGGAGCACCAGTCAACATCATTAGGGCGGACTTGACTCCCCTGGCGAAGTATTGGATGACATTCACTCATGCCAACATACAGCCATGCTCTCATGTCTCCGACATCACTATGCATCATATTCTCTTCATCTATTGCATGTTGAGGCAAATGGATGTTAACGTTGGTGAGGTCATCGCCAACGAGATTCAGGGCTGTGTTACCACTATGAGTAGCAGGACACCATTGGGACATCCATCCCTGATTACGTACCTGTGTCTGCAGACTGGGGTGGACACTACAGTTCCACCTTATGAGAGACCGATAAGGGCTATTGATGCCTCCTATTATCGTCAGTTTTAGGGAGGTGACGAGCCAGCCGGAGTAGTTCCTAGGAGACATTCTGGGAGAGTAGAAGTTCAACAAGAAGATGCACCTGCAGATGCACCGACACAGCACACTGAGCCTTTCCAGATGATGGACATGTATATGTCCATGATGGAGGCTAGGATGGAGTCTCTTCGTAGAGGGTCTGGAGCAGTTGGAGCACCAGGCAAAGATGATGATGACCAGGAGGATGATGATTTTGAGGATGCATAGGCTGGGGATGAGTATGACTCTAATGAGGACATGGACTGATACGACATCTACGGATGGATGCTAGTACTTAGACAGGGATTTTTCTTTTTCCTTTGTACTTTGGATTTGTAGAATAGGTTGAATTTTATTTTATGTGTTTATGCTTGGCTTGTACACTAATTCTGATGATGGTTTGATATGATGTTACTGCATGATGAGTTTTCTCAAATGATGATTGGATGTGGATGATGATTGAGTTTGTGTTGCATGCTGATATACAGGTGAATGGTTGATTAGCTTTGTGAACAGATGTGTGATGATGATTTATGATTGTGGTTAGGATGCTAAGCAAGGTGTATGAATGCTGTTTGAGAAAAGCACAATTGTGTGAGGTTTTGAGCTCCAAAGTATTCATTGATATATGTGCTATTCATATGGAAGCATGAATGATATTGCCTGAATCTTTATGATTGATTGAATTGCATGTTTATTTCATATGATCAAGGCCATTTTTGGAAGCCATTCTTAGCCAAATATTAACCCAAAGAAAAGAGAACCATGTGTTTTATCCTTTTTGAACCCTAGCCTTGAAAACAGGATGAAAACCCTTGTTTTGAAAATTTTTACCTTGAGTTGGGTTGAGAATAATTGTATGATATTGCCAAAGTTCAAGTTTGGGGTTGTGGGGGAAATTGAAAGGCAAATGAAAGGCATTGAGCTCAAGTGTTGATTGAAAAAAAAATTGCATGAAAAGAGAAGAAAGAAAAAAATGAAAGATGAGCTCAATGTAAAGAGAAAAATGAAAGAAGTTGGGAATAAGTAAGATTGGTGAAAAAGAGAGTTTATGCTAGAACTTTGGATGCTAAATAACTCTTTTCACTCAAGGATTTTGTGTTCCAGAAAAACAATTTTTTCTTGTTAACCCAGCCTCATTATAAGCCTTGGAAAAGTCCCTGTGATGACATTTGTATGTGAGAATGTTGATTGTAGTAGATGAAGGGCAATTTGGTTTTACGTGATATGTGAATAGCAAAGGGAGGGAGAGACCTCTTAAACACTTGAGTGATTGAGTGAGACACTTGCTTAGTGAGAATTGATAGATTCTATGTTTACATTTATGCTTAGGGGATTGATCATTCATAAATGAAATATCTGTTGGAAAATATGTGATCATGTGAACTAAGTTAAATTGAAAGCATGCATGCATCTTGATAAGATTCCATTGAAAATCTGAATTGAGTAACTCTTGTTGTGAGAAAAATAAATTTTGGAAATGTTGAATTATTTTGATGAAAAAGTGGAAATCCAAGTTCTGTTTTATTTGCTTGAGGACAAGCAAAGTTGTAAGTTTGTGGTTGTGATAACGGTTGGAAAACCGTTATTTTTATACTTAAATTTGATATTAAAACACACCCTTTATGGCTTAGAACGAGCTTAAGACTCAGGTAAAACACTTAGTTGAGTCACATGAGAGTCAAAAGTTGTTTTTAGAGATATTATGCTTGTTTTGCATTGTTTTGCAGGGTTTTGATGAGAATTGAAGATGGAAGTAAAGAAGGGAGGACTTAGACTAATGAAAGAAGGAAAAAAAGGATGAGCGCCAGTTTCGTGGGTAAAGTCATTGCTTCTCCCTTGAGCGGCACCGTTGAGCGTCCTGTGCGATTAGAGGGCCACCGCTGAGCGGCGTATTGGACCGCTGAGCGGTTTTGCGATTAGAGGCAAACCGCTGAGCGGCCAAATTAAGCGCTAAGCGTCCATCAGATGGGCTTGGGCATAAATTCTGTTACTTTTATGCACTATAAATAGCCCAGTGCGATTCTCAAAGTATTCTTTTGGCAGGCAGAGACATCCAAAGCTGTTCTACACTCCTTGGAGGCAGTTCCTTGGATGCTTAGGCTCCAATCTACCAAATTTAGGGTTTATTCTTCCATTCTTTCATTTAATTCCATATAGTTCACCATGTCTATGGTGAACTAAGCCCTTTGTTGTTGGGGAACAATGTAATCTTTTGAAACTCTTTTATATTGAAATTCTTGTTTTATTCATATGCTTGCATATGCCTATATTATCAATTGTTGGGTTTCTTACCTTTGCTTAATCCTTTTATCGTTTAACTCATTCGGTAAATGTTGTTTGTCTTTATTGATTTGGAGACGTAGAATAATGTCATGAACTGGGGGGAATTCCTTGATTAAGCTAATACCACCTATAGATAGGGGTAGGACGATCAATTTTATTGTGCTTTCGTTTATCATGCATTATTAGTTACTAGGGGAGGCTAGAGATAGCAAGCCAGTAATTAGTAATAGGCTCTATTCCCCAAGAGATTGAGTTTAGGGTAGGCCAAGAAAGTTTGCATGACAATATGATAAATAGGTGAATTAAATAAGAAGAGTAGATATAAAAGGGTGGATAAGATGAAATTGTAAACCCCAACAACTCCATTCATCCATAGTTTCTCTCATGGGTCCTTTTAACACTTACATTCTCTCATGGGTCCTTTTACCTGGTAGACTGGTTCATGACAGAATGACCACTGAAGATGTGTTCCTATGCATGCTATCATCAATAAAATTCCAACTAACTGGATAAAAGTGATCAAGAATCATATGAAGAAAGTTGTGTTATAAATTCCTACTACCTACCATATGTTGTTGATAACGGTATAAAAACCGTTATTTTCATGCCTAAATTGATATCAAAATACACCCTTTATGGCTTAGAATGAGCTTAGAATTAAGTAAAACACTTAGGTTGAGTCATTTAAGAGTCAAAAGCTATTTTTAGAGATATTATGCTTGTTTTGCATTGTTTTGCAGGGTTTCGATGAGAATTAAGGATGGAATTGAAGAAGGAAGGTCTTAGACTCAAGGAAGAAGAAGAAAAATGAAGAAACGAAGAGTCTATGCATCGCTCAGTGTCAAAATGCACCGCTGAGCGCCATTATTCAAGGGAAAGCCACTGTCTGGCACCCAGGCGGTGACGCTGAGCGTCCAGAGCGATTAGAGGTAAACCGCTCAATGGTGAAACTGACTGCTGAGCGGTGGTGCGGCTTGAGGGAAACCGTTGAGCGGTAAAATTGGATGCTGAGCGGTGGTACACTCCTTGGAGAAGATTTCTTGGATGCTTAGGATCCGAATTAACATATCTAGGGTTTGCTTTTCCATTCTTTCACTGTATTTCATCTAGTTTCACCATGTCAATGGTGAACTAAACCCTTTGTTGTTGGGGAACAATGTAATCTTTTGAAAATCTCTTATATTGAAATTCTTATTTTATTCATATGCTTGCATATGCTGTTATTATCAATTGTTGGGTTCTTTATCTATGCTTAAATCTATTATCATTTAATTCATTTGATACATAGATGTTTTCCTTTGTCGATACAGGGACGTACGGGGAAGTCATGAACTGATACGGAATTCCTTGATTAACAAATACCACTTAGGGATAGGGGGTAGGACGATCAATTGTATTTTGCTTCTATGGTACTTGCACTGCTAGTTACTAGGGGAGACTAGGGATAGTAAGCCAGTAACTAGTAGTAGGCTCTTCTCACCGAGGGATTGGGTTTAGGGTAGACTAAGAAATTTTGCATAACAATTAAATAATAAAGCGAATTTAATAAGAAGAGTAGATATAAGAGAGTGGATAAGATGAAATTATAAACCCCAACAACTCCATTCATCCATACCTTTTTCTTGCCAATTGAATCAACTGCATTTGCATGTTTACTTTTTGTTTTTGCATTCAAACCACAAATTAATTTTCTTTACAAGTCTTACAATATTGATTTACACGAAAGATAAGGCCTTTGAGTCCTTTGGGATAACGATATTCGGTTTACATATTATATTACTTGATAACGATCTGGTACACTTTCCAGGGGTTTAACAATTGTCTTTATAAGCAGGGTTCCTGTAATACAAGGAGTAAGGGTCATTGGGGAGAAGAAATCTTCATGTGACAACATAAATGTGATAAACCAAGATACATTAGTGAGCCTTGGTATGATAAAAACTACAAATGAATGGTGCTTTAAAGATGAAGATAGAACAATGTTTACTCCTGAAACTAAGTTTGAAAAATTTGTTGTTGAACAATTCAAAGTTCTGAATGACAAAGTTGACAATCTAAGAGGAAATCAACAACTAGAAGAAAACAACTCTTGAGGAGAGGACTACTTGGAAACCTCTGATTCAAATTAAGTGTTACCAGAAGAATCTGTCTGTCTTGATTATGTCCTCTGTCTTGGTTATGGTTTAAATTCATTTGCTTTAAAATTTCCTAATTGAAACTGTTTGAATGAATCTTAAATTCGACTAAGTGATTGTTGAAGTTGATTATGCACATGTTCACTGTTACATTAATTCTTTTGCATACTCACTTCTTAACTGTATAATTTCTTGCAATACTATGATTCTAAATTGCTTGATCTTCAAAAAGATCATGAAAGGTTTTGCAAGAAACATTGCTTCTTAACTTACTACTTGAATCACAACTCAATGAAAAGCAACGAAATCGACATGAACAATGGATCAATCGACTATCACTTACAGGGGTTATAAATTCCATTTATTGGAATTTGGTTATTCTGTTGTTTGATCATTTTATATTGGTTATCTTCAATATATCTTTGTTTCTGTTTAATTGTTATATCTGAGAGAATATATTGTGAGATTGTTGATAATTATATCTTTACTTGATTGAATCTTTTGAAATTATAACTCTGATACAAACTGTTGTATGCTCTGAGACTTGTGAGACTGCATTATGCATCTAGATTTGATTTTAAAATATGCATAATGACAGGGGGAGCATTACATGATTGCATAGATTTTTCACAAGCCTACACTTTAGGGAGAGATTCTTCTTTCTCATGTGAATATCTGTGATAGGGGGAGCATCTTTGAATGTTTAATTTGTTTACATTGATGCATCTCTGGTATTTCATTTTATCAGCATATCAATATCTAAAACCAAACCTTTTTTGCTAATGCTCAAAGGGGGAGAAAATTTTGATTGATTATTTGATTGCTTGATACTGCTTATTCAGAGTAAATGTTTTGAAATATGTTGAAATTATCTTTTGTTTACTCTGATATATTGGGAAAAATCATTTAATCACTTGTTCTTACTGAATGCTTATATTAGCTCTGTTATTGGTGATTACTTGACTGTTTTTAGTGTTGTTTGTGTACAACCATGATTGCTTATTAATCATGGTTGTGCATCATCAAAAAAGGGGGAGATTGTTTAGATTGTTGATAAGGGAAGCACTGGTTTAGCTAAACCTTAATCTCACAGTGCTTTGGTTTTTGATGATGACAACACATTATTAATAACACATGTATTGTTATGTGTTACATGTTCAATTCTTTATTATGAATGATATCTTAAAGAACATGTTTGTGTTGATTCTCATATATGTATGCATATTCAGTGATTTTATACTTGATACATCATTTGTGATTGCATTGCATATGTTTAAGAAAAGAAAACCATATGCACTTTTGTTGAACTTATATTGTGTGGCAAAACTGCAATTTTAAGTCGACTTCATTATGAAGTAAGTCGATTAGAACTTGTGACTTTGCACAAATTTTCAAAAGTAGTGTTGTGAGTAATTTTACATTGAAAAGTCTTTCAAAACTAATTTGAGGTGTCTAAGTCAACTGCACGCGCAGTGAATTCGACTTAATTAATTTATTGTTTTGAAATTTTGTTAATGCTTTTATGCTGTAATGACTATATTTCATCTCTATATTAAAGCATTAAATGCAAGTCAACTGAATTAAATGCAAAATCAATTTGGTTGTTATGAGTGCTGCTAATTTGTTTTAACTGTCTGATGACAGTCGACTACATTAGTAGCAAAGTCCACTACAGGAGTGTCTGATTTATTGAAAACTATAAATAGACGTGATTATGTTGATCACAAAGACTTTGGACTTTGGATATTCTAACACTTTCATTTGATATTTCAGCTTGTGATCTCTGTGTAAAGGCTCCAAGAACTCATGAAGAAGACAAAGGAGATCTTTCTTGGAAGATTTTCTTAAGGAGGAGGTGATTTGTGCGTATTGGTTGATCAAAATCTACATACTTGGTGTTCATCATATTGATCAAGATTTCTATTAATCTTTGGAAAGATTGTTGCTGTCCTGTTGGGATTACAGGAGGTGAACTCGTGGATTTCTGGACACTTTGAGGATTGTTCAAAGTGGGTTGAAGATTGTAGAAGAGGGGATATCTTGCTACAGATCTTTGTGTTGACTGCCTATACTATTAATTAGACGGTTAGAGAGACTGTCTATACTTTTGACGTGGAGGTCTCTGTAGAAATCTTGTTGTAAAAACCTTGACTAATATAGTGCATTGACTTCCTGGTTGTGGAATGACACTAGATCTAGGCTTTGAGGCCGTACAAGTATAAAAACTCTGTGGTTGGTTTCTCTTTCCCTACACTTTTACTTTAAGTCGACTTTACAATTTACACAGTCAACTTTATATTTCCGCTGCACATAAACTTCTTATTCCTTGCGATTCAAGAAACTTTGTAAAGGTTTATACTTGGTGAAAAAGTTTTTAAAAAGACTCTAATTTTTGAACCTCCCCAATTCACCCCCCTCTTGGTGTCGAAACTAAGCCATCCTGTTTCCAACAAGATTCATCATTGCATATCCAGCCTCCAAGAATAGCTTCTTTTGTAGTAGCAACACTTTTTCCTTTTCCTCTTCTTGAGCAATGCGATGAAGAAGCCATTTGCAATACACTCTAGGATTCACAGATTTCAGTCTACAATTTATGGGAATACACAAGTAGAATGTGCTGGAGTCAAGTAGAGAGTACAATGTTAAGACTCCGGCAAGTGTACCATATCGTATCAAGTAATATAAATGGTAAGACTAAGTATCGTTTTCCCTAGAGACTCATTGGCCTAAACAGTCATGTGATTTGTTGATTATTTAAGACTTGAAAACGAAAATTAGGTTTAGAATGCAAGACGGAAAATAAACTTGAATGCAAGTTGTGATCAATTGACTAGAGAATACATAGGTTAATGGTTGATAAAATATGGAATGAAGTTGTTGTTGGGGTTTCCGACTTATCCTATCCACTCTCATGTATTTATGAATTCATCTTTTTCATTAATGTTAATACTACTTTCGAATTTACCTTAAAACTGATGTCTTGGTGAAGAAAGCCTACTCTTAACTACTAGTTTACAATGTCTTGTCTTCCTAGCAATTAATTATGCATTACATTCGCACAAAAGCTTAAAGGCAACTGGTCCTCCTATCCCTATGTCTAGGTAATATTGCTCCCGGGAGAATTTCCTTAAGTCTAGATTTCCCTGTATGTGTCCATATCGAAAAAATCAATGATAATGCAATTGAATGAGTTAAACAAAGCATGCATAGAGTGTAGAGGAAAAATCCTAACAATTAATGAAGTAAAGCATATAAATTAATAATCAATTCAATACATGAAAGTTTCAAAGGATTACATCGTTTCCCTAATAACAATGGAGGTTTAGTTCACCATAGACATGGTGCAACTAGATGAAAATATCAAAAAGAATGAAAGATAAAACCCTAAAAGTTGTAGATTGGAGCTTCCGCATCCAAAATCCGCATCCGAGGGGTGAAAAAAGTGTTTTTGCGCCTCTTTTTGTCCAAAGATAGACCCTGTAGGTCGACTAAATCCTTATAAAGCTTATAAAACTATCAGAAAATTGGCCCAGGCCCACGCTGACAATGCTCAGCGCTGGAATTGCCGCTTAGCAGTAGGCGCGATACTTGGAATAACGCTCAGCGTTGAGGCCCAGACGCGTGAAAGTGGACTTAACTGACGAGTCTGGCGCTCAGTGGTAAAAGTGGAGCTTAGCGGTGGCTGCGGCACTTGAATTTCCCCTCAGCGTTGGCGCTTAAGTGTCAGCCAGAGAATTCCACAACAAGGTTAGCGCTGAGCGGTGGAAATGGCGCTCAACGCCATCTGCGATTCTTCTTTCATGCATTTTTCCTGCTTCTCTTGAGTCCAACTCCTTGCTACTTCAACTTCTTTCATCTAATTCATGTTAATTCCTGGAAAAACAAGGAAAACCAAGCATAAAGCCAATAATACTACCTTTAACTCTCTTATTCTCTAACTTAAGCAAAAAACATGAGTCCAAGCTAGTTTCTAAGTCATAAAGGGTGTTTTTATTATCAAAATGAAGTATAAAAATAATGGTATTTCAACCGTTATCACAATCCCAAACTTAGAACTTTGCTTGTCCTCAAGCAAACAAGATATAACTCAGTCTTCCACCAATCCATACAATGGTTCAATAAATTCAAACATTCTTTCTTCTAAGGCAAGTAATTACTCAAATCAGCTCATCAAGCAGAATTCAGTCAAGATGCATAATTCATCATGGTTTTCACATAATCACATAATATCAAACAGATGCTATTCTCATGAATGATCAATTGACTAAGCATAGATGCAATGATGTACTCATGGAATCATTCCTCATCAGATAAAGTGTTTCAGTCAATCACACTAGTGTTTCTAGAGGTCACTTTTTCCCTCTACTATCCCAATGTCATAGAACAAAATTGCCTTTCGTTTACCACAATCAAACATACTCACACACATGTCATCACAAGGACTTTTCAAGGCTTGTAATTTTGTTGGGCTAACAAGAAAAATTGGTTTTTCTAGATCACAAAATCCTTGAGTTAAGAGAGTCATTCATCAATTTATCATTCAAGCACAACCTCTCTTTAATCAAATCAATCTCACTCATTCCCAACTTTCCCTTTTTTTTTGCATTGAGTTTTTATATCTTTTCTATTTCTTTTTCTTTTTCACTTCATACTTGGTCAACACTTAGCTCAATTCTTTTCTTTCTTTTTTCAACTTTTCCAGCAACCCCAAACTTGAACCTTTATCAATACCACACAATGATTCTGAACTTAACTCAAGGTAGAGATTTTCAAAAGGGTTTTTCATATTTTGTTTAAAGCTTAAGGTTCAAAAAGGGTAGAACACATTGTGCTCTTTTTCATTTGGGTGAAAATCATGCATTGGCTAAGAAAGGGCTAATAAAAAATGGCCTTGATCATGTGACACAAGCATGCAATTCATTCAATCATAGAAACCTGGGCAAAATCATTCATGCTTTCAAGAAGATAACAATCATTCATAACAAAAACTCTGAAGCTGAAAACCTCCCATATAGGCTCACTCAACATTCCAAATATTCTAGATACACATCCTGCTTAGCATCATAATCACAATCACAACATCATGCATCTGTTCACATAGCTTGTGAACAACCACCTGTATATCAGCTTAAAGTGAACAATCTCAACATCATCAATATCAAAGCATCATAAAGCAATAACCATCTCATGCAAATCAATATCAAACCATCAGATCAGATAAAGTTTATAACTGAGTACATCAAACCCTAATCTAAAAACCGAAGCAAATAAGTTTAACAGTTCAAAATAAAAGATAAGTTTAGAAAACTGGGTTGCCTCCTAGCAAGCACTTCTTTAACGTCACTAGCTTGACCCAATAAGCTCACGGATCCACCAATTTCATTACTGCGGAAAGGCATTCCACTTCTCCTCCCAAATAGTGCTTGAGTCTTTGACCATTCACCACCCAACTTCTATGCAGATCACAAGCAGCTGGATCCACTAATTCAATTGCTCCATGAGGATGCACGTTCTTTACTATGAAGGGACCTGACCATTTTGACTTCAACTTTCCAGGAAACAGCTTCAACCATGAATTGAACACTAAAACTTGTTACCCTGGATTGAAAACCCTCTTTATCAACTTCCTGTCATGATAGAATTTTACCTTTTCTTTATAACTCCTAGAAGAGTCATACGTAACCACATCTCTTCAAGCTCTAGCATTTGCCCTCTGCGTTTACTCTGAGTATCATAGGGATCAAAATTCAAAAATTTCAGAGCCTACAAAGCTTTATGCTCCATCTCCACTGGCAGATGACATGTTTTCCCATACACTAATTGAAAAGGTGATAAACCCATAGATGTCTTCATAGCTGTCCTATATGCCCAGAGAGCATCATCCAGTTTATGTGACCAATCTTTTCTTGATGAAACCATTGTTTTCTTCAAAATCCTCTTTATCTCCCTGTTAGACACTTCAACTTGGCCGTTTATCTGTGGATGATAAGGTGCAGCCACCTTATGTTTCACACCATAATCTTTGAGTACCTCAAGCTGGGAATTACAAAAATGAGATCCTCCATCACTAATGAGTACCCTGGGAGTTCCAAGACATGAGAAAATTTGTCTCTTCAAGAATTTAATCACTGTGCTAGCATCATTCTTGGGGCATGCCAGAAAATTTCTCTCCAATGGCATCTCATGACGTCTTGAAATAGCCCTAGTCCTTTGGCATTTGTCACAATTTCTAGCATGATTATGAGCATCTTTAAACAAGGTAGGCCAATAAAACCCTGATGGGAGAATTTTTGCAGCACTTCTTTCTCCATTAAAATGACCCCCATAAGGTGAATCATGACAGTGCCAGATAATTCCTTTTGCTTCCTCTTTTGTCACACATCGCCTCAAAAGATTATCTGCTCCAATCTTGAACAAGTAAGGATCGTCCCATATAAACTATTTGGCATCATGCAAAAACTTCTTCTTTTGTTGCCAATTCAACTCTTCTGGAATTACTCCTACAGCTTTAAAATTAGCCATATCAGCAAGCCATGGCCTCTATTGAATATACAAGAGCGTCTAATCTGAAAAGGACTCTCAGATTTCTTTTTTCTTGTGACTTCATCATTGACTAACCGAGATAAGTGGTTGACAATCAAGTTTTCACTCCCCTTTTTGTCACAGATTTCCATATCAAACTCTTGTAGCAAGAGCACCCATCTAATCAACCGTGGCTTTGAATCCGGCTTTGTCAACAGATACTTTATAGCCGCATGATCGGTGTAGATAATCACCTTAGACCCAATAAGGTAAGGTCTAAACTTCTCCAAGGACATAGACTATAACCAGGAATTCCTTCTCAGTGGTATCATAATTTAACTAATCTCCATTCAAGACTTTGCTGGCATAATATGTAGTGTGAAATACCTTCTCCCTTCTCTGGCCAAGCACAACACCTATGGCATAATCACTGGAATCACACATTAGTTCAAAATTTTGATTCCAATCTGGAGCTACAATCATTGGGGCCGAAACCAATCTGTTCTTCAAAATGTCAAAAGCCTGCAAACATTCGTCACTCACTACAAAAGGTGTGTCTTTATCAAGCAAGTTACTCAAATGTTTAGCAATCTTCGAGAAGTCTTTAATAAATCTTCCACAGAACCCAACATGGCCCAAGAAAGTTCTGATTCCTTTCACATTTGTTGTGGTGGAAGTTTTTCAATGACCTCCACTTTGGCTTTATCCACTTCAATCCCCTTGGCAGAAATCTTATGGCCCAAGACAAATCCCTCAGTTACCATAAAATGACATTTTTCCCAATTAAGCACAAGGTTTGTTTGGACGCATCTTTTGAGCACAATATCCAGGTTTGCCAAACATTTCTGAAAAGAATCTCCAAACTCTGAAAAATCATCCATGAAGACTTCTATACACTTCTTTATGAAATCTGCAAAGATGGCTTGCATACACCTTTGAAACGTGGCTGGACCATTGCATAATTTGAATGGCATTTTTCTGTATACAAATACACCAAATGGACATGTAAATGTTGTCTTTTCCTAGTCTTTTGGGTCTACCACAATTTGATTGTATCCAGAGCACCCATCTAGGAACCAATAAAAAGCCTGACCAACCAATCTTTCCAGCATCTGATCCATAAAAGAAAGGGGATAATGGTCCTTCCTAGGGGCTGTATTCAACTTCCTATAGTCAATACACATCCGCCACCCAGTAACTGTTCTAGTAGGAATGAGCTCATTCTTCTCGTTATGAATTAACGTCATCCCTCCTTTCTTTGGAACTACCTATACTGGACTTACCCATTCATTGTCAGAAATCGAGTATATAATGCCAACCTCCAAAAGCTTCAACACTTCTTTTCTAACCACCTCCTTCATCACAGGATTTAGCCTCCTTTGTGGTTGAGCCACTAGTCTATAATCATTGTCCATGAATATTCTATGCATGCAGTAGGTGGGGCTTATACCTTTGAGATCTGAGATTGACCACTCAATAGCTCCTTTGTTGGCTTTCAAGACTCCTACCAACCTTTCTTCTTCTTCAAAAGACAAGAGATACTAATGATGATAAGCTTCCCTCCATCTTCTTCTAGGAACACATACTTCAAATGTGATGGTAACACTTTTAGCTCTAGCTTCTTCTCTTTAACTTCCTCTTTGATATCAATCTTCTCAAAACTAGCCTCATCCATTGGGATTTCTTTTAGTATATCCAAATCCGTCAAGCACTCATCAATCAATTTTTCTTACTCCTCATTCAAATCTTTACATTCATCAATGAGATTTTTTTCTAATGGAGAAGCATCACGCACTTTCTTCTCTTGTTCCATACAATTGTGACATGGCCTTAAACACGTCGAAATTCACTTCTTCATCTTGCACCCTTACTTTAAGCTTGTCATTCTCCACATCAATTAAGACTCTAGCCATCTTCATGAATGGTCTCCCTAGAATGAGAGGCACATCTCCATTCTTCTCCATCTCCATTATGACAAAATCCACCTAAAATAAGAATTTATCCACTTTCACCAACACATCTTCAACCACCCCATAAGGATATTTAAGAGACTTGTCCGCCAGTTGAAGCGTCATTCTAGTAGGCTTGAGTTCCAAGCCCTCAATCATTTTGAACATAGAAAGCGACATTAGATTAATGCTAGCTCCCAAATCAATCAAAGCTCTTCCAACTTCCAAATCTCCTATGGTACATGGGATAGTGAAGCTTCCTGGATCTTGAAGCTTAGGAGGTAACTTTTGTATGATTGCACTACAATTTCCTTTCACTTCAATGGTCTCCTTCTTAATGTACTTTTGTACCGTTATTTTTATACTTAATTTTGATATCAAATGCGCCCTTGTTGACTTAGAAACTTGCTTAGAATCATGATTTTTCTTTAGTTTTTGGAATAAAAGAGTTGAGGACATGTTTTATGATTTTATCATTAAATTCCCTTGATTTTGTAGGTTTTTGGAATGCATTGAAAGAAGGGTTGAAGTATCAAAGGGTTGCAGTGCAAAAAAGTTAAATAGAATGCAGAAAAGTCAACCAGTCAACCAGAAAATTTGACCAGAGCGCCCGAGCGGCACCTTAGCGCCAGGAACGCGGGCCTGGACCTGTTTTTTGCGATTTTTATGTTCTGTTTGGGCTTGGACTTGTTTTCTGTTATTTTTATGCCCTATTTAAAGGCCAGAACGTCTTAGGGTTGATATACTTTTGATGGATTAGAGTCAGAAACACACTTTTCACTCCTTTGGGGGTAGATTTGGAGATGGTGACAACTCTCCTTTTCTCCTTTTTAGGGTTTCTATCTCTTTCATTCCATTATTCACCTAGTTTCTCCATGATGATGGAGAACTAACCTTATTTGTTGTTGGGGAAAGATGTAACATCTAAACTCTCTTATATTGAAATTCTTGTTTTATTCATATGCTTGCATATGCTGTTATTATCAATTGTTGGGTTTCTTATCTATGCTCTATGCTATTATCGTTTAACTCATTCGATAAATAGATGTTTGCGTTTGTCGATACGGGGACGTACGGGGAAGTCATGAACTGATAGGGAATTCCTTGATTAACAAATACCACCTAGGGATAGGGGTAAGGACGATCAATTGTATTTTGCTTCTGTGGTACATGCACTGCTAATTACTAGGGGAGACTAGGGATAGTAAGCCAGTAATTAGTTGTAGGCTCTTTTCGCCGAGGGATCGGGTTTAGGGTAGACTAAGAAAGTTTGCATGACAATTAGATAATAAAGCTAATTTAATAAGAATAGTAGATATATGAGAGTGATTGGGTGAAATCTGAACCTTAAGAACAAATCCATCTCATATTATCAACATCATCCATCCACCTTTGTGTTTAACCTCAATTGATCAAATTGCATTCATGTTTATTTTTCCGTACTTTATATTTAAAATTCCCAAAATATTATTTTTATAGGCTTGATTGGTTAAGCAAAAGCACAACAGTTTAGTGTCATGAGTCCTTTGGGAGAACGATACTGGTCTTACCATTTATTATTACTTGATATGATCTGGTACACTTGTGAGAGTGTTAACAAGCTATCCTTAGGGAAAGAGTTCAACCATAGCTTAGCATTGCCTCCCAATGAGAAAGGAAACAAACTAAGCTTTATCGCTTCATCCAACACACCATTGATCTTCACAGTGTTGCAAATCTCGTTGAATGTGGTTAGATGTTCATATGGATTTTCATGAGACAATCCATTGAATTGGTTACTCTTCACCAATTGTATCAACGCCAGTTTCACCAATTTGTTACTCTTCACCAATTGTATCAACAACAATGGTGAAATCTGCCAGAGTGTGTCTGCCATTGTTTTCTTCAACCATCTCTTCAGTGCTCTATTCAGATTCTTGTGGTAAGGGTTGTAAAAGTCTTTCTGGAGAAGGAAACAATTTTCTAGATGTTCGAATCCTTCTCCTCCTTTTAGTTTCACTCAATCCTTGAAGAAGAGGTTATGAGTTTGTCTTGCTCCTAGTACGAATTGTTTCCTGCATACACAAGAAAACAAAACCCTAGAAAGCAATTATTAGAACAAAACGAAAACAAAAATAAAAAAATCAAGTCAAAGTTAATCAATAATCACATGAATAGAATAGTTAAACCACGAGTCCCCGAAAACGGAGCCAAAAACTTGTTAAGACTCCGGGAAGTGTACTGAATCGTATCAAGTAATATAAATGGTAAGACCAAGTATCATTTTTCCTAGAGACTCATTGGCCTAAACAGTCATGTGATTTGTTGATTATTTAAGACTTAAAAACAAAAATAGGGTTTAGAATGCAAGATAGAAAATAAACATGAATGCAAGTTGTGATCAATTGACCAGAGAATACGCAGGTGTATGGTTGATAAAATATGGAATGAAGTTGTTGTTGGGGTTTCCGACTTAACCTATCCACTCTCATTTTTATGAATTCATCTTCTTCATTAATGTTAATGTCACTTTCTAATTTACCTTAATCCCGATGTCTCGGCGAAGAAAGCCTACTCTTAACTACTAGTTTACAATGTCTTGTCTCCCTAGCAATTAATTATGCATTACATTCGCACAGAAGCTTAAAGGCAACCGGTCCTCCTATCCCTATGTATTGGTAATATTGCTCCCGGGAAAATTTCCCCAAGTCTAGATTTCCCCGTATGTGTCCATATTGACAAAATCAATGATCATGCAATTGAATGAGTTAAACAAAGCATGCATAGAGTGTAGAGGAAAAACCCTAACAATTAATGAAGTAAAGCATATAAATTAATAATCAATTCAATACATGAGAGTTTCAAAGGATTACTGTTAAGACTCCAGCAACTGTACTGAATCGTATCAAATAATATAAACGATAAGACCGAGTATCATTTTCCCTAGAGACTCATTGGCCTAGACTGTCATGTGATTTGTTGATTATTTAAGACTTGAGAAACGAAATTTGGATTTTTGAATGCAAAACAGAAAATAAACATGCATGCAAAGGTTGATCAATTGACCAAGAAAATACACAGGTGAAAGATATATGGATGAATTATGTTGTTGGGGTTTTCGACTTTATGCTATCCACTCTCATGTATTTACGAATTCTACTCCTTCATTAATGTTAATGCCACTTTCTACTTTACCCTAAACCTGATATTTCAGTGAAGAGAGCCTACTCCTAATTACTAGTTTACAATTTCTTGGCTCCCTAACAATTGATCATACATTACATTCGCACAGAAGCTTAAAGGCAATCGGTCCTCCTATCCCTATGTCTATGTAATATTGCTCCTAAGAGAATTCCCCCATGTCTGGATTTTCTTGTATGTTTCCATATCAACAAAATCAAAGATCATGCTATTGAATGAGTTAAACAAAGCATGCATAGACAATAGAGGAAAAACTCTAACAATTAATGAAGTAAAACATATAGATTATCAAATAAATTCAATACATGAGTGTTTCAAAGGATTACATCGTTTCCCCCAAGAACAATGGAGGTTTAGTTCACCATGGACATGGTGAAACTAGATGAAAACAGTGAAAAGAATGAAAGATAAAACCCTAGAATTTGTAGATTGGAGCTTCCGCATCCAAAATCCGCTTCCAAGGGGTGAAAATAGTGGTTCTGCGTCCTCTTCTGCCCAAAGATACCCTCTCTGGGTCGTGCAAATCAATATATAGTTCATAAAAATTAGCAGAAACTGGCCCAGGCCCAAGAGACTGGCGCTTAGCGCTGGTTTACCGCTTAGCGGTGTTGGGAAATAGGTAAGCTTCATTTTAACACCAAGAGGGAGGGTGAATTGGTGATTTTTCAAAATCAGAGTCTTTACGCAATCTTTGATTTAAAGTACAAAACTTTACAAACTTTCTTGAATCGCAAGTAATAGAAAATTAAGTGCAGCGGAAAATCAAACTAGACTACAAGAATTGTAAAGTGGAATAATTGTAAAAGAGCAGGGATAGAGAATTCAAACGCAGGTTTTTATATTAGTTCAGCCTCAATGCCTACATCCAGTGTCCTTCCAGTACCCGGAAGCAAATGCACTATAATGGTCAAGGTTTTTACAACAAGGCTTTTATAGAGACCTATTCAAAAAAATAAAACACCTCTCTAACCCTCTAACCAAAATATAGGCAAACCACACAACAAGATATCCCCTCTCCTGCAATCTGCAACCCACTTTGAACAATCCTCAAAGCGTACCAAACTCCACGAGTCCAACCCCTGTAGTCATAACAGGTAACACAACAATCACCACGGATGCCAACAACAATCTTGATCAACTCAGAAACACCTCAATTCTGCAGATTCTGATCAAGCAATGAGCGCGACACAGTTATCCTTCAGAAACTCTTCAAAGAAAGATCACAACTGTCTTCTTGATGAGTTCTTGGAGCTCAAATCTTCAAAGAAACAATCTGACACAGAATATGAAAATGTTAGATTTCCAAAAGTTCTCAAAGCTTCTTTGAAACAACTCAAGTCTCATCTATTTATAGATTTCTATAAACCTAACACTCCTACAGTCGAATACACTACTAATAGAGTCGATTGTATTAAAACAGTTATAATAGTTAAGTCAAAATAGAAGCAGTCCAGTCAAAGAAATTAATTCCTAATTCAATACAGTTGACCAACATTCAATGCTCAACTAACTTTTAAAAATATAGTCGTTACTATTCATGATGATAACATAATTTCAAAACAAGTAACTAATACAGTCGAATTGTGGCGCACAGTCGGCTTCGACACAATATTTCACTTTGAAATTCTTTTCAATGCAAAATCTCACATAGCACTATTTGTGAAAATTTGTGCATAGTCTCGAGCTTAATTCGACTTCCCACATAATGAAGTCGACTTACAGATTGCAAATATGCCAGACATTGTAAATTTGTAAAAGGGCATGTGGTTTTCTTCTTTCAAAACATGTGCAATGCAACCAGATATGATGTAACATATATGATAACGGTCTAAACACCGTTATTTTCATGCTTAAATTGATATCAAAATACACCCTGTATGGCTTAGAATGAGCTTAGACTCAGGTAAAACCCTTAAGTTGAGTCATTTGAGAGTCAAAATCTGGTTTTAGAGATATTATGCTTGTTTTGCATTGTTTTGCAGGGTTTTGATGAGAATTAAGAATGGAATCTTGTTAGACCCCTGGCAAGTGTACCAGATCGTATCAAGTAATAATAATTGGTAAACCCAATATCGTTCTTCCCAAAGGACTCTTAAGGCCTCATCTTTCGTGTAAACTAATTGTTTAAGACTTGCGTAAAAGAAAATAATTTGAATGGTTTAAATGCAAAACAGAAATAAACATGCAAATGCAAGAATTCAATTGACTAAGAGAAACTGTGAATGAATGAGGTTGTTGGGGTTTACAATTTCATCTTATCCACACTCATATATCTACTCTTCTTATTTACTTTGATTATTTTTCATATTGCCATGCAAACTTTCTTGGTCTACCCTTAACCCAATCCCTTGGTGAAAAGAGCCTATTACTAATTACCGGCTTGTTATCCCTAGCCTCCCCTAGTAACTAATAATGCATAATGAGCAGAAGCAAAATACAATTGATCGTCCTACCCCTATCCCTAGGCGGTATTAACATAATCAAGGAATTCTCCCCAGTTCATGACATTATTGTACGTCCCCGTATCAATAAAGACAAACAACATCTACCGAATGAGTTAAACGGTAAAAGCATTAAGCAAAGGTAAAGAACCCAACAATTGATAAATCAAGCATATGCAAGCATATAAAGTAAACAAGAATTTCAATATATGAGAGTTTCAAAAGATTACATTGTTCCCCAACAACTAAGGGTTTAGTTCACCATAATCATGGTGAAACTAGATAAACTAAATAGAAGAATGGAAAAGCAAACCCTAGAATTGATAAAGTGGAGCCTAAGCATCCAAGAATCCAAGAAATCTCCTCCAAAGGTGTAAAGCTATTGTGGACTTTGTTCTCTGCCAAAAGAATTACATTTGGATTCACGTTAGGGCTATATATAAGCCAAAAAGATAACAGAAAGATCTCAAAATCCAAAATATAAAAACAGACAACCGCCTAGGCGCCTAAATTGGCTGCTCAGCGGTTTGCCTCAACACACACCATCGCTCAGGCGCCTAAAATGACCGCTGAGCGGTTTGCCTCTTGTCACTCTGGACGCTTAGCGTGACCACCTGGGTGCCAGACAACAACTTTTCCTTGCACTAGGATGCTCAACGGTGGAATTTACCGCTGAGCGGTTCACAAACTCTTCTTTTCTTCCTTTTTCTCCTTCATTCTTGAGTCTATGACCTTCCTACTTCATTGCCATCTTCATTTTTCATCAAAATTCCTGCAAAACAATGCAAAACAAGCATAATATCTCTAAAAACAACTTTTGACTCTCATGTAACACAACTTAAGAGTTTTACTTGATTCGAAGCTCATTTTAAGCTACAAAAGGTGTGATTTAATATCAAATTTATGCATGAAAATAACGGTTTTGAGACCGTTATCACAACCCCAAACTTAAAACTTTGCTTGTCCTCAAGCAAAACAAAACAAAACTTGGCCTTCCAATTTTTCATCAAATAGTTCTACACTTTTCAAAATCCTTTTCTTCATGACAAGTTATTTTTTAAATCAGATTTTCAGTGGAATCCTAGCAAAATACATGCATGCTTTCAATCCAATCTAGTTCACATACTTAAATATTTTCCAACCGATGTTTTATTCATGAACGATCAATCCACTAAGCATAGATGTAAACCTGGATTTCAACAATTCTTACCAAGCAAGTGTTTAAGGAATCACTCCACTCTTTACTATTCACATGCCACATAAAACAATATTGCCATGTATCTAAAACAATAAAAATCCTTACATGCAAATACCATCACAAGGACTTTTCCAAGGCTTATAATGAGGCTAAGCTATCAAGAAAAGTTGGTTTTTCTAGATTGCAAAATCCTTGAGTTAAGAGAGCTATTTCATCGTTGAAAAGGTTCATGTTTAAAATCTCTTTATCACCAAACTCCTTTATTCCCAACTTCTTCCCTTTTTATCAATTTTGCATTGAGTTCCTTTTTCATGTTTTTACTTTTTCCTTTTCTTCTTTACTCATGCATTTTTCTTTTCAATACTTGACCTCAATGCTCTTCTTTTGCCTTTCAATTTTCCCCATACAACCCCAAACTTGAACCTTTTCATCACATAAAATTATTCTCAACCCTACTCAAGATAAATAATTTCAAATCAAGGGTTATCATCCTATTTAAGGCCAAGGTTCAAAAAGGGTATAAAATTTTAAACTTCTTGGGTGAAATTTTGGCTAGATAAGGGCTTCCAAACATGGCCTTGATCATATAACATAAACATGCAAATCAATCAATTATCAAGACTAAGGCCATATCATTCATGATTCCCTGTGAACAATACATATATCAGTAAGAACTCTGGAGCTCAAAACCTCACACACATGCTTTCTCACACATCATTCATTTAACCTGCTTAGCATCACAATCACAATCATGAACCACAATACATTTGTTCATATAATTAGTGAATCATTTAACTGGATATCAACAAACATACATTCTCAGTCAACCACATTCAATCATTATCAACTACTTGTCATGCATTTTTAATACTACCATCAGAACCATTGTACAAGCCAAGCATAAACACAAAATAAAAATTCAACCTATTCTACAAATTCAAAGTATTAAAGAAGAAGAAACCTAGGTTGCCTCCCAGTAGAGCTTGTTTAACGTCACGAGTCTGACCCAAACATGTTTAACACTCATCAGTAAGTGCGAATCTTACCAACACCCATCAGTATGTGTACCTTCTTGTATCCTTCAGTGGATACATAAAAATTTAGCATCCCTCAGTAGATGCTACCCAAAAAGTGTTTAAAAATCCATCAACTTACATAACCAGAATAAACCTATTCTAAAAATTGTTCTACAACAAATGGGATAAAATTAAATATCTTCAAATCTTTCCATCCCGGTTGGGATCTTCATCCTCCCAACTCATTTGTTGCCTTCTATCCACTCTTTTGATGGCTTTAGTAAATGGTTTTCTGATCTCTACCTTGCCATCTTCTTTGATATTTTCAACAATTCACTTCCTTTTCTTGAATTTTACATGTGAGGCTCGTGGAAGTGGTATATCTTCTGAGTGAATTGTTCCTCCTTTATCAACCTCCTCATTTTTAGGTACCTTTAAAACATTACAACTGTGAGAATTGGTACCTGTCATGCTTTCTTCTGATGCAACTTCTCTTCTTGACTTTCTGAATCTGGATCTTTTCTTTATTCTAATATTGTTCCCTTTAGAACCAATATATAAGAGCACATTCTTCTTATCTCGTATCATGATTCTTCCATCATGGGCACTAATGAACATTTTAGACATAGCCATGAAAGGTCTTCCAAGAATAATTGGAATCTCTCATCATCTTCAATGCCCATAACTAGAAATTCAGCCAAAAACTCCAACTGCTCCACACGCACAACCACATCTTCCACCATACCTAGTGGCTTTTTACTGGAACCATCTGCCACCGTCACAGTAAGATTAGATGGTTTTAATGTCAACCCTCCAATCTTTCTCAAGAACCGTCCAAGCATCATATTAATGCTGGATCCAGAGTCTATCATGGCTCCTTCTACCTCAAAATCATTTATAATACATGAAAGTGTCAAACAACCTGGATCTTTTACCTTAGGCGGATAATTCCTTTTTGGAGGTTGAACTTCAAATTCTTGCTCATCTTCATCTGTATCCAAATCTATCATATCTCCAAGATAAAATTTCATCCTTGCAGGAATTTGTTGGATTACAGAAGGCACCACAGTCACTTAATTTTCTATAAATGGTCTATTGTGACTGAATTTTTCTTCCTGCCATCTTCACAGTGTTGCAGATTTCACTAAACGTGGTCAAATGATCATACGGATTCTCATTTGACAAGCCGTGAAACTGGTTGCCTTGTACTAGGTGTATTAGTGCTGGATTCATCACCATGTTGGTCGTTTGATTCGTAGGCATGGCTATGCTGTTAAAGTGAAAAGGACCTACAACATTAGATTGATCTACCAATGTGCGTCTTGGAGGAAATTGTTCTGCCATCTCCCTTGTTCTTCTATCTGGTGAAGGTGACAATAATATGCTAGGAGAAGGGAATAAATCCCTAGATGGGCGTCTGACTCTCCTTCTTCCCCTTGTCTCACTTAAGCCGTCAAGAAGAGATTGGGTATTTTTCTTGCTCCTAGTATGACTAGTCTCCTGCTGCATGTACAAGAAACACAAACCCTAGTAGCACTTTTATTTAAAAAAAACAAAATATATACAAATATCAACAATCAAGTCAAAATTAATCAATTTACACTACTCGAAAAAGTTAAACCAAGAGTCCCCGACAACGGCGCCAAAAACTTATTAGACCCCTGGCAAGTGTACCAGATCGTATCAAGTAATAATAATTGGTAACCCAATATCGTTCTTCCCAAAGGACTCTTAAGGCCTCATCTTTCGTGTAAAAAAATTGTTTAAGACTTGAGTAAAAGAAAATAATTTGAATGGTTTAAATGCAAAACAGAAATAAACATGCAAATGCAAGAATTCAATTGACTAAGAGAAACTATGAATGAATGAGGTTGTTAGGGTTTACAATTTCATCTTATCCACCCTCATATATCTACTCTTCTTATTTACTTTGCTTATTTATCATATTGCCATGCAAACTTTCTTGGTCTACCCTTAACCCAATCCCTTGGTGAAAAGAGCCTATTACTAATTATCGGCTTGTTATCCCTAGCCTCCCCTAGTAACTAATAATGCATAATGAGCGGAAGCAAAATACAATTGATCGTCCTACCCCTATCCCTAGGCGGTATTAACATAATCAAGGAATTCTCCCCAGTTCATGACATTACTGTACGTCCCCGTATCAATAAAGACAAATAACATCTACCGAATGAGTTAAATGGTAGAAGCATTAAGCAAAGGTAAAGAACCCAACAATTAATAATAGAGCATATGCAAGCATATAAGGTAAACAAAAATTTCAATATATGAGAGTTTCAGAAGGTTACATTGTTCCCCAACAACTAAGGGTTTAGTTCACCATAATCATGGTGAAACTAGATGAACTATATGGAAGAATGGAAAAGCAAACCCTAGAATTGATAAAGTGGAGCCTAAGCATCCAAGAAATCTCCTCCAAAGGTGTAAAGCTGTTGTGGACTTTGTTCTCTGCCAAAAGAATTACATTTGGATTCGCACTAAGGCTATATATAAGCCAAAAAGATAACAGAAAGATCTCAAAATCCAAAATCTAAAAACAGACAACCACCCAGGTGCCTAAATTGGCCGCTCAGCGGTTTGCCTCAACACACGCCACCGCCCAAGCGCCTAAAATGACCGTTGAGCGGTTTGCCTCTTGTCGCTCTGGACGCTCAGCGTCACAGCTTGGGTGCCAGACAACAACTTTTCCTTGCACTGAGCGGTTCATAGACTCTTTTTTTCTTCCTTTTTCTCCTTCATTCTTGAGTCTATGACCTTCCTACTTCATTGCCATCTTCAATTTTCATCAAAATCCCTGCAAAAAAATGCAAAACAAGCATAATATCTCTAAAAACAACTTTTGACTCTCATGTAACACAACTTAAGAGTTTTACTTGATTCGAAGCTTATTTTAAGCTACAAAGGGTGTGATTTAATATCAAATTTATGCATGAAAATAACGGTTTTGAGACCGTTATCAGAATTGAAGAAGGAAGGTCTTAGACTCAAGGAAGAAGAAGAAAAATGAAGAAAATTAAAGTCTATGCATTGCTCAGCGTCAAAATGCACCGTTGAGTGCCATTATTCGAGGGAAAGCTATGAAAGAATTACCATGGGTAGGAATGTATCTACGCTTATTGGTAAGTCGGTCCCGCACATTCCTGAAAAGTGCAAGGACCCAGGTATATTTTGCATTCCTTGTGTGATTGGAAACAGTAAATTTGAGAATGCCATGCTTGATTTAGGTGCTTCCATTAATGTCATGCCTTTGTCTATATATGCATCTTTTTCTCTTGGTCCTTTGCAAACTACGGGTGTGGTCATTCAGTTGGCCAATAGAAGTGTTACACACCCAACAGGTTACATAAAGGATGTCTTGGTTAGGGTTGGTGAATTGATTTTTCCTGCAAATTTTTATCTCATGGATCCACTCCCATTATCCTAGGCAAGCCATTCTTGAAAACGACCCGAACCAAGATTGATGTGTATGCTGGAATTTTGTCTATGGAATTTGCCGATATTGTTGTTCACTTTAATATCCTTGATGCAATGAATTTTCCAGCTGAGGACCATTCTGTTTTTAGGATTGACATATTGGATGACATTATTGATGAGTATATTGTTGTTGATTTTACTTCTTTGCATGAGAAAGAGCATTCTTTTCCATCTGCTTTACATTCATGCATTGAATCTGGATTTGAATCAAGATTTGAGAATGATGTGGATATTGTTGTGGATTTTGATGAGGATTGTGATGTCCAGGATGTTGGTGATATTCTTGATATTGATGATGTTGTTGATATATCTATGTTGGACATTGATTTGGATTCTGATGAGATGGGTGTTTTGCCTTTACCTGTACATTCTTTAGAGTCAGAATGTATTAACCATGTTGCAGGAAGTACACTTGAATCTGACTTGCAGGCACCCACTCTTGAGTTGAAACAGCTCCTAGAAAACCTCAAGTATGTGTACTTAGAGGATGATGAGAAGAAACTGGTGACAATTTCCACCTCCCTTGATTATGTTCACGAGGAGAAGTTGTTTCGTGTGCTGAGGAAGCACAAGAAGGCTATTGGTTGGAGTTTGGCTGATATACTTGGTATTAGCCCATCCACATGCATGCATAGAATTCTTTTAGAGGATGGAGCAAAGCCAGTTAGGCAGCCACAGAGAAGGTAAAACCCCGTGATCATGGACGTCATTAAGAAGGAGGTGACCAAGCTTTTACAAGTTGGGATCATCTACCCAATTTCAGATAGTTAATGGGTGAGCCCCATCCATGTTCTACCCAAAAAGACTGGCCTCACTGTGGTGAAGAATGAGAGGGATGAGCTTATCCCCACAAGAGTGCAGAACAACTGGAGAGTCTGCATTGATTATAGGAGGCTCAACCAAGCAACCAGGAAAGATCACTTCCCCCTGCCATTCATTGATTAGATGCTGGAGCGCCTGGCAGGTAAATCTCATTATTGCTTTCTTGATGGTTTTTCTGGTTATTTCCAAATCAATATTGCTCCTGAGGACCAAGAGAAAACCACATTCACCTGCCCCTTTGGCACTTTTGCCTATAGGAGGATGCCCTTTGGTCTATGCAACGCCCCTGGTCCCTTCCAATGGTGCATGCTTAGCATTTTTAGTGACTTTCTTGAGAGTTGCATAGAGGTTTTTATGGATGATTTCACTGTGTATGAATCCTCTTTTGATGCATGTTTAGATAGTTTGGAGAAAGTTTTGAAAAGATGCATACAAACAAATCTTGTTCTCAATTTTGAGAAGTGTCACTTTATGGTAGAACAAGGTTTGGTTCTAGGGCACATCATTTCTAGAAAGGGAATAGAGGTAGACCTTGCCAAAATATTTGTGATTTCACAGTTGCCTTACCCCTCTTGCGTGCGAGAGGTTCGATCTTTTCTTGGACATGCAGGTTTCTAAAGGCGCTTCATCAAGGATTTCAGCAAGAAGACGCTTCCCTTGTCCAGACTGTTACAGAAGGATATTGACTTTAATTGTGATGACAGATGCAAGCAGACGTTTGATTGCCTGACGGAAGCTTTGACCACCACCCCGATCATTCAGGCACCAGATTGGACGACCCCTTTTGAACTTATGTGTGATGCGTCTAACTATGCATTGGGGGCTGTTTTGACACAAAAAGTTGACAAATTGCCTAGAGCGAATATATTATGCTTCTAGGACTTTAGATGCTGCCCAAGAAAACTATACCACAACTGAAAAAGAGTTGTTGGCAATTGGTTTTTCTCTTGATAAGTTTAAATCATATTTGCTTGGATCACCTGTTATTGTATACATTGACCATGCAGCTCTTAAGTTTCTTTTGAAGAAGGCTGAGTCAAAGCAAAGATTGATTAGGTGGATGCTAGTACTGATGAGTCGATATTTTATTAATTTCACTTAGTTTATTGTACCCAATTTAATCACGGAATTGTGCTTAAATGTCCAGTATTTTCCCGTTTTTCCTAATAATGCTTAATTTGATCGGAAATAATAATTTTAATTAATTTGAATTTTTTGAGCTAATTAATTGCATTTTTAATTGCAGGAAAAATTTTGGACATATATTTTGGAGCATTGGGAAGGAGGCAAATAAATTAAAGACTCTTCACTTGGACATTTCAAATTTAATTATATTGTAACTTAGTAGTATAGAATGTTTTTAATTACACTTGTGCATATTTTAGTCAATGTTGACAAAAATATAATGGGCCCAATTAGTAAAAGACACTTGGCACACTAGGGTTTCTTTTAGGGTGGACCCACCCTTATTTTTGGGGATACACACGGCCTAGGAGCTTGCTGCCGCCGGAGACTTTATTTTCGCTTGGCCTGGAATGTTGTTTCTTTATGAGAGCTTTCGAGAGTTTCCATGGGATTTTGGATGAATTTTAGAAGCACTTTCAATTTCAATTTCTTTTATTTACCTCTCTTATGGAGTTGAGCACTTTGTTTTCACGCTGTCACGCTGTGCTGAAATAAAGGAATGTTGTTAATTTTCATTTAAGTAGAATGTGGAATGCATATGCTATGGCTGGAACGTTTCCCTTTTCTCTTTGAACCATGTCTATGTATTTGGATTTTGGATGAATGAAAGATGATCACTTTTTTATTTTTTTTCTTTGCTTGGTTGCAATCACTGTTTTCAGCTAGCATTTCTTTTCATTATGGTTCTTTATTTCTTTTTGATTCCAGCAACAATTTATCTTTAATTTAGGAAACTCACGGAATTTCATTTTTTCGGCTTTTGAATGTTTTGTTTTAGAGGCTGGGTTCTTGAATATCATTCACACTAGTTTTCCTTGGTGTTGTGGGGGGCCGCCACTTGCTGTTAGGCTGGCCCTGCAACGTTGTTTGGAAGTTTTAAAAAAATGTGTATTTACGTTACATTTGGAGGATGAAGAAAGCACATTCACGGAGCTGGATATGCCACTGCCGCGGGATGGGGATTTGGTTTTGATTAGCACATTTCTTTTATTCCAGCACATTCGGTGATGTTTCTTTTCTTTAAGAAGGAAGAAGTGATTAAGTGAGAGTTGGTGAGAAGTTACGTCACCTAGGAGTAGTGGTTGATTGACTTTTCTTTGAAATGGATTTATTCATCTTGCATCCCAAAGGTAGTAGCATTCGGTCCTGCAGCACGTCTACCCCTTTGAGGAGAAATTTTCATTTTTCTTCTATTTAGTATTAAGTGGGGGCTGCCACGTCTATGGAAGGAGATTGTCCATCTTTTACTATTCATGCTTTCCCTTTCTCTTTTAGCACTTTTGCCATGATGAATATGCATTGATAGGTTAATACAATCAACATTTTACTTCTTTTTAGTTTACTCATTGCAATTCCAATAGTATTAGATGTGTCGTGCATTTCAATTGGTCAAGTAATTTGGCAATTTATTTCTTTTTCCGCTGCAATATGCATTTAATGTTTTCACTCAAGTGTTTCATTTTAACAGTTTTAATTTTGTTTGGATATTATTCTATTGCATTGTCCGGTTGACTGCTTTGGTTCACTATGTTGCCTGTTATGTTTGATTGTGTTAATTTAGCTTAGATGTTAGCATAATTAGTCAAGTTGGTCATTAGTGATATTATAATGTTTCCTTGAGATTTCTGGACTGTAATTGTGTTTACCACTCTGACTTGGTTAATGTGAAATTTGTATTTGCACTTGCAATTGGGTATATGCTTAGTTGCCCAGTTGGTGTTGAGTATTCGCTTAGTTGATGAAACTGCATGGTGTAAATTGGATTTGATGTTAACATTGCGTTCGCTTAGTTCGCTTTTATGAAAACATGTTTAGCCTTCGCTTAGTTGGTTAGCTGTGTTGGATTAGAGGTTTGAGTCGCTGCTTTATTTTGTTGATCTGTGACAGGAAGCATAGTAATTAAGTTAATGACCAACCGTTTTCATTCTGTATTTGATTCCATTTTTACATTTTTGTTTCCGTGTCTGTTTACATCTGTGTTTACATTTCTGTTTGCATCCGTGTTTCAATTTAATTCATCCGCATTCACACAAACTTTTCACAAACCCCCCCCCCCCACTTTGTGTCTGACCTAATTCTCGAACCACATTTGGTCCTTGAGAGATGACCTAGGAGTCACTTCCTAGTACTATACTGCATTCTTTATGCACATTAAATTTGTGTGGGTTGCGACAACCCATCAACTACTCCAAGAGTTTGACTTGCAAATCAAAGACCAGAGTGGAGCACAAAATTTTGTTGTAGACCACCTCAGTAGGATTGAGAGAGCTAAGGATGAAGCTGATGTTTTGCCTATCCAAGATGACTTTCCTGATGAGAGTTTGTTGATGATTTCATTTTCTCACCCTACTCCTTGGTTTGCACACATTGTAAATTATTTGGTTGCTTCTGTATTTCCTCCCTTAGCATCCCGTGCTCAAACTGCTAAAATTAAGAGTGATGTTATGTATTATATTTGGGATGACCCATATTTGTGGAAGCTGTGCAGTGACCAGGTTACTAGGAGATGCATTCCGGACCATGAGATTGACTCGATCCTACAGTTTTGTCATGCCTCCTCACCTAGTGGTCATTTGGGAATTCAGAGAACAGCTCGCAGGGTGCTAGACTGTGGATTCTATTGGCCTTCCATCTTCAAAGATGCGGAGAGGATTTGCAGCACCTGTGAGCCTTGTCAGAGAGCAAGAGGATCAATTTCATGGAGACAAGAGATGCCTCAACAGCCTATGCTGTTCTGTGAGGTGTTTGATGTCTGGGGTATAGACTTTATGGGTCCTTTTCCTGTTTCTTTTGGTTTCTCTTATATTCTCCTTGCTGTGGATTATGTTTCAAAATGGATGGAAGCTAGAGCCACCAGGAATAATGATGCTCGGGTTGTTGTAGATTTTGTTAGATCTCTCCTCTTTTGTAGGTTTGGAGTGCCCAGAGCAATTGTTAGTGATCAGGAAACCCATTTTTGCAACAAATCCATGCAGGCTTTGCTCAAGAAGTATGGGGTGACACACAGAGTTTCTACACCATACCACCCCCAAACAAATGGGCAAGCTGAGATCTCTAACAGGGAGATAAAGAGGATTTTGGAGAAGATTGTCCAGCCCAACAGGAAAGATTGGAGTAATAGGTTGGACGATGCTTTTTGGGCCCATAGGACTGCCTACAAAGCACCCATAGGGATGTCTCCTTATTGGGTTGTCTTTGGAAAGGCATGTCATCTACCAGTTGAGATTGAGCATCGGGCATACTGGGCTGTGAAGACTTGCAACTTCTCCATTGACTAAGCTGGAGAGGAAAGGAAGTTGCAACTGAATGAATTGGATGAGATCCGATTGGAGGCCTATGAGAACTCGAAGTTCTATAAGGAGAGGACAAAGAGGTTCCATGATAGTTCCATTGTTAGAAAGAACTTCGAGGTTGGCCAACAGGTTTTATTGTACAACTGTAGGCTCGACCTCATGAGTGGTAAGTTGAGATCAAAGTGGCTTGGACCTTTTGTTGTGACTAATGTTTATCCTTATGGTACGGTTGAGATTCAAAGTCTTTCCACAGCTAAAAGCTTCACGGTGAACGGACACAGACTGAAGCCTTTCCTCAGTAATCCTTCTTTGTTGGATACAGTGGTGGAGGAGACGTCTTTGGTCAACCCCACCTATCCTTCCTTTTGACTCAGGGAGTTTCTTTCCTCCTTCCCTTCTCACTTTTATTGCACCTTGTCCATATCTTTTGACTATTCTGATTGTTCATCTGATGATTGTGACACACTGAGGACATTGTGTAGTTTAAGTGTGGTCTATTAGGGGAGATTTTTCTTTGTTTAGGTCTTGTTTTTTCTTTGTTTAGGTTTTGTTTTCTAGTTAGTTTTGTTGTGTCTTGTATACAATTTTGCATATTTTTCATGATCTCTAGACTTTGTTTAGGTTGTAGATGTGTGGTTCACTTCATTGATACTCTGTTTAGCTTGAAATCCTTGCTTTTCTCTATTAGGAAGATGATTATGATGTTGAGAGTTGAATTGATTGTGACAGAAATACCCTGGGCGAGATTTGAGCCATTTGATGTTCCTTCTTGTGTGTGATATGTCTCTTGATTGCTTGCACATATGCCTTGTTGTGATCCTTTGATAGCCCCTTTGAGCCTTTACTTTCCCCATTTCTTTGTTTTGAAGCTCATACACTAGCCCTAAGTGAAAAACCATGATTACCTTAACCTTAGGGAATTTTGGAGCTTTGGAATTGTTTTGGTAATAAGTGTGGTCTCTTGGGAGATTTAGATGATTTGGTTAGTTGGCTCGTCTTCTTGTGTTGTTTTTTTAAGTATGTGTGTATCTTGTCTCTTACAGTTGTGTTCTGAAAAGAGAGAAAAGAAAAGAGACAAAATGAAAAAAAAGGAGAAAAAAAAATAAAGAAAAATGAGAAAATTAAAAAAAAAATTGTTGTGTGAATAATGGAGTCAAGAAGAGGATTGAATTAGAGGTTTTGGGTGTGTTTGAATGTGTTTACACTTGTTCCCCATTTCTCCTCTATTCCTTTTGGTTAATAGCTTCTCATCCATATTTATCCTCCCTTGTCCTTGGCCCCATTGCATCCATAAAAGACCTTTCGATTTGAACATGCATATGTTTTTGAGTGTTGATATTAGAGACTTGCCAAGTCTGTTTGTTTTTGCTTTCTTGAGTACATTGAGTTGACATTGTTTACCTTAGACACTTGAGAGAAACACTGATAGTGTGCATCTGTGAGGTTCTGTTGCTATTGATTCACCTCTTGAGCTTATTCATCATTTTGCCATGTCTTGAACTGCTTGGATGATTTCATGAGTATCTATTTTCTTTGATTCTGTGTTGGATACTGTCTATTTCCTTTCATTGTCCAGATTTCTTGAGAACTGTGAATTCTGTTCTGTCCTTGTGAGTCTTAGTTTTCTGTATGTTGAGTCTTGACTGTATTTAGTTTATTGCGCTTAAATAAATCAGGGAATTGTGCTTAATTATCCGGTATTTTCCCGTTTTTCCTAATTATGCTTAATTTGATCGGAAATTCTTATTTAAGTTAATTTGAATTTTCTGAGCTGATTAATTGCATTTTTAGTTGCAGGGAAATTTTGGAGATATCTTTTGGAGCATTAGGATGGAGGCATGGTCATTAAAGACTCTACAATTAGGCATCTCATTTTTAATTAAATTGTAACTTAGTTGTCTAGAAACTTGAATTAAACTTGTGAGCAATAGGCCCCTTAGTGGCAAAAATGTAAAGGCCCAATTTTGTGGGACACATGGCACTAACCCTAGGGTTTCTTTTTGGGTAGACCCCACCCATTTTATGAGGGATTCTCGGCATTTTGAGTAGGAGGCCGACACACTTCATTTTAGACTCTTCACTTTACATTTTGCTTTTGGCTTGTATGAACTCTCACTTGGGAGCTTGTGGGTGCCTTCGGTTTTGAGCTATGGAATGAACCAAGATCACGTTTTTCTTCTTCTCTTGCTTGCAACTTTACTTATTCTTGCTTAATGGAAGGGAGATCTATCACTCCTCTTCTTGCATTTTCCATTTGAATGTTGAAAGCTTGAGCTTGGAGGTGGTTCTTTGCATTTTCATGGTGGTTCCTTTGGTTGAATGAAGACCCATTTTGCACTTTTGTTTCCTTTTGCTGCACCATTTTCATGTTATATTTGGTTTCCCTTGTTGAATGAAAAAGAATATGGTTCCCATTGAGCATTGGAGTGAAGAAAACTTGAGTTGATTGATGGTTGTTGGGAGCTTGAGCCCTTTTTCTTCTTATATTTCACTTTGAGTAATGGAAGTAATATATGAAATGGGTTAGAGATTTCATTTTGTTTTTATCAAAAGTTTGAAGAAGAGAGAGTGTTAGGTTAGTTAGTAGAAGTTAGAATTTGGCTTTGTTGTTCTTGTAATTCTTTGGGAATGGAAACTTGGTTTGTTGGGTGCATTCTCAGTGTGGAGAAGTGAAGAAAAGCTTTGGATGTTTATTCAGAAGTGAAGAAAACCGATTGGTGTTGAAAGGGAGAGAGAATGGGCACATTTAATTTTTACCCCTTTTGGGCAAGCACAAGTAAAAGCACATTTTCCATAGAAGGAATCTTTCCTTTTTGGTGTTGACCCCTTTGCTAGCTTGGCCGAGAATTTCAATGAGAAAGGGGATGTCTTGTGTTGTTTATTCCCTTTGACTTGGCTTATGTGGCACCTTGGTAGAAGCAATTTAAGCACCTTTTTGTCTTGTGGAGTTTGGGAAACAACCTTTGCAACAATTGAGGAGATCGTGGCTCGGCAATTTGGCCTTGAGAGGTTGAAAACCGAATTTTCTTGATGGAGAGAGAGAGAGAGGCACGGATCCCATAGTGTGGAAAGCAATGTTTGTCTTGGAGAATGAAGCACATGGCACACAAGGAAGCAACCTATTAAATTGTTTGTTGAATGAAGAGAATGAAGGGACTTTGGTGCATGGGACCTCACGGCCATGAAGGTTTTAGGCCATTCTAAAAGTTGAATTTCTTTAGTTGGTGCATGTATTGTCACGTGATTGATAGATGAAAAAGCATGTTTGATTATTCCTTTGTTTTGAATTAGTTTACATAGTAGGATTAGTTGTTTTTCATTTTCTTAATTTAGTGTTGCATTTTAGTAATTTTAACTGTGCTAGATAATTGATTGTTATAATGTTGGGGTCTAGTATTTTCTTTTGTTTTAATGATGTCTAATATTTGTGGCAGTGATAACTTGACTGTCATGTTAGCTTAAATTAATTGGGTTGGTCATTAGCGATATTATAATGTTTCCTTGAGATTTTTGGACTGTAATATTATTTGCCACTCTGACTTGGTTAATATGCAATCTGTATTTGCAGTTGCAATTGGGTACACACTTAGTTGCCCAGTTGGTGTTGAGTCTTCTCTTAGTTGATGAAACTGCATGGTGTAAATTGGGTTTGATGTTAACATTGCGTTCGCTTCGTTCGCTTTTATGAAAACATGATTACCATTCGCTTAGTTGGTTAACTGTGTTCGATTAGAGGTTTGAGTCGTTGCTTTACTTTGTTGATCTGTGATAGGAAGCATTGTAATTAAGTTAATGACCAACCGTTTCCATTCTGTCTTTGAAACCGTTTTTAGATCTGTGTTTAATTATAAGTTTGCGTCAGTGTTTTGATTTAATTCCTCCGTATTCACCACAACGATTTCACAAACCCCCCCTTCCGTGTTTAACTTAAATTCTCGAACCGCAAAATTGGTCCTTGAGAGACGACCTAGGAGTCACTTCCTAGTCATCAAAATAGACCACACTTAGTCTTTTGCACTCCTTTACAAAATCAAGAAGCAAATCAGGGAATAGTTCAACGGACATCAGGGAATTGACACAGAGTCAACACACAGAAAATAGAGACTCAAGAGGGACCAAACAAACAGAATTACAGTCCTCAAGAAATCTGGACAAGGAAAAGTAGTAGACAGTATCCAACACAGAATCAAAGAAATCAGATACTCATGAAGTCATCCAAGCAGTTCAAGACATGGCAAAATGATGAATAAGCTCAAGAGGTGAATCAATAGCAACAGAACCTCACAGATGCACTATCAATGTTTCTCTCAAGTGTCTAGGGTAAACAATGACAACTCAATGCACTCAAGAAAGCAAACAACAAACAGTCTTGGCAAGTCTCTAATATCAACACTCAAAACATATGCATGTTCAAATCAAAAGGTCTTTTATGGATGTAATGGGGCTAAGGACATGGGAAGATATAAAATGGATGAGAACATACAAACCAAAAGAAATAGAGGATCAATGGGGAACAAGTGTAAACACAGTCAAATAACACCCAAACCCTCTAATTCAATCCTCTTCTTGACTCCATTATCCATTATGTCACAATCAATCAACTCTCTCAAACATCATAATCATCTTTCCAAGCAAAGAAAAGCAAGAATTTCCAACCAATCCGAGTATTAATGAAGTGAAAGATACATCTACAACCTAAACAAAGTCCAGAAATCAAGAGAAACATGTAAAACTGTACACAAAACAAAACAAAAACTACCTAGAAAACAAAAAAATTTACCGCAGAAAACATAAACTAATCAAAGAAAAATCAGAATCTCCCCCAATAGACCACACTTAAACTACACAGTGTCCTCAATGTGTCACAAGCATCAGATCAGAAATCAAAAGAGTCAACAGATCATGGACAAGTGTAATAAAAGCGGGAAAGGAGGAAAAGGGAAAAGGAAAACTCCCCTGGTCATGGTGGTAGTTGCCAATTTTGGACTGTCAGGGAGATATTCTCCACCACTGGAGTCATCAAGGAAGTCTTGAGGAGGAACTGCTTCAGCCTCTAAATTTGATCAAGCAGGGAGATGTCCTCCACAGCTGGATCCAAGAAGCAATGATTGTTGATGAGCTGGTTCAACTGGTGCCTATTGATGTTAAAGCTCTTATGTATGCTTGCACCTTTGTTTTCCATTATGGGTGCTTGTTGGTCAAATTCATGTGTACCTCCTACAACATGGTTAGTGCAATATGGTTCCACAGAAATAACATGCAGGGGTATAACACCCAATCCTAGTGTAACATGCTGAACATCAGATATACTCTCAGAACATGAATCAATTTCAAATGTAGAAACAATATCAACAACAGGTTCAGATTCATGTTCAGTGCATGGAGAATAAACATTCAGACAACATGGCAAAAGTTGTTTCTCATCATGCAAAGAGTGGAAATCAAAAACATGTTCATCAACAATACAATCATCAATAACATACCCATAAACAACATGATCATCAAGAACAAAATCAATCTTAGGTATGTTTACCTTCACTTCCCTAGATGTGGCTAAAGTGGTGGAAGATGAAAGTGGTCTACCTATCTCAAAGGTGTTGCTCATATTTGCCTAGTCCTCAAAATTTTCATCAGACTCACAGTTAGTATCACCCATCATAAAGTTGGAAGTTGGTTGTATCACAGAATTGATTTCAACACAAATAGAGCAAGAACCACCTTCACAACTACATTTAAAATTTTCAGAAAACTGTGAAAGATAAAAATTTAATCCTAAGTTTAAAGCATCTTCAGTTTTCACAGTTTCTATATCAAAATCAGCACTAACATGTGAATCTACAGCAGAATCAAGAATATTTGAATGCATAAACAACTCAGGAAAAACAAGTGGGTTTTCAAGTTTAGAGAAAACCTGTGTTGATTCATGAATTATCTCACCAATAACATCAAAACTAGCAATTGCATCCTCAGGTGCAAGAGGGAAGACATAGGAGGGTGGGAAAGTAGATGGCACAGTAGTAAGCTCATGAATTTGCTCCTCATCTCCTATGTGGATGGCACTGACATCATCTGGAAATTGAATAGTCTGGAATGGTGATTCCTCTGAAACTTGAGATTGTTCCTCGGTGAGCTGAGTAGCCATCTGCCCCATCTAATCAATCAAACTCTGAATGAAAGCTTTGGTCTGTTGCTGGAACTAAATGTTCTGAATAGTCATCTGCTCCAATAACTCCTTCAATGTAGGCTTAGAAGTAGTGGAAGGATGAGGAGTTGCTTGGGCAGGCTGATAAGACTGCAGCTGCTTTAGCTCCTGGACTGGTGGAGAAGGCTTACAAGAATTCTGGAATAACTGATATTGCTATGGAGCATCATACCATCCCAAGCTAGGGTCATTCCATCCAGGATCGTTGCTGTAACCATAGTGAACAGGGAAGAATTCATCCAAGAACATATGCTTAAGATCTTCCCAAGAAGTGATGGATCCTGGAGGAAGACAATACATCCAATCCCTTGCTGCTGCTTGTAGTGAATGTGGAAATGTCCTTAAAAACATGTGATCATCAGGTACATGAGGAGGTTTCATTGAAGAGCAAGTGGTGTAGAACTCCTCCAAATGTCTATGTGGGCATTCACCTGCAAAACCATGAAACCTAGGCAGTAAATCTATCAGTCCAGAGGTGAGAACGCAATGAACATCATCCCCATTAAGTGAAACTGGCTCCCAAAGAGTACTCTAAAGAATGGGAGGATGAGTCATATTGTTCTCAACATAGAAATCAGCATGAGAACCATAATCAGAGTAACATGCAGAAGGAGACTCATAGTCATAAGCATAGGCAGAAGAAGCAGTATTCACAAAATCAAAATAGGGAGACATAGAAGAAGAAGAGGGAAGGTAGAAGGAAATGCTAGAAATTACGAAACACATAAAACACAACAAAAATAAACATGTGACACGCACACACAATACAGAATATCACACTCACAACACAAGACAAAACATAACACACACTAACACAACAACAGACCTAAAACCGAACCGTTGGTCCCCGACAACGGTGCCAAAATTTGATGGGTGTCGCACCCCATGCAAATTTAATGTGCATAAAGAATGCAGTATAGACTAGGAAGTGACTCCTAGGTCGTCTCTCAAGGACCAAACTGTGGTTTGAGAATCAGGTCAAAGACGAAGTGGGGGGGGTTGTTGAAAGGTTTGTGAATGCAGATGAATTAAATTAAAACACAGATGCAAACAGAAATGTGAAAACAGAAATGCAGAACGGAATCAAATACAGAATAAAAACGGTTGGTCATTAACTCAATCACTATGCTTCTAATCACAGATCAACACTACAAATTGGCTACTCAAACCTCTAATCCAACACAGTTAACCAACTAAGCGAAGGCTAAACATGCTTTCATAAAAACGAACTAAGCGAATGCGATGTTAACATCAAATCCAATTTACACCATGCAGTTTCATCAAATAAGCGAAGATTCAACACCAACTGGGCAACCAAGCGTATACCCAATTGCAAGTGCAAAAACAGATTTCACATTAACCAAGTCAGAGTGACAAACACAATTACAGTCCAGAAATCTCAAGGAAGCATTATAATATCGCTAACGACAAACCCACTAACTTAAGCTACAATCAAAATTAAATTATCATGACCGAACAGACTAGACAACATTAAAGTAAACGAAACAATAAACCGAACATAACAGACAACAGAGTAAACACAGACGTTAAACTAAACAATTTAATAGATAAATATCCAAACATAATTAAGGCAATTTAAATGCAACGCTTGAACTAAAAAGTAAAATGCATATTGCGGGAATAAAACCCATGACTAAAAACCAAGATGAATAAATTTTCTTTCTCCAAAATATTAGTTACCATGCACTTCTGATAGTTTTATAAGCTATATAAGGATTTAGTCAACCTAGAGGGTCTATCTTTGGACAGAAAGAGGTGCAGAAACACTCTCTTCACCCCTAGGAGGCGGATTTTGGATGCGAAAGCTCCAATCTACAACTTTTAGGATTCTATCTTTCATTCTTTTCATTATTTTCATGTAGTTTCACCATGTCTATGGCGAACTAAACCTCCATTTTTGTTGGGGAAATGATGTAATTGATAACGGTTAAAAAACCGTTATTTTTATACTTAAATTTGACACTAAACACACCCTTTATGACTTAGAAACTAGCTTGAAAACATGCATTTTGCTTAAGTTAGAGAATCAGAGAGTCAAAGGTTGTTTTCTTGGTTTTATGCTTGGTTTTCCTTGTTTTGGCAGGATTTAACATGAATTGAATGAAGGAAGCTAAAGCAGGAAGGAGTTGGACTCAGGAAAAGATGGAAAAGTGCACAAAGGAAGAATCGCAGCCACTACTGAGCACCAGTTCACCGCTGAGCCCAATTTCATTGTGGAGATCTCTGTCAAACGCTTAAGCGCCAACGCTGAGGGGAGAATTGAAGTATCGCTCCCACCACTGAGCGCTACTCTGCCGCTGAATGGTGGCTCCCTTAGTGAATTCACAGCTAAACGCTTGGGCGTCAATGCTGAGCGTTAATCTTGAATGTCGCACCTACCGTTGAGCGGTAACCCAGCGTTGAGCGCCATTCTCTTGGGCCTGGTCCAGTTTCTGTTGATATTAACGAACTTTGAATAGATTTGCATGACCTAGATAAGGTATCTTTTGACAAAAAGAGGCGCAGAAACACTCTCTTCACCCTTTGAAGGCAGATTTTGGATGCAGAAGCTCCAATTTACATGTTCTAGGATTTTATCTTTCATTCCTTTCATTAATTTCATCTAGTTTCACCATGTCTATGGTAACTATGTTGAGATTGTTGACAACACAATTTCTATATCAATCTGGTTCTTGATGATGATAACACATTGCTTAATAACAAGCACATGTTGTTGTTGCATTACATGTTCTTATGCTGATTGATTGTGATATCTGTTGAACATGTTTATGTATTGTGTTACATGTTCCTGTGTTGATTGATTGATATATATCTGGAACATGTTTACATGCTTTCTATGCTATGTGCTATGCATCATTTCATATGTTTTACTGCACATGTTTTAAAGTTGAAAATCACAAGCACTTTTATGAACTTATTCTTGTGCGACAATGTAATAGTACAGTCGACTACATTACTAATGGATTCAACTTTGCTAAAATCTTTGTACAGACTTTGAGAACCAGTGTTATGTGTTAAAGAATTTCAAAATGTTTTACATGTTGATAGTCGAATATGTGTGCTACACATTCGACTGTATTTATTGTCTTATTTCGAATTCTGTTATGCTCTTACACTCTAACGACTATATTTTTGAAAGTTAGTTGAGCATGGGTGACTTAGTCAACTGTATTAAATGTGGTTTGTTTTTGTTTAACTGAAAGCTGCTATGTTGACTGATCTGTTATAACTGTCATAATCTAGTCGACTGAATTAGTAGCGTATTCGACTGAGAAATCATCTGACTAACAGAAATCTATAAATAGACTTAACACGAGTCTGTTAAGATGACTTTTGATGAATTGACATTTTCATAATTTTGTTTCAGATTTCTCTTAGCTCCAAGAATTCTCTAAGAAGACGGTGGTGATCTTTCTTGAAAGAGATTCAAAGAGGAGATTATATTGCGCATTCATTGTTTGATCAATATCTGCACAAGAAGGTGTTCTGTCATTGATCGTGAAGGCTTGGCATCCTGTGAAGACTGCTGGAATTGATTGTGCGGCTTGGCATCCGTGAAGACTGCTAGTTTATGACCTGTTGATTGCAGGGGATAGTGCACTTTGAGGATTGTTCAAAGTGGTGTTGGCAGATTGCAAAAGAGGGGATTCTTGTTGCAAGTCTTGTTGGTTTATTGCCTATATTTTGGTTTTAGGTTAGAGAGGAGATTTATCTTTTTGACGTGGAGGTCTTCTATAGATTCCTTTTTGTAAAAACCGCAACCATTATAGTGCATTTTCTTCCTGGGTTGGAAGGACACTGGATGTAGGCATTGTTGGCCGAACCAGTATAAAAACCTGTGTTTCATTTCTCTATCCCTTATCTTTTACATTACAGTCGACTTTATTCTTTACGCAGTCAACTACGTATTTTCTGCTGCATACATATTCTGATTGCTTGCATTTGAAGAAAGTTTAAAAAGCCTTAGACTTTGATTTCAAGATTGCGAAAAGAACTTGTTTTTGAAACAACACCAATTCACCCCCCCTCTTGGTGAAGAAAGAAGCCAACCTGTTTTCCAACAATTGGCACCAGAGCTGGTTTTCATAAGATATTTGAAAAACTAGTCGACTCTATTTTTCTCTTATTCGACTATACACCTGGGGATGGCTTCCTGTTTTCAAACTTTTGGTGAAGGTGCTTCAACAAACAGACCACCTTTGTTTGCTGGTGAAAATTATCCATTTTGGAAAATTAGAATGCAAATCTTTCTTGAATTGAAAGACAAAGGAATTTTGTATGCCACATTAAATGGTCCTTTTGTGCCTACAAAAAATGTTGAGAAAGAAACTGTTTTGAAACCTTTTACTGAGTGGACTGCTGATGAAAATAGAAAAGCTCAGTATGATATTAAAGCTAGAAATATTATTGCCTCTGCACTAACTATTGATGAATTTTTCAGGATATCTCAATGCAAATCTGCAAAGGAAATGTGGGATGTCTCAAAGGTAACTCATGAAGGCACTGATGAAGTAAAGAGAGCAAGAAAGAATTCACTGATACAAGAGTACAAATTGTTTAGAATGAAAGTTGGGGAAAGCATCTATGATGTGTAGAAACGATTCACTCACATTGTAAATCATCTCATGGCTCTCGGGAAAGTCTTTGATAAAGAAGAAATCAATATCAAGATTCTGAAAAGTCTGGACAGAAATCGGCAACCAAAAGTCACAACAATCTCTAAATCCAAAGATCTCACAATGATGAACATGGCTACCTTGTTTGGAAAGTTACGTGAATACGAATTGGAACTCGGTACATTGAAAGATGAAGAGGAGATTAAAGAGAAGAAGTCCATTGCTCTGAAAGCTTCAAGCAAGAATAACTCAGAAACAGACATGGACGAAAGAGAATTCATGACCTTGATGGTAAGAAAATTTATCCGCCTTATTCAAAATTATAGTCAATTGTCTAACCATGCAGGTGAAGGTAAAAAGAATAGCTTCAGCAAAAATATTGTCCAGTGTTACGAGTTTGGAATGGAAGGACACATCAAGCCTGATTGTCCTGAATTACACCCGAAGTAGAAAAGAAAAGCAGTATACATTGCTTGGGAGAATACAGATTCTAAAAGCTCAAGTGATGAAGATGCTGATCAAGATGAGGAATCAAATTTGTGCTATATGACTAGAGTTACATGGGATGATAATGAATGTGATGCAGACATCTTAAATGAACCAGTGGAAATCAAATATGATCTGCTGCAAGAAACATTCAGAGAACTGCATGCTAAAGACATGCGACTGTAGTATAAGGTAAATCGAATAAGCTTTGAAAGAAGAGATTATGAGTATAGAATTAACAACCTTGTTGCTGAAAATGAAAAACTAGAAAAAGAATTAAATGAAGCTTTGTTATCTACTAAGAATGTTAAGATTGAAATTGTTACAGTAGATGAAATCTGTGAAAATTGTCCTGCACATATTGAAAAGATAAGTTACTTAACTAGCACGCTAGCTAAGTTTACTCAAGGAAGAGAGAATTTAGATGTTGTACTAAAATCATCTGGCAGAGCTATTTACAGACAAGGAATAGGTTACAATGCTCAATCTAGCAAAACCAATACTAAGAGATTTATTGATTTAAGCAAACCTGCTAAGAATGCATGTTTCTATTGTAATTGTGTTGGTCATACTGTTAGAAATTATTATTACAGAAATGTTGTTGTTCCGCAAAAATTATATGTTTGGAAACCAAAGGAACAAGTAACAAGGACTGACAATCATGGACCCAAAGTTAAATGGGTACGAGCAACCAAATCTTAATCTGTTTTACAGGATACAAAGCTGATGCAGTGTGATCTCAAGGATGGATCAATCTAGATTAAAATCATTGTCTTGAGAATCTACAACTGGTAAATCTGTATCAATCTACTGCATTATGCTTGAATTGATTGTTGGTTGTTGTGTGATAACATAAATACATTGTCTGTCTAATTGATTGATTGATTGATTGAGTGCAAAACTCTATTTTCATGTATCTCAGTCAACTACTTTAATAATTCATTCGACTATGTTCTGAATGTGTCCTTAAACTCTGTTTATCAAGAGTTCTTGTGAGGAAAAACTATATGTTCAAATCTATGTTGATGATATAATTTTTGGTTCAACTAATCCTATGTTGTGCAGAGAGTTTTCAAAAATTATGCAGGAAGAATTTGAAATTTCCATGATGGGAGAATTAACATACTTTCTAGGTTTACAAGTCAAGCAAACCAAAGACGGAATTTTCATCCATCAATCCAAATACTGCAATGACCTGCTGAAAAAGTTTAAAATGTTGGACTACAAAGATGGTTGATGAGGCAACCAACCATTATTTTTATCTTGATGAGGCAAGAAAGAATGTTGATCAAAAAATGTACTGAGGTATGATCTGCTCTCTATTGTATCTTACTTCTAGTAGGCCTGACGTAATGCATAGTGTATGTCTCTGTGCTAGGTTTCAATCTGCTCATAAAGAATCACATCTAACTACTGTAAAAAGAATTTTGAAATACCTCAAAGGTACCAAAGGCCTAGGACTATGGTATCCAAATGGCACAAACATTTTTCTAACTGGCTACAGTGATTCTGATTTTGGAGGTTGCAAACTAGACAGAAAAAGCACTAGTGGCACATGTCACTTACTTGGATTGTCATTGATCTCTTGGCATTCAAAGAAACAAGCATGTGTGGCTTTATCTACCACAAAAGTTGAGTACATTGTAGCTGGAAGCTGTTGTGCACAATCTCTTTGGATAAAGAGTCAATTAGAGGATTATGGTATAAAACTAGACAACATACCTCTAAAATGTGATAGTTCTAGTGCTATAAACTTGACAAAGAATCCTATTTTACATTCTAAAGCTAAGCACATCGAAATAAGGCATCATTTCATTCGAGATCACATCCTTAACGGTGAAATAAAAATTGAATATATTGACACCTTACATCAGTGGGCTGATATTTTCACAAAACCTCTGAATAAAGAGAGATTCTTTACAATTCGAAATGAACTAGGCCTTTTAAATAATAATAGTATAACCTAATCGATTGATTCGACTACAATCTATTTGAAGTCAACTATGCTTGAATTGTTATGAATCTGTACATATTGACTTCTGTTGTTTATAACTATATTTCTTACTTAACTAAAACGCTTGATCTGGAAAGGATCTTTGAAAGGTTTTGCAAGAATAACATTGCTTTGGAAATTTCAAGAGGAGTTCACTAGCTTTGGAAAGCAATGTAGTCAACTGAGGAAACTGTGCAATCGAATGTTCTTATCAGGATTATAAATTCCAATTCTGGAATTTGGTTATTCATTTACTGATTGCTTATTTTGATATATCTGCTATTATCTCTGCTATTATCTATTGAAAATATCTTACTTGAGATAATATTGTGAGATTGTTGAAGATTGTATCATTGCGTATATAAACTTTTTTCTATCTTGTCTTTGATACAACTATGTGCTAAATTGATTGTTCAATCTCTGATATGTTGCATTGTGCATCTAATCTGATTTTATTACATTTGCATAATGATAGGGGGATTATCACTCATTACACATTTTTAGTTCCCATGTCTGCACTTCAGGGAGAGTTATCATTAACATGTGATTAAATGTGATATAGGGATCATCATTGCATTTGAAAATTGGAATAAATTTTTTTATGCATCTCTGTTTGCTCGATTATTCAGCAAAATATCTAGAGCATACTTTTTTTTTGCTAATACACAAAGAGGGAGAGAATTTATGATCTTATGATGCTATATGAAAGGGGGAGAATAGTTATTCTATCTCATGCATAATCTGCTTGATATCTCATGCATAATCTGCTTGAACTGTGATAACTTTGTGATAACTCTGTGATAAGTGTGATAATATGTAGATTACTTGAACTGTGATAACTGTGTGATAACGGTTTAATAACCGTTATTTTTATACTTAAATATGATATCAAAACACACCTTTTATGGCTTAGAATGAGCTTAGAATCAAGTAAAACACTTAGTTGAGTCACATGAGAGTTAAAAGTAGTTTTTAGAGATATTATGTTTGTTTTTCATTGTTTTGCAGGGTTTTGATGAGAATTGAAGATGGGAGTGAAGAACGGAGGACTTAGACTCAAGAAAGAAGAAGAAAAAGGAAGAAAAGAAGAGTCAAAGTCACCGCTCAGCGCTATTTTCCAGCGCTGAATGATAACGGTCTAAAAACCGATATTATCATGCTTAAATTGATATCAAAATACACCCTTTATGGCTTAGAATGAGCTTAGAATCAAGTAAAACACTTACGTTGAGTCATTTGAGAGTCAAAAGCTGTTTTTAAAGATATTATGCTTGTTTTGAATTGTTTTGCAGGGTTTTGATGAGAATTAAGGATGGAATTGAAGAAGGAAGGTCTTAGACTCAAGGAAGAAGAAGAAAAATGAAAAAAAGAAGAGTCTATGCACCGCTCAGTGTCAAAATGCACCACTGAGCGCCATTATTCGAGGGAAAGCTGTGAAACTGACTGCTGAGCGGTGGCGCGACTTGAGGGAAATAGCTGAGCGGTAAAACTGGACGCTAAGCGATTTTCTGCTGGGCTTGGGCTTAAATTCTGTTACTTTTATGCCCTATATATTGCCCAAGTGCGATTCAAATATTATTCGTTTGGCAGAAAAGGACGTCCAGAGCTATTTTACACTCCTTGGAGAAGATTTCTTGGATGCTTAGGCTCCTATTTATCATATCTAGGGTTTGCTTTTCCATTCTTTCATTGTATTTCATCTAGTTTCACCATGTCAATGGTGAACTAAACCCTTTGTTGTTGGGGAACAATGTAATCTTTTGAAACTCTCTTATATTAAAATTCTTGTTTTATTCGTATGCTTGCATATGTTGTTATTATCAATTGTTAGGTTCTTTATCTATGGTCTATGCTATTATCATTTAACTCATTTGATAAATAGATGTTTGCCTTTGTTGATACGGGGATGTACGGGGAAGTCATGAACTGATAAGGAATTCCTTGATCAACAAATACCACCTAGGGATAGGGGGTAGGACAATCAATTGTATTTTGCTTCTGTGGTACTTGCACTGGTAGTTACTAGGGGAGACTAGGGATAGTAAGCCAATAATTAGTAGTAGGCTCTTCTCGCCGAGGGATCGGGTTTAGGGTAGACTAAGAAAGTTTGCATAACAATTAGATAATAAAGCGAATTTAATAAGAAGAGTAGATATAAGAGAGTGGAAAAGATGAAATTGTAAACCCCAACAACTCCATTCATCCATACCTTTTTCTTGCCAATTGAATCAATTACATTTGCATGTTTACTTTTTGTTTTTGCATTCAAACCACAAATTAGTTTTCTTTACAAGTCTTACAATATTGATTTACACGAAAGATAAGGCCTTTGAGTCCTTTGGGAGAACGATATTGGGTTTACCAATTATATTACTTGATACGATCTGGTACACTTGCCAGGGTCTTAACAAGTTTTTGGCGCCGTTGTCGTGGACTCGTGGTTTAACTTTTCGACTAGTGTAAATTGATTGAATTTGACTTGGTGTAATTATTGTAATTATTGTATATATTTTTTTTTTTTATTTTCCTTATTTGTAAAACTGCTTTTAGGGTTTTTGTTTCTTGTGCATGGAGGAAGCAATACAAACTAGAAGTAAAAAAAGCCAACAACCTCTTCTTGAAGGTATATTAGATAGGAGAGAATATGGTGATGAACCTAGCACTAATCCATCTGGTACAAAGCAACCAATTTCACGGATTGTCAAATGAGAACCCATATGATCATTTGACGACATTCAGTGAAATTTGCAACACTGTGAATATGATTGGAGTATCATACGAAAGAGTAAAGCTTAGCTTATTTCCATTCTCATTGGGAGGCAATGCTAAGACGTGGCTTAATTCCTTTCGTGAAGGAACATTCACTACATGGGAGACTGTGGCAACCAAATTTGTCAACAAATATTTTCCGCAGTCTAAAATTACTCAGGGAAGGTTGGAGATCTCATCGTTTAAACAGGGCATGGAAGAAACTCTTGGGCAAGCATGGGATAGGTTTAAAGGCCTATTGAGAAAGACACCAGTCCACGGGTTTGACAAGACAACCCTAGTTCTTGCTTACCTAAGTGGTCTAAACACGCAGTCTAAAATGATGCTGGATGCCTCAGCTGGAGGTGATATCAAGAACAAGACTGAAGACGAAGCCTATGACTTGATTGAGAGTATGGCCGCTAATGAGCAGGAAACGTTTAGTGAGAGGGGCACACCTGTAAAAAAAGGAGGAGTTTTGCATTTTCCAGCAGATGATGCCATACTAGCCCAGAATAATCTTCTGACTCAAAAGCTAGATAATTTGACAAAGGTTCTCTCGTAACTTCCAAAGGAGATTAGGAATGTCTCCCAAACACAGCAGCTTTGTGATTTTTGTGGTGGTGACCATATTAATGGTCAATGTGCTATGCTAGAGGAAATGCAGCAGGAAGCCAATTACATGGGAAATCTATTCCAGTATAGGCAAGGTTATTTTAACCAAGATAATTCTAGCCAAGGTTGGAAGAACCACCCTAGTATTGGACAAAATCAGAATAACCCATTTAGGCAATCAGGAAGCTTTCGACAACAGCAACCATCACTTTACTGAATCAAAAACAGTAAATGCAAATAAAATGCTGAAATATATTTAAATGCAAAAGTGTTCTTCTAACATTGAAGTCTGCAAAAACAAGCAAAATGATTGTAATAAAAGCTATCCGTGTGCTCGAATCTAAATTCAACCGTAACCCTCCATCTCTGAATATCCGTGTCTCCTCTTTTTCTTTTTCGTGTGGCTGCAGCTCCCTTCAATCTAACAATGAAGTGTTGGTTCAGAGCCCCCTTCTAAGTGTGCCCTATTCCTTTTCTTTTAACGTCCCATGGGCCCCAAATGGACATGAGCTGGATGCGTTTTGGAGTCTTGCAAATGTGTTGCTGATTCCATGGGCCGAGACAGTGGCAGCAGCTGGATGTGTGGAACACTGGTGTTGGAACGTTTAATCATCTATGGGGTGTGAAGTCCAGTTGTACCTCCTCTCCAAGCTTGTTGCCGTGATGTTATGGAAAAGGAGCTGCTGGATGCTTTACGTGCTGGATTCATGGGCCTCCTCTGCACTTTCCGTAGACACCTCAAAATCCAAACAGTTGCACCTCTCCATGGACTTATGAAGATGTTGCTAGACCAGCTGCCACACAAATGAAAATACCGTCCAACCCTCCAAGCAGATGGACCGTGGTGCCTAATATTCCAAGATGCTGGTTTAATTTTCCACTGTGGGCCACTTGCCTTGCTTTGGGCTGAATTGTCATGTCTCATTTAACCTCAAAATTTCCCAAATTATATTTCCAAAATTTTCCCTGCAATTAATAATGCAAATAATAAGCTAAGATAATTCAAATTAATTAAAATAAGAATTTCTGATCAAATTAAGCACAATTAGGAAAAATGGAAAAATACTGGACATTCAAACACAATTTCCTGATTAATTATAGCACAATAAGCTAAGTGAAATCAATAAAATATTGACTCATCAGGAGGAGAAAGAAGTAAAGAAAGAAAGTCACCCGGAACCATTCAGGGAGATATTTAATCAGGTAAATGTTGTTCCTTTAGTAGTTCCACCAATTCCTGGTTACTCCAAAAGGATTAAGTATTATCTTGGAGAGATAATTGATCTTGATGATGAAGAAGATCAGGAATTTTGTGTTAAGCCTAGAAAAAAGGATCATCCGGAAAAAAGAAAGGATCCAGGGAGTTTAACTCTTCCATGTGTCATCAACGATGTGGATATAGGAAGAGCCATGATTGATTCAGGATCGAGTATTAATTTGATGCCCTTCAGTTATTTCAAGAAGATTGGAGGGCTAGTATTAAAACCAGCTCAAACTACCCTGACAGTTGCGGATGGTTCTATTAAGAAGCCAGTTGGTAAGGTGGAAGATGCAATTGTTCGAATTGAGTAGTTGGAGTTCTTGATTGACTTTGTAGTTGTTGATATGGCAAATGAGGGAAGAATTCCATTAATATTGGGAAGACCTTTTATGAGGACTTCTAAAATGTTGATGTGTTTCAATGACGGGAAGATGATATTAAGAGATCAAGAACAGGTGTTGATTTATGATGGCGCTAAAGAAAGTACAAAAGAGAGCCAGATATAAAAAGTTAAGAAGAGAAGTTGCATCTGAAGAGCATACAACAGGTACTGATACTGATAGTTGTCATGTTTTGCAGATACCTATGAGTGAAGAAGGACAAAATATCCATCCTGAACCAAAAGAAGACAAAATATTATCATGCTTAAATTGATATCAAAATACACCCTTTATGGCTTAGAATGAGCTTAGAATCAAGTAAAACACTTATGTTCAGTCATTTGAGAGTCAAAAGCTGTTTCTAGAGATATTATGCTTGTTTTGGATTGTTTTGCAGGGTTTTAATGAGAATTAAGGATGGAATTGAAGAAGGAAGGTCTTAGACTCAAGAAAGAAGAAGAAAAATGAAGAAAAGAATAGCCTATGCACCGCTGAGCACCATTATTCGAGGGAAAGCTGTTGTCTGGCGCCCAGGCGGTGACGCTGAGTGTCCAGAGCGATTAGAGACAAATCGGTCAGCGGTGAAACTGACTATTGAGCGGTGGCGCGACTTTAGGGAAACTGTTGAGCGGTAAAATTGGACGCTGAGCGGTTGTCTACTTGGCTTGGGCTTAAATTCTGTTAATTTTATGCCCTATATATAGCCCAGTGCGATTCAAATATTATTGTTTTGGTAGAAGAGGACGTCCAGAGTTATTTTACACTCCTTGGAGAAGATTTCTTGGATGCTTAGGCTCCAATTTATCATATCTAGGGTTTGCTTTTTCATTCTTTCATTGTATTTCATCTAGTTTCACCATTGATAATAGTCCCAAAACCGTTATTTTCATGCATAAATTTGATATTAAATCACACCCTTTTTAGCTTAAAATGAGCTTAGAATCAAGCAAAACTCTTAAGTTGTGTCACATGAGAGTCAAAAGTTGTTTCTAGAGATATTATGCTTGTTTTGCATTGTTTTGCAGGGTTTTTGATGAAAATTGAAGATGGCAATGAAGTGGGAAGGTCATAGACTCAAGAATGAAGGAGAAAAAGGAAGAAAAGAAGAGTCTGTGAACCGCTCAGCGGTAAATTCTACCGCTGAGCGTCCTAGTTCGAGGAAAAGTACTGTGTGGCACCCAGGTGATGACGCTGAGCGTCCAGAGCGACAAGAGGCAAACCGCTCAGCGGTCATTTTAGGCTCCTGGGCGGTGGCGTGTGTTGAGGCAAACCACTGAGCGGCCAATTTTGGCACCTGGGCGGTTGTCTGTTTTTATATTTTGGATTTTGAGATCTTTCTGTTATCTTTTTGGCTTATATATAGCTCTAGTGCGAATCCAAATGTAATTCTTTTGGCACAGATAAATGTCCACAGCAGATTTACACCTTTGGAGGAGATTTCTTGGATGCTTAGGCTCCACTTTATCAAATCTAGGGTTTGCTTTTCCATTCTTCCATTATATTTCATCTAGTTTCACTTTGACTATGGTGAACTAAACCCTTTGTTGTTGGGGAACAATGTAATCTTTTGAAACTCTCATATATCCAAATTCTTGTTTACTTTATATGTTTGCATATGCTTGATTTATCAATTGTTGGGTTCTTTACCTATATTTAATGCTTTTACCGTTTAACTCATTCGGTAGATGTTGTTTGTCTTTATTGATACGGGGACGTACAATAATGTCATGAACTGGGGAGAATTCCTTGATTATGTTAATACCGCCTAGGGATAGGGGTAGGACGATCAATTGTATTTTGCTTCCGCTTATCATGCATTATTAATTACTCGGGGAGGCTAGGGATAGCAAGCCGGTAATTAGTAATAGGCTCTTTTACCCAAGGGATTGGGTTAAGGGTAGACCAACAACGTTTGCATGACAATATGATAAATAAGCAAAGTAAATAAGAAGAGTAGCTATAAGAGGGTGGATACGATGAAATTGTAAACCCCAAAAACTCCATTAATCCATATTTTCTCTAAGTCAATTGAATTCTTGCATTTGCATGTTTATTTTGGTTTTGCATTCAAACCATTTAAACTAATTTTCTTTTACTCAAGTCTTAAACAATTTGTTTACACGAAAGATGAGGCCTTAAGAGTCCTTTGGGAAGAACGATATTGGGTTTACCAATTATTATTACTTATTATTACTCACTCTAGCATGGATCAGAGTTGGAATGGAGAAGCAGGAGATCCACATCAACAATTACTATTAGGTCAATAGGTGTCTGCTTTGAAAGAGCAAATCAACAAAGGGGACGAGACATTGGAACGACTTATCCAAATTACTCTCTCCTCTACAGAAGAGAATGAAGCAAGGAATAAGAGGTTGGAGATACATATTCGTTAATCTAATGAAATATTGAATTCTAGGGTTAATACTGAGGTTAACCCTAGGGAGGAATGTCAGGCCACTAGTTTTGAAAGTGATAATGTTGATGAAGAGATAGAAGACGAAAAGATAGATGCAATAGAAACATAAAAGGTTGTTGAGGAGGAAAGGATAGGGAAAAATGAGAAAAAAATAGAGAAGAAAAAGATAGAAACATAAAGGTTGAGTGAGGGAGATAGAGATGATGATAAGGAAAAAGAAGTAGTTGAAAGAAAAGAAAAAAAGAGAAAAATGATGAAAAGAAAGAAAAAGAGAAGAAAAGAGAAAAAGAGAAAGTTGAAGGGAAAGATTGAGAAAGAGAGGAAGAGAGGAAAGAAGAAAAGATCATATGAAAAACCCCTTCCTCATCAAAAGAAATATCATAGGAAGGAAAAGAAAGTGAAGTTCTTTATGGAGATCTTCAAGAGATTGGAGATCAAAGTTCCTATTATTGAAACATGGAAACATGTGCTTGGTGTTCTCAATTTTATGAAGGAATTCAGCAGGAAGAAGAAAAAGAAAAGAATATCAAGCAAGGGGGTTATCAACACCTACTGATGGGTGGGGATCATCCCAATTGTTGTAATATATTAGTTTTATTTTATGTAAATTAGTTGGATTTTTAAACTCTTTTTGGGTAGCATCTACTGAGGGATGCTAAATTTTTATGTATCCACTGAAGCATACAGAAAGGTACACCTATTGATGGGTGTTGGTAAGATTCGCACTTACTGATAAGTGCTAAACAGGTTCGGGTCAGGCTCGTGACGTTAAACAAGCGTTATTGGGAGGCAACCCAGGATTCTTTTTCTTTTGTACTTTGAATTTGTAGAATAGGTTGAACTTTTATTTTGTGTCTATGCTTGGCCTGTACAATGGTTCTGATGGTAGTATTAAAATGCATGACAAGTATTTAATAATGATTGAATGTGGTTGACTGAGAATGTATGTGTGATGATATCCAGTTGAATGGTTCACTAACTATATGAACAGATGTATTGTGGTTTATGATTGTGATTGTGATGCTAAGCAAGATAAATGAGTGATGTGTGAGAAAGCATGTTGTGTGAGGTCTTGAGCTCCAGAGTTTTCACTGATATATGTACTGTTCACAGGGAATCATGAAGGATATTGCCTTAGTCTTGATAATTGATTGATTTGCATGCTTATGTTATATGATCAAGGCCATGTTTGGAAGCCCTTATTTAGCCAAATTTTCACCCAAAAAGTTTAAAATTTTATACTTTTTTGGAACCTTGGCCTTAAACAGGATGAAAACCCTTGATTTGAAATTATTTATCTTGAGTAGGGTTGAGAATAATCTTATGTGATGAAAAGGTTCAAGTTTGGGGTTGTATGGGGAAAATTGAAAGGCAAAAGAAGAGCATTGAGTTCAAGTATTGAAAAGAAAAATGCATGAGTAAAGAAGAAAAAGAAAAAGTAGAAGCATGAAAAAGGAACTCAATGCAAAATTGATAAAAAGGGCAGAAGTTGGGAATAAAGGAGATGGGTGATAAAGAGAGTTTAAACTTGAACCTTTTCAATGATGAAATAGCTCTCTTAATTCAAGGATTTTGCGATCTAGAAAAACCAAATTTTCTTGATAGCCTAACCTCATTACAAGCTTTGGAAAAGTCCTTGTGATGGTATTTGCATGTAAGGATTTTGATTGTTTTAGATAAATGGCAATATTGTTCTATGTGACATGTGAATAGTAAAGAGTGGAGTGGGTCCTTAAACACTTAAGTGATTGAGTGAAACACTTGCTTGGTAAGAATTGTTGAAATCCATGTTTACATCTATGCTTAGTGGATTGATCATTCATGAATAAAACATCTGTTGGGAAATATTGAAGTAGGTGAACTAGATTGTATTGAAAGCATGCTTGCATTTTGGTAGGATTCCATTGAAAATCTGAATTGGAAAATAACTTGTCATGAAGAAAAGGATTTTGAAAAGTGTAGAACTATTTGATGAAAAATTGGAAGGCCAAGTTTTGTTTTGTTTTGCTTGAGGACAAGCAAAGTTTTAAGTTTGGGGTTGTGATAACGGTCTCAAAACCGTTATTTTCATGCACAAATTTGATATTAAATCACACCATTTGCAGCTTAAAATGAGCTTAGAATCAAGTAAAACTCTTAAGTTGTGTCACATGAGAGTCAAAAGTTGTTTCTAGAGATATTATGCTTGTTTTGCAGGGTTTTTGATGAAATTTGAAGATGGCAATGAAGTAGGAAGGTCATAGACTCAAAAATGAAGGAGAAAAAGGAAGAAAAGAAGAGTCTGTGAACCGCTCAGCGGTAAATTTCACCACTGAGCGTCCTAGTTCGAGGAAAAGTACTGTATGGCACCCAAGCGGTGACGCTAATCGTCCAGAGCGACAAGAGGCAAACCGCTCAGCGGTCATTTTAGGCGCCTGGGCGGTGGCGTGTGTTGAGGCAAACCGCTGAGCGGCCAATTTTGGCGCCTGGGCGATTGTCTGTTTTTATATTTTTTATTTTGAGATCTTTCTATTATCTTTTTGGCTTATATATAGCCCTAGTGCGAATCCAAATGTAATTCTTTTGGCAGAGAGAAACGTCCACAACAGCTGTACACCTTTGGAGGAGATTGCTTGGATGCTTAGGCTCCACTTTATCAAATCTAGGGTTTGCTTTTCCATTCTTCCATTATATTTCATCTAGTTTCACCATGACTATAGTGAACTAAACCCTTTGTTGTTGGGGAACAATGTAATCTTTTGAAACTCTCATATATCCAAATTCTTGTTTACTTTATATGCTTGCATATGCTTTATTTATCAATTGTTGGGTTCTTTACCTGTATTTAATGCTTTTACCGTTTAACTCATTCGGTAGATGTTGTTTGTCTTTATTGATACGGGGACGTACAATAATGTCATGAACTGGGGAGAATTCCTTGATTATGTTAATACCGCCTAGGGATAGGGGTAGGACGATCAATTGTATTTTGCTTCCGCTTATCATGCATTATTAATTACTAGGGGAGGCTAGGGATAGCAAGCCGGTAATTAGTAATAGGCTCTTTTCACCAAGGGATTGGGTTAAGGGTAGACCAAGAAAGTTTGCATGACAATATGATAAATAAGCAAAGTAAATAAGAAGAGTAGATATATGAGGGTGGATAAGATGAAATTGTAAACCCCAACAACTCCATTAATCCATATTTTCTCTAAGTCAATTGAATTCCTGCATTTGCATGTTTATTTTTGTTTTGCATTCAAACCATTTAAACTAATTTTCTTTTACTCAAGTCTTAAACAATTTGTTTACACGAAAGATGAGGCCTTAAGAGTCCTTTGGGAAGAACGATATTGGGTTTACCAATTATTATTACTTAATTCGATCTGGTACACTTGCCAAGGGTTTAACAACCATGTCAAAGGTGAACTAAACCCTTTGTTGTTGGGGAATAATGTAATCTTTTGAAACTCTCTTATACTAAAATTCTTGTTTTATTCCTATGCTTGCATATGCTGTTATTATCAATTGTTGGGTTCTTTATCTATGCTCTATGCTATTATCATTTAACTCATTTGATAAATAGATGTTTGCCTTTGTTGATACGGGGACGTACGGGGAAGTCATGAATTGATAAGGAATTCCTTGATCAACAAATACTACCTAGGGATAGGGGGGTAGGACGATCAATTGTATTTTGCTTCTATGGTACTTGCACTGCTAGTTACTAGGGGAGACTAGGGATAGTAAGCCAGTAATTAGTAGTATGCTCTTCTCGTCGAGGGATCGGGTTTAGGGTAGACTAAGAAAGTTTGCATAACAATTAGATAATAAAGCGAATTTAATAAGAAGAGTAGATATAAGAGAGTGGATAAGATGAAATTGTAAACCCCAACAACTCCATTCATCCATACCTTTTTCTAGCCAATTGAATCAATTGTGTTTGCATGTTTACTTTTTGTTTTTGCATTCAAACCACAAATTAATTTTCTTTACAAGTCTTACAATATTGATTTACACGAAAGATAAGGCCTTTGAGTCCTTTGGGAGAACGATATTGGGTTTACCAATTATATTACTTGATACGATCTGGTACACTTGCCAAGGTCTTAACACTGAGCACCAGACTCGAGGGAGCAGTCACTGCCTCTCGCTCAAGCGGTGCCGCTGAGCGTCCAGGCGATTAGAGGCAAACCGCTGAGCGGTGAGATAGATCGTTGAGCGGTCCTGCGATTAGAGGGAAACCGCTGAGCGGCCAAATTAGGCGCTGAGCGGTGGAATGCTGGGCTTGGGCTTAAATTTGGTTACTTTTATGCGTTATAAATAGCCCCAATGCGACCTTCAGAATATTCTTTTGGCAGGCAGAGACGTCCAGAGCAGTTCTACACTCCTTGGAGGCGGTTTCTTGGATGCTTAGGCTCCAATTTATAAAATCTACGGTTTACTCTTCCATTCTTTAATTTAATTCCATCTAGTTTCACCATGTCCATGGTGAACTAAACCCTTTGTTGTTGAGGAATAATGTAATCTTTTGAAACTCTCTTATATTGAAATTCTTATTTTGTCATATGCTTATATTATCAATTGTTGGGTTTCTTATCTATGCTCAATGCTTTTATCGTTTAACTCATTTGGTAAGAAGATATTTGCCTTTGTCGATACGGAGACGTTCGGGGAAGTCATGAACTGATAGGGAATTGCTTGATTAAGCAATACTACATAGAGATAGGGGTAGGACGATCAAATGTATTTTGCTTCTGTGATATATGCATTACTAATTACTTAGGGAGACTAGAGATAGTAAACTAGTAGTTAGTGATAGGATCTTTTCGCCGAGAGATCGGGTTTAGGGTAGGCAAAGAAAGTTTGCATGACAATTAGATAGTAAAGCGAATTAAATAAGAAAAGTAGATATAAAAGGGCGGATAAGATGAAATTGTAAACCCCAACAACTCCATTCATTCATATCTTTTCTTTGCCAATTGATTCACTTGCATTTGCATGTTTATTTTCGTTTTGCATATAACAACAAAATTATTTCTTTCTCAAGTCTTATGCAATCAATCTACATGAAAGATAAGGCCTAAGAGTCCTTTGGGAGAATGATATTCGGTCTTACCGATTATATTACTTGATAAAGATCTGGTACACTTGCTAGGGGTTTAACACTGTGTTATATTTCTTTTGTTACTTTGTTGTGTATTGAAGTGTGCAAACATGGTTGGTTATTAATGATGGTTGTGCATCATCAAAAAAGGGGGAGATTGTTGAGATTGTTGACACACTAGTGGAAAAATAGCTTTTTATAACGACTCTATTATAACGGATAAAAATTATCCGTTATAATAGGTTGATAGTATAACGTAGTTTTGTAAATCAGTTATAATATGAAACGCGGTGGCAAACTTGTAAATAAGTGTAAGACCTATTATAACGTAGTTTTCTAAATCAGTTATATATGAAACGCGGTGGCAAACTTGTAGAAAAGTATAAGACATATTATAACGTAATTTTCTAAATTAGTTATAATATAAAAATGCGGTGGCAAACTTGTAAATAAGTTCATAACCTATTATAACGGAGTTTTAGAAATCAGTTATAATATCTCCTCCTTTCTAATTTTTCACATTTCCCTAATTTCATTTCAACGTTTCCCTCATTTCCTTCCTCTCCCGCTCTTCGTGTCTAAAGCTCCGAACACTCCCCTCTTCGTCTCTTCCTTCGTGTCTAAAGCAGCATCAACACCACGCATCTCTAATTTCTAGGCACTCCAACACCACGCATCTCTAATTTCTCGGCACTCCTCCCTCCGAACACTCCGAGAACACTCCCTCCGCGCGATTGTGGTTGTGGTTTAGGCTATAGCGAGAAGGAGAGCTAGGTTAGGGGAAGACGTGTTCGTCGATATCTCCGCGTGAACTGAAAGCACTGTGGTTGTGCTTCTGCCTCCGCTGTTTGTCGAAATCTCCGAAGTCTGACTAAGTAGGTTTTATTAATTTGTTTTTTCCTAATTTGTTATGATTTTCTTCTATTAATTGTTTTTTCCTCCCAAATTTTACGTACCACACACTATCAATATCAAACACGACTATGTTTTAGATTAATTTGTGACTTTCGTTTTTTGGGGGTTACAACCAATGTCAAACAGAGCAACAATGTTCTGTATGTTTGCTTCAAATGTATTTTGTTTGTTTAGACTCTGTTGAATGTGCATTTGATATGGTAGTTAAATTTTGAAGTAGCACCTTGATAATATTAATTTCCCTAATTCAGGTTTGAAGTCGTGGTGAGTACCGATTCAACACTTTTAAGATTGATTCAAGAATAAGATTTTTCTAAATAAGATTTATAAGTATGTATAAGTAATAGAACTGACAACACTGTCATTAAATAATGTGTTTATTACAGAACTGCCTGTAAGATGATGTGTTTATGGAGCACTCTTAAATACTTCTAAAATTGAAAATTGTCATTATCGACATAAATCGATTCAGAACATGCCAAATGATTTTTTGTGTATGTGTTTGATGATGCAGCTAGCGAAGCATATTTTTGGGGCATCAAAGGTTGCAGCCACAGTCAGTACTGGGAAACTGGACTTGTTAAGGAACTTGGGAGCAGACTTAGCCATTGATTACACAAAGGGGCTGCTTGAAGAGCTGGAAGAAAAGTTTGATGTAGTGTACGATACAGTAGGTGAGATATTGAAACTCTGAACCTATATTTTTGTTGTGTGCAATTAATATGCTGCAACAATATACAGATAGACCAAAAATAATATGATTGCATTTGTATCAGATTTTCTATAATAACATTATTGAAAACTTGTGTATGATTGATTCTAAAATCAAGCCAGTTGTGACAGTGGCAGCACATGGAAGTTGTTCAGCTATCTTCGTAATGCTGATACATATTTAAAACAATATTTTGAAGTAGCACCTTGATAATATTAATTTCCCTAATTCAGGTTTGAAGCTGTGGTGCTTGAACCATCTGCAATAAAACCATATATAGTAAGGTAAAGTAAAATTGCTTTCAAACTACAAGACCATGTGAAGAATGCATTATATAGCCACTTTTTAAGCTTACAGAACTGGTATGTTGTGTAATTTTCAACAACACGATTGTAGAGTGCTTAAGTCTTGAGTTCAAATTAGCAATAGTGATGCTGTATCCAACAAACATGTTATATGCTTCTTCTACTTACATGACTTAAATGCAGTTTGTAGATATTTTAGTGCTGTTGTATTGGAAGTTCTATCATTATATGTGTTAGTCAAAATTGTGTGAAAAATAGTCACGTAAGAGACACTTAAAGCTGCTGATAATTAAAGTCATAAACTAGCATATCAAGAAAGTAACCAAATTAAGAAACTTTTGATCTGTTCATATGTACCAAAACTTCCCTATTTGTCAAAAATCTTAAACTTAACCGTTGATTAACTTCCAGTCTGCACGTGTCATCTCCAAAGACTTTTCTTGCTTGAGATGTGTTTTCTATTTTCATTGCCTAATCTTTGTAATTTTCACACGTGAGAAACGAATTTCTCACTGGCTGCTTGTGGAGCAGACTTTTGATGTGAGATAAATGAGAATCTTTGCAGAAATTTATTGGCAAAGAATTATTGATATTATCTGCACTTTATTTTTCGTGAATAATATATATATAATTTTTATCTTATATATGTAAATAAATATATGAAACAAATACACTTTTTTGTCAGCAACAACATTAATTTTGATTTTATTCTCTAAAAAAACGACAAATGTGGCGATGTAGAGACCAAGGGGCCAAGACCACATGTCCCAATGAAACTCCACCACACTACTCATAAATTATAAGACCAACAAGAATTTTTTTATTTTTTTGTATATAGTTTAGATTTTGTCTCACTTGAGTTTAACTGAAAAATATTTTGATTGGATTAAATTTCTATCTCATGTTGCACTTGCATAAGCTTTTTAATGAGTATGACTACCAAAAATGCATAGCTCAGCTGTACTTTGATAAAGTTCTCACGAAATCCACTTTTTGCACAGTAATTTGCTAATATTTTAATCTTGGTAAAGGTTTAATGTATATAAATTATTATAATGTGTGAAACAATGCAGTTGGTGGATGCATTTCACATCCTTTCGTTTCCTACTGATCACCAAACATTTCTTTGCATTCTTCTTTTCTTTATTTCACCGCTCACTTCATTCAAATTTCTTTGTTTGATGACTGGACTGGTGAGAATATATACTATTTTACAAGAAAATGGCATTTTGTAGAATTAAAAGGCATGTTTGGTTAACATTTAACATTTTCTGAAATGTTTTTCAAAATTCTGTTGATGATTGAAAGTATGTGATAGAAACTATTGAGTGAATGTTAATAGTTGGGTTGTAAGGTTATTTCCATCCTTGTTTCCCTTGCCATGAGAAAGAGGCACCTTAGTGTTCTTCTCACTGAATTTGCATGTTAGCAATTGTGGTTGTTGGTTGTGTGAATAGAGTTTAACTCAACTTAATTCATCTAACTAAAGTAAGTAATTATGTTTACTTACTTTATTTAGTTTGACTGTATCAGTGATAAGGTTGAGTTATGAATTTACTTTGACTCTTTTGATAGATTTGTACTCTAAACATAGTGAATAATCTTTTATTAACATGTATGGTATGATGGTGTTGATAAAAATACATATTGGGGTATGACGATGGGAATATGACGATGGGTTTCCTGTGTATTTAGTATTAGGCATTTACTTCCTTCACCCTTATAATTCTTTTAACCACCCCTCGTTTTGGAATAAGATTTTCGACATAAACGTTTAAGTGTCACCACTTTCTTGGTTTCAGTTTATTGGCACAAAACATTAATATAGACAGAAGTTGGATAAATTCTAAACGAACAACCGAAGAATATGAGAGAGGAGTGGAACAATTTATTGAATTTGCTACTAGGAATGTAACAAATAATAATGGAAGATTTTATTGTCCATGTGTGAATTGCTTGAACGAGCGGAGACTACCCATTGCAATAATACGAGAGCATGTTTTGTGTGATGGGTTCCTAAAAAGCTACATCAAGTGGACATGGCATGGTGAATTAGTAGAAGTGCCAATAGCACATGTGTCTCAAACTGAAGCAGAAGAAGTGGATTTCGTTATGGAAGATGGTTTTGAGCAAATGATTCATGATGTTGGAGATGATGTCTTTGCACGATCACATATGTATGAAACTTTGTGTGGTGATGCACAAATGCCTTTGTATTTGGGGTGCATTAAGTACACTAAATTGTTGACAATATTAAAAATGTTTAATGTGAAGGCAAGAAATGGGTGGAGTGATAAGAGTTTCACCGAATTGCTTGAGTTAGTGAGTGACATTCTTCCTGAAGGTAACACGATGCCAACATCTAATTATGATGCAAAAAAGATATTATGTCCAATGGGTATGGAGTATAAAAAGATTCATGCTTGTCCGAACGATTGTGTATTGTATAGGAAGGAATATGAAAAGTTACATCAATTTCCACATTGTGGGTTATCAAGATACAAGCAAAAAGATGGTGACTTCGAAGATGATGTGAGGAAGGGTGTTCCAGCAAAGGTGTTGTGGTATCTTCCTATAATTCCAAGGTTTAAAAGATTATTTGCTAATGTCAAAGATCCAAAACTCATTAGATGGCATGCAAATGAATGTAAAAGAGATGGTCAAATAAGGCATCCAGCTGATTGTAGTCAATGGCAGACAATAGATTCAATGTTTCCATATTTTGGAAATGATCCAAGAAACGTTAGACTTGGACTTGCTATAGATGGAATGAACCCATACGGTAACTTGAGTAGTAGACATAGCTCATGGCCTGTCATGTTAGTGATCTACAATTTACCTCCTTGGTTGTGCTTGAAATGTAAATATGTCATGTTATCTTTAATGGTTTCTGGTCCACGACAACCAGGAAACGACATTGATGTTTATTTAAGCCCGCTAGTTGAAGATTTGAAAATGTTATGGGAGGAAGGCGTTGATGTGTTTGACGGGTACACAGGCTCCACTTTTAAGTTGCATGCCATGTTATTTTGTACAATCAATGACTTTCCAACATATGGTAATTTGAGTGGGTATAGCACAAAAGGGTCACAAAGCATGCCCTATATGTGAAGAAGGCACATGTCACCATCAACTTAAGCATGGAAAGAAAACGGTTTACATTGGACATCGAAGATTTCTTAGTGCAAACCATCCTTTTCGTAAATTAAAAAAAAGCATTTAATGATCTTATGTGTCCTTTGTTCGAATGAGTTTTGATTATTTGTATTTAATTTGCAGTGTCGACGTCAATTGGGCAGCTATGAGTGTGGGTATTACGTAATGAAGCACATGCACACCATTATTTGTACAAACATTACTGATTCATGGGATAAGGTATTAAAAAACTAACTAAATACTTATCTAACTGTTCGTTACAAAATTGAAGACATTAGAACTAAGTGGGCTTCTTTTATTTTAAGTGTTAGTAAATTGTAGAAACTTGACTACAATGTAGTGTAGATTAATTAATGTTATATTTGGATTTAATATGATTTATAAATTATGTATTAAATATTATTACACAATTTAATGTTTGAAATGAATTTCACATTATGTTAGTTTAATTGAATATGTTCATTTCATGTTATATTGATTATAAATTGATTGATGAAATTATAATACAGGAAATTAATTGTAAATTGAATGGATATGTCAAATGTAATAATGATTTTTTTTTTACAAAACAAGTTTTTATGATAGCTGAACAATGTATGTAATAGAAGCTTATTTCTGAAAAGTATATATTATGATAGGTGAACAATTACTTGTCATATTATGTTCTACATATTATGATAGGTGAAAAAATCTTCGTCAAAAAACACTACATATTATGATAGGTAAATCTAGGTGCATCATAATAAATTCGCTATATTATGACTGATAAGTGAAAATGTGTCATAATACACTGGACCTATTATGATAGGTAACAGAAAGTCCGTCATAATACACTGGACCTATTATGATGGACTTTTCTGTCTGTCATAAAATGCACAGACCTGTTATGACGCCCAGAACTATGACACCAGGTTATTCGTCATAATAGGTCAATTTTACCCGTCATAAAAAGCTATTTTTCTACTAGTGACAACACAATTTCTATATCAATTTGGTTTTTGATGATGACAACACATTGCTTAATAACAAGCACATGTTGTTGTTGCATCACATGTTCTTATGCTGATTGATTGTGATATTTGTTGAACATATTTATGTATTGTGTTACATGTTCCTGTGTTGATTGATTGATATATATCTGGAACGTGTTTACATGCTTTATGTGTTATGTTCTATGAATCATTTCATATGTTTTACTGCACGTGTTTTAAAGCTGAAAATCACAAGCACTTTTATGAACTTATTCTTGTGCAACAAAGTAATAGTACAGTCGACTACATTACTAATGGATTCGACTTTGCTAAAATCTTTGTACAGACTTTGAGAACCAGTGCTATGTGTTATTTTGAGAAGAAAAGAATTTCAAAATGTTTTGCATGGTGATAGTCGAATATGTGTTTAAAATTTGATGGGTGTCGCACCCCATGCAAATTTAATGTGCATAAAGAATGTAGTATAGTGCTAGGAAGTGACTCCTAGGTCGTCTCTCAAGGACCAAATTGCGGTTTAGGAATTAGGTCAGACACGAAGTGGGGGGGTTTGTTGAAAAGTTTGTGAATGCGGATAAACAAAATTAAAATACGGATGCAAACAACAATGTAAACACAGATGTAAAAGCGGTTTCAAACAGAATTGTAAAAATGGAATCAAATACAGAATTAAAACGGTTGGTCATCAACTCAATTACTATACTTCCTATCCCAGTTAACGACAAGTACACACTACTCTAATCCAAATCCAACACGAATCACCCAACTAAGCGAAGGCTAATTCGGTTTTCAAAATTGCAAACTAAGCGAATGCAATGCACAAATTTAATCAGTCAGGCATCATACAATGTAATCAACTAAGCGAAGATTAAACACTGATTGGCCAACTAAGCGTATACTTAATCGCAAGCACACAACATATTAAATATTGAGCCAAATCAGAGCAGTAGTATGACAATTAATGTGCAAAGGTCTCATGAATAAACTACTATAGCCTCTAATCCAGCACAGCTAACCGACTAAGCGCAGGTTAATCATGCTATCATAATTGCGAACTAAGCGAACGCAATACACCTATTCCATTCAATGTGTTCTATACAGATCGATCAACTAAGCGAATATGCAATCACCAATTGGGCAACTAAGCGTATACCCATTGCAAGAACACAGTCAGATTTCATAGAATGTCAGGCAGAGTAGAATAAACACAAGTACAGTCCAAAAATCTCAAGAAAAGAAAGAAATTTTATTAATGACCAATCCGACTAACTTAAAATAACATCACAATTAAATTATTACTACCAAAAATACTAGACAACATTAAAATAAAAGAAAATATTAAACCCAACACTGTAACAAACAAATATCTAACACAGTTAAAATTATTTAAATACAAACACTAATTTAAAGAAATGAAAAACAACTCAACCTGTTATGTAAATTAATTTAAAGCAAAAGAAATAAGCAAAATAATCTTCTTCTAGCAATTCACGTGACCTCATGTGCATCTAACAAAAGAATTAAAATTGCAAATTACCTAAAAGAATCTCTCGGTCGTGACCTCCTTTGCACACCACACTCCAAGCATGTAATTTCGTCCTTCAATTAACAATTGAATATTGCTTTCCTTGTCGCACATGCTTCATTTTCCAAGAAAGTACTCCTTTGTACCTTTTTCCCATTGAAAACCGTGTTCCTTCTCTCTTCCATAAAGCCAAGAACCATTCTTTCTCTCTTCCAAACCAAAAGCATTGTTGCTTTGAATGCTACAATGGAGTTGCTTCTACCAAGGTGTCACATGTGCATGGTCACATGGAATAAAATAAGCAAAAGACATTCTCTTCATCAAGCAATGAAAGGATGGTGCTTCCCAATTCAACAAGCTAGACTTTTTCTTCTCTCAATTACCATGCAACATAACATCAAATCACTCTTCACTCTCAAAGAAAATGAAAGAAAGGACAAGGTACACCTACTGCATAAACCTACTCCATAAGCTAAAAGAAATGGCCGGTTCTCTCTCCTCCAAATTCAATGACCGTGAGCTCTACTCCATTCCTCAAGAAAATAACTTGATAAAACCATAAAATGTTGAAGCAACTCCCAACACAAAGCAAGACATCCACGTAAAAGCAAATGAAGAAAACTCCAAGGAATCAAAAGAAAACGATGCAGCCAATGAAAAGGAAAGAGAGAAAAAAAAAATCTTTCTTCATTCAACCCATGGAACCAAAAAAAACGTGAACAACCTACAAGTTCTCCAGAAAACGTTCAAAGCACAATTGAAAAATTGAAAATGAAGTGTGTGTGACGGCTGCTTGCAATCAAGTTACGTCTTCTTCCATCATAAGGTAAAATGTAAAAATGCAGCTCCCTAGCCTGTGGCGGCTCTGCTCCTTTTTATTCCCTCAACCTACACCGTGTTCAGGCTTGCTTCCCTAGGCTACTGAATAGAAGGCTGGACCGTGAGATATGTGGCAGCTGGTGGGCTTTTGCTTTTTGGAGCTGCTCTTCTTCAAAGACGTGCAACCTGCTGTTGCGTGAATGCTGCTGTCCGTGTAGAGCTGGACTCTTCTCATGTGGGCTGCAGCTGGAGCTTGCTTCTCCAACGCTAGTCGTGCTGCTGATTTCTGCTGGGCCGTGAACTGTCTTTGCTGCAGAATCCTTGCTGCTGGACGAAATGTGGAGGTTGTTGTGTGTGGGATGTGGGCTGTTGTGTGCTCTCCAAAGCTGGGCCATGAATAATTGTGGAATGAAGCTGCTGGACGTTGCTGGAGAGCGGCAACTTGTTGGACCAGACGTGAATGTTTTTGCTGGACATGGGTTACTCTTCAAAGCTGGACGATGCAAGCTGGACGAACGGCCCAAGCTGCTGGACTTGGTTTTTCTCCCAAGCTGTTGGCTGCTCGTGGAATGTGTAGGCTGTGGTGCTTAAGCTGGACGTGTGAAGCAAGTGCTTGTGGTCCGTGAGCTACTAGACTTTTGCACAATTGAGTGAGTGCAGGGCGTAACACCTCCTGCTAGCTTCCTAAAGCTTTGGGCCGTGTTTCGTGAGGGCCTACTGGATGGAAAGTTAATTCCCAGCCCAAGTAGATCAGCACCTCTTTCACCGTGTGCTACCTTTTCTTTTCAGGGTGCAGCTACTGTTGCTGGGACGTGGCAGTCTTTACTTCCATTGCTTTTCTCCCAGCGTGCACTTTCTTCTCATATATGCTGGACGTGACATTTTCTTGATGCAGTCCGTGTGTGCCTTTTGTTGTGGGCCGTGATGCTTCCTTAATCAGCTCTAATAAAGTCCGTTTTATTCAATTTATGATCAACAACTCCTCCTAATAATGATTATATGTGGCAGCATTGCTTCTTCCAAGTAAATAACACCGTGTGCAAATGAATGTCCTTCCAAATGTTCCAAATTGTATCACCAAAATTTTTCCTGTAATAAATAATGCAATTAATTAGTTCAGATAATTCAAATTAATTAAAATTAGAATTTCCGGTCAAATTAAGCGCAATTAGCAAAAACGGGAAAATATTGAACATTTAAGCACAATTCCCTCATTAATTCTAGCACAATAAACTAAATGAAGTCAAGAAAATATCGACTCATCAACGTCTCAGTAGTCTTATTGTTTCTTGGAGGTCTTGGCTCTTAGATGAAGCTTATGCTAGATGCCTCAGTTGGAGGTAACATCAAGTGCAAGACTGCAGAAGAAGCCTGTGAGTTGATAGATAGTATCATGGCTAATGATAATGAGACTCACAGTGAAAGAGGCGCTCTACTTCAACAAAAGGGAGTTCTTCAATTGCTAACCCAAGATGCCTTGCTTGCGCAAAGCAAGCTCATCACTCAATAGCTAGAGAATCTGACAAAGACACTCGCTTAGTTGCCTAAGGAGCTGAAGAATATTTCACAGGTACAACAACAACTCTGTGAGCGTTGTGGTGGTGACCATATCAATGGTCAATGTGCTTATCCAGAGAAGGCCCAAGAAGAAGTCAACTACATGGGCAATCAATTTCAATTCCGCCAAGGTAATTACAACCAATGGTGGAAACCTCACCCAAGCATGGGTCAAGATCAGACTCGACAATCTGGACAAGCAGGAGGCCAATTCAATAGACCATAGCAGCAACCATCACCACTATGGCAACATGTATCTGCTTTGAATGACAGGACTAACAAGTTGGAAGATATGTTTCAACAATTTTTGAAGGGGCATGAATCCACCATGAAGAGCAATGATGCTAACATCAAAAATTTGGAGATGCAGATCAGTCAATTAGCCAAAAGGTTGGAGGACAAGGCAGAGAACCAATTTAGGGCTAATACTGAGGTTAACCCTAAAGAGGATTGTAAGGCTGTAGTGAGTGTTGTTGAGGAGAGAGTGGATGAGAAAAATGAGAGTGTTGAGTTAGTGAAGGGAGAAGAAAAAGAAGATAAAATATGTGAGGGTGAGTTGGAAAAAGAAGAAGAGAAGAGGAGAGAAGAAAAAATTGAGAAAAAAGAAAAAAATGAAAAAGATGAGAGAATTCTTCCTTACCCAAAAGGGCGTGAGAGAGTAGGTAGAAGATGTGAGCGATTTAGAGAAATCTTCAATGAATTGGAGATTACTATACCGTTGACTGAAGCACTTCAACAAATTCCTGTTTATGCTAAGCGTATAAAGCAGTATCTCGGTGAAAAGATAGATTTAGATAAGGAAGCTATTGATGAACAGGGAGGTTGCAAGGACTTTTTGAAGAAATCATGTCCTTCAAAAGTAAAGGATCCAGGAGGTTTTACAGTTCCCTGCACCATTGGAAGTGTGAAGATAGGGAAAGCCCTACTTGATTTAGGGTCAAGCATTAATATGATGCCCCTATCTATGCTTGAAAAGATTAGTGGTCTTAGACCGAAGCCAACAAAGAAACCTTATGGTGTAGTGGAGGACGTTGTGATTCACATAGGGAGGCTTAAACTCCTGGTTGACTTTGTGGTCATGGAGATGAAGGAGGATGACAAGATCCCAATTATTCTTGGAAGGCCGTTCATGAAGGCGGCTAAAGTAGTCATCAATGTAGACGATGGGTTGATCATGATTAAAGACCAAGAGGAGGAGGTGATCTATGATGTCTTTAAAGATAAGCAGATTCAAGTGAAGAAGATAAGTCACAAAGCTGCAAGGAAGGATGCACCAATGGCTAGACATAAATCTACAAAGCCGGTCAACAAAGGTAAACATTGTGTTTTAGTGCAGGTTAAGGAAGAAGAGAAAGTTGACAAAGGAGGGACGATTCATCATGACTTAGAGGACACACAATTCAAACTTGGTACTCCTGTGAGATTGAAGAAGAAGTTGTGGGTTGTGAAAGGTTTTAAAGAGAATGGAGTGATAGAGATTGACGATCCATATTCTAGGCGAGTCAAGAAGGTGGACCGGAAGCAGCTGATGAGTTGGTGTGATAAAAGCAAGAGAGACACCAACATGGAAGATGGAACATGAGCTTTATTGGGTCAAGCTAAGGATGTTAAAGAAGCGCTTGCTAGGAGGCACCCCAGTGATTTAAAAACATTTTTTTTTATTGGATTAATTTGGTCATGTAATTGTGAATATTGTTGAACACTGTTTATTGGGTAGCATCTACTTAGGGATGCTAAAAGATTAAGTATTCACTGAAGGATACAGGAAGGTACACCTACTGATGGGTGATCGTAAGGTTTGGGTCAGGCTCGTGACATTAAACAAGCGCTACCTGGGAGGCAACCCAGTTGATTGATTTACTTCTGTTGCATGTTTTAATTCTGTTCTAGTTTCATTTTAAGGTTTAATTGTTGCATGTTTGAGTGGAGTGAGTGGAAATTGCATAAAAGTTGAAAATTGAGAGTTGAATTTAAGTGATACAAGGTCAATGACGCTTAGGGCAAGCCAAAAAGGGGGAGGTTTAAAATCGCGCTGATGGAGGCTGCTTTGATGAAGCTCTTCAAAGGATGAACTCCATGTGAGATGATGAATGTTGCAGAAGCTTTTCAAGATGAAGAGATGTGGTTGATGGTGTTGATGGTGTTGCATGTTGTGGAGAGTCTTGAATTAATTTGTCTCCATCCCAATGCTCCAAAATATATCTCCAAAATTTTCCCTGCAATTAAAAATGCAATTAATTAGCTCAAATAATTCAAATTAATTAAAATTAGAATTTCCGATCAAATTAAGCACAATTAGCAGAAATGGGAAAATATCGGACATTTGAGCACAATTCCCTGATTAATTCTAGCACAATAAACTAAATGCAGTCAAGAAAATATCGACTCATCAAAATAGACCACACTTAGTCTTTTGCACTCCTAGGCAAAATCAAGACGCAAATCAAGGAATAGTTCAAAGGACATCAGGGAAGTAACACAGACTCAACACACAAAAAAAAAAGACTCACAAGGACAGAAATAAAATTACACAGTTCTCAAGAAATTTGAACCAAGAAAGAGTAGTAGACAATATCCAACATAGAATTTAAGAAAACAGATACTCATGAAATCATCCAAGAAATTCCAAGCATGGAAAAATGATCAATCAACTCAAGAGGTGAATCAAAAGTAATAGAACCTCACAGATGCACTATCAGTGTTTCTCTCAAGTGTCTAGGATAAACAATTTCAACTCAATGTACTCAAGAAAGCAAACACAAACAGACTTGGCAAGCCTCTAATATCAACACTCAAAACATATATGCATGTTTAAATCAAAAGGTCTTTTATGGGTGAAATGGGGCCAAGGACAAGGGAGGATAAATGTGGATTAGAAGTTACAAACCAAAAGGAACAGAGGAGTAATGGGGAACAAGTGAAAATACAATCAAATCACACCAAAAACCCTCTTATTCAATCCACTTCGTGACTTCATTATTCACAATTTTTTTTCATTTTGCTATGTATTTTTTTTTCCATCTTGTCTCTTCTCTTTTCTTTCTATTTAGGACACAACTCCAAGAGACAAGATACACAACATATTTACAAAAACAAAACAGGAAGAGAGACCAACTAGCCAATTTATCTGAATCCTTGGGAGACCACACTTGTTCCCAAAACACTTCCAAAGCTCCAAAATTCCCTAAGGTTAAGGTAATCATGGTTTTTCACTTAGGGCTAGTGGATGAGCTTCAAAACAAAGAAATGAGGAAAGTATAGGCTCAAAAGGGGTTATCGAAGGAATATAACATGGTAGGGCTCATCTGGCTAGAGAGGCTCAAGAACAAAACTGCCTTTATCACTTCCAAACATGCGTATCAGTCAAGAATCATCAACAGAGTCAAGCCCAGGCAAATGTGCAAGAAATCAGAGACATATCACACAAGAAAGAACATAAAGTGGCTCAAATCTCACACAGGGTAATTTTGTTACAATCAGTTCAACCTCTCAAACATTATATTCATATTCCCAAGCAAAGAAAAGCAAGGATTTTCAACCAATCAGAGTATCAATGAAGTGAAGGACACATCTACAACCTAAACAAAGTCCAGAAATCAAGAGAAACATGCAAAACTGTACACAAGACAAAACAAAACTACCTAGAAAGCAAAACATTTAACACAGAAAACATAAACTAACATCGAAAAATTAGAATCTCCCCCAATAGACCACACTTAAACTACACAATGTCCTCAATGTGTCACAATCATCAGATCAGAAATCAGAACAATCAACAGATCATGGACAAGTGCAATAAAAGTGGGAAAGGGAGGAGAAGGAAAAAGGAAAATCCCCTAGTCATGGTGGCAGTTGCCAATTTTGGACTTGCAGGGAGATATCTTCCACCATTGGATTCAGCAAAGAAGTCTTGAGGAGGAACTGTTTCATCCTCCAGATTTGATCAAGTAGGGAGATGTCCTCCACAACTAGATCTAAGAAGCAGTGATTGTTGATGAGCGGGTTCAGTTGGTGCCTATTAATCTTCAAACTGTTGTGTATACTGGCACCTTTGTTCTCCATTGTGGGTGCGTGTTGGTCAAAATCATGTGTACCTCCTGCAATAGGGTTAGTGCAATGCAACTCCAAAGAAATGATATGCAAAGGTATAACACCCAATCCCAGTGTAATAGGCTGACCCTCAGATATACCCTCAGAACATGAATCAATTTCAAATGTAGAAACAATATCAACAACAATTTCAAATTCATGTTCAGCGCATGGAGAATAAACATTCAAATGTGATATCAAACAGTGGTTCTCATCATGCAGAGAGGTAGAATTAAAATCATGCTCATCAACAATGTAATCATCAACATACCTATCATCAGCATAATCATCAACAACAGAATCAATCTTAGGTATGTTTACCTCCACTTCCCTGAAGATTCGTAGAGTGGTGGAAGGTGAAGCTTGTCTACTTATCTCAAAAGTGTTGCTCATATCTGCCTGGTCCTCCAATTCTTCATCACTCTCCTCAAGTACAAGAGTAGGGACATAGGACAGTGGGAAAGTAGGTGGCACAATAGTAATCTCTTGACTCTGCTCCCCATCTTCTATGTGGATGGCATCAACATCATCTGAAAGCTGAACAACCTGAAATGGGGATTCCTCTGAAACATAAGACTGCTCCTCAGTGAGCTGAGTAGCCATCTGCCCCATCTGATCAGTCAAACTCTGAATGGAAGCTCTGGTCTCTTGCTGGAACTGAATGTTCTGCATGGCTATCTGCCTCAGTGACTCCTTCAATGTAGGCTCAGAAGTAGTGGAAGGATGAGGAGTTGCATGGGCAGGCTCATGAAACTGCAGCTGCTGTTGTTGCTCGACAGGGGGAGGCATACAAGCATTCTGGAATGGTGGTTCTTGATATTGATGATGTGCAGGGCGAAATCTTTCCAAAAATAGATGCTTAAGATCTTCCCAATTGGCTTTGAATTCTGGAGGAAGATAATAAAGCCATCCCCATGCTGCTTCTTCTACTGAATGCATAAATGCCCTTAAGAAAATACGATCATCCAGGACATGCGGAGGTTTCATTTCAGAGCAAATGAGTTGGAACCTCTCCAAATGTCTATGTGGGCATTCACCAGCAAAACCATGAAACTTAGGCAGCAAATGAATCAGTCCAGAGGTGAGAACGCAATGAACATCATCCTCACTAAGTGAAGCTGGCTCCTAAAGAGCACTCTCAAGAATGGGAGGATGAGTCATATTGTTCTCAACATAAAAATCAGCAGAATATGCATGAGAAGCAATATCAGAGTCAGATGCAGAAGGAGAATCAAAGTCATGGACATATGTAGAAGAAACAGTATTCACAACATCAAAGTAGGTAGACATGTAGAAGGAAGGGGGGAAAGAAGAATGCAATGAAAATACGCAACTAAAACTATCTAAATGCAACAACGCATGACAACATGCATAAAACAGAACAACACACTCACAACACAAGACAAAACACAACACATACTAACACAACACATACTAACACAACAGAGACCTAAAACCGAACCGTTGGTCCCCGGCAACGGTTCCAAAATTTGATGGGTGTCGCACCTCATGCAAATTTAATGTTCATAAAGAATGCAGTATAGACTAGGAAGTGACTCCTAGGTCGTCTCTCAAGGACCAAATGTGGTTCGAGAATTAGGTCAAACACGAAGTGGGGGGGTTGTGAAAGGTTTGTGAATGCAGATAAACAAAATCAACACACGGATGCAAACAGAAATGTAAACACAGATGTAAACAGAAATGGAAACAGAAATGTAAAAACGGAATCAAATACAAAATAAAAACGGTTGGTCATTAACTCAATTACTATGCTTCCAATCACAAATAAACAACAAGTACACACTACTCTAATCCAAATCTGACACGAATCAGCCAACTAAGCGAAGGCTAATTCGGTCTTCAAAATTGCAGACTAAGCGAATGCAATGCACAAATTTAATCAGTTAAGCACCATACAGTCTAATCAACTAAGCGAAGATTTGACACTGATTAGGCAACTAAGCGTATACCTAATCGCAGGCACACAACAGATTAAATATTAAGCCAAATCAGAGCAACAGTATGACAATTAAAGTGTAGAAGACTCATGAATAAACTACTCTAACCTCTAATCCATCACAGCTAACCGACTTAGCGAAGGCTAATCATGCTATCATAATTACGAACTAAGCGAACGCAATACACCTATTCCATCCTATGTGTTCTATACAAACTGATCAACTAAGCGAAGATGCAATCACCAACTACGCAACTAAGCGTATACCCGTTGCAAGAACACAGTCAAATTTCATAGAGTGTCCGGTAGAGCAGAATAAACACGAGTACAGTCCCAGAAATCTCAACAAAACAATGTAATTTTATTAACAACCAACCAACTAACCTAAGCTAACATGATAGTTAAATTATCACTATCAAAAATACTAGACAACATTAAAATAAGAGAAAATATTAAATAAAACAAAATGAAAATGAGTCACTAAATTAAAGAGCCTAGCTAGCGGCATTTGAATATGTCTGCGTTCCAACTAAAGTAAATGGAGCATGCAATTCAAATTGGTGAAGAAAATAAAAGCATCCATCATCGAAAAGCAACAAATTCAAACACGAGACAATCAAAATAGAATGACGAGCTGCTTGCAATTAAACTTTCAAAACAAAAGTAAACGTCCTTAATAATTAACATAAGAAAAACTAATGAAGACTCAGCAATAATCAAATAAAAATTTACACCGCCACTTGCTCTTTTCTCCAATTAAATCAACCTCTTCTTTTATTTTAGAACATCCCACACCGTGTGCTTGTCTCCAGCTAACAATCACAGCGCATATCTCTTCTTTTAGAAAAAAAAGGTGCTCTCTTCAATAGCAAAAAGTAAATGCAGCGTGTGCTTCCAGTTACAGCAATGCTTTCTACCCACATCACCCGCCATTTCTCCTCTTGAATATATATAAAAGAAATCTTTTCTCCAAGGAATATGATGCCTCTCTGTGTGGCGGCTTCTCCCTCTTAAAATGAAGGAAAATCCCTTTCCCTAAGCTGCTGCCCTACGTGCTGGACTTCTCCATTGTGGGCTGTGAGCGTAGCAGCAGCTTCTCCACGTGGTGAAAGTCTAAATCCAAGCACACACCTCCTTTCCCAATTCATGTGCTGGCCTTCCAAGCTGGACTGTGTATTACTTTTCTTCCAGCCAGCATGTGCTGTCGTTCCCAAGCTGGACCAGGTGAAGACGTTGGATGTTACTGGACCGTGGAAATGTTATTGTGTACAGAATGTGGGCTGCTGCTCCCTGCCTTGGTCCGTGAAGAAGGTTGGATGCAAAGTTGTTGGACGTGATTCTGCCCAAGTGATGTTGCTGCTTGCCAATGTTCTCATGGGCCCCGCTGGAAGCTACTTCATGATGGATGTTGGACTAGGCCGTGAGCTCTTCAAATTTGCTGGAACGAGGACTACAACTGTGTGCTTCAGCTTTTCAGGCCGTGAGTTTGTGTGGTGCAGGCCGTGAGTTTGTGTGGTGCAACGTGTGAAGATGTGATGCTGCAATTTTTGTGCTTCCTTGTGGACGTTTGCCAAGTGTGGCCATGATGTCACTTTGCCTCTCCAAGCCCAAATGAAGTCAACCTAAAATGAATCACGTTGTATGCTTTCTTAAGCAACTTGCTACGTGCTGCTGCCAGCTTTTCTTCTCAAGCAATGAAGAACACGTAAAAATCCCTTCAATTGGGGTGGCGCTCTCTCTTTAATGCTGGACGGGCTCCCATTCAATTTGGACGTCCCCCTTCAAAAATGTGGCAGCCATATAGAATCAATTTAAATCACCAAGTCGTGCACTCTTAATTTGCTGGATGTCACTCTCATTTTTAATTGAAGCACCTCTTTCTCATAAACCCAGAGTAAAATTATCATAGTATCCTCCTTTTTGTGCACACTTCTTTTGTGGAGAGTCTTGAATTATGTGACAGCCCTCTAAATATCCCAAATTGTATTTCCAAAATTTTCCCTACAACTAATAATGCAAATAATTAGTTCAGAATATTCAAATTAATTAAAATTAGAATTTCCGGTCAAATTAAGAACAATTAGTAAAAACGGGAAAATACCGGACAATTAAGCATAATTCCATGATTAATTCTACCACAATAAACTAAGTGAAATCAATAAAATATCGACTCATCAGAAAGCAAGAACATGCTTGAAAGTCCTTCTTCTTCTTCCAATCTCCTAGCATTAGCTTAAGTTGATACTCCCTTTATGGATCTCCATTTAGTTCCTAAAATGGATTCCATCATACCCTCCCTCTTGAAAACGATTTGTCCTCAGATCGGAAAGATATTTAAGGAAGTATAACTTTGGTTTAAGGATCTCCTCCTGGATCAAAAATGTACCTACAACAAATAACAAATAGGAGTATTATTAAAAGGATAAACCTAAACAAAAGAACAAAGAAAGAAAGTCTTTTGTTTTTGGAAAAGGTTTTATGAAGAAGGTTGTTGGCCTTTATTTGAAAAAGTTGGTGTAATGACAAAAGCATATACAAAAGAAGAAAGAAATAAGGCCTTTTATTTTTGAAAATATTTTCATGAGGAAAATTTATATTTTCTACAGAATCTAAAACATTTTCTTCACTAGGTGAAGAATAAGAGTTATCCAAGCTTCTAGTGTGTTGATATTTTAAAAGCAATGTTCTTTTGGGAAGACATTCAAAAGAAATGTTCCTTCTCTCAAAACACTTGAAGTATTGGACATCTCTTGTTTGAGTTTCTTCAAAAGTTATAAGAACTAATTTACAAAAATCTTTTTGTTCACCTTGAGTTATTTGTAACTTGTGAGGTAACAATAACTCAAAGAGTGATTTTTCAAAGGTTATTAAGGAGTTAAAAATAATGGGGAGTGAAAGTGGAGGTAAAAGATTTTCAAAAGCAAAGGTTGAAATCAAGAAATGAGAATCATTAATGAAAGGATAAGAGTTCAAAGTTTGGAAAACTCCCTTTAGAACTCTTGAATCAAGTATGATTGGGCGAGTAGGAGGTGCCTTGAGTAATACTTCATCTTTGAGTAGGAGTTCATCTTTGAGCATGATTTCTTCCGTCACTTTTTCTCTCCTCTAAGTCTGTTCTTTCTCTTTCTTTTGTTTCTCCTCCCTCTCTCTTCTCTCTTCTCTCTTATCTCATTTTCTTCTTTTTCTTTCCTTTCTCTCTCTTCCCTTTCTCTTCTAGCTTCCTCCTCTCTAACTTTTTTCTCTAGTTGTATTTGTTCCTCTTTCTTCTTTTCAATTTCTCTTCTTTCCTTATCCCTCAAGAGCTTCTCATGTTTACGTTCAAAGTCATTCTCTTTAAGAAAGAACTCTTTTTCACCTCTAATAGATTCTCTATCTTTCTCCATGAGTTCTCTCTTTTCATGCTCTTGATTTCTCTTGAAAGAAGGTGGAACAAATTTTCTTCTCATGCAAGCTCTTAGGTCATTCCAATCTCTAATTGGTAATTTGATACCATTTTTAACATCATTTTGCCTTTGATACCACTAATCATATGCATGCCTCTCAAATCTAGAAGAACACAACCAAACTATGTGAAACTTACTACAGTTAATGATGAATGGTTGAAGTTTTTCAATCTTTTCTTCCCAAGCTAAGTATGACATTGGATCAACTTCTCTACCAAATTGTGGAATGTCATTCGCTACTCTTAAACATAACTCATTCTCAATATACCTATAATAGAAACAGTCATGATCCCAAAACCTATCATCCAAACTAGAATGATAGATGTTTTCATTGTGGTGACTATTTTGAAGCTCATTTCTACCATGAGAGGTGGATGTTTCTATAGAATACCTTCTTCTATTGGATGACCCAGCTTGTTGTTTTTCTCTCCTTTTTCCATCATAAACTCAATAAACATATTCTCTAACTTGGTTACTTTTTGTGTAAGTTCATACCTAAGATGTAAGTCCTCTTGACTATCCCTAACACTACCATGAACACTTGAATGAGAATGATCACTCATGTTGTAAAGTTTAAAATATTTTCACAAAGGTTTTCAAAACACCTTACAACTAAGAGAGAGAAAAGTTTTCACAAGGAAACATTTCTTTTTGGGTGGATGATTTCTAAAGAGAAACAATAGAGTAAGAATGTTCCAAGTAGCTCCCAGGAAGGAGAGGTGAGTCACAATGGACAAGCTTAAAAACCAATTCCATCCTAGCCAGAGTTTCCTTAGATTACCCTTACCTAAGCTTCTAAGTAAAAATCTTCCAAAACTTTTTTTTTTAAAATGCAAATGTAAATAATGCTCCTAAAACCAAAGAAAGGTTTATCTAAGATGCTTTCAAACAACCTAAGTACCACGGAGACTTAAAAGATAAACAACACAATGTATAAAAGGAAAGTAGAAAGAATTGAATGCTATGTAAACAAGTAAACTAACGGTCCTATGTGAAGACACAAATGACACTTAAGAGCCATTTTCCCAAGACATTTTCCCAAGACACCAAGCAAATAGAAAATGAAATCAACTAAAAAAATTACAAGAACACAAAGGTTCCGTGATACAAAAATAATAGCCAATAAAAGTGCAAAAAAAAACTCCTAAATTCTTGATTTCTTGAAGTGTTTATCCTCTCTTTATATTCACTCCAAATCCATGTAAGAACTCCTTCTTCCCAAGTCCAAAGAAATGTCTCTATTAGCCTTCTTTCAAGCCTTCAAGATGCTATCTTCAAAGTTAGTTAAACTCCCAAAAGAAAGCACCAACCAAATATGATTTCAAGCACCAAAGAGGCCAAAGAAATAAAGCAACAAAAGCACAATTTGGAAGCTAAACTCAAATGGAGTAAGATGAGACAATACTTCAAAGAAAGTCAAGAATAACAAGCAAAAAATTAAGGCAAGTGAAATAGGAAGGCACTCAAATGGAATCCCTAAAGGAAGGTGCTAGAATAGATGAATAACACTAAAATAAAACTAAGAATACAAGACCAACCAGATTAGCCAAGGCAAAACACTTGCTGGAAAAATGCAAACAGCACTTAAAATTCAAGTCCAAAATTGAGTTTCTTGTTGTTGTTGTGTCCTTTTCTTTTGGATTTTTTTTTTTCACTTCTTTTGTCCCTTTTCTTTTCTTCTTTTCTTTTGTTTTTGATTGAGGGATCTTCTGTTTTTATCACTTAATTTTTCAAAACACAACAAACATCATAATCTTTGCACAACTTATATTAAAAAACAAGGGTAATTCAAGTGGTGTATGTGGGAAATCTTAAGGAATCAAATGATTTTTTGACAACTAAAAAAATGACTCAATGGAAACCTAATACTAAGAAATTTTTTAGAAACTAATAACAAGTATGAATACAATCATAAAACTCAAAGAAACCCAAAAACACCCAAAACACAAAAATCCGAAATTTCACGCTGGAACTAGACAGCTCTGACCTTTGCTCAATGTTTCACCCATAACGTTTTCTACAGAGCTCTAAATGAGATCAGGTTTTTTTTTCCTAGAAAATAGACTCAAATATCTTTCATTTGACATCTAAAACGTAGAATTTGGACTTTTGGTATGGTTGCAGTTAGTTTTTTAAAATCGAGTCCAGACAGCTCTGTGCACCAGATTTCAGAAAATGGGTAGGTTTGAAGTTTTCAATTTTTCTTTCAAGTGCAACAAAGATGTGATGACATATATGGATATAAAAGACTTAGGAAAAAACAATAGGATCATAAATCAAAGCAAATGAATCAAAAGAAGACCGAAACCCATGACACAAACCCATAAACTCTGCACACATACAAATAGAAAAATTGGAAATCCTAGGCACACAACATGGATGATTCAAGAAGAACAATTAATTTGAATCAATATTTCAAGACATACAACACATACTCATGACTCAAACAACATATTAGACATGTTGGAAAAGATGAAACAACAAGGAATTCACAAGAACACAAATGGCTCCTTGCAACTAACTATTTCCAAAACCCATTTTTAACCCATTTCTAAATCTTAAAGTCACCAAACACTAGTGGAAAAATACCTTTCTATGACTGACCTATTATGACGTACAAAAATTATACATCATAATAGGTTGATCGGTGGCAGAATTGTAATAAAAGTAAGACATATTATGACATAGTTCTGTATATCAGTCATAATATGAAACGCGGTGGCAAACTTGTAAATAAGTTTAAGTCATATTATGACGTAGTTTTATACATCAGTCATAATATAAAAACGCGGTGGCAAAATTGTAAATAAATTCAAAACTTATTATTACGTTGATATGGATATACGTTATAATATGTTAAATAATTTTATCTCTTTCACGTTCCCTCTCACTCTCACACTCTCGGTCCTTCTAATCTCTTTCACGTTCCCTCTCACTCACACTCTCAATCCTCTCATGCTCTCTTCCTCTCTAAAATTAGGTTTTCTTGCTTTTCTTGCTCCACGTCGTGCTTTTCTTTCTCTGAGAACACTCATCCTCCGTGACGCGCAAGGGGCCGCCACCAATTAGGTTTTCGTCTCCTCCACCAACGCAGACCGCCACATCCACAACCGCCTCTCCGACCAACAACTGGAACCGGTGGTGTCGTCGCACATACTCTACCCTCACTTTGTGGCCTTGGTGGTATCGTCGCAACTGGAACCGGCTAAGAGGAAACGGGAGTGACCGAGGAAGTACGAGACATCAAAGCAGGCTCTTCCTTGTCGTCTCAGTCGTTCTCCGCGGACAAGAAGCCCCACTTACCAACGTTCCCTTCTTCCTCATCTTTCACGTCCAAGAAATCCCGTTCCTTCACTCTAGGTTTGCTTTTCCCTTTCTCAATTTCACTTATTAATACCTAGAGAATTGGGCGAGTTGAAATATCTCAGGATGTGCTTGATTTGGGAATGAATCAGTTAACCGGACCAATTCCTCTAGAGTTTGGAAATCTAACTCAAGTTGTGAAATTGTAAAAGAGATTCAGTATAAACTTCGTTTATGGTCTTTGTCTCGTAAATGTGTACCGTATATTATTTTTAAAGTAAAAAAACTTTAAGATAAGGAATGTATGATGTATTTTTTCTTAGTATATACATTAATTGTTCCGTTTTATTGGGTATGTGATAGGAAGTATTGCTACTACGCAAGCCTACTATTTCTCCCTAATTCTCAATTTTATCATACTAATAAGATTAGGATTGTGTGATGTAACTTATAGTGTCTATTCTGAATGCAGCGTTTGGATCAAGAAGGGAGTAAGCTTTTGTACCCGGATCACACATGATGATAATGCCATAACAAATGCAATTGAAATATATGACATCTTGAGGTATTTTTCATACCAAGTTATATTTGTCTTTGTTTGGAACATGAACACGGCTTGACATGAAAACTTTTGCAGTGGCGCAACTCATATTATTGCTTCCAATAATGATTGTGATGTGAGAGAATATGACACAAAAAGGTTTCAGCTTTTGAATAACTTCCAGTTCTCTTGGCCAGTGAATGTAAGCACCTCTAAGAGAAATCTGACTTATGCAGTATATTTTTTTATTTTATTTTAATGATATTTTTTACTATTGCAGAAAAGTTAAAACATGATACCTGATGTGAATATAAAAACCATAGAGTTATAAATTATAATAGCAGAGAATACCTCTGTATGAGGCTAGAAATGTTGAAGTCATGAATCCCTTTGAGTGGTGCCTCTCAGCTTATTGGACAACCTATTTCTCCATCAAACACAACATACTAAATATAGGAAACTTGGTGGGTGAGTAGTTTAATGTTAATAACCATGCAGGGGAGATTGGAAAATAAGAATAGGCCTCACATGATTTAATTATTATTGAATCTACACAAACCAGATGGCTAGAAAATATGATTCAGATTATCAACTCCACAACTTAGCAGTGAATGAAAAGTTCACATTGGAGAGTTCTTTCTTGAATATGATTCAGATTCAATAGTCAGATACTTATAACATATAATTTCTTTTACATAAGAAAATTATAAGAAGAACCAGTTTCTGGCAGTAGGTAGAAAATCAAAGTTATATAAAATGTAATCTATCTGAACTGTCAGACCTTAAGTTTGTCTCTATAACATTAAATACAAATGGCAAGAATGGATATTTTAACTTAGCTTAATCAGACTAGAGATGAATGCTTAGCTGATATCAGTTACTGTGTTGAACTTGAGTAGTTTTTTTGGTAGACTGTTTATGACATAGCATGATGGGATTCTTGACAGTTGAAGAAAACACTATGTTCTAATTTATCTAATTCATTTCATGTACCTTTTGCAGGATGGAGATGAGCTCAGTGGTCTACATTGCTTTAGGCATCTTAGAGATCATGTAATAGGCTTTATAGAATCCATAAACAGGTACACCTTTTATGATGTACTAATTGCATCTGAAAATTTAGTAAGCAGTGCTTTCTACTTTCTTGATTTTATGGAGCTGAGTAATAATTAGAAGATAATAGGGTTGAGCTAATTGCTTAGATGGGTTGAAACAATATTTACCTATTGAATCATAAGATTTAGACACAATGAAAAATGTCTTGAAATACGTAGAGTTAATGTGTAATTGTTGTATTCCATATACATAAGTCTGATAGTAATAATTTTAAACCAGGGATTGATCTTATAAAGGGAGCCTCTCTCCTTTGTTTTTCATAACTTTTGTGGTGTTAGGTGTTAGCTTCCAAAGTTACAGTACTTTTGTGGTGGATGTACTTTTTCATAACAATTTTTGGGTCATTTTGTTGATGCAGAATTGAAAAACAGAAACTGTTTTAGTAATTAATGTTTTAAAAATATAGGCAAGAAGGAAAATTAGAATGACAACAAGTTATTTTTCAGTTTCTATCAATGACAACGAGTAATTAATGTTTTAAAAACTCATTCTGGCTGTGTGACTCCCTGTGACCTTATTATTAACACTTTTTAACAGAATCAATCATATTCTTCCCAACTAAGGCTAATTTAGTACTATATAAGAACACTCTTATCTTGGAAAAATTGCCCCTTCTATCCCCTTCTAATTAACCTCCCCTAATTCTCCTTCAATAATAAATTCTAACAATTTGTGGATTTGTTATAACTTTTTTATGCTAGTCTAACAATAATAAATGTTCAAAGGCTGCAAGATGAAGAATTTATTGATCAAGTAAGCTTTCTCTTTACTACATATCGTACCTTTGATTTATAGTTTCCACTTTCACCCTTTGATGCCTTTACTATAAAAAAATAAAATACTTAGTGATTTCATTTGAATATTTGTAATTGAAGGGAAATACATTTATCTAAGACCAATATAGACCTTTATGGAATTGATTTCTATTGCAGGCAACTAAAGATTGTGTTGCCAAGACGTTGAAAAGATTAGAGGAGAAGATTCAGGGTCAGGTAAAATGTCATATTCATGATACTTTCTACTTTTGGTTGTTAATAATTGGTATCTTTAAAATGATGGGGGCTCTACTGACTATTATTGATTGCCAGTTTATAGTATTCAAATTTGTAATGTGATGTTTTTCCCTTTTATAGGTTTTGAACCATTTGCTATATCTTATGCGAGTTTCAGAAAAGGGTTGTCAAAGGCGAGTTGCTTTGGCTCTTGCACATCTTTGTTCTGCAGATGATCAGAGAAAATTTTTTATTGATCACTATGGTATGTATCTTAGTAAATGTTTTTTCATGGGTTTGGTTCTCATCTTTTATTGTTTTACAACTCCTTTTTGTATTTGTTTTCAAGTTGATCATTTGTTCATGCAGGTCTTGAGTTGCTTATAGGGCTTCTTGGATCATCCAGCTCTAAGCAACAACTTAATGGTGTCGTGGCTTTATGCAAGTTGGCCAATAAAGCATCGACCTTGTCTCTTGTTGATACTCATCCAACGCTTTATAGTGGTTTTATACTTTTTTGTTTTGAGATTTTTAAAGAAAATAACAGTATTTGTTTGAAAATTTTATAACATATATTAGAGTTGAAGTGTTGGTGAATGTATTTTTATTGTGAATGGAATCAATTGTAATTGGAATGGAATCTATTGTGAATGATTATAATTTTATTGGATATGAATTGTAATAATAATTTAAAAAAAAAACATATATTATGACGTACAAAATAATGTATGTCATAATAAGTTGGTTTCGAAAATCATATATTATAACGTATCAACAAATTTACGTCATAATATCTTTTGTGCATATTATGACTGATTTTAGAAACTACGTCATAATATGTTCAAACTATTATGACGTAAATTTTTTGATAAAATGTCATTTTTGTACGTCATAAAATGTCTTTTTTCCATTAGTGAAAGCTAAACAAAGTGTCTTGGCCAAATACAAGGCCTAAAAATGAGCTATATTACATATTTACAAAAAGTGTTTTAAGATAAATAAGAAGCTCAAAATGTGATCCTCCACAAAAGTAGAATCCGTGAAGCTCCATCTTCTTCTTCCATCTTCTTTGACCATGGCTCTTTATGAGAGGTCCAATGTCTTCTAAGGCTTAAGGGAAAGCAAGAACAAGCTTGAAAGTCCTTCTTCTTCTTCCAATCTCCTAGCCTTAGCTTAAGTTGATACTCCCTTCATAGATCTCCATTTAGCTCCCAAAATGGATTGCATCACGCGCTCACAGCTCAGCGGTACCTAGCGCTGAGCGGTGGCGTCGTAGAATTCAGATTGGATTTTTAAGTTGGGCTCAGCGTGAGTTGGCCCATTACACATTTTACTAACCCTTAGGTCTCGCCCAAGCCTTTCATTTCGACCCTCACTCTCTTTTGGCACTCTCAAGCTTTCTCCAAGGCACTCTCTTCACTTTCCCCTCCACCCATCTTCTCAAAAACCCTTTCTCCACCATTTTTGCACCACTTCATCATCAAAATTTGATGTTTTTGTGAGAGCACAACAGTTGGGTTCATTCATCAACATTCACGGAGCACTTTGCACTCATTTGAAGTCTCTCCACCCAAGTAAGTCATACATTCCACATTCTAGGGTTTTCAAAGCATGAATTTGTATGAGAATGTTAGTCTAAGCATGAAATTTTAGGGCTTTTGATGTTTATGCATGATTAGTTGAAATAGACACTGTTTAGACAAATTAAATTGTATGATTGAAGTCTGGAAGGGAGAAAATTGCATGTGGGTGGAGATTAGAAGCCATCTAGGGCCATTTTGAAAATTCTGCACTGATACCACTCAACGGTACCTAGCGCTGAGCGTTGCTCTGGCATTTTTGTATTTTGCTTGGATTTTTTGTGCAGGTGACGTTGAGGGGCACTATTTTGCCCTAAGCGCTGATCAATGATGTTTTTGGATGAGTTTTGTGGTTTGCTAACACTTAATGAGTTTTTCTTTGGTTTTCTGCATTATAATTGATGCAGGGATGGCCTCCTCATATGGAAAAAGGATCAAGACTGTAGGTCACAAGAGGAGAGAACTGAAGAGGTTTTATTCTAATAGGTTTCTATCCAGGAGACATGAGCAGCATCACCCTCTTGTTCAAGAAAGACGCCTTTTGATGCAGAGAAAGACAAGATGGATTCCAGATCTGGCTCCACAGTTTGGAGAAGAAATGGAGAGTAGGAACTGGGAGATACTGGCCACATACCCTGCGCTTACTAATATAGCAGTGGTGAAAGAGTTCTACACTAATGCTAAGCCACTAGGGGCTCACACTCAAGACTACATGAGCTATGTTCGTGGGAAGATTATTAGGTATGATCCTAAGACAAGTAATAGATTTCTGAATACAGATTGGACAGGTGTGCAGTGCCAGTATTCATTGAACGTGCATGATAACGATCTCAAAACCGTTATTTTCATGCATAAATTTGATATTAAAACACACCCTTTGTAGCTTAAAATGAGCTTAGAATCAAGTCAAACTCTTAAGTTGTGTTACATGAGAGTCAAAAGTTGTTTTTAGAGATACTATGCTTGTTTTGCATTGTTTTGTAGGGTTTTTGATGAAAATTGAAAATGGCAATGAAGTAGGAAGGTCATAGATTCAAGCATGAAGCAGAAAAAGGAAGAAAAGAAGAGTCTGTGAACCGCTCAACGGTAAAATCCACCGCTGAGCGTCCTAGTGCAAGGAAAAGTTGTTGTCTGGTGGCCAGGCGGTGACGCTGAGCGTCAAGCGCAACAAGAGGCAAACTGCTCAGCGGTCATTTTAGGCGCCTGGGCGGTGGCGTGTGTTGAGGCAAACCGCTGAGCGGCCAATTTAGGTGCGTGGGCGGTTGTCTGTTTTTATATTTTGGATTTTGAGATCTTTCTGTTATCTTTTTGGCTTATATATAGCCCTAGTGCGAATCCAAATGAAATTCTTTTGGCAGAGAACAAAGTCCACAGCAGCTTTACACCTTTGGAGGAGATTTGTTGGATGCTTAGGCTCCACTTTATCAATTCTAGGGTTTGCTTTTCCATTCTTCCATTTAGTTCATCTAGTTTCACCATGATTATGGTGAACTAAACCCTTAGTTGTTGGGGAACAATGTAATCTTTTGAAACTCTCATATATTGAAATTCTTGTTTACTTTATATGCTTGCATATGCTTAATTTATCAATTGTTGAGTTCTTTACCTTTGCTTAATGCTTCTAAAGTTTAACTTATTCGGTAGATGTTGTTTGTCTTTATTGATACGGGGACGTACAGTAATGTCATGAACTGGGGAGAATTCCTTGATTATGTTAATACCGCCTAGGGATAGGGGTAGGACAATCAATTGTATTTTGCTTCCGCTCATTATGCATTATTAGTTACTAGGGGAGGCTAGGGATAGGAAGCCGGTAATTAGTAATAGGCTCTTTTCACCAAGGGATTGGGATAAGGGTAGACCAAGAAGGTTTGCATGGCAATATGATAAATAAGCAAAGTGAATAAGAAGAGTAGATATATGAGAGTGGATAAGATGAAATTGTAAACCCAACAACCTCATTCATCCATAGTTTCTCTTCGTTAATTGAATTATTGCATTTGCATGTTTATTTTTGTTTTGCATTTAAACCATTACAATTATTTTCTTTTACTCAAGTCCTAAACGATTAGTTTACACGAAATATGAGGCCTTAAGAGTCCTTTCGGAAGAACGATATTGGGTTTACCAATTATTATTACTTGATATGATCTGGTACACTTGCCAGGGGTTTAACAAGTTTTTGGCGCCGTTGCCGGGGACTCTTTGTTTAACTTTTTCGAGTAGTGTAAATTGATTAATTTTGACTTAATTGTTGATATTTGTATATATTTTGGTTTTCTTAAATAAAAGTGCTACTAGGGTTTGTGTTTCTTTTACATGAAACAGGAGACTAGACATACTAGGAGCAAGAAAAATACCCAACCTCTTCTTGACGGCTTAAGTGAGACAAGGGGAAGAAGGAGAGTCAGACGCCCATCTAGGGATTTATTCCCTTCTCCTAGCAGATTATTGTCACCTTAACCAGATAGAAGAACAGGGGAGATGGCAGAACAATTTCCTCCAAGACGCACATTGGCAGATCAATGTAATGTTGTAGGTCCTTTTCACTTTAACAGCATAGCCATGCCTATGGATCAAACGACCAACATGGTGATGAATCCAGCACTAATACACCTAGTACAAGGCAACCAGTTTCACGACTTGTCAAATGAGAATCCGTATGATCATTTGACCACATTTAGTGAAATATGCAACACTGTGAAGATGGCAGGTGTATCAGATGAACGAGTAAAGCTTAGCTTGTTCCCATTCTCATTAGCGGGCAATGCTAAGGCGTGGCTTAATTCTTTTCCTGAAGGAACATTCACCACATGGAGACTGTGGCTACAAAGTTTGTCACTAAATATTTTCCACATTCCAAAGTTACTCAAGGGAAGCTGGAAATTTCAACATTCAAGCAGGGTATGGAAGAGACTTTAGGTCAAGCTTGGGAGAGATTTAAGGGCTTGCTGAGAAAGACGCTAACCCATGGTTTTGACAAAACCACCTTGGTTCTTGCATACCTTGGAGGATTGAACACTCAGTCAAAGATGATGTTGGATGCCTCAACTGGAGGCAATGTTAAACAAAAGACTGAAGATGAGGCATATGAATTGATAGAAAATATGGCTGCTAATGAGCAAGAAAATTACAGTGAAAGAGGCATACCTACACAAAAGAGAGGAGTTTTGCACTTGCCTGCAGATGACGCTATGCTCGCTTAGAACCATCTTCTGACTCAAAAGCTAGATAATTTAACAAAGATTCTCTCACAACTTCCTAAGGAGATTCATAATGTTTCCCAAACACAGCAGCTGTGTGATTTCTGTGGTGGTGACCATATCAATGGTCAATGTGCTTTGCCTGAAGAGATGCAGCAAGAAGCTAATTTTATGGGAAATCGGTTTCAAAATACCTAACAAGGTAATGCCAAACAAGGTTGGAAGAATCATCCAAATATTAGTCAGGCATCTAATTTCCATCAGAGCAAACAGGAGGTTTCAGGCAGCAGCAACCTTCACCTCTGTGGCAGCAAGTCACGCATTTGACAAAGGTTGTCAGAGACTTAAATGATAGATTTGATAAATTCTTGAAGGTTTATGAGTCCAATCAAGCAGGTAATCAAGCCAGCATTAGATCTTTAGAGATGCAAGTCGGGCAGTTGTCAAAAAGGGTAGATACCACTGAGAAGCACCAATTTAGGGCTAACACTGATGTGAACCCTAAAGAGGAATGTAAAGCTGTTGTTACAAGAAGTAAACGAAAAGTTGAAAGGGAAGTTGTGGAGATTGGAAGCAGTGATGAGGAAGAGGAGAAAAGAGAAGTCATTGAAATAAGCATTAGTGAAGGTGAGAAAGAAGAGGAAGAAAAATTCAGTCACAATAGACCATTTATAGAAAACCAAGTGACTGTGGTGCCTTCTGTAATCCAACAAATTCCTGCAAGGATGAAATTTTATCTTGGAGATATGATAGATTTGGATACAGATGAAGATGAGCAAGAATTTCAAGTTCAACCTCCAAAAAGGAATTATCCGCCTAAGGTAAAAGATCCATGTTGTTTGACACTTTCATGTATTATAAATGATTTTGAGGTAGAAGGAGCCATGATAGACTCTGGATCCAGCATTAATATGATGCCTGGACGGTTCTTGAGAAAGATTGGAGGGTTGACATTAAAACCGTCTAATCTTACTGTGACAGTGGCAGATGGTTCCAGTAAAAACCACTAGGTATGGTGGAAGATGTGGTTGTGCGTGTGGAACAGCTGGAGTTTTTGGCTGACTTTCTAGTTATGGGCATTGAAGATGATGAGAGGATTCCAATTATTCTTGGAAGACCTTTCATGGCTATGTCTAAAATGTTCATTAGTGCCCATGATGGAAGAATCATGAAGCGATATAAGAAGAATGTGCTCTTATATGCTGGTTCTAAAGGGAACAATATTAGAATAAAGAAAAGATCCAGATTCAGAAAGTCAAGAAGAGAAGCTGCATCAGAAGAAAGCATGACAGGTACCAATTCTAACAGTTGTAATGTTTTACAGGTACCTAAAAATGAGGAGGTTGATAAAGGAGGAACAATTCACTCAAAAGATATACCACTTCCACGAGGCTCACAGGTAAAATTCAAGAAAAGGAAGTGGATTATTGAAAATATCAAAGAAGATGGCAAGGTAGAGATCAGAAAACCATTTACTAAAGCCATCAAAAGAGTGGATAGAAGGCAACTAATGAGTTGGGAGGATGAAGATCCCAACCGGGATGGAAAGATTTGAAGATATTTAATTTTATCCCATTTGTTTTAGAACAATTTTTAGAATAGGTTTATTCTGGTTATGTAAGTTGATGGATTTTTAAACACTTTTTGGGTAGCATCTACTGAGGGATGCTAAATTTTTATGTATCCACTGAAGGATACAGGAAGGTACACCTACTGATGGGTGTTGGTAAGATTCGCACTTACTGATGAGTGTTAAACAGGTTTGGGTCAGGCTCGTCACGTTAAACAAGCGCTATTGGGAGGCAACCCAGGTTTCTTCTTCTTTAGTACTTTGAATTTGTAGAATAGGTTGAATTTTTATTTTGTGTTTATGCTTGGCTTGTACAATGGTTCTGATGGTAGTATTAAAAATTCATGACAAGTAGTTGATAATGATTGAATGTGGTTGACTGAGAATGTATGTGTGTTGATATCCAGTAAATGATTCACTAATTATATGAACAGATGTATTGTGGTTCATGATTGTGATTGTGATGCTAAGCAGGATAAATGAATGATGTGTGAGAAAGCATGTGTGTGAGGTTTTGAGCTCTAGAGTTCTTACTGATATATGTATTGTTCACAGCGAATCATGAATGATATTGCCTTAGTCTTGATAATTGATTGATTTGCATGCTTATGTTATATGATCAAGGCCATGTTTGGAAGCCTTTATCTAGCCAAAATTTCACCCAAGAAATTTAAAATTTTATACCCTTTTTGAACCTTGGCTTTAAACAGGATGAGAACCCTTGATTTGAAATTATTTATCTTAAGTAGGGTTAGGAATAATCTTATGTGATGAAAAGGTTCAAGTTTGGGATTGTATGGGGAAAATGGAAAGGCAAAAGAAGAGCATTGAGTTCAAGTATTGAAAAGAAAAATGCATGAGTAAAGAAGAAAAGGAAAAAGTAAAAGCATGAAAAAGGAACTCAATGCAAAATTGATAAAAAGGGAAGAAGTTGGGAATAAAGGAGTTTGGTGATAGAGAGAGTTTAAACTTGAACCTTTTCAATGATGAAATAGCTCTCTTAACTCAAGGATTTTGCAATCTCGAAAAACCAAATTTTTTTGATAACCTAGCCTCATTACAAGCCTTGGAAAAGTCCTTGTGATGGTATTGCATGTAAGGATTTTTAGTTTTTTAGATACATGGAAATATTGTTTTATGTGGCATGTGAGTAGTAAAGAGTGGAGTGATTCCTTAAACACTTGAGTGATTGAGTGAAACACTTGCTTGGTAAGAATTGTTGAAATCTGTGTTTACATCTATGCTTAGCGGATTGATCATTCATGAATAAAACATCTGTTGGGAAATATTGAAGTAGGTGAACTAGATTGGATTAAAAGCATGCTTGCATTTTGGTATGATTCCACTGAAAATATGAATTGGAAAATAACTTGTCATGAAGAAAAGCATTTTGAAAAGTGTAGAACTATTTGATGAAAAATTGGAAGGCCAAGTTTTGTTTTGTTTTGCTTGAGGACAAGCAAAGTTTTAAGTTTGGGGTTGTGATAACAGTCTCAAAACCGTTATTTTCATGCATAAATTTGATATTAAAACACACCCTTTGTAGCTTAAAATGAGCTTAGAATCAAGTAAAACTCATAAGTTATGATACGTGAGAGTCAAAAGTTGTTTTTAGAGATATTATGCTTGTTTTGCATTGTTTTACAGGGTTTTTGATGAAAATTGAAGATGGCAATGAAGTAGGAAGGTCATGGACTCAAGAATGAAGGAGAAAAAGGAAGAAAAGAAGAGTCTGTGAACCTTTCAGCGGTAAAATCCACCGCTGAGCATCCTAGTGCAAGGAAAAGTTGATGTCTGGCGCCCAAGCGGTGACGCTGAGCGTCTAGAGCGACAAGAGGCAAACCGCTCAGCGGTCATTTTAGGCGCCTGGGCGGTGGCGTGTGTTGAGGCAAACCGCTGAGCGGCCAATTTAGGCGCCTGGGCGGTTGTCTGTTTTTATATTTTGGATTTTGAGATCTTTTTGTTATCTTTTTGGCTTATATATAGCCCAAGTGCGAATCCAAATGAAATTCTTTTGGCAGAGAACAAAGTCCACAGCAGCTTTACACCTTTGGAGGAGATTTGTTGGATGCTTAGGCTCCACTTTATCAATTCTAGGGTTTGCTTTTCCATTCTTCCATTTAGTTCATCTAGTTTCACCATGATTATGGTGAACTAAACCCTTAGTTGTTGGGGAACAATGTAATCTTTTGAAACTCTCATATATTGAAATTCTTGTTTACTTTATATGCTTGCATATGCTTAATTTATCAATTGTTGGGTGCTTTACCTTTGCTTAATGCTTCTATAGTTTAACTCATTCGGTAGATGTTGTTTGTCTTTATTGATACGGGAACGTATAGTAATGTCATGAACTTGGGAGAATTCCTTGATTATGTTAATACCGCCTAGGGATAGGGGTAGGACGATCAATTGTATTTTGCTTCCGCTTATTATGCATTATTAGTTACTAGGGGAGGCTAGGGATAGCAAGCCGGTAATTAGTAATAGGCTCTTTTCACCAAGGCCACATTATAAGCCTTAAAAAGTCCTTGTGATGACATGTGCGTGTGATGATGATTGATTATGGTAAATTAAAGGCAATTTTGGTCTATGTGACATCTGGATAGTAGAGGGAAGGAGTGACCTCTAAAAACACCTAAGTGATTGAGTGAAACACTTTGTTTGGTGAGGAATGATTCCATGAATCTATGATTATATTTGTGCTTAGCTAATTGATCATTCATGAGAAGAGCATCTGTTGGATATTTTGTGATTGAGTGGACATCATGATGAGCATTAATAATCAAGGCACGTGTGCATCTTGACTAAATTCTATTGATGAGAAAATTTGAGTGATTACTTGTCTTGAAAGAAAGAGCTTTTGAATGTGATTGAACCATTGTGATGATTGGTGGAAGACTGAGTTGCATCTTGTTTGCTTGAGGACAAGAAAAGTTCTAAGTTTGGGGTTGTGATAATGGTTCAAAAACCGTTATTTTTATACTTAAATTTGACACTAAACACACCCTTTATGACTTAGAAACTACCTTGAAATCATGCATTTTGCTTAAGTTAGAGAATAAGAGAGTCAAAGGTGCTTTTCTTGGTTTTATGCTAGGTTTTCCTTGTTTTGGCAGGATTTAACATGAATTGAATGAAGGAAGCTGAAGCAGAAAGGAGTTGGACTCAGGAAAAGATGGAAAAGTGCACAAAGGAAGAATCGCAGCCACCGCTGAGCGTCATTTCACCACTGAGCGCTAGTTTCGTTGTGGAGATCTCTGTCAAACACTCAAGCGCCAACGCTGAGGGGAGAATTGAAGTATCGCACCTATCGCTGAATGCTACTCTGCCGCTGAGTGGTGGCTCCTTCAGTGATTTCACTCCCAAACGCCTGGGCATCAATGCTGAGCGTTAATCTTGAATGCCGCACCTACCACTGAATGATAACCCAACGCTGAGCCTCATTCTCTATGTATGCTTTGTTTAATTCATTCAATAGCGTGATCTTTGATTTTATCTATGTGGACATATATGGGTAGATCTAGAAATATATGCCTTAAGCTTTTGTGCGAATGTAATGCATGAACAATTGCTAGGGAGACAAGACATTGTAAACTAGTAATTAGGAGTAGTCTCTCTTCACCAAGACATTGGGATTAGGGTAAATTAGAAAGTGGCATTGACATTAATGAAAAAGTAGAATTCGTAAATATATGAGAGTGGATTAGGATAAGTAAGAAACCCCAACAACACAATTCATCCATATCATTCAACTACGTATTTTTCTAGGTCAATTGATCAACCTTTGCATACATGTTTAATTTCGTTTTTGCATTATAAACCCTAAATTTCGTTTCTTAAGTCTTAAATAATCGACAAATCACATGAAAGTCTAGGCCAATGAGTCTCTAGGGAAAATGATACTTGGTCTTAGCACTTATTATTACTCTATACGATTCGGTACATTTTCCGGAGTCTTAACAATAAACATGAATGACTTTGCCCAGGTTTCTTTGATTGAATCACTTGCTTGCTTGTGTCATATGATCAAGGCCATCTTTGATTATCCCTTTCTTAGCCAATGCATGATTTTAGCCCAATAAAAAGAGAACAATGTGTTCTACCCTTTGAACCTTGAGCCTTACACAGGAGAAAAACCCTTTTTGAAAATCTTTACCTTGAGTTAAGTTGAGAATATTCGTATGGTATTGATAAAGGTTCAAGTTTGGGGTTATTGGGAAATTTGAAAAAAAAAAGAAAGAAGATAAGCATCGGGCTAAGTATTGAGCAATTATGAAAAAGAAAAAGAAAAGAAAATAGAATGGAAAGAAAGAGAAGCTCAATGCAAAAAGGGGAAACTTGGGAATGAGTGAGATTGGTTTGTTTAAAAGAGAGTTTGTGCTTGAATGAGAAATTTATGAATGACTCTCTTTACTCAAGGATTTTGTGATCCAGAAAAACCAATGTTCTTTTTAGCCCAGCAACATTACAAGCCATGGAAAGTCCTTGTGATGATAACTTGCTTGTGAGTATGATTCATTGTGGTTAAATGAAAGGCAAAGTTAATTTGTGTGATATTGTGATAGTAGAGAGACTGAGTTACCTCAATATACACCTGTGTGCTTGAGTGAAACACTTTCCTTGGTGAGGAGTAGTTCTAGTTATACATGATTGCATCTGTGCTTGGTTGATTGGTCATTCATGATAATAGCATCTGTTGAAAAGACTGTGATTATGTGAATACCATACTAAGCTTAATTGAGGTAATGCATTTGTACATCTTGACTGATATTTTTATGATGAGCTGAGAGTGATCACTTGTCTTGGAAGAAAGAGTTTTGAAGTGTGTTAATCCATTGTATTATTGAGTTACATTTTGTTTGCTTGAGGACAAGCAAAGTTCTAAGCTTGGGGTTGTGATAACGGTTGAAATACCGTTATTTTTATACTTAAATTTGATACTTAATGCACCCTTTTAAACTTAGAAACTTGCTTGGACTCATGATTTTGCTTTAGTTTTGTGAATAAGAGAGTTGAGGTTATACTTGATGATTTTATCAGTAAATTCCCTTAATTTTGTAGAAATTGAGATGATTTGGGAGAAGAGTCAACGTATGAAGGAGTTGAAACTCAAGGAGCGAGAAGAACTGCAGAAAAAGAGAAAAAAACGTAGTGCTGAAAAATCTGTTGGGGTTGAGCGATGGCGTTGAGGACCAGTTAAGTGTAGTTTTCTTCTGCTAGGCACTTGGGCATCAATGCTGATTTTTTATAAACTATATATTGATTTGCACGACCCAGAGAGGGTATCTTTTGGCAAAAGGAGACACACAACCATTGTTTTCACCCCTTTGAGGCAGATTTTGGATGCGGAAGCTCCAATCTATAAATTCTAGGGTTTATCTTTCATTCTTTTCATTATTTTCATGTCCATGGTGAACTAAACCTCCATTGTTGTTGGGGAAACGATGTAATCCTTTGAAACTCTCATGTATTGAATTGATTTATTAATCTATATGATTTACTTCATTAATTGTTAGAGTTTTTCCTCTATTCTCTATGCATGTTTTGTTTAACTCATTCAATAACATTATCTTTGATTTTGTTATATGGACACTGATAACTCCCTAATTTTGCATTCTTTTCTCTGTTTAGAAGTCTTTCTTAGTTTCATTTTCTTCTTAATTGTGTAAAAATTTTCTTTAAATCTTTAGATTTGTAAAAATTTTAGTTAAAAATAGGTTTTTAGGTGTATTTTGTGGAATTTGTAAATAATTAGAAAATTAATAATTATTTTTAAAAAAATCTTTTGATAAAAAAAATCTTTCTTTTAATTATTAACTTTTCTGTTATTTAATTTTGGATTGATTTCTTTTTCTCCCTTTGCTGTAGAAAAGTCCCTTAATAATTGGGCTGGTTGAGATGCTTTGGGCCACTGCTGGCTGAAATCACATATGGGCTGCCAATGCAATTGAGCTACTGCTAGATGCTGGCTGGACGTGTGAAGCTGCTGCAAGGGCTGATTTCAATTGGGCCGACACCTAAATTGCATTCGGCCCGCTTAAGATTGGTATGCTACTGCCATACGCTGGTCATTAGTGCAACGGTGTCGTTTTGGAGAGGCTGAAGTTGTTTCCTTAGGGGGGTTGATGAGTCGATATTTTATTGATTTCACTTACTTTATTGATCTAGAACTAATCAGGGAATTGTGCTTAATTATCCGGTATTTTCCCGTTTCTGCTAATTATGCTTAATTTGATCGGAAATTCTTATTTTAGTTAATTTGAATTTTCTGAGTTGATTAATTGCATTATTTATTGCAGGAAAATTTTGGAGATACAATTTGGAGCATTAGGAAGGACACTAAATAAATTCAAGACTCCCCAATTTGACATTTTAAATTTAGTTACATTATAAATTAATTGTTTAAACTTTTTTTAGACAAACTTTTACTTTGTGGTCCAAATTTTGGAATTTGTTGTTGAGCCCAATAGTAAAAAAATAGACACATGGCACCTAGGGTTTTTGGTGGACCCCACCCCTTTTGAGAAAGGACTCACGGCCTTGGAAAAAGTTACCAGCCGTCATTTTGAAGGGTGGCTTTCTTCTTAACGTTTGCTGCTGAAAAAACAAAGGAGGCTAGGCATTTAACGTTTTTTTTTATATAGGGCTGGAACGTTGGGAGATAGAGTTTTCTCTTTGAAAACAATGGCTTGGCATTTGGATTATGGATGAATTTTATTCAAGCAGCTACTACGTGGTGCTGTTGGGAAGCACATAGCTGATTTCAAACGGTGCCTTTTATTTTTAAGCTGCTGCTGGGTTGTATTTAGCTTTTGTGATGTTGCACGGTTCTATTGGAGAAAGCTTGGCTGCTACGTCCAGGAGGGCTCCACGCTCATTTCAAGTTGCTTGTTGAATTTATTCTGGTTTCACGCAATTTTTTTTATTGAAGTTTCATTCGGCACATTTCAATTTCAATTGAAGCACTCAGCTGCCACGGTCACAAACTTGGGAAAAGAAATTTTATTTTGCTTTTGAAAAGAGAAGGGCCTGATTTCGTTGCTGCACCCAAATTCTTGAGATTGAAGAAGTGATTATGCTGGAGTAGGTAGAGTAGGTACGGTGTGTGGTGATTGAAATTGAAAGAAAGCATTTAGTTTTAATTTACATGGAGGTGTCAAGTCCAGCGTTGGAAGCACATGGCTGCACGCCACTTTCAATTGCAATTAAATTTCTTTTGAGAGGAAAATGGTTTTTAGCACTTTTGTTTGAACGTTGTTTTTACTTTGGATTTAGCAATTACTTTTGCATTGGAACATGCTCACGGTTACAGCAGCTACATCTTGCCACTTCATTTTGCCTTGAAGAAAATTGATGAAAATGGTAATTTGGAAAGAATGGTGTAGCCACCACCTAGATAAAAAGTTAAAGCATTTGTTTTTCTTGAAGAGATCCCACGATTTAAGAAATTTTTATTTTATCTTTTTGTTTATGCTTTTCCTTTTTAAGTGTTGATTACATGATGAATAGTATTTGATGTTAACATTACGTTCGCTTAGTTCGCTTTTATGAAAACATGATTAGCCTTCACTTAGTTGGGTAACTGTGTTGGATTAGAGGTTTGATTCGCTGCTTTATTTTCTTGATCTGTGATAGGAAGCATTGTAATTAAGTTAATGACCAACAGTTTTCATTCTGTATTTGATTCCATTTTTTACATTTCTGTTTGCATTTCTGTTCACCTTTCTGTTTGCATCCGTATTTTAATTTAATTTATCTGCATTCACACAAACTTTTCACAAACCCCCCCCTTCGTGTCTGACCTAATTCTCGAACCACATTTTGTCCTTGAGGACGACCTAGGAGTCACTTCCTAGTCTATATTGCATTCTTTATGCACATTAAATTTGCATGGGGTGCGACAACCCATCAAATTTTGGCGCCGTTGCCGGGGACCAACAGTTTTGTTTTAGGTCTTTGTTGTGTTAGTGTGTATTGTGTCTTGTCTTGTGTAGTGAGTGTGATGTTCTGTTTTGTGTGTGATGTTATGTGTTGTTACATTTAGATAACCTTAGTTGCATATTTTCATTGCATTCTTCTTTTCCCCCTTTCTCCCTTTCTACATGTCTTCCTATTTTGGCTATGTGAGTAATTCTTATTCTGCCTGTGTCTATGATTCTCCTCCTGCTTGTTACTCTGATTATGATTCGCCTGCTGATTTCTGTGTTAAGAACAATATGACTCATCCTCCATTCTTGAGAGTGCTCTTTGGGAGCCATCTTCACTTAGTGAGGATGATGTTCATTGCGTTCTCACATATGGACTGATAGATTTGCTGCCTAGGTTTTATGGTTCTGCAGGTGAATGCCCACACAGACATTTGGAGAGGTTCCAACACATTTTCTCTGAAATGAAACCTCCACATGTCCCAGATGATCACATTTTCTTAAAGGCAATTTTGCATTCAGTAGAAGAGGCAGCATGGGGATGGCTTTATTACCTTCCTCCAGAATTCAAAGCCAATTGGGAAGATCTCAAGCGTCTATTTTTGGAATGATTTCGCACTTCACAGCTTCAATATCAAGAACCATCATTCCAGAATGCTTGTATGCCTCCCTCTGTCCAGGAACCACAGTAGCTGCAGTTTCATGAGCCTGCCCAAGCAACTCCTCATCCTTCCACTACTTCTGAGCCTACATTGAGGGAGTTACTGAGGCAGATAGCCATTCAGAACATTCAGTTCCAGCAAGAGACCAAAGCTTCCATTCAGAGTTTTACTGATCAGATGGGGCAGAAGGCCACTCAACTCACCGAGGAACAATCTCATGTTTCAGAGGAATCACAATTTCAGACTGTTCAACTTCCAGATGATGTTGGTGCCATCCACATAGGAGATGAGGAGCAGAGTCATGAGCTTACTATTGTGTCACCTACTTTCCCACCCTCCTATGTCCCCACTCTTACACAAGAGGAGACTGATGAAGAATTGGAGGACCAGGCAGATATGAGCACCACTTTTGAGATAGGTAGACCGACTTTACCTTCCACTACTCTACCAACTTTCAGGGAAGTGGAGGTAAACATACCTATGATTGATCATGTTGTTGATAGGTATGTTATTGATGATTATGATGTTGATGAGCATGCTTTTAATTCTCCCTCTCTGCATGATGAGAACCACTTTTTGCTATCACATCTGAATGTTTGTTCTCCATGTACTGAACATGAATCTGAGCCTGTTGTTGATATTGTTTCTAAATTTGAAATTGATTCATGTTCTGAGGGTATATTTGAGGGTCAGCCTGTTACACTAGGATTGGGTGTTATACCCCTGCATGTTATTTCTTTGGAGCCACATTGCACTAACCATGTTGCAGGAGGTACATATGAATTTGACCAACAAGCACCCACAGTGGAAAACAAAGGTGCAAGCATACACAAGAGCTTCAACATCAATAGGCACCAGTTGAACCCACTCATCAACAATCATTGCTTCTTAGATCCAACTGTGGAGGACATCTCCCTACTTGATCAAATTTGGAGGCTGAAGCAATTCCTCCTCAAGACTTCTTTGTTGGATCTGGTGGTGGAAGAGATCTCCCTGAAAGTCCAAAATTGGCAACTACCACCATGATCAAGGGAGTTTTCCTCTTCCCTTCTCCTCCTTTCGCGCTTTTATTGCACTTGTCCATGATCTATTGATTATACTGATTTCTGATCTGATGATTGTGACACATTGAGGACAATGTGTAATTTAAGTGTGGTCTATTGGGGGAGATTCTGAATTTTTAGTTGTTAGTTTATGTTTTCTGCGTTAAATTTTTTTTGTTTTCTAGGTAGTTTATGTTTTGTCTTGTGTACAGTTTTACCTGTTTCTCTTGATTTCTGGACTTTGTTTAGGTTGTCAGTTTTTCCTTCACTTCATTGATACTCTGATTTGTTGGAAATCCTTGCTTTTCTCTGCTTGGAAGATGATTTTGATCTTGAGAGTTGAATTGATTGTGACAGAATTACCCTGTGCGAGATTTGAGTCATTTGATGTTCTTTCTTGTGTGTGATATGTTTCTTGATTGCTTGCACATATGCCTTGGCTTGACTCTTTTTGATGATTCTTGATTGATATGCATGTTTGGAAGTGATAAAGGCAGTTTTGTTGTTGAGCCTCTCTAGCCAGATGAGCCTACCTTGTTGTGATCCATTGATAGCCCCTTTGAGCCTTTACTTTCCCCATTTCTTTGTTTTGAAGCTCATACACTAGCTCTAAGTGAAAAACCATGATTACCATAACCTTAGGGAATTTTGGAGCTTTGGAATTGTTTTGGGAATAAGTGTGGTCTCTTGGGAGATTCAGATGATTTGGTTAGTTGGCTCCTCTTCTTGTGTTGTTTTTGTAAGTATGTGTGTATCTTGTCTCTTATAGTTGTGTTCTGAAAAGAAAGAAAAGAAAATAAAAAAAAGAGAAAAAAAATACAGAAAAATGAGAAAATTAAAAAAAAATTGTTGTGTGAATAATGGAGTCAAGAAGAGGATTGAATTAGAGGTTTTGGGTGTGTTTGAATGTGTTTACACTTGTTCCCTATTGCTCCTCTATTCCTTTTGGTTTGTAGCTACTCATCCATATTTATCCTCCCTTGTCCTTGGCCCCATTGCATCCATAAAAGACCTTTTGATTTGAACATGCATATGTTTTTGAGTGTTGATATTAGAGACTTGCCAAGACTGTTTGTTGTTTGCTTTCTTGAGTGCATTGAGTTGACACTGTGTACCCTAGACACTTGAGAGAAACACTGATAGTGTGCATTTGTGAGGATCTGTTCCTTTTGATTCTTCTCTTGAGTTGATTAATCATTTTGTCATGCTTTGAACTGCTTGGATGATTTCTGTGAGTATCTGCTTTCTTTGATTCTGTGTTGGATACTGTCTACTTCTTTTCTCTGTTCAGATTTCTTGAGGAGTGTGTAATTCTGTTTGTTTGTTCCCTTGTGAGACTTTGTTTTCTGTGGGTTGAGTCTATGTCTCTTCCCTCATGTCCGTGAACTGTTCCTTGATTTGCGTATTGATTTTGTCCAGGAGTGCAAAAGACTAAGTGTGGTCTATTTTGATGAGTCGATATTTTATTGATTTCACTTAGTTTATTGTGCTAAAATTAATCAGGGAATTGTGCTTAATTGTGCGGTATTTTCCTGTTTCTGCTAATTATGCTTAATTTCATCGGAAATTCTTATTTTAGTTAATTCGAATTTTCTGAGCTGATTAATTGCATTATTTATTGTAGGAAAATTTTGGAGATACAATTTGGAGCATTAGGAAGGACACTAAATAAATTCAAAACTCCCCAATTTGACATTTTAAATTTAGTTACATTGTAAATTAATTGTTTAAACTTTTTTTAGACAAACTTTTACTTTGTGGGCCAAATTTTGGAATTTTTTGTTGAGCCCAATAGTAAAAAAATAGACACATGGCACCTAGGGTTTTTGGTGGACCCCACCCCTTTTGAGAAAGGACTCACGGCCTTGGAAAAACTTACCAGCCGTCACTTTGAAGGGTGGCTTTCTTTTTAACGTTTGCTGCTGAAAAAACGAAGGAGGGTAGGCATTGAACGGTTTTTTTATATAGGGCTGGAACGTTGGGAGATAGAGTTTTCTCTTTGAAAACAGTGGCTTGGCATTTGGATTATGGATGAATTTTATTCAAGCAGCTGCTACGTGGTGCTGTTGGGAAGCACATAGCTGATTTCAAACGATGCCTTTTATTTTTAAGCTGCTGTTGGGTTCTATTTAGCTTTTTTGATGTTGCACGGTTCTATTGGAGAAAGCTTGGCTGCTACGTCCAGGAGGGCTCTACGCTACTTTCAAGTTGCTTGCTGAATCTGGTTTCACGCAGTTTTTTTTATTGAAGTTTCATTCGGCACATTTCAATTTCAATTGAAGCATACAGCTGCCACGGTCACAAACTTGGGTAAAGAAATTTTATTTTGCTTTTGAAAAGAGAAGGGACTGATTTCGTTGCTGCACCCAAATTCTTGAGATTGAATAAGTGATTATGCTGGAGTAGTTAGAGTAGGTACGGTGTGTGGTGATTGAAATTGAAAGAAAGCATTTAGTTTTAATATAGATGGAGGTGTCAAGTCCAGCGTTGGAAGCACATGGCTGCATGCCACTTTCAATTGCAATTAAATTTCTTTTGAGAGGAAAATGGTTTTAATCACTTTTGTTTGAACGTTGTTTTTACTTTGCATTTAGCAATTACTTTTGCATTGGAACATGCTCACGGTTACAGCAGCTACATCTTAGCCACTTCATTTTGCCTTTAAGAAAATTGATGAAAATGGTAATTTGGAAAGAATGGTGCAGCCACGACCTAGATAAAAAGTTAAAGCATTTGTTTTTCTTGAAGAGATCCCACGGTTTAAGCAATTTTTATTTTATCTTTCTGTTTATGCTTTTCCTTTTTAAGTGTTGATTGCATGATGAATAGTATTTTATTTCTTTAGCTTAAGTGTTGCATTTAAATATCACACCATGTGTTTCTTTATTTACTTGCTGCATTTTAATTAGTTTAAACACTTTGCCTTAGGACTGTTCGGTTTAATGTTTTCGTTAACCATGTTGTCTGTTCTGTTGATTTGGATGATTTAATTGTGATGTTAGCTTAAGTAAGTTGAGTTGGTCATTAGCGATATTATAATGTTTCCTTGAGATTTTTGGACTGTAATTGTGTTTGTTACTCTGACTTGGTTAATGTGAAATTTGTATTTGCACTTGCAATTGGGTATACGCTTAGTTGCCTAGTTGGTGTTGAGTCTTTGCTTAGTTGATGAAACTGTATGGTGTAAATTGGATTTGATGTTAACATTGCGTTCGCTTAGTTCGCTTTTATGAAAACATGATTAGCCTTCGCTTAGTTGGGTAACTGTGTTGGATTAGAGGTTTGAGTTGCTGCTTTATTTTGTTGATATGTGATAGGAAGCATTGTAATTAAGTTAATGACCAACCGTTTTCATTCTGTATTTGATTCCATTTTTTACATTTCTGTTCACCTTTCTGTTTGCATCCGTATTTTAATTTAATTTATCCGCATTCACACAAACTTTTCACAAACCCCCTCCCTTCGTGTCTGACCTAATTCTTGAACCACATTTGGTCCTTGAGAGACGACCTAGGAGTCACTTCCTAGTATATACTGCATTCTTTATGCACATTAAATTTGCATGGGGTGCGACAACCCATCCGGGGTCATTCTCGTTCACGATTCATTGGGCAGAGAGCATCCATGTGCTAAGGTTGAATGGAAAAAGCACCCTTCAAGAGCTAGGGCTGGGTTCGCAAGCGAGAAAGAGTTGAAGAATGGAGCGTGTCTTGCCCAAAGAAGGTGACCGGAGTTGAACCGGCAGAGATGAACATTGATCGGAGGGTTGAAGTTTTTAAAGAAAGGAGAAGCGTCCGATTTAGAGGAAGCACCGAGAAGAAGCTTCAAGAGTTCAATGTTTCCTTTTTCTATTTTTTATTTATAGTTTTCTTCATACACTATATACGGGGGTTCTAACCATGTACATAGACTTTCATGGAGACTCAACAAAGAGACACTTTTCATTTTATGTTTTTTTTTTTAGATTTAGAGTAGATAGAGCGACCGCGATTTCTAGGGTTTTATCGCATTTTCGGTAGACTCGAGTTCTTGCGCTCTCGCTCGCTACTGTTCGATACATTTTCGTTTGTTCATTGTTCATAGTTCCTTGTTAATAATACTTCCACTCGTGATGTTTCTGTGTTAAGTGTGTGTGATAATTTTGTTGTTTTAATTCTTTTCAATGTTTTCATATTCTCGTGTGCGTATGTCAATATTGTGATTCGAAAATCAATTGAACTTGTAAATCTACACTTCTATAATTCCTTTTTGGATATAAACGACCCCGAGGTAGGCGTGAATTCACGAGAGATCTTCTCGAGTTAGATAGAAGTTCAATAAATAAAAAAATATTTTAGTTCATGTTTTTTTTTAGTTTCTGTCAGTTATTGTTTGTAGATTTGGAATTGAATATGTTTTGAATTGGTAAATCAATTGATTGTTATTCATTTCTTTGTTCTATATTAGAACTTGAGACCCCGAGGTGGGCATATTATGAACGAGATGTCTTCCTGTATAATAACAAATCAATTGATACACCATTTCAAGCAAATCTCAGTTCAGGTTTATGATTTTTATCCAATGACTTTGTTCTGTTCAGTGTTTTAGGCTATGTTTTTAACTCTGACTTCCATGATTAGATTTTCGGTACTGTTCCTGCACACTTTAGTTAGTTTCTGTTTGATAGAATTCATGTTAATATGATGATTGAGATAATTTTAGAATAGGTTTCTGAATCCGATCTTGGTTAGAAACAAAAGTTAGAGTTGGATTTACTTTGGTTTGGTACATTGATTGGAGATCACATAGTTTGAGTTCATCAAATGAATTTTAAGACCCTGTGATGGGCTTAACTTCCTAGGATGTCTTCGTGAAAAGTGATCACACATTCTTTGCAGTAATCCACATGGATTTGATATTAATTTCTGTTCTAACTAGTGTTTCTTACTTTGTTTCTTAGATTTTTGGTCTTCCTGTGAATATAGATTAGATACATTAGCTTAGATAATGAGATTTTCTATTCTTTCATTTGGCTTTGTTATGTATATATATCTTTCATTTTCGCTCAATTGATTTCATACATCATTAGATTTTGTAGCCAGTTTATTTCTAGTCTTCTTTTGTCATTGTTTCATAGAATTTATAGGTTAGTTTAGTTACTGTTTAGATTTGTATCTATAGATTCTATAGTTTAGCTTAGGTTTTATTATCTTCTTTTCTTCTTTTCTTTTAAAACAGATTTCTTTTCTCTTTTCTTTTTAGTTTCCTTTCTTTTAATTTCATTTAATGTCCCCACCTAGTTTAGATAGTTAATAAATAATACAAGATCTAACTTTACATTTTCTAAATTTGATTTCACCGAGTCTACAGATTGATTCCCTGGTTGCCCTATACTACATTAGTGGGGACTAGGGTTTGTTGACTTTTTGTGCAACCAAAAATCCTTTCAACAAATGGCGTCGTTGCCGGGGACTCGGCGAGTTAAATCTTAGAGTATTAGGTTAGTCTTGTTTACGTTTGTTTTCTTTCTCTCATTTCTCTCATTTCTGTCTGTCCTTTCATTTCTTTTATTGAATTGTGTGATAGAGGTTTTAGATGTCAGTTTGGTGTTCTTCTAGTGTGCCTTTGGTAAGCATGAATTAGTACTCTGCATATGATAATTGCTCTTTACCTTATAATACTCAACCACCACAATTTAACATGTTCTTTGAGCCTGTTCCTGAGGAATTTTTGCAGCCAATCAATCAAGATTTCCAGCAGCAACCACCACCTTGTTTTCTACCTTATGGTTTGTGATAACGGTTGAAAAACCGTTATTTTCATACTTAATTTTGATATCAAATGCACCCTTGCTGACGTAGAAACTTGCTTGGAGTCATGATTTTTCTTTAGTTTTGTGAATAAAAGAGTTGAGGACATGTTTTATGATTTTATCGTTAAATTCCCTTGATTTTGTAGGTTTTTGGAATGAATTGAAAGAAAGGTTGAAGTATCAAAGGGTTGCCGTGCAGAAAAGTCAAATAGAATGCATAAAAGTCAACCAGTCAACTAGAAAAGTCAACCAGTCAACTAGAAAAGTCAACTGGTTGACCAGAATGTTGACTAGAACGCTGAGCGGCAGTTTTGGGCGCTGAGCACCAGTTGGCAAACCGCTGAGCGCCGTTTTTGAGTGCTAAGCGCTGGGGACGCGGCCTTGGACCTGTTTTCTGTTATTTTTATGATTTGTTTGGGCTTGGACTTGTTTTTTGTTATTTTTATGCCCTATTTAAAGGCCAGAACGTCTTAGGGTTGATATCTTTTGATGGTTTAGACACAGAAACACACTTTTCACCCCTTTGGGGTTAGATTTAGAGATGGTGACAACTCTCCTTTTCTCCTTTTTAGGGTTTCTATCTTCATTCTTTCATTCCATTCACCTAGTTTCTCCATGACGATGGGGAACTAAACCTTATTTGTTACTGAGGAAAGATGTAACCTCTAAACTCTCTTGTATTTGAATCAATTATTTTTATTTATATATGCTTACTTCATTAATTGTTAGAGTTTTCCTCTTTGCTTAATGTATACATCGTTTAACTCATTCAGTGGTATGATCCTTGATTTTGTCGATATGGGGACGTACGGGGAAATCTAGAACTGAGGAAATTCTCCCAAAGGTAGTATTGTTATACATAGGAATATGTGGTAATATGAGGATTGGTTGCATACGCACTCCTGTGCTTCAAAATTAATTATTAGGGATGCTAGGAATCGTATGAACTCGTAGTTAAGGATAGGCTTTCTTACCGGTGACAGCAGTATTAAGTGTTTTAGAGAGTGGCATTAACATTAATGAAGAAGAGGAATTCTTATATGCATGAGAGTGATTAGGTGAAATCTAACCTCAACAACATATTCATCTCATATTCTAATCTTCATCCATCCATCCAATTTTGTGTTTAACCTCAATTGATCAAATTGCATTCATGTTTATGTTTCTGCACTTTATATTTAAAAATCCCAAAATATTATTTTTATAGTCTTGATTGGTTAAGCAAAAGCACAACAGTTTAGTGCCGTGAGTCTCTTGGGAAAACGATACTTGGACTTACCAATTTATTATTACTTGATAACGATCTGGTACACTTGCCAGGGTCTTAATAATGAGTAGCCATCTTGGCCTATACAGCAGCAACTGCCACAATCATATTGGCACCAGTATGCTGAACCAGAGGAGGATGATTTTCAATCAGAACAGGTATGACAGCCACTTTGGAACCAATATGATGCACTAGAGCAAGAGGAACTTCATTCAGTGCAGCCATGGTAAACACAATTTTGTGATCAGTGGCAGCAGGGGATTCCAGTATTTGAAATTCAAGGGATGACCACTCCAGTGGCTCAAATTGTAGCTGCTGTCAACAAGCTGACAAGGAGAGCTGAAGGAAAGGGGGCACATGATGCCATTGAGTTTCAATGTTTTGATAGTCAAATCACTTCAGCCACTGCAAGCTCTACATCACAATTTTATCAAGATGCAAATCAGCCTTGGCAACCTCAATTTCATGAATCTAAGCACCAAGATACATACTCTACAGACCCTGAAAGCAAGAGTGCAATTCTGGTTAATGAAGTGGAGTGTGAGCTACTTGGTGAGAATTCTGATGAGGTAGTTAGTGAGTTAATAACACAGGTTTACTCTAAACTTATCATTCCGATTAATTTCTCTGAAGTTCACATAGATGTTAATGTTTTTTATCTGTTGAACACTGAATTCATAGAACCTGTTTTGAATATTGATAATCTGATGCCTATGCATGCTACTATTTGTGATTCAGCTTTTGAAATTGAGCATATTGATATATCTCTTGATGTTTCAGATTCATGCCATGATTTTGTAATTGTTTCAGTTGAGAACAACTTTTCAGAGTATGTTGATGCACCTACTAAATTATTGGGAATTGGTGAGGTTGTTTTTGATGAAACAGTCCAACTTGAATATGACTCTAACCTTGCCATTGGTTTATTTGAAATGTGCACTGTTATAAATTGTTTGCATGCTTTACCTGATGTGCCTGATATATCTGAGCATTCTAAACTGCTGGACACAATTTTTGCTGTGAATCATTCAAAAACACCTACTGAGGGGTGTTCTGACTTGAATGCAATGTTTTCTAATGACCTGCTTAAGGATCTGATGAAAGATTCTGATACAACTGCCCATGTCTATATAGATACACATGTTGACTTTGAATTTGATATTGGTGCAGTAGAGTTAAACGAGCAGGAATCTACAAGCATTATGGCAGCCTTGTGATAACGGTCTCAAACCGTTATTTTCATGCATAAATTTGATATTAAAACATCCTTTGTAGCTTAACATGAGCTTAGAATCAAGTAAAACTCTTAAGTTGTGTTACATGAGAGTCAAGAGTTGTTTTTAGAGATATTATGCTTGTTTTGCATTGTTTTGCAGGGTTTTTGATGAAAATTGAAGATGGCAATGGAGTAGGAAAGTCATAGACTCAAGAATGAAGAAGAAAAAGGAAGAAAAGAAGAGTCTGTGAACCGCTCAGCGGTAAATTCCACCGCTGAGTGCCCTAGTGCAAGGAAAACTTGTTGTGTGGCGCCTAGGCGGTGACACTGAGAGTCTAGAGCGACAAGAGGCAAACCGCTCAAAGGTCATTTTAGGCGCCTGGGCAGTGCCGGGTGTTGAGGCAAACCGCTGAGCGGCCAATTTAGGCGCCTGGGCGGTTAACTATTTTTATATTTTGGATTCTGAGATCTTTCTATTATCTTTTTGGCTTATATATAGCCCTAGTGCGAATCCAAATGTAATTCTTTTGGCAGAGAACAAAGTCCACAACAGCGTTACGCCTTTGGAGGAGATTTCTTGGATGCTTAGGCTCCACTTTATAAATTCTAGGGTTTGCTTTTCCATTCTTCCATTTAGTTCATCTAGTTCACCATGATTATGGTGAACTAAACCCTTAGTTGTTGGGGAACATTGTAATCGTTTGAAACTCTCATATATTGAAATTCGTGTTTACTTTATATGCTTGTATATGCTTGATTTATCAATTGTTGGGTTCTTTACCTTTGCTTAATGCTTCTACCATTTAACTTATTCGGTAGATGTTGTTTGTCTTTATTGATACGGGGACGTACAGTAATGTCATGAACTGGGGAGAATTCCTGGATTATGTTAATACCGCCTAGGGATAGGGGTAGGACGATCAATTGTATTCTGCTTCCGCTCATTATGCATTATTAGTTACTAGGGGAGGCTAAGGATAGCAAGCCGATAATTAGTAGTAGGCTCTTTTCACCAAGGGATTGGGTTAAGGGTAGACCAAGAAAGTTTGCATGGCAATATGATAAATAAGCAAAGTAAATAAGAAGAGTAGATATATGAGGGTGGATAAGATGAAATTGTGAACCCCAACAACCTCATTCATTCATAGTTTCTATTAGTCAATTGAATTCTTGCATTTGCATGTTTATTTTTGTTTTGCATTTAAACCATTCAAATTATTTTCTTTTACTCAAGTCTTAAACAATTTGTTTACACGAAAGATGAGGCCTTAAGAGTGCTTTGGGAAGAACGATCTTGGGTTTACAAATTATTATTACTTGATACAATCTGGTAAACTTGCCAGGGGTTTAACAAGTTTTTGGCGCCGTTGCCGAGGACTCTTGGTTTAACTTTTCGAGTAGTGTAAATTGATTAAATTTTAGTTGATTTTATGTTTGTTTTTATTTTTGTTCTAATAAATGTTTTCTAGGGTTTTGTGCCTAAAGTTTGTAGGATGCAGTACGGACGAGTATTTGATTATATGGGCACTTAATTCTACCAAAATAATTTGAACCACTGGTGGGGACCTCACTCAGACATGGATCAAAGCCAATTTGGGCAAGCTGTTGAGCAACAAATCACTCCACTCAAGGAGAACATAAATTCTGATGACGAATTTCTTCAGCGGATCACAGGTATGAATATGTCATTAATCAGAAGTATTGAGGAGATGTGCCAAAGTGAGGAGTTACGAGAACGTAAAAGACAACAATATCGTCCTTCACTAGAAGAAGTAGAGCGTCAAAGGCAACAATATTCTCCTACACTTGAAGAAAGAGCGAAGGAAGCTGAACAACGTCTTTGGCAGAAACAATCATCTGTGCCAAGAGAAACATTGTGGGAAGCTGAACAACGTTTACAAAAACAAATATCTATACCAAGAGAAACATTGGTGGAAGCCGAACAACGTCTTTGGCACCAACAATCATCTTTGCCAAGAGAAACGTTGGGAGAAGGTGAACAACATTTATGGAAGAACCAACTCTCTTGCATAATGAAGTCTCTGGATCTTAGGGGTAATACTGAAGTTAACCCTAGGAAGGAATGCCAAGCTACTATCTCTGAAAGTGATAAGGTTATTGATGAGAAGAAAATAGAGATAGAGGAGGAAAAGATAGAGAGAGTTGTAGAGGGAGAAGAAACAGAAAGGTTAAGTGAGGGAGAGAAAGATGAGGAGAAAGAAAAAGCAGTGGTTGAGAAAAAAGAAAAAAAGAACAAATATGGGAAAATAAAGAAGAAAATAAGAAAAGAGAAAAAGAGAAAGTTGAGGGGAAAGATTGGAAAAAAGAGGAAGAGAGGAAAGAAGAAAAGATCATATGCAAAACCTCTTCCTCATTAAAAAAAATATCATAGGAAGGAAAAGAAAGTCAAGTGCTTTATGGAGATCTTCAAGAAATTGGAGATTAAAGTTCCTATGGTTGAAACATGGAAACATGTGCTTGGTGTTTTCAACTTTTTGAAAAAATTCAACAGGAAGAAGAAAAAGAAAATAATATCAAGCAAGGGGAGTATCTTTTTGTTTTTATCTTTCCATTTTTATTTTTCTGTTTTTATTTTTCTATATTTATTTTCTGTTTTTATTTTTCTGTTTTTATTTTTCTATCTTTATAAAAAAAAACGAAAATTAAAATAAAATAATCTTTTACTGAGGGATGCTAGAAGGTTGAGTATCTACTGAAGGATACAGGAAGGTACACCTACTGATGGGTGATGGTAATGTTTGCACTTACTGACAAGTGCTAAGAAGGTTTGGGTCAGGCTTATGACGTTAAACAAGCGCTACCTGGGAGGCAACCCAGTTGATTGATTTGTTTCCTTTTGTATGTTCAAATTCTGTTCTAGTTGCATTTAGGGTTTAATTGTTGCATAAGAGATTGGGAATTGCATTAAACTTGAAATTTGAAAGTTGAAATTGAGGGTTACAGGGTCAAAGACATTTGAAGCAAAGCAAAAAGGGGGAAGAAACCAAATCGCCTACCATTGGGCGGTGGCGACGCTGAGAGGTCAAAGTGTTTTTTTTTTAAGTTGGTATTATTTTCCTTGGCCCATTGCTTGAATTTTATACCCCTTATGGCTCGCCCAAATGTTTACTTTAAGATCCCCAACATCTCTTTCACTTTCAAACACTCTTCCAAAGTTTTCCCATCACTTCTCCTATCATCCTCTCTCTTGAAAACCCAATTTTTATTAATGTTTCCATCCAAGTTTGGGGTTTTGTGAGAGCATAGTTATTTGGGGTTGATTCCTCCACATTCATTGGAAGAAGTTTTGTGTTTTACTAACGCTTAATGAGATTTCTTGTGGTTTTGTGAATTGTACTTGATGCAGGGATGACCTCCTCATCAGGAAAAAGGGTCAAGACTGTGGGGAACAAGAGGAAGGAATTAGAGTTGGAGCAGTTGAAGCTCCATCTATGAAGGAAGATGTTGAGGATGGTGATTTTGAAAAAGGATATGAGATAACATTTACTGATGAATGTTATCTACACTGGAATAGGATTTTCTATCTTTTGTTTTTGAACTTATTTGTTTTTGTTAAGTAGTGTAGGGTTGATGAACTTGGCTTGTACACTGCTTCTGATGATGGTTTGACATATAAAATGCATGATGAGTTATTTGATGATGATTGAATGTGGATGATGGTTGAGACTATTTTGCATGTTGATATCCCGGTGAATGGTTCACTAACTGTGTGGACAGATGTGTAGTAATTTATGATTATGATTGTGATGCTAAGCAGGATAAATGAATGATGTGTGAGAAAACATGTTGTGTGAGGTCTTGAGCTCCAGAGTTTTCACTGATATATGTATTGTTCACAGGGAATCATGAATGATATTGCCTTAGTCTTGATAATTGATTGATTTGCATGCCTATGTTATATGATCAAGGCCATGTTTGGAAGCCCTTATTTAGCTAAATTTTCACCCAAAAAGTTTAAAATTTTATACCCATTTTGAACCTTGGCCTTAAACAGGATGAAACCCTTGATTTGAAATTATTTATCTTGAGTTGGGTTGAGAATAATCATATGTGATGAAAAGGTTCAAGTTTGGGGTTGTTGGGGAAAATTGAAAGGCAAAAGAAAAGCATTGAGCTCAAGTATTGAAAAGAAAAAAAAATGAAAGATGAGCTTAATGTAAAATTAATGAAAAGGGAAGAAGTTGGGAATAAGTGAAATTGGTGACAAAGAGAGAGTTTAAACTTGAACCTTTTCAATGATGAAATAGTTCGCTTAACTCAAGGATTTTGTGATCCAGAAAAACCAATTTTTCTTGATAGCCCAGCCTCATTACAAGCCTTGGAAAAGCCCTTGTGATGGCATTTGCATGAAAGGATTTTGGTTGTTTTAGATGAATGGCAATATTGTTTTATGTGGCATGTGAATAGTAAAGAGTGGACTGATTCCTTAAACACTTGAGTGATTGAGTGAAACACTTGCTTGCTAAGAATTGTTGAAATCCAGGTTTACATCTATGCTTAGTGGATTGATCGTTCATGAATAAAACATCTGTTAGGAAATAGTGAAGTAGGTGAACTAGATTGGATTGAAAGCATGCTTGCATTTTGGTATGATTCCACTGAAAATCTGAATTGGAAAATAACTTGTCATGAAGAAAAGGGTTTTGAAAAGTGTAGAACTATTTGATGAAAAATTGGAAGGCCAAGTCTTGTTTTGTTTTGCTTGAGGACAAGCAAAGTTTTAAGTTTGGGGTTGTGATAACGGTCTCAAAACCGTTATTTTCATGCATAAATTTGATATTAAAACACACTCTTTGTAGCTTAAAATGAGCTTAGAATCAAGTAAAACTCTTAAGTTGTGTTACATGAGAGTCAAAAGTTTTTTTTAGATATATTATGCTTGTTTTGCATTGTTTTGAAGGGTTTTTGATGAAAATTGAAGATGACAATGAAGTAGGAAGGTCATAGACTCAAGAATGAAGGAGAAAAAGGAAGAAAAGAAGAGTCTGTGAACCGCTCAGCGGTAAATTCCACCACTGAGTGTCCTAGTGCAAGGAAAAGTTGTTGTCTGGCGCCCAAGCGGTGGCGCTGAGTGTCTAGAGCGACAAGAGGCAAACCGCTCAGCTGTCATTTTGGCGCCTGGGCGGTGGCATGTGTTGAGGCAAACCGCTGAACGGCCAATTCAGGCGCCTGGGCGATTGTCTGTTTTTATATTTTGGATTCTGAGACCTTTCTGTTATCTTTTTGGCTTATATATAGCCCTAGTGCGAATCCAAATGTAATTTTTTTGGCATAGAACAAAGTCCACAGCAACTTTACACCTTTGGAGGAGATTTCTTGGATGCTTAGGCTCCACTTTATCAATTCTAGGATTTGCTTTTCCATTCTTCCATTAGTTCATCTAGTTCACCATGATTATGGTGAACTAAACCCTTAGTTGTTGGGGAACAATGTAATATTTTGAAACTCTCATATATTGAAATTCTTGTTTACTTTATATGCTTGCATATGCTTGATTTATGAATTGTTGGGTTCTTTACCTTTGCTTAATGCTTCTACCGTTTAACTCATTCAGTAGATGTTGTTTGTCTTTATTGATACGGGGACGTACAGTAATGTCATGAACTGGGGAGAATTCCTTGATTATGTTAATACCGCCTAGGGATAGGGGTAGGACGATCAATTGTATTTTGCTTCCGCTCATTATGCATTATTAGTTACTAGGGGAGGCTAGGGATAGCAAGCCGGTAATTAGTAATAGGCTCTTTTCACCAAGGGATTGGGTTAAGGGTAGACTAAGAAAGTTTGCATGGCAATATGATAAATAAGCAAAGTAAATAAGAATAGTAGATATATGATGGTAGATAAGATGAAATTGTGAACCCCAACAACCTCCTTCATTCATAGTTTCTCTTAGTCAATTGAATTCTTGCATTTGCATGTTTATTTTTGTTTTGCATTTAAACCATTCAAATTATTTTCTTTTACTCAAGTCTTAAACAATTTGTTTACACGAAAGATGAGGCCTTAAGAGTCCTTTGGGAAGAACGATATTGGGTTTACCAATTATTATTACTTGATACGATCTGGTACACTTGCCAGGGGTTTAACACCTTGGTAAAGGCAGGAGATGGTGTCAAAATTGTTCAAAGGGCCTTGAATGTGCAGAGCTAGTTACAAGGCTTGAATAGGAAGATATTATTGCTGCAGTAAGATGAGTGGAAAATGCAAAAGCAACCAGCACTGAATGGAGAGTTGAGTTTGCTGCAGCAGCTGGTTGAGCAGAAGGAATGCAGTGCAGTCAGGGAGACAAGGATGATAAAGCAGAGAGCATTAGGAGAAAAACCAATAAGCCACTTCTTTACCTTTCTATTCTTTTGTAGTTATAGGTTCTTGTTAATAGTTTGCATCGTAATAGATAGCATAGTAAATATCATTAATGACCAACCAGCTTACTTAAGCTAACATTACAACTAAATTATCACTACCAAATATACTAGACAACATTAAAGTAAAAGAAAATATTAAACCCAACACTGTAACGAACAAATATCTAGCACAGTTAAAATTATTAAAATGCAAAACTAAATTAAGAAGATGAAAAACAACTCAAAACACAATGCAAAATATTTTAAAGAAAAAAATAAGCAAATATAATTTTTTTGCTACCAATTCACGTGACCCATGTCGTCTTTCTCCAAGAAATCAAATTGAATAAACCTTTCCCATGTAGTCGTGGCTGCTCCATTCTCTGGATGTGACAACATCTACTACCACCTAATCCCTTCTTCAATCACGGAAACCATCAAATGCTAACATGTCCCATCCAGCCAAATTTAAGCTTCTTCTCCATGTTGAGTGATAATAAAATTAAGAAAACTACTTCCACGGCCATCACGTCTCTGCATCCACTTTTCCAAGCATCAATTAATTTTCTTTTTCCATCATTAACCACCGTACAAAACACTTAAAGGATATTGTAAATTAAAGAAAAACTTGTTCCAACGTGCTCTTCCATCCCATTGACAAGACCACTACAACTTGTGCAAATTCTAAATTGAAAACCGAAACTAAAAGATTAAAACTTGCTGCATGGCTGGTCACACATTCCTCCCAATGAATCATCTTTCTTGCTTTTGCTTGCAGCCACATGATAAAGTCTCGTTTCTTTGCTGCAATGTGCTAGCAAATCACCGAATGTGTCTGCTCCAAAGAAAAAAACTGCCCTTTGACCGAGAGACTCATAACCGATCCAAGCTAGAATAAAATCTGCGTAAAATAAAGTGATTGATAAACAGCTACACCAAGGAAACCAACATGTGATAGGAATCCAATGTAGTCCGCATTTCTCAAGCAAGAAAGTGATGCTATCTTCCTTCCAGATTCAAGTATTCCTCTCCAAAATAATAAACATTCCAGCCAAGCTTGAAAAGAATGTGACAACAGCTAGCTATTCTTCATTCCACACAAACAATGTTTAAAGAAAAGCTTATAAAAAAGAAAGTGCTATTTCATTCAACCATTCAATAAACCGTGAACAACAAACATTCCCTTGGAAAAACATTCCAGCCAAAAAGAATAAAAGTGCAGAGTGTGTGTCGGCCCTGGTTTCTCCTATCCGTAGCCTTCCATTGTGCTATCTCCCAAGAATAATGTTCCAAAGCCAAAAACCGAGAGAGACCCCAAGTGATAGTTGATGCTCCTTAGAGGCCGAGAGTCTCAAATTAAAATGGGTGGGGACCACCCAAAAACCCTAAGTGATGTGTCCTACAATTTTGGACCCTTAAACTTTTGCCAACAATGGCCCATTATGCAAAGAGTTTGTCTAAAAAGTTTTAAACACTAAATTACAATATAACTAAATTTAAAATGTATGATTGAAGAGTCTTGAATTTATTTGACAGCACTCCAAATGTCCCAAATTGTATTTCCAAAATTTTCCCTGAAAATAATAATGCAAATAATTAACTCAGAAAATTCAAATTAATTAAAATTAGAATTTCCGGTCAAATTAAGTATAATTAGCAGAAATGGGAAAATACCGGACAATTAAGCACAATTCCCTGATTAATTCTAGCATAATAAACTAAGTGAAATCAATAAAATATCGACTCATCAATTATGTGACAGCCCCCCAAATGTCTCAAATAGTATTTCCAAAAGTTTTCCTGCAATTAATAATGCAAATAATTAGCTCAAATAATTCAAATTAATTAAAATAAGAATTTCTTGTCAAATTAAGCATAATTAGCAAAAATGGGAAAATACTGGACATTCAAGCACAATTCCCTGATTAAATCCGGTACAATAAGCTAAGTGAAGTCAAGAAAATATTGACTCATCAAAATAGACCACGCTTAGTCTTTTGCAGTCCTGGGAAAAATCAAGACGCAAATCAAGGAATAGTTTAGAGGACATCAGGGATGCGACACAAACTCAGCACACATAAAACAAAGACTAACAAGGACAGAAATAGAATTACACAATTCTCAAAGAATTTGGACCAAGAAAAGGAGTAGACAGCATCTCACACAGAATCAAGGAAAGCAGATACTCATGACATCATCCAAGCAATTCAAGACATGGCAAAATGATCAATCAGCTCAAGAGGTGAATCAAAAGTAACAAAACCTCAAACACGCACACTATCAGTGTTTCTCTCAAGTGTCTAGGGTAAACAATGTCAACTCAATGCACTCAAGAAAGCAAGCAACAAACAGACTTGGCAAGCCTCTAATATCAACACTCAAAACATATGCATGTTCAAATCAAAAGGTCTTTTCATGGTTGTAATGGGGCCAAGGACAAGGGAGGATATAATATGGATGAGAAGTTATAAACCAAAAGAAATAGAGGAGCAATGGGGAACAAGTGAAAACACAGTCAAATAACAGCCAAAACCTCTAATTCAATCCTCTTCTTGACTCCATTATTCACACAATTTTTTATTTTTCTCATTTTTCTCTGTGTTTTTTTTTCTCTCATCCTATCTCTTTTCTTTTCTCTGTTTTCAGAACACGACTTTCACAGAGAAGATGTACACAACATATTTACAAAAACAAAAACAAGAAGGGACCTAACTAGCCAATTCATCTGAATCCCCAGGGAGACCACACTTGTTCCCAAAACACTTCCAAAGCTCCAAAATTCCCTAAGGTTAAGGTAATCATGGTTTTTCACTTAGGGCTAGTGTATGAGCTTCAAAACAAAGAAATGGGGAAAGTATAGGCTCAAAGGGGGTTATCAAAGGATCAAAATAGGGTAGGGTCATTTGGCTAGAGAGGCTCAAGAACAAAATTGCTTTTATCACTTCCAAACATGCATATCAATCAAGAACCATCAAAAAGAGTCAAGCCAAGGCATATGTGCAAGCAATCAAGAGATATATCACACAAGAGGAACATAAAGTGGCTCAAATCTCACACAGGGTAATTGTCACATTCAAATTAACCTCTCAAACATCATAATCATCTTCCAAGCAGAGAAAAGCAAGGATTTCCAACCGATCAGAGTATCAATGAAGTGAAAGACACATCTACAACCTAAACAAAGTGCAGAAATCAAGAGAAACATGCAAAACTGTACACAAAACACAACAAAAACAACCTAGAAAAGAAAAAAAATTTAACAAAGAAAACAAAAACTAACAAAGAAAATAGAAATCTTCCCCAGTAGACCACACTTAAACTACACAGTGTCCTCAATGTGTCACAAGCATAAGATCAGAAATCATAACAGTTGACAGATCATGGACAAGTGCAATACAAGTGGGAAAATGAGGAGAAGGGAAAAGAAACTCCCCTAGTCATGGTGGCAGTTGTTGTTAACATTCTGGCAAGTGTACCAGATCGTATCAAGTAATATAATTGGTAAACCCAATATCGTTCTTCCCAAAAGACTCTTAAGGCCTAATCTTTCGTGTAAACTAATCGCTTGAGACTTGAGAAAAGAAATTAATTTGAATGGTTAAATGCAAATCAAACGTAAACATGCAAATGCAGTGATTCAATTGGCTAAAAGAAAATATGGATGAATGGAGTTGTTGGGGTTTACAATTTCATCTTATCCACCTTCATATATCTACTCTTCTTATTTAATTTGCTTATTTATCATATTGCCATGCAAACTTTCTTAGTCTACCCTTAACCCAATCCCTTGGTGAAAAGAGCCTATTACTAATTACCTGCTTGCTATCCTTAGCCTCCCCTAGTAATTAATAATGCATGATAAGCGGAAGCAAAATATAATTGACCGTCCTACCCCTATCCCTAGGCAGTATTAGCATAATCAAGGAATTCCCCCCAGTTCATGACATTACTGTACGTCCCCGTATCAATAAAGACAAACAACATTTACCGAATGAGTTAAACGATAAAAGCATTAAATACAGGTAAGGAACCCAACAATTGATAAATCAAGCATATGCAAACATATAAACTAAATAAGAATTTGGATATATGAGAGTTTCAAAAGATTACATTGTTCCCCAACAACAAAGGGTTTAGTTCACCATAATCATGGTGAAACTAGATGAAATATAATGGAAGAATGGAAAAGCAAACCCTAGGTTTGATAAAGTGGAGCCTAAGCATCCAAGAAATCTCCTCCAAGTTGTGTGGAACAGCTCTGGACGTTTCTTTCTACCAAAAGAATTATATTTGGATTCGCACTAGGGCTATATATAAGCCAAAAAGATAACAGAAAGATCTCAGAATCCAAAATATAAAAACAGACAACCGCCCAGGCGCCAAAGTTGGCCGCTCAGCGGTTTGCCTCAATCCCCGCCACCGCCCAAGCGTCACAATTGACCGCTGAGCGGTTTGCCTCTTGTCGTTCTTGACACTCAGTGATGGGTGTCGCACCCCATACAACAAATTAAATATTGAGCCAAATCAGAGCAACAGTATGGTAATTAAAGTGCAGAGGACTCGCGAATAAACTACTCTAACCTTTAATTTGTTGCATAGGGTGCGACACCCATCACTGAGTGTCCAGAGTGACAAGAGGAAAACCGTTCAGCGATCATTTTAGGCGCCTAGGTGGTTGTCTATTTTAATATTTTGGATTTTGAGATCTTTCTATTATTTTTTTGGCTTATATATAGCCCTAGTGCGAATCCAAATGTAATTCTTTTTGTAGAGAACAACGTCCACAACAGCTCTACACCTTTGGAGGAGATTTCTTGGATGCTTAGGCTCCACTTTATCAATTCTAGGGTTTGCTTTTCCATTCTTCCATTTAGTTCATCTAGTTTCACCATGATTATGGTGAACTAAACCCTTAGTTGTTGGGGAACAATGTAATCTTTTGAAACTCTCATATATTGAAATTCTTGTTTATTTTATATGCTTGCATATGCTTGATTTATCAATTGTTGGGTTCTTTACCTTTACTAAATGCTTTTACCGTTTAACTCATTCGGTAGATGTTGTTTGTCTTTATTGATACGGGGACGTACAATGTCATGAACTGGGGAGAATTCCTTGATTATGTTAATACCACCTAGGGATAGGGGTAGGACGATCAATTGTATTTTGCTTCCGCTTATTATGCATTATTAGTTACTAGGGGAGGCTAGGGATAGCAAGCCGGTAATTAGTAATAGGCTCTTTTCACCAAGGGATTGGGTTAAGGGTAGACCAAGAAAGTTTGCATGGCAATATGATAAATAAGCAAAGTAAATAAGAAGAGTAGATATATGAGGGCGGATAAGATGAACTTGTAACCCCCAACAACCTCATTCATTCATAGTTTCTCTTAGTCAATTGAATTCTTGCATTTGCATGTTTATTTCTGTTTTGCATTCAAACCATTCAAATTATTTTCTTTTACTCAAGTCTTAAACGATTAGTTTACACGAAAGATGAGGCCTTAAGAGTCATTTGGGAAGAACGATATTGGGTTTACCAATTATTATTACTTGATACGATCTGCTACACTTGCCAAGGGTCTAACAAGTTTTTGGCGCCGTTGCCGAGGACTCTTGGTTTAACTTTTTCGAGTAGTGTAAACTGATTAAATTTGACTTGATTTTTATGTTTATTTTATTTTTGTTCTAATAAATTGTTTCTAGGATTTTGTGCCTAACGCTTATAAGATGCATTATGTACAAGAATTTGGTTCTATGGGCGCTCAATTCTATCAAAATAATTTCAACTACTGGTGGGAACCTCACTCAAGCATGGATCAAAGTTGGAATGGAGAAGCAGGAGATCCACATCAACAATTACTATTAGGGCAACAGGTGTCTGCTTTGAAAGAGCAAATCAACAAAGTGGAGGAGACATTGGAATGACTTATCCAAATTACTCTCTCCTCTACAAAAGAGAATGGAGCAAGGAATAAAAGATTGGAGATACAGATTCGTCAATCCAATGAAATATTGAATTCTAGGGATAATACTGAGGTTAACCCTAGGGAGGAATGCCAGGCCACTAGTTTTGAAAGTGATAATGTTGATGAAGAGATAGAAGAGGAAAAGATAGAAGAAATAGAAACAGAAAAGGTTGTTGAGGAGGAAAGGATAGAGAAAAATGAGAAAAAAATAGAGAAAGAAGAGATAGAAACAGAAAGGTTGAGTGAGGGAGATAGAGATGATGATAAGGAAAAAGAAGTAGTTCAAAGAAAAGAAAAATGGTGAAAAGAAAGAAAAATAGAAGAAAAGAGAAAAAGAGAAAGTTGAAGGGAAAGATTGAGAAAAAGAGGAAGAGAGGAAAGAAGAAAAGATCATATGAAAAACCTCTTCCCCAAAAGAAATATCATAGGAGGAAAAAGAGAGTGAAGTGCTTTAGGGAGATCTTCAAGAGATTGGAGATCAAAGCTCCTATGATTGAAACATGGAAACATGTGCTTGGTGTTCTCAATTTTATGAAGGAATTCAGCAGGAAGAAGAAAAAGAAAAGAATATCAAGCAATGGGGTTATCAACACCTACTGAGGGGTGGGGATCATCCCAGTTGTTGTAATATATTAGTTTTATTTGATGTAAATTAGTTGGATATTTAAAAAATTTTGGGTAGCATCTACTGAGGGATGCTAAATTTTTATGTATCCACTGAAGGATACAGGAAGGTACACCTACTGCTGGGTGTTGGAAGGATTTGCACTTACTGATAAGTGCTAAGCAGGTTTGGGTCAGGCTCGTGACGCTAAACAAGCGCTACCTAGGAGGCAACCCAGTTGATTATTTGTTATTTTTTTAAAAAAAACAAAAAAAACTTTGTCTTAAGGTCATTATATGTTTGCATGTGCATCTGAGAAGGGAAAGGCATGAAATTGAAAGTTAAAATCAGGTGCAAAAGGGTGGAATTATACAAAAGTAGGCAAAGAAGAGAGAAAGATTTTTTTCTGCCCACCGCTGAGCGGTGTATTTTACCGCTGAGCGGTGGCGGCGCACACTTCGCTTGGGCTTTTAAAAGCTCAGCGTTTTTGGGGTTCTACACTTTTCGAAAACTCTCTTTGAAGCTCGCCCAAGCGTTTTCTGTGAACCCTAGCACCCAATTTTACTTTCAAAGGTTTTCCAAAGGGATTTCCCCACTTTTTCTCATAACCCAATCACAAAAATCTCACTTTTCTATCATTGTCTTGTTAAAGTTTGGGGTTTTTGTTGAGGGATCGTACACTTGAGAGGCATTCATCATATATTAAAAGGAAGGTAGCAAGCATCTAGTTTCTCCATTCAAGTAAGTTGTTCAATTTCATTATTAAGGTTCCTAAATTTGATGAAGAACATGCGTAGGAACATGATAAATTAGGGCTTTTGATTTCTATGCATGAGTTGAGGAAATATGAACTGTTTGAACCAATTGAACTGCATGATTTTGGGCTGGATTGATGAAATTAGTGATAGAATGGAGAATAGGGTGATTTTAAAAAGGTTTTTAAGAATCCCTAGTCACCACCACTGAGCGGTGATGCAACTTGAAGCAAACCGCTGAGCGGCCAACTATGGCGCCTGGGCGGTCTGCTGCAGTTTTGTTGGATGCTTGATTTTTGATGCAGGGATGCTGAGGGGCCCTGTTTTCTCTCAGTGTTGGAATGTGATTGGTTTGGAATTTAATTGATGATATACTAACCTCTAACGATGAACTTTTGTGGTATTTTGAACTTTATGCAGGAATGTCTTCATCATCAAGAAGGGTGAAAACTCTTGGTAACAAGAGGAAGGAACTTGAGAGGCAAAGAAGATTTTATTCGCCTAGGTTCCTCTCCAGGAAACATGAAGAACATTTTGTGACTGTGTAGGAGAGGAGATTATTAATGGAGAGCAAGGCCACTTTTATCCCAAATTTGACTCCTAAATTTGGAGCAGAACCATGAGGAGAGATTGGGAGAGGTTGGCTACATATCCTGCACCGACCAGCATTGAATTGGTAAAAGAATTTTATACAAATGCTTTACCTAGAGGAGGAGTTGATGCTGGTAGATATATGAGCTATGTGAGGGGACAAATCATCAGGTATGACTCTGACACCATTAACACCTTTTTGGGCACTGAATGGCCAGGGGAACAGTGCCAGTATGCAACACTTGTTGGGGGTTCAGAGATATAACAAATATTGAGAGGGTTATGTGCCTTCCTGGAAGGCATTTTCAGAACAACCCTAATGGATTGCCCATCAACATAAAAAAGGGCAGATTTGACGCCTTTGGCAAAATACTGGATGGCATTCACTCATGCCAACATTTAGCCGTGCTCACATGTTTCCGACATCACCATGCATCAGATCATCTTCATTTACTGCATGCTGAGGTAGTTGGATGTAAACATCGGGAAAGTCATTGTTGACGAGATTCAGAGCTGCGCTACTACTGTGAGTAGCAGGACACCGTTGGGACATCTGTCCCTGATCACCTTTTTGTGTCAACAGGCTGGGGTGGACACTACAGTTCCACCATATGAGAGGCCTAGGAAGGCCATAGATGCTGCTTATTATCAGCAGTACTGTGAGGAAGAGGAGGCAGCCAGAGCACCTAGAAGACGTCCTAGGAGAGCAGCAGCACAGCAGGAGCATATACCTGTAGATGCACCGGCACATCATGCCGAGCCATTCCAGATGAGGGACATGTATATGTCCATGATAGAGGCTAGGATGGAGGCTCTTCGCAGAGGACAGATAGCCACTGTTGTGATGATAGTAGGGTTGTATCAGCAACCACCAGCGCATATGTGGACTATGGTCGAGTTCCATGAAGCTATGACTTGGCCTCAGGAGCAAGCACAGGGCAGCAGGGCTGGAGCAGCTGAAGCACCAGATATGGATGATGATAATGAAGAGAATTTTGAAGATGTTGATGATGGAGACCAGGAGGACTTAAATGAGGACTTGTGTTGAGGGCATCTACTGATGGATGCCAGTACTTAGAGATGGATTTTTCTTTTTCTTTTGTACTTTGAATTTGTAGAATAGGTTGAACTTTTATTTTGTGTCTATGCTTGGCTTGTAGAATGGTTCTTACGGTAGTATTAAAATGCATGACAAGTATTCGATAATGATTGAATGTGGTTGATTGAGAATGTATGTGTGTTGATATCCAGTTAAATAATTCACTAATTATATGAACAAATGTATTGTGGTCTATTAGAGGTTAGAGTAGTTTCTTCCCAGGCTCTGAGCTCACATTTTAGATGTTTGGGTGCTTTCTCTAAATGAAAGATGAGTGTGAAGTTAAAATTCTCCGTTGCGGCTACTCTTTACATATATCTCAACAATAAGCGAAACCCTCCTATTGGACAATGAAATCCCTCCACGTGGCAGCAGCTGGATGCGTTCAAAAAAATTTGATGGGCCGTGATTTAATGCATGAAGCTTGCAGTTGTGTGCTTCCAGACCAAGCCGTGACATTTCCCAAGCCTTGTTGGACCTCCATCATTCTCCAAAATTAATTGCCACATGGGTCGTGACCGTCCAGCCATGTAAAGGCTTGCTTTCTCCCAATTTAAATCATTATCTGCACCTCCTCCAATGGAATAACCTTTTCTCCATTCCAACCAGGCCGAGACGCTACTTCAATCAATCACCTAGGTACTTTCTTTTTCTGAAAAAATTGAATTGGGAAACTCTAAAGCCAATTAATAATCGTGTTTTTCAATGCCCCAAGACGTCACAACAACTCTTCCATTGTATCCGTGTGCTCCTAGATTCAATTAAAATTCACACCTCTCCCCTTTGCTGGACGTCACCATGTGCCCACCAAAATGCAATTAAAATTTCATACGTCCCTTCTATGCTGGACTTGCCTATTTTGCTACCTCAAGCACAATTCCCTGATTAAATTCGGTACAATAAGCTAAGTGAAGTCAAGAGAATATTGACTCATCAATCGCTCAGATACGCACTGAAGAAATATCCAAAAGGGTTGAGATGCAGCTTGGTCGTATAATTGAGAAATTGGAAGATTCTGTGGTTAATACTGAAGTTAACTCTAGGGAGGAATGTCAAGCTACTATCACTAGAAGTGACAAGGTTGTTGATGACGAAAAGATAGAGAGAGATGAAGAAGAGATAGAGGAAAAAGAAACACAAAGATTGAGTGAGAAAGATAAAGATGAAGAGAAAGAAAAAGAAGTGGTTGAGAGAAAAGAAAAAAAGAGAAAGTGTGTGAAAAAAGAAGAAGAAAGTACGAGAAAGAAAAAAAGAAAATTGAGAGAGAAGAAAAGTAAGAAAAAGAGGAAGAGAGGAAAATAGAAAAGATCATATGAAAAACCCATTCCTTATCCAAAGAAGTATCATAGGAAGGAAAAGGAATTTAAATGCTTTTTGGAGATCTTCAAGAAATATGAGATTAAAGTTCCTATGATTGAGACATGGAAACAAGTGCTTGGTTTTATCAAATTTCTGAAGAAAGAATATCAAGCAAGGAGAATACTAATACTTACTGATGGGTGTTTGAGCTTTCTTGGGTAAAGCTAATAACGTTAAAAGAGCGCTTGCTGGGAGGCACCCCAGTGATTTTAAAACATTGTTTCGTTTGTTACTTAATTATTTTGGGTATGTAATTTTGAATACTTTTGAACACTATTTAATGGGTAGCATTTACTGAGGGATGCTAGATGATTGAGTATCTATAGAGGGATACCAAGAAAGAACACCTACTGATGGGTGATGGCAAGATTACACCTAGTGATGGGTGTTAGAATGAGTTTGGGTCAGGCTCGTGACGTTAAACAAGCGCTACCTAGGAGGCAACCCAGTTGATTTATGTTTGTTGCATGTTTTGATTCTGTTCTAGTTGCATTTTAGGGGTTTGAATGAGTGGAAATTGCATGAAATTCAAAATTTGAAAGCTGAAATTGAGTGATACGTCTCAATGACGCAAGAAAGGAAGAGGAAAGCATAAATCAGGCCTGCCGCTCAGTGCTAGTTACCGCTGAGCGATGGACCTGCATAACTAATATTGGGTTTTAAAATTTGGGCCCAGCGTGAGTAGGCCCATTGCATATTTTACTTACCCTAGGTCTCGCCTTAACCTCCCCACTAAACCCTCACTCACTCTTTTCACTCTCAAGCACTCTTCAAAGCATGCTCTCCACTTTCTCCTTCACCGCCCTTCTCAAAAACCTTTTCTCCACCAATTTTGCACCACTTCATCATCAAAGTTTGGGGTTTTTGTGAGAGCACAACAGTTGGGGTTGAGTCTTCTTCACATTCATCAAGCATCTTGCACACATTTGAGTATCTCCACCCAAGGATGGCCTCCTCATCTGGCAAGAGGTTCAAGACTATTAGAAATAAGAGGAGGGAGCCGAAAAGGTTCTATTCAAACAAATTCCTCTCCAGAAGACATGAGCAACATCACTGCCTTGTCCAAGATAAGTGACTCTTAATGGAGCGCAAGGCGGGATGGATTTCATACGTGGCTCCATAGTTTGGAGAGGAGATGGAGAGCAGACACTGGGAGAAGCTAGCTACCTATCCTACACCAGCCAATATTGCAGTGGTGAAGGAATTCTATACCAATGCAAAGCCATTGGGTGACTCCCACACTCAGGATTATATGAGCTATGTCCATGGGAATATTATTAGGTATGATCCTGAGACCATTAACAAGTTCCTTAATACTAAATGGACAGATGTGCAATGCCAGTTCACACTCAACATGGAAGAAGGGATGATTTTGATGACATTGAGAGCGTGCTTTGTCTGCCTAAAGGGCACTTTCACAAGAACAGTAGTGGTGCAGTTGTGCACATTAAGAGGGCTAATCTGACGCCTTTAACACTGTTGTCAGGGCCATGTTCTTATACTACGTGCTGAAAGGTTTGAATGTGAACATTGTCCAGATAATAGCAAACGAGATCAAGAGTTGTTCGATCACTAAGAGCAAAAAAGCACCTTTGGGGCATCCTTCTCTCATTACACACCTATGTCAGCTAGCTGGGGTGGACACTTCTACTCCACCATTAGAGAGGCCGAGAAAGGCCATTGATGAGGCCTACTATAGGCAATACTACGGAGGAGATGAGGCGGCCCAGCCAGTTCCTCAAAGAGGTCCTAGGAGGAGAGTTCCACTACAGGGACATGCGCCAGGTCATGAGGCAGATCCTTTCGAGATGAGAGACATGTACATGTCTCTGATGGAGGCCAGATTGGAGTCCATCGACAGAGGGCAGGTGGCCACAGCTGCGATGATTATTGGGATTTATGACACGCCTCCTACACACAAGTGGACCATGGACGAGTTCAACAACGTGGTGGCATGGCCAGAGGAGCATGCACAGGTCAGTGGAGCTGTAGCAGCTGAAGCTCTAGATATGGAGGATGATGACAAGGATGATGACTTTGAGGATGCAGAAGAAGGAGAGGAGGAGGACTCCGATGACAGCATGGGCTGAGGAGATGAGACAGCATCTACTGATGGATGCTATTTTCACTAGAACAGGATTTTTCTTATCTTTTGGTTTTGTAATTTGAACTTATTTGCTTCTGTTAGTAGTGTAGGGTTTGATGTACTTGGTTGAAAACTTTATCTGATGCAGTGGTTTGATTATTGATTTTTGCATGATGGGTATTGCTTGATGAATGCTTTGATATTGATGATGTTGAAATTGTGCACTATATGCTGATATAGAGGTGGGTGTTCACAAGCTATGTGAAAAGATGCATGATATTGTCATTGTGGTTATGATGCTAAGCAAGGTGTTTATCTGGGATATTTGGAATATTGAGTGAGCTTATATGTGAGGTTTTGAGCTCCAAAGTTTTTGTTGTGTATTCTTGCTCTTTACTTGAAAGCATGAATGATTTTGCCCAGGTTTCTATGATTGATTGAATTGCATGTATGTGTCATATGATCAAGGCCATTTTTTATTAGCCCTTTCTTAGCCAATGCATAAAATTTTGTCCCAATACAAAAGAGCACAATGTGGTCGACCCTTTTTGAACCTAAGCCTTAAACAATATGTGAAAACCCTTTTTTGAAAATCTTTACCTTGAGTTAAGTTGAGAATTATTGTGTGGGTATTGATAAAGGTTCAAGTTTGGGGTTGTTGGGAAAGTTGAAAAAGAAAAGATAAGCATTGAGCTAAAGTGTTGAGCAAAACATGAAAATGATAGAAAAGATAAAACGAAAGAAAAATAAGCTCAATGCAAAAAAGGGGGAAAGTTGGGAATAAAAGATTGGTTCTTAAAGAGAGTTTATGCTTGAATGATAATTGTTGAATAACTCTCTTAACTCAAGGATTTTGTGATCTAGAAAAACAATTTTTTTTTGTTAGCCTAGCCTCATTATAAGCCATGGAAATGTCCTTGTGATGACATGTGTGTGTGAGAATGTTTGATTGTGGTAAATGAAAGACAATTTTGTTTTGTGACATGTGGATAGTAGAGGGAAGGAGTGACCTCTTGAAACACCTGAGGGATTGAGTGAAACACTTTATCTGGTGAGGATCGATTCCACGAATTCATGATTACATCTATGCTTAGTTAATTGATCATTCATGACAATAGCATCTATTGGAGATTATATGATTGTGTGAACACCATGATGAGTTGTTATGAATCAAAGCATGTGTGCATCTTGACTGAATTCTATTGATGAGCTGATTTGAGTGATTACTTGTCTTGAAAGAAAGAGTTTAGGAATGTGTTGAACCATTGTGTTGATTGGTGGAAGACTAAGTTTCATCTTGTTTGCTTGAGGACAAGCAAAGTTCTAAGTTTGGGGTTGTGATAACGGTTAAAAAACCGTTATTTTTATACTTAAATTTGACATTAAACACACCCTTTATGACTTAGAAACTAGCTTGAAATCATGCATTTTTCTTAAGTTAGAGAATAAGAGAGTCAAAGGTGGTTTCCTTGGTTTTATGCTTGGTTTTCCTTGATTTGGCAGGAATAAACATGAATTGGATGAATCAATTTGAAGTAGCAAGGAGCTTAACTCAAAAGAAGTGGAAGAAAGGCATAAAAGAAGAATCGTAGCCACCGCTCAGCGCCAATTACCGCTTAACGCTGGTCTTGATGATGAATCCAGTAGACGACGCTTAAACGCCAACGCTGAGGGGAAAATCAAGTGCCGCAGCCACCGCTGAGCGCCAGCCTCTTCAGAGAGTTCACTGCCAGACACTTAGGCGGCAACGCTGAATGCTATTCTTGAGTGTCGCACCTTCCGCTGAGTGGTAATTCAGTGCTAAGCGCTAGTCTCTTGGGCTTAGGCTAGTTTCTGCTGATTTTTTATGAACTATATATTGATTTGCACGACCCAGAGAGGGTATCTTTTTGTAAGAACCACTCTTTTCACCCCTTGGAGGCAGATTTTGGATGCAGAAGCTCCAATCTACAAATTCTAGGGCTTTATTCATTCTTTCCATTATTTTCATCATGTTTCACCATGCCCATGGTGAACTAAACCTCCATTATTGTTGGGGAAACGATGTAATCCTTTGAAACTCTCATGTATTGAATTGATTTGTTCATTTATATGCTTTACTTCATTAATTGTTAGAGTTTTTCCTCTATTCTCTATGCATGCTTTGTTTAACTCATTCAATAATATCATCTTTGATTTTGTTGATATGGACACATACGGGAAAATCTAGACATGGGAGAATTCTCTCGAGAGCAGTATGATAACGGTCTAAAAACCGTTATTTTCATGCTTAAATTGATATCAAAATACACCCTTTATGGCTTAGAATGAGCTTAGAATCAAGTAAAACACTTAAGTTGAGTCATTTGAGAGTCAAAAGTTGTTTTTAGAGATATTATGCTTGTTTTGCAGGGTTTTGATGAGAATTAAGGATGGAATTGAAGAAGGAAGGTCTTAGACTCAAGGAAGAAGAAGAAAAATGAAGAAAAGAAGAGTGTATGCACCGCTCAGCGTCAAAATGCACCGCTGAGAGCCATAATTCAAGGGAAAGCATTGTTTGGGGCCCAGGAGATGAAGCTGAGCAGTGGCGCGGCTTGAGGGAAATCGCTGAGCGGTAAAATACGACACTAAGCGGTGGTCTGCTGGGCTTGGGCCTAAATTCTGTTACTTTTTTGTGCTATATATAGCCCCAGTGCGATTTGAGAATTATTCTTTTGGCAGAAGAGGACGTCCAGAGCTATTTTACACTCCTTAGAGAAGATTTCTTGGATGCTTAGGCTCCATTTTATCCAATCTAGGGTTTACTTTTCCATTCTTTCATTGTATTTCATCTAGTTTCACCATGTCAATGGTGAACTAAACCCTTTGTTGTTGAGGAACAATGTAATCTTTTGAAACTCTCTTATATTGAAATTCTTGTTTTATTCATATGCTTCCAAATGCTGTTATTATCAATTTTTGGGTTCGTTATCTATGCTCTATGCTATTATCATTTAACTCATTTGATAAATAGATGTTTGACTTTGTCGATACGGGGACTGATGAGTCGATATTTTATTGATTTTACTTAGTTTTTCGCGTCGAATTGTGTTGATGAATTGTGCCTAATTCTTAGTTATTGTGTCATTTTCACTATTTGGGTTTAATTAGACCAATAATTCTTATTTCAATTAATTGGAATTATTTGAGCTTAATTATTCCTATTTGTATTTTCAGGGCAAATTTTGGAATTACACTGTGAGACTTTTGGAAGGGCACCAAGCAATTGAAGAATTTCTACAAATTCATCTTAGAATTAATTAAACTTTAATTTAATATTTTAGAATTTGTAGACAAATGTTTGTAATTTGGGCTAATTTTGGTATAGTAGACTAAGCCCAATAGTTAAAAAATGGTGACATGGCATCTAAGGTTTCTTGGAGGTGGACCCTACCCATTTTTTAGTGGACATTCTCGGCCTAGGGGAGAGGTCCCAGCCGTCACTTCATTTTGTATCTTCTTTTTGCTGGAACATTTTTTTTTTGGAGAGAAGGGACTGAGGGCACATGATTGTTCATTGTTGAATGAAAAAGCATTTCCGTTTTTTTTCCTGTCACGGTGTTCAATGCAGCATTTTGTTTTGCTTTAAATTTTCTCATTCAATGAAAGGGTTTAGCAAAGTAATCTCTTGAAGAAAAAGCTTCTCACACGTTACATAGAGTGGAGCAATTGGTTGCAGCTGGTCCTTTCTTTTCTGTCCTTGCTTTGGAAGTGGCTTCATCATTGTGTGGGTTCCTTAGTTTGCTTCCTTGGGGAATTGAGCTCTCCCGGTTGTGAAGCTTGGAGGAGAGATTTTAATTGAGTTGCTTTTTGATTCTTGGAACAAGAATGCACGGATCCCATTGTAGAAGAAATTACTTTTGGAGTGTCCATTTCACTTTTAAGAGTGAAGAGTTGATTGGATGGGAGTGTGCACGGTAGTTGAGAGAAGAAGAAGAAGTTTAGCTTATTGCATTAGGAAGCACCATCCATGAATAGCTAGGGGAAGAGGGTATCTTTTGCTTATTTTATTCCATTTAAGCTTGCACATGTGGCACCTTGGTAGAAGAAACTTTACTTTTTGTGTGTTGAAGTATTCAAGGAACGGTGTCTTTGGTTTGGAAGAGAGAGGAAACGGGTTTTTGGCTTCATGGAGAGAGATGCAACACTGATTTCAATGGTGAAAAGGTAGAAGAAAGCACTTTCTTGGAGAATGAAGCATGTGGAACAAAGAGAACTTATTTAATTGTTTATGCAAGGAAGAAATTGAATTGGTGTTTGGTGGAGACCATGTCTCGGCAAAAGGGGGAGAGTTTTAGAATCAATCATTTATTTTCATTGCTCTTGGGAAGTGTAGTTGACTTGTCTTTGTAAGAAAGTTGAATTCAACTTTTGTGGTTTTTTTGGTGCTTGGAAACCGTGACTACATTCCTTGGAGAGGTGGGGTTGCACGTTAATAGCTTGGTGGAGAGAAGAATTTCATTTTGTTTCCTTGGAAGGCCACGGCCAAGAGGTTCTCCTTTTAGGCCATTTTCAATTTAATTTTCTTTAGAAGGTGCATGTGTCATTTGAATTGGTAGAAAAAAATATGTTGTTTATTTCTTTAGCTTTAAATTAGTTTGAATTGTAAGTTTAGATGTTTTTCATTTCTTTAATTAGTTTTGCATTTAAAATTATTTAACTGTGTTAGATAGTTGTTGGTTACAATGTTAGTGTCTAGTATTTTATTTTGTTTTAATGATGTCTAATATTTGTGGTAGAGATAATTTAATTGTCATGATAGCTTAAATTACCGAGTTGGTCATTAGCGATATTACATTGTTTCCTTGAGATTCCTGAGCTGTAATTGTGTTTGCCACTCTGACTTGGTTAATATCAAATCCGTATTTGCACTTGCAATTGGGTATACACTTAGTTGCCCAGTTGGTGTTGAGTCGTATCTTAGTCGATGAAACTGCATGGTGTAAATTAGATTTGACGTTAACATTGCGTTCACTTAGTCCGCTTTTATGAAAACATAATTAGACTGCGCTTAGTTGATTAATTGTGTTGGATTAGAGGTTTGAGTTGGTTTTATTTTGTTGATCTGTGATAGGAAGCATTGTAATTAAGTTAATGACCAACCGTTTTTAGTCTGTCTTCGAAACCGTTTTTTTTTTAGCTCTGTGTCTGTGATTTCTGTTTGCGTCAATGATTTGATTTTATTCATCCGTATTCACCACAATGTTTTCACAAACCCCCCCTTCGTGTGTGACTTAATTCTTGAACCGCATAATTGGTCCTTGAGAGACGACCTAGGAGTCATTTCCTAGCTATACTGCATTTCTAAATTGCACATTAAATTTGTGCGGGTTGCGACACCCATCAAATTTTGGCGCCGTTGCCGGGGACCAACGGTTCAGTTTTAAGTCTTGTGTTGTGTTTGTGTTTGTGTGAGTTGTGTTGTCTTGTAGTGTGAGTGTGACGTCTTGTGTTGTCTTGTGTTGTTTTCTGTGGTTTGAAATTTTTATGCTATTGTTTCATGATTACAGGGTGTTGTGATTTAGTGCATGACTAAAGGAAATCCTGGACCCATACCACCCTTTGATCCTGAGATTGATAGGACGTTCCATAGGTTAGCTAGGCATTCTAGGAATTTGTCTTTAGAGTCTATTTTTGAGTCAATTGCATTACATACTGTGCATCCTACTACTGAATCTGAATCCACTGCTGAGTATTTTGTGCATACTGCATCTACTGCATCTGTTGCATCTGCACCTGATTCTGATTCTGATTCTGTTATTTTTCACACTGAGAACAATATAGCACAACCTCCACCTCGTGAGAGGACTTTTAGGGAGATGGCTGCACTTGATTTCGATATTGAAAGCTTGTGCATCCAATATCCTGATGAGGACGTTCCATTTGTTCTCAAGACTGGACTGATCCATTTGTTGCCCAAGTTTCATGGTCTTGCAGGTGAGAGTCCACATAAGCATTTGAAGGAATTCCACATTGTCTGTTCCACTATGAAACCACATGATGTTCCTGAAGAGCACATCTTCTTGAAGGCATTCCCTCATTCATTGGAAAGTGTTGCTAAGGATTGGTTGTACAGTTTGGCACCTAGATCCGTCACTAGCTGGGACGATCTGAAGAGGCAGTTCTTGGAGAAATTTTTCCCAGCATCCCGGACCACAGCTATCAGAAAATACATAACTGGGATTAGGCAGCTCGATGGAGAGAGCTTATATGAGTATTGGGAGAGATTCAAGACACTTTGTGCAAGTTGTCCCCACCATCAGATACCTGACCAACTCCTTCTCTAGTATTTCTATGAGGGTTTGAACAACATGGATCGGGGTATGATTGATGCTGCCAGTGGTGGAGCTCTTGGAGACACCACGCCTGTTGAGGCCAGGCAATTGATTGAGAAGATGGCCTCCAACTCCCAGCAGTTTAGCGCCAGGAATGATGCCATTGTGGTGAAGGGCGTACATGATGTTGTTACCCAGTCTTTATCAGCTGTTGAAAGCAAGTTGGAAGGCAAGATTGACTCTCTTGCGAAGTTGGTGACATAGTTGACAACCAACCAGAGACCTGTAGCTTCATCTGCATCTGTTGCACAACTATGTGCTATTTGTCCTTCCAGTGACCACTACACGGATGCCTGTCCTACTTTGCAGCACTCTATTGCTCATGATGCGCCTCAAGCTTATGCTACTAACATATACCACAACAGGCAACAACAGCAGCAAAATTATGACTTGTCCAGCAACAGGTACAACCCAGGGTGGAGAAATCACCCCAATCTTAGATGGAACAATGCGCCACAGCATCAGCAGCAGGCGCCACCTTTCCATAATGCTGGAGGTCCTAACAGATATGTGCCTCCACCTATGCAACAAAATCAGAGGCAGCAACAACAACAACAGCAAGAGGCACCTGCCCAATCAGCTGCCCAACCTTCTACTTCTTCTGAGCCTACATTGGAAGAGTTAGTGAGACAGATGACTATGCAAAACATGTAGTTTCAACAGGAGACTAGAGCTTCCATACAGAGTCTCACTAACCAGATGGGTCAGATGGCTATTCAGCTTAACCAGGCACAGTCTCAGAATTCTGATAAGTTACCATCCCAGACTGTGCAGAATTCGAAGAATGTGAGTGCCATAACCCTCAGATCAGGGAGGCAGACTGTTGTGCCTTCAAAGCTGACTTCTACACCTACACTCGTGCCTGACACTTGTCCTAGAGAGGACGACCATGACGGTCCACGCAGGGAATTTGAGGTGGGTGGATCTTCTTCTCCAGCTGGTGGTTCTTCTTTAGGTGGATCTTCTCCCTCTTCCACCACACCCGTTGCCACGCCTTCTCCATTGGTTGATAGACCTATCCCTCTTCCATTCCCTTCACGGGCACTTCCTAGCAAAAAGATGGAAGAGGTGGATAGGGAAATTCTGGAAACCTTCAGGAAGGTAGAGGTGAACATACCTCTACTCGATGCCATCAAGCAGATACCAAAATATGCCAAATTCTTGAAGGAGTTGTGCACACACAAGAGGAAGATGAAGGGCAATGAACGGATCAGCATGGGGGAATGTATCAGCTCTTATTGGTAAGTCGGTCCCGCACATTCCTGAAAAGTGCAAGGACCCAGGTACGTTTTGCATTCCTTGTGTGATTGGGAACAGTAAATTTGAAAATGCTATGCTTGATCTGGGTGCATCAATAAATGTCATGCCATTGTCTATTTATAAATCTCTGTCTCTTGGTCCATTACAGCCTACGGGTGTGGTCATTCAGTTGGCCAATAGGAGTATTACCCACCCGACATGGTACATAGAGGATGTCTTGGTTAGGGTAGGTGAATTGATATTTCCTGCTGATTTCTATGTTTTGGAGATGGATGACGGTTTCTCTCATGGATCCGCCCCCATTATTCTAGGCAGGCCATTTTTGAAAACTGCCCGTACCAAGATTGATGAGTATGTTGGGACATTGTCTATGGAATTTGCTGATATTGTTGTATATTTTAACACTGTCTACTACTTTTCCTTGTCCAGATTTCTTGAGGACTGTAATTCTGTTTGTTCTGTTCTTGGCAGTCTTTGTTTTCTGTGTGCTGAGTTTGTGTCAATTCCCTGATGTCCGTTTAACTGTTCCCTGATTTGCGTCTTGATTTTGCCCAGGAGTGCAAAAGACTAAGTGTGGTCTATTTTGATGAGTCGATATTTTCTTGACTTCATTTAGCTTATTGTGCTAGAATTAATCAGGGAATTGTGCTTAATTGTCCGGTATTTTCCCGTTTCTGCTAATTGTGCTTAATTTGACCGGAAATTCTAATTTTAATTAATTTGAATTTACTGAGCTAATTATTTGCATTATTATTTTCAGGGAAAATTTTGGAAATACAATTTGGGACATTTGGAGTGCTGTCAAATAAATTCAAGACTCTCCAATCATACATTTTAAATTTAGTTATATTGTAATTTAGTGTTTAAAACCTTTTAGACAACCTCTTTGCATAATGGGCCATTGTTGGCAAAAATTTGAGGGCCCAAAATTGTAGGACTCACGGCCTAAGGGTGCTGAAGGGTAGCCGCCACACTCATTTTTCCCTGGGCTGAGAACGTTTTTTAGAGAGGTTTTCTTTGAACCATGTTTGAACTCTTAGATTTTGGTTGAATGAAATTTGGGCACACTGTTACGGCTAGGAAATTCAACACTTTGCTCTGGATGTTTTTATTTTCCTTTTGATTCCATCCCATTTCATTTTGCTTTTGGTAGTCACGGTGCATTCATCTTGCTGGCAGAAGTGGCATCACGGTTTTGGCTCCTTGGGGTTGAATGAAGAAAGCATTTTGCTCTTTCCTTTCTATTGGCTGCAGCGTTTTTTTTTTGTTCTTTTTGAGTTTTCTTTATTGAATTAAAAAGGTATATTTCACATTTAGCTTTGGAATGAAGAGAAACTTGTGCTGATTCACGGCTGCTGAAAGCTAGAATCTCTTTCTTCATTTGCTTTTACTTTGATTGATGCAAGGAATTTGAATGGTGTGACATTGCATTTTTGTGGCGCTGGACGGTACATGCTCTAGAAGCTAGCCTTTTCATTTTGTTTTTAAAAGTGTGAAGAAAGGGAAGTGATGGGACGGTTGGAAGCTAGAGGTGTAGCAATGTTTTTCTTCCATTTCTTGAAGAATGAAGATGTGATTAGATGGAAGTAGGTGAACGTGTACGGTGGTTTATGTTGGAAGAATTAAATTAATTCATGCTTGGGGATGTGAGTTGGTGTGCAGGTCACGGCTAAGAAGGAATTCTTGAAGCATCTTCTATTTCATTTTATTTTGAAGTGATGGCCTAGGTAGAAATAGGTATACGGTGCTAGTATTTAGTTTTTCTTTTCTTTTATGCTGGAACCGAGAAGAAGAATTCATTTTCTTCAATTGCAAAGAAGTGACGCACATGGAAGCACTTTTCTCATTTGTCTTGCTTTACTTTTTAAGTGTTGAATTCCGTGATGAATGTGCGTGAAAGCTGCTGCATTGTTCAATTCCTTTTTAGGTAAGCCTTGTTTCTTTACTTCGCTGAATGTTCATTTTAATTATTAGCTAATGTTTCCTCTTTTATTCCAAGCTGCACCGTGAATTTCATTTTGATTTAGCAATTTCAATTTAAGTAGTTAACGCCCTTTTTCCTTTAAAGTTTATTCCAGTTGCAATGATGCATTGCATTGTTTTATTTATTTGTTGCCTTTAAGTGGTTCACGCAATGTGTATTTAATTTTAGTAACGTGTTTCTTTATTATTGGTTGCATTTTAATTAGTTCACACATCTTGTTTCAGGACCGTTCAGTTTATTATTTTTGTTCATTATGTTTTTTATTACGTTCAATTTACTGTTGTCGTTCACTATGCTATCTGTTTTGTTCAATTGTGTTAATTTAATTGCGATGTTAACTTAGGTTAGTTGGTTGGTCGTTAATAAAATTACTTTGTTTCCTTGAGATTTCTTGGACTATAATTATGTTTGTCACTCTGACTTGGTTAATGTGAAATCTGTTTTTGCACTTGCAATTGGGTATACGCTTAGTTGCCCAGTTGGTGTTTAGTCTTTGCTTAGTTGATGAAACTGCATGGTGTAAATTGGATTTGATGTTAACATTGCGTTCGCTTAGTTCGCTTTTATGAAAACATGATTAGCCTTCGCTTAGTTGGTTAACTGTGTTGGATTAGAGGTTTGAGTCGCCGCTTTATTTTGTTGATCTGTGATTGGAAGCATTGTAATTAAGTTAATGACCAACCGTTTCCATTCTGTCTTTGAAACCGCTTTTACATCTGTGTTTACATTGTTGTTTGCATTCGTGTTTTGATTTTGTTTATCCGCATTCACAAACTTTTCTCAAACCCCCCCACTTCATGTTTGACCTGATTCTCGAACCACAGTTTGGTCCTTGAGAGACGACCTAGGAGTCACTTCCTAGTTTATACTGCATTCTTTATGCACATTAAATTTGCATGGGGTGCGACACCCATCAGGGACGTACGGGGAAGTCATGAACTGATAGGGAATTCCTTGATTAAGCAATACCAGCTAGGGATAGGGGGGTAGGCGATCAATTGTATTTTGCTTCTGTGGTACTTGCATTGCTAGTTACTAGGGGAGACTAGGGATAGTAAGCCAGTAACTAGTAGTAGGCTCTTCTCACCGAGGGATTGGATTTAGGGGAGACTAAGAAAGTTTGCATGACAATTAGATAATAAAGCGAATTTAATAAGAAGAGTAGATATAAGAGAGTGGATAAGATGAAATTGTAAACCCCAACAACTCCATTCATCCATATCTTTTTCTTGCCAATTGAATCACTTGCATTTGCATGTTTACTTTTTGTTTTTGCATTCAAACCACAAATTAATTTTCTCTACAAGTCTTACGATATTGATTTACACGAAAGATAAGGCCTTTGAGTCGTTTGGGAGAACGATATTGGATTTACCAATTATATTACTTGATACGATCTGGTACACTTGCCAAGGTCTTAACAAGTTTTTGGAGTCGTTGCTGGGGACTCGTGATTTAACTTTTCGAGTAGTGTAAATTGATTGAATTTGACTTGGTGCAATTATTGTAATTATTGTATATATTTTGTTTTTGTTTTATTTTTCTTATCTGTAAAAGTGCTTTTAGGGTTTTTGTTTCTTGTGCATGCAGGAAGCAATACACACTAGAAGTAAGAAAAGCCAGCAACCTCTTCTTGAAGGTATATCAGATAAGAGAGAAAGAAGAGTTAGACGTCCATCACGTGAACTCTTTCCCTCTCCTGAAAGACTCCTACAATCTTCACCAGAGGCTTTTACACAAAACTTAGAGAAGATGGCGAATCAACCTCCTCCAAGACGCACACTTGCGGATCAGTCTAATGTTGTGGGCCCTTTCCACTTCAACAGCATAGCCATGCCTACGAACCATACAGTTAATATGGTGATGAATCCGACACTAATCCATCTGGTACAAAGCAACCAATTTCACGGATTGTCAAATGAGAACCCATATGATCAATTGACAACATTCAGTGAAATTTGCAACACTATGAATATTACTGGAGTATCAGACGAAAGAGTAAAGCTTAGCTTGTTTCCATTCTCATTGGGAGGCAATGTTAAGACGTGGCTTAACTACTTTCCTGAAGGAACATTCACTACCTGGGAGACTATGGCAACCAAATTTGTCAAATAATATTTTCCATAGTCCAAAATTACTCAGGGAAGGTTGGAGATCTCATCATTCAAACAGGGCATGGAGGAAACTCTCGGGCAAGCATGGGATAGGTTTAAAGGCCAATTGAGAAAGACACCAGTCCACGGGTTTGATAAGATAACCCTAGTTCTTGCTTACCTAGGTGGTCTGAACATGCAGTCAAAGATGATGTTGAATGCTGCAGCCGGAGGAGACATAAGAAGGAAGACTGAGGACGAAGCTTATGATTTGATTGAAAGTATGGCAGATAATAAGGAGACGCATAGTGAACATGTTGATGTTGTTAATGAAGCTTCAATGTTACAAAATAATAATTTGATGATGGAGCAGAACAAGATAATTCCTCAACAGTTTGAGATAATTACGCAAAAATTATCTGATTTATCACAGGCAGTTATAGAAGCTTCAAGAATCCCACAACAGCCTCAATTCATGCCAGTACAAAGGAGCGCAGATTCTGAAGAAATTTTTCAGAGAATTGTGAATAAGAATGTGTTTGATGTTAATTGTGTGGAGAAAAGTAATGTGGGAGAAGCATGTGAGATTGTTACCAGAAGTGGGAGAATATTAGAGGAAAGAAGGGTTGATAAAAAAGAAAAAGAAAAAGAGATAATTGAAAAAAAGAGTGATGAGGGGGAGGAATGTGAGATAGAGAAAAATATGATGAATCAAATATGGAAGAGGAGTGTTAAACCCCTGGCAAGTGTATCAGATCGTTATCAAGTAATATAATTGGTAAAACCCAATATCGTTCTCCCAAAGGACTCAAAGGCGTTATCTTTCATGTAAATCAATCTTATAAGACTTGTAGAGAAAATTTACTTGTGATTTAATGCAAAAACAAAAAGTAAACATGAAAATGCAATTGATTCAATTGGCAAGAAAAAGGTATGGATGAATGGAGTTGTTGGGGTTTACAACTTCATCTTATCCACTCTCTTATATCTACTCTTCTTATTAACTTTGCTTATTTATCATATTACCATGCAAACTTTCTTGGTCTACCCTTAACCCAATCCCTTGGTGAAAAAAGCCTATTACTAATTACCGGCTTGCTATCCCTAGCCTCCCCTAGTAATTAATAATGCATGATAGGTATTCTGAAACTGATTTCCCATAAAATTAGCTTCTTGCTGCATCTCTTCAGGCAAAGCACATTGACCATTCATATGGTCACCACCGCAGAAATCACATAGCTGTTGTGTTTGGGAGACAGTACGAATCTCCTTAGGAAGTTGTGAGAGAATCTTTGTCAAATTGTCTAGCTTTTGAGTCAGAAGATGGTTCTGAGCCAACATAGCGTCATCTGCAGGAAAATGCAAAACTCCTATCTTTTGTATAGGTACGCTTCTTTCACTATAGTTTTCTTGCTCATTAGCAGCCATATTTTTAATCAAGTCATCGGCTTCATCTTCAGTCTTTTGTTTAACATTGCCTCCAGCTGAGGCATCCAGCATCATCTTTGACTGAGTGTTCAAACCTCCAAGGTATGCAAGAACCAAGGTGGTCTTGTCAAAACCATAGGTTGGCTTCTTTCTCAGCAAGCCCTTGAATCTCTCCCATGCTTGACCTAAAGTCTCTTCCATACCCTGCTTGAATGATGAAATTTCCAGCTTTCCTTGAGTAACTTTGGACTGTGGAAAATATTTAGTGACAAACTTTGTAGCCACAGTCTCCCATGTAGAGAATTTTCCTTCAGGAAAGGAATTAAGCCACGCCTTAGCATTGCCCGCTAATGAGAATGGGAACAAGCTAAGCTTTACTCGTTCATTTGATACCCCTGCCATCTTCACAATGATGCAGATTTCACTAAACGTGGTCAAATGATCATATGGATTCTCATTTGACAAGCCGTGAAACTGATTGCCTTGTACTAGGTGTATTAGTGCTGGATTCATCACCATGTTGGTTGTTTGATCCGTAGGCATGGCTATGCTGTTGAAGTGAAAAGGACCAACAACATTAGATTGATCTGCCAATGTGCGTCTTGGAGGAAGTTGTCCTGCCATCTCCTTTGTTCTTCTATCGGGTGAAGGTGATAATAATCTGCTAGGAGAAGGAAATAAATCCCTAGATGGGCGTCTGACTCTCCTTCTTCCCCTTGTCTCACTTAAGCCTTCAAGAAGAGGTTGGGTATTTTTCTTGCTTCTAGTATGTCTAGTCTCCTGTTGCATGTACAAGAAACACAAACCCTAGTAGCACTTTTATATATAAAAAAATAAAATATATACAAATATCAACAATCAAGTCAAAATTAATCAATTTACATGCAATTCCCTATGCAACAATTAAGAGGTTGGGTATTTTTCTTGGTTTCTTCCCCCTTTTTGCTTTGCTTCAAATTTCAACTTTCAAATTTCAAGTTTCATGCAATTCCTAATTACTTATGCAACAATTAAATCCTGAATGCAACTAGAACAATTTTTGTCATGTCAAGTAGCGCTTGTTTAATGTCACGAGCCTGACCCAAACCTTTCTAGAACCCATCAGTAGGTGCAAACCTTACCATCACCCATCAGTAAAAGATTATTTTATTTTAATTTTCGTTTTTTTTATAAAGATAGAAAAATAAAATCAGAAAAATAAAAATAGAAAAATAAAAACAGAAAATAAAAACAGAAAAATAAAAATAGAAAAATAAAAATGGAAAGATAAAAACAGAAAGATACTCCCCTTGCTTGATATTATTTTCTTTTTCTTCTTCCTGCTGAATTTTTCAAAAAGTTGAGAACACCAAGCACATGTTTCCATGTTTCAATCATAAGAACTTTAATCTCAAATTTCTTGAAGATCTCCATATAGCACTTGACTTTCTTTTCCTTCCTATGATATTTTTTCGAATGAGGAAGGGGTTTTTCATGTGATCTTTTCTTCTTTTCTCTCTTCCTCTTCTTCTCACTCTTCTTCTCCCTCAACTTTCTTTTTTTTTCTCTTTTTATTTTCTTCTTTATTTTTCCACATTTTCTATTTTTCTTTTTTCTTTCAACCACTTGAATGGTAAAGCTCCCTAGATCTTGTAATTTAGGTGGTAATGTTCTCTATATGACTGCACTGCAATTTCCTTGCACCTCAATAGTTTCCTTCTCAATATACTTCCTTTTCTTCATGAGAAGTTCTTTCAAAAATTTCGCATATGATGGCATTTGCTGAAGTGCTTCAGAAAATGGTATGGTTATTTCAATCTTCTTAAAAATTTCCATACATCGCACCAACTGCTTTTCTTTTTCCCTCCTAGAATATGTCTTTGGATAGGGCAAGGGTTTTTCATACTCCCTCTCTTTCAATTTTACAACCTCTTCTTCTATCTTTTCTTCATCTATCTTCTCCTCAGCAACAACCTTTTCTGTTTCTATCTCTTCTATCTTTTTCACCTCTCTCTCTATCTTGTCCTCATCAACAACCTCATCAATTTGTGTCTCCAAATTCCTGAAGGTAACTTCATAGCTCTTAGAATCGTACTTCTCCAAAAATTTGTCAAACTTTTCATTAAGGCTTTTCATAGCTCTTAGAATCATACTCTCACGTTTCTATTGGTAAAGAGATTTGTTGCTGCCAATGATATTGTTGCATCTCTTCCATGCTTCTATGAGAAGAAAATCTGGTATAAATGCCCTGTGGAAAAAATTCGTCATTCTTTACACTCTCCTCTATGCTTTTGACATGGTATACTTCCAAATTCATGATCCTCTGAAGAAGTTCATCAAAATTTGTATTTTTCTTAAGTGGAGTAATTTGTTGCTCATCAGCTTGCCCAGATTGGCTTTGATCCATGTATGAGTGAGATTCACACCAGTGGTTGAAATCATTTTGGTAGAATTGAGTGCCCATATAACCAAATTCTTGTACAAACTGCATCCTGCAAACATTAGGCACAAAACCCTAGAAAACATTTATTAGAACAAAAATAAAATAAACATAAAAAAAAATCAAGTCAAATTTAATCAATTTACACTACTAGAAAAGTTAAACCACGAGTCCCCGGCAACGGCGCCAAAAACTTGTTAAGACCTTAGCAAGTGTACCAGATAGTATCAAGTAATAAAAATCGGTAATCCCAATATCATTCTTCCCAGAGGACTCTTAAGTCCTCATCTTTCGTGTAAACAAATTGTTTAAGACTTGACTAAAAGAAAATTAGTTTAAATGGTTTGAATGCAAAATAGAAATAAACATGCAAATGCAGGAATTCAATTGACTAAGAGAAACTATTAATGAATGAGGTTGTTGGGGTTTACAATTTCATCTTATCCACCCTCATATATCTACTCTTCTTATTTACTTTTCTTATTTATCATATTGCCATCCAAACTTTCTTGGTCTACCCTTAATCCAATCCCTTGATGAAAAGAGCCAATTACTAATTACCGGCTTGCTATCCCTAGCCTCCCCTAGTAATTAATAATGCATGATAAGCGGAAGCAAAATACAATTGATCGTCCTACCCCTATCCCTAGGCGGTATTAACATAATCAAGGAATTCTCCCCAGTTCATGACATTACTGTACGTCCCCGTATCAATAAAGACAAACAACATCTACCGAATGAGTTAAACGGTAAAAGAATTAAATACAGGTAAAGAACCCAACAATTGATAAATCAAGCATATGCGAGCATATAAAGTAAACAAGAATTTGGATATATGAGAGTTTCAAAAGATTACATTGTTCCCCAACAACAAAGGGTTTAGTTCACCATAGTCATGGTGAAACTAGATGAAATATAATGGAAGAATGGAAAAGCAAACCCTAGATTTGATAAACTGGAGCCTAAGCATCCAAGAAATCTCCTCAATAGGTGTAAAGCTGTTGTGGATATTTCTCTCTGCCAAAAGAATTCCCTTTGGATTCGCTCTAGGGCTATATATAAGCCAAAAAGATAACAGAAAGATCTCAAAATCCAAAATATAAAAACAGACAACCGCCCAGACGCCAAAATTGGCCGCTCAGCGGTTTGCTTCAACACACGCCACCGCCCCGGTGCCTAAAATGACCGCTGAGCGGTTTGCCTCTTGTCGCTCTGGATGCTCAGCGTCACCGCTTGGGCACCAGACAATACTTTTCCTCGAACTAGGACGCTCAGCGGTAGAATTTACCGCTGAGCGGTTCACAGACTCTTCTTTTCTTCCTTTTTCTCCTTCATTCTTGAGTCTATGACCTTCCGACTTCATTGCCATCTTCAATTTTTATCAAAAACTCTGCAAAACAATGCAAAACAAGCATAATATCTCTAGAAACAACTTTTGACTCTCATGTGACACAACTTAATAGTTTTACTTGATTCTAAGCTCATTCTAAGCCAAAAGGGTGTGTTTTGATATCAAATTTATGCATTAAAATAACGGTTTTTAGACCGTTATCAAGTACCACAAAAGCAAAATACAATTGATCGTCCTACCCCCCTATTCGTAGGTGGTATTTGTTGATCAAGAATTCTTTATCAGTTCGTGACTTCCTCGTACGTCCCCGTATCGACAAAGGCAAACATCTATTTATCAAATGAGTTAAATGATAATAGCATAGAGCATAGATAAAGAACCCACAACTGATAATAACAGTATATGCAAGCATATGAATAAAATAAGAGTTTCAATATAAGAGAGTTTCAAAAGATTACATTGTTCCCCAACAACAAAGGGTTTAGTTCACCATTGACATGGTGAAACGAGATGAAATACAATGAAAGAATGGAAAAGCAAACCCTACATATGATAAAATGGAGCCTAAGCATCCAAGAAATCTTCTCCAAGGGGTGTAGAATAGCTCTGGACATCCTCTTCTGCCAAAAGAATAATATTTGAATCGCACTAGGCTATATATATGGCATAAAAGTAACAGAATTTAAGCCCAAGCCCAATAGACAACCGCTCAGCGTCCGACTTTACCGCTCAGCGGTTTCCCTCAAGCCGTACCACCGCTCAACGGTCAACTTCACCGTTGAGCGATTTGCCTCTAATCGCTCTGGACGCTCAGCGTCACAGCCTGGGCGCCAGACAGCAGCTTTCTCTCGAATAATGGCGCTCAACGGTGCATTTTGACGTTGAGCGGTGCATAGACTCTTCTTTTCTTCATTTTTCTTCTTCTTCCTTGAGTCTAAGACCTTCCTTCTTCAATTCCATTCTTAATTCTCATCAAAACCCTGCAAAACAATGCAAAACAAGCATAATATCTCTAAAAACAACTTTTGACTCTCAAATGACTCAACTGAAGTGTTTTACCTGATTCTAAGCTCATTCTAAGCCATAAAGGGTGTATTTCGATATCAATTTAAGCATTAAAATAATGATTTTTAGACCGTTATCACAACCCCAAACTTAGAACTGTGCTTTACCTCAAGCAAACAAAACAAAACTTGGCTTTCCACTTTTTTCATCAAATAGTTCAACAATCCCAAAATTCATTTTTCCTATGACAAAAAACTACTCAATTAGATTTTCTGTGGAATCAAATCAAGATGTATACCTGCTTTCTATTCAACGCAGTTCACATAATCACATATTTCCCAACAGATGTTTTATTCTTGAATGATTAATCAACTAAGCATAAATGTAATCATGGAATTCAACAATTCTCACCAAGCAAGTGTTTCACTCAATCACTCAAGTATTTAAGAAATAACTCCACTCTCTACTATTCACATGTCACATGAAACAAAATTGCCCTTCATCTAATATAATCAACATTCTTACATGTCAATGCCATCACAAGGACTTTTCCAAGGCTTATAATGAGGCTAGGCTAACAAGAAAAATTGGTTTTTCTGAATCACAAAATCCTTGAGTTAAGAGAGCTAATTTAACATTTAAAGTTCAAGTACAAACTCTCTTTCTTAACCAATCTCACTCATTCCCAACTTCTTCCGTTTCCTTTTATTTTTACATTGAGCCCATCTTTCATGCTTTTTCTTTTCTTCTTTTTCTTTTCTCATGCATTTTTCTTTTTTCAACACTTGAGCTCAATGCCTTTATTTTTCTGCCATTCAAATTTTCCCAACAACCCCAGACTTAAACCTTTTCAACAATTATTCTCAACCCAACTCAAGGTAAATAATTTCAAAATAAGGGTTTTCATCCTGTTTAAGGCCAAGGTTCAAAAAGGGTATAACATTTAAATCACTTTGGGTAAAAATTTGGCTAAGTAAGGGCTTCCAAAAATGGCCTTGATCATATGAAAGAAACATACAATACAATCAACTATCAAGACTCAGGCAATATCATTCATGTTTTCCTGTGAACAGTACATATAACAAGGAATACTCTGGAGCTCAATTCTTCACACAACATGCCTTCTCACACATCATCCATTCATACACCCTGCTTAGCATCATAACCACAATCATAATTCATCACACATCTGTTCACAAAGCTAGTGAACTTTTCACCTGAATATCAACATAACTCAATCATCATCCACATCCAATCATCATCAAATAGATTCATCATGCAATATCATCAAGTCAAACATTTTCAGAATTAGTGTTCAAGCCAAGCATAGACACTGACAATCAAAATTCAACCTATTCTAAAAAAAAATAAAAAAAAAACAAAAGTACAAAAGTGCACGACAAAACCCTGTCTAAAACATGGGCATCCATCAGTAGATACCCTCTCAATCCATGTCCTCATCTGAGAGCCTCCTGGTCTCCATCATCAGCATCTTCAAAGTTCTCTTCATTGTCATCATCCATGCCTGGTGCTTCAGCTGCTCTAGACCCGTTGCCCTGTGCCTGCTCCTGAGGCCAAGCCATAGCTTCATGAAACTCGTCCATGGTCCACGTGTGCACTGGTGGCTGCTGATACAACCCTACTACCATCTCGGCAGTGGCTATCTGCCCTCTGCGAAGAGCCTCCATCCTAGCCTCTATCATGGACATATACATGTCCCACATTTGGAATGGCTCGGCGTGTTGTGCCGGTGCATCTGCAGGTACATGCTCCTGCTGTGCTGCTGCTCTCCTAGGACGTCTCCTAGGTGCTCCGGCTACCTCCTCTTCCTCACAATACTACTGATAATAGGCAGCCTCTATGGCCTTCCTAGGCCTCTCATATGGTGGAACTGCAGTATCCACCCCAGCTTGCTGACACAAAAAGGTGATCAGGGACGGATTTCCCAGCGGTGTCGTGCTACTCACAGTAGTAGCGCAACTCTGAATCTCGTCGGCAATGATCTTCCCGACTTTCACATCTAACTGCCTCAGCATGCAGAAAATGAAGATGATCTGATGCATGGTGATGTCAGAAACATGTGAGCACGGCTGAATGTTGGCATGACTGAATGTCATCCAGTATTTTGCCAAAGGCGTCAAATCTTCCCTCTTTATGTTGACGGACAATCCATTAGGGTTATTCTGAAAATGCCTTCCAGGAAGGCACATAACCCTCTCAATATCTGCTACATCTTTGAACCCCCCAACAAGTGTTGTATACTAGCACTGTTCACCTGGTGTCGCACCCTATGCAAATTTAATGTGCATAAAGAATGCAGTATAGACTAGGAAGTGACTCCTAGGTCGTCTCTCAAGGACCAAATGTGGTTCAGGAATTAGGTCTAACACGTAGTGCGGGTTTGTGAAAGGTTTTGTGAATGCGGATAAACTAAATTAAAATACGGATGCAAATAGAAATGCAAACACAGATGTAAACAGAAAATTCAAACAGAATTGTAAAAACAGAATCAAATACAGAATAAAAACGGTTGGTTATTAACTCAATTACTATGCTTCCCATCCCAGATTAACGAAAATTACACACTACTTTAATCCAAATCCAACACGAATCACCCAACTAAGCGAAGGCTAATTCGATTTTTAGAATTTCAAACTAAGCGAATGCAATGCACAAATTTAATCAGTCATGCACGATACAGTTTAATCAACTAAGCGAAGATTAAACACCGATTAGGCAACTAAGCGTATACCTAATCGCAGGCAGACAACAAACTAAATATTGAGCCAAATCAGAGCAGCAGTATGACAATTAAAGTGCAGAAGTCTCATGAATAAACTACTCTAGCCTCTAATCCAGCACAGCTAACCGACTAAGCGAAGGCTAATCATGCTATCAAAATTACGAACTAAGCGAACACAATACACCTATTCCATCCTATGTGTTTTATACAAATCGATCAACTAAGCGAAGATGCAATCACCAACTGGGCAACTAAGCGTATACCCATTGCAAGAACACAGTCAGATTTCATAGAGTGTCAGGTAGAGTAGAATAAACACAAGCACAGTTTGAGAAATCTCAAGGAAACAAAGTAATTTTATTAATAACCAACCCGCTAACTTAAACTGACATCACAATTAAATTATCACTACTAAACAAACTAGACAACATTAAAGTAAAAGAAAATGCTAAGTCCAACATGTGACAAACAAATATCTCAACACAATTGAAGCTATCAAAAGGCAACACTTAAGCTTAAACATTAGATGCATAATGCTTGACAGATTAAAATGCAAGAAACAAATAAGGAAATGCATCAATGCTAAAATAACATGAAAAGCAATACTTAAACTAATAAAGAAAGTACATTGCAGCTGGAAAGAAAAAAAAACAACGTGCTCTTCCTTTCTCCAACGCTTAGGCCGTGGCAACAGATCATGAACCGTGACAACACTCCTTGAATAAGCGCATCCATTTTTTTCAAAGAAATTGTATCAGCCTTACTTAATCATTCATCCACCGAGACACTTGTGCTAGAATCAAAGGAACGAAAAACAATATCCAAAGCAAAAGTGTTGTCCGTAACAATGTTGAAATCAATAGAAGAAAGAAATACCAAATGCAAGTGCTAAATCAAAATCAAGGCTACGTTCATTCAGTAAATAAAAATGAAAAGTGTTTCTTTCATTATCTAACAAATGCAACCAGCGTACAATGCATTCAAAGGCAAAGAAGAAAAAAAAACTTTCACAACAAAGCCATGTAAAAAAGTGCAGTTGGACATTAAAAAGAAATGTGCCTATCCATAACCCTCAATTTCGAAATCAGAATCTCCCTCTCTGTGCGTGTGGCGGCTAGAGCTTTGCACACCACACCGTCCTTCAAGTGAAGCCACCTCTCCACGTGCTGGATGTCCAGCCCTAATGGGCCATCCTTTTTTAATTACCCCTTATCCATAGCTTCATTTCCCAATTAATTTTTTTCTCTTCTGCTATGCAGCCCGTGGTTGATGCTTTCCAAGTGCACAAGGGCCCCTTCACGTGCTGCAGACCTTGCTTGAAGGCTGGACCGTGAAGCTTCCTTTCTCCATGTGCAGGCCGTGACATACAGCCCATCTCCAATTGCTTCAATGCTGTTGTCCGAGACTAGATGTTGTCTGTGTGGAGACTACCTCCTGGATGCTGCTGTTACGTGGGCTGCACCCCCTTTTCTCCAAGCTGTTGGATGCAACTCAATGTGGGTCGTTTGCTTTGCTGCTTGTTGCTGTTACGTGTGAAGGCAGGACTTTTCTTCTTTGCTGGACGCGCCAAATAACGTTCCTGGAAATGTGCTGCTGCAACATTTTTTATCCAGCTGCTCACTCCTTTCTTCACACGTTGGACCGTGAAGCCCAAACTGCTGGACATCTCACATTCTCTAGCCCAAATACGTCTTGCTTTTCAATCTCAATCAGCGTGTTTTTTTTTATATATATATGCCAGATGTGACCTTCTCCCAGCCGTGAGTGACACCATGCTGCTTCCTCTTTTTTTATTATATCCAAGCTTTCCAATGCACATGTGGGCCATGACATGTTGTTTGCAACGTGCTGCTTTGCATAAGCTGTGCACTACAAATCAACAAGCTTGAACTTTTCTCTCCAACCACTGGAGTGCTTCTTTTTTATCAAAGAAAAGCCAAGTTTTTCAATTCCAGCCCATCACGTGATAACACCCAATTCTAATGGAATAAAGAAATTGAAAACCCTTTGCCATGTGGGCCGTAACAGCAAGAAGCTTTTCTCCAATTCAATGCTCATTGCTCATGGGTCTTGCAAGATGCTCTCAAAGCCCAACTAAAAATTACATGCAAGTGGGTGGTAGATTTAAGCTCCAAATGTCCCAAATTATATTTCCAGAATTTTTCCTGCAATTAATAATGCAATTAATTAGCTGAGAAAATTCAAATTAATTAAAATTAGAATTTTCGATCAAATTAAGCACAATTAGCAGAAACGAGAAAATATCGGACATTTAAGCACAATTCCCTGATTAATTCTAGCACAATAAACTAAGTGAAATCAATAAAATATTGACTCATCACCTGGCCATTCAGTGCCCAAAAAGCTGCTAATAGTGTCAGGGTCATACCTGATGATTTGTCCCCTCACATAGCTCATATATCTCCCAGCATCAACTCCTCCTCTAGGCAAGGCATTTGTATAAAATTCTTTTACCAATTCAATGTTGGCCGGTGCAGCATATGTGGTCAGCTTCTCCCAATCTCTCCTCATGATTTCTACTCCAAATTCAGGAGCAAAATTTGGGATAAAAGTGGCCTTCCTCTCCATCAGCAATCTCCTCTCCTGCACAGTCACATAATGTTCCTCATGTTTCCTGGAGAGGAACCTAGGAGAATAAAATCTTCTTGGCCTCTCAGGTTCCTTCCTTTTATTACCAAGAGTTTTCACCTTTCTTGATGATGATGACATTCCTGCATAAAATAAAGTTCAAAAGACCACAGGAATTTATCATTTATAGGTTAGTACATCATTAATCAGATTCCAAACCAATCACAGTCCAACACTGAGGGAAAAATAGGGCCCCTCAGCGTCCCTGCATCAAAAATTAAGCATCCAACAAAATCTATAGCAGACCACTCAGCGTCAAAGGAGACCGCTCAGCGGTTTGCCTCAAGCCGCACCACCGCTCAGCGTCAAAGAAGACCACTCAGTAGTGGCGACTAGGGTTTCTCAAAAACCTTTTTTAGATCGCCCTAATCTCCACTCTAACTTTAATTTCATCAATCCAGACCAAATTCATGCAGTTCAATCGGTTCAAACAGTTCTTATTTCATAAAATCATGCATAGAAATCAAAAGCCCTAATTAATCATGTTCCTAAGCATGTTCTTCATCAAATTTCAAATTTAGAAACCCTAAGAATGAAATTGCACAACTTACTTGAATGCACGATCCCTCAACAAAAACCCCAAACTTTGACAAGACAATGATAGAAAAGTGAGATTTTTGTGAGTGGGTGATGAGAAAAAGTGGGGAAATCCCTTTGGAAAACCTTTGAAAGTGTAAATTGGGTGCTAGGGTTCATAGAGAACACTTGGGCCGGCTTCAAAGAGAGTTTTTGAAAGTGCAGAACCCCAAAAACGCTGAACTTTTAAAAGCCCAAACGGAGTCTGCGCCGCCACCGCTCAGCGGTAAAATGCACCGCTCAGCGATGGGCAGTAGTTTTATCCCTCTCTTCTTTGCTTACTTTTGCGTGATTCCACCCTTTTGCACCTGATTTTAACCTTCAATTTTTCAATTTCATGCCTTTCCCCTCTCAGAGGCACATGCAAAAATATAATTCCCTTAAGACAGAGTTTAAAAACAAACAAATAATCAATAGGGTTGCCTCCCAAGTAGCGCTTGTTTAACGTCACGAGCCTGACCCAAACCTATTTAGCACTCATCAGTAAGTGCAATTCTTACCAACACCCATCAGTAGGTGTACCTTCTTGTATCCTTTAGTGGATACATAAAAATTAGCATCCTCAGTAGATGCTACCCCAAATTGTTTAAATATCGAAATAATTACATGTCCAAAATACTAAAAAAAAATGTTTTACAACAAAATATATTCCTCCAGCAAAATCATGTGTTGTCCTTCGTGTTGGTGTCTTTAGTAAAACAAATCTTTAGCTTTTTTCCATCCACCTGCTTTGTGCGTCTAGAGTATTGTGCTTCTATCTCCACCACTCTTTTCTCCTTCAGCTCTTTTATCACCCACTCCTTCTTTTTATATTGCACCTTTATACCTGGTCGGAATGGTTCTTTAGGTTCAGGATGGATATTTTGGTCCTTCTTCAATTATAGGTACCTGCAAAACATGACAGCTATCAGTATCCATACATGTTGCTTACTCTTCAGATGCAGCTTCTCTTCTTAATGTTTTATATCTGGCTCTCTTTCTTATTTTGATTATCCTTTCTTTAGCGCCATCATAAATCAACACCTATTCTTGATCTCTCAATATCATCTTCTCGTCATTGAAACACATCAACAATTTAGAAGTCCTCATAAAAGTCTTCCTAATATCAATGGAATTCTTCCCTCATTTGCCATATCAACAACTACAAAGTCAATCAAGAACTCTAGCTGCTCAATTCGAAGAATTGCATCCTCCACCTTACCAACTGGCTTCTTAATAAAACCATCCACAACTGTCAAGGTAGTTTGAGCAGGTTTTAGTACTAGCCTTCCAATCTTGAAATAACTGAAAGGCATCAAATTAATACTCGATCCTGAATCAATCATGGATCTTCCTATATCCACATCATTGATGACACATGGAAGAGTTAAACTCCCTAGATCCTTTTTCTTTTTCGGATTATTCTTCTTTCTAGGCTTAACACAAAATTCCTGATCTTTTTCATCATCAAGATCAATTACCTCTCTAAGATAATACTTAATCCTCTTAGAGTAATCAGGAATTGGTGGAAGTACTGAAGGAACAACAGTCACCTGATTAAAGATCTCCCTGAATGGTTCCCGGTGACTTTCTTTCTTTACTTCTTTCTCCTCCTCTTCTTCTTTCTCCTCCTCTTCTTCTTTCTCCTCCTCTTCTTCTTCACTGCTTCCCTGCTCATCAGATTCTTCATTACTAATCATTCCCTCATCTTCTTCCTCACTGCTTTCAATATCAATTATCTCCACCTTTGACTTCCTTTTACTTCTCGTCAGAACAGCTTTGCACTCATCCTTAGGGTTAACATCAGTGTTAGCCCTAAACTGACTCTTTCAAAAATTTATCAAATCTATCATTCAAACTTCTAACGGTCTCTGTCAAACTTCTTACTTGCTGCCATAAAGGTGATGGTTGCTGCTATCGCAAGCTTCTTGATTGCCCAGCTGGGCTATTCTGAATTTGTCCAATACTGGGGTGGTTCTTCCAACCTTGGGTAGAATTACCTTGGTTAAAATTACCTTGCCTATACTGGAATTGATTACCCATGTAATTGGGTTCCTGCTGCATTTCCTCTGGTATAGCACATTGACCATTAATGTGGTCACCACCACAAAAATCACAAAGTTGCTATGTTTCGGAGACATTCCTAATCTCCTTTGGAAGTTGCGAAAGAACCTTCGTCAAATTATCTAGCTTTTGAGTCAGAACATGATTCTAGGCTAGTATGGCATGATCTGTTGGAAAATGCAAAACTCCTCCCTTTTTTACAGGTGTGCCCCTTTCACTAAACGTTTCCTGCTCATTAGCGGCCATATTCTCAATCAAATCATAGGCTTCATCTTCAGTCTTTTTCTTGATATCACCTCCAGTTGAGGCGTCCAGCATCATTTTAGACTGCGTGTTTAGACCACCTAGGTAAGCAAGAACTAGTGTTGTCCTGTCAAACCCGTGAACATGTGTCTTTCTCAATAAGCCTTTAATTTGTCCCATGCTTGACCAAGAGTTTCCTCCATGCCTTGTTTGAACGATGAAATCTCCAGCCTTCCCTGATTAATTTTAGACTGTGGAAAATATTTGTTGACAAATTTGGTTTCCACAGTCTCCCATGTAGTGAATGTTCCTTCAGGAAAGGAATTAAGCCATGTCTTAGCATTGCCTCCCAATGAGAATACAAGCTAACCTTTACTCTTTCGTCTGATACTCCAGTCATATTCACAGTGTTGCAAATTTCACTAAATGTCGTCAAATGATCATATGGGTTCTCATTTGACAATCCATGAAATTGATTGCTTTGTACCAGATGGATTAGTGCTGGGTTCATCACCATATTAACCGTGCGATCTGTAGGCATGGCTATGCTATTGAAGTGGAAAGGGCCCACAAAATTGCACTGATCCGCAAGTGTGCGTCTTGGAGGAGGTTGATTTTCCATCTCCTCTAAGTTCTATGTAAATGCCTCTGGTGAAGAATGTAAGAGTCTTTCAGGAGAGGGAAAGAGTTCACATGATGGATGTCTAACTCTTCTTTCTCTCCTATCTGATATACCTTCAAGAAGAGGTTGCTAGCTTTTCTTACTTCTAGTTTGTATTGCTTCCTGCATGCACAAGAAACAAAAACCCTAAAAGCACTTTTACAAATAAGGAAAATAGAACAAAAACAAAAATATATAAACTAATTACAATAATTACACCAAGTCAAATTCAATCGATTTACACTACTCGAAAAGTTAAACCACGAGTCCCAGGCAACGACGCCAAAAACTTATTAAACCCCTGGCAAGTGTACCAGATCGTTATCAAGTAATATAATTGGTAAAACCCAATATCGTTGTCCCAAAGGACTCAAAGGCCTTATCTTTCGTGTAAATCAATCTTATAAGACTTGTAGAGAAAATTTACTTGTGATTTAATGCAAAAACAAAAATTAAACATGAAAATGCAATTGATTCAATTGGCAAGAAAAAGGTATTGATGAATGGAGTTGTTGGGGTTTACAATTTCATCTTATCCACTCTCTTATATCTACTCTTCTTATTAAATTTGCTTTATTATCTAATTGTCATGTAACTTTCTTAGTCTACCCTAAACCCGATCTCTCGGCGAGAAGAGCCTATTAATAGTTACTGGCTTACTATCCCTAGTCTCCCCTAGTAATTAGCAGTGCAAGTACCACAGAAGCAAAATACAATTGATCGTACTACCCCCCTATTCCTAGGTGGTATTATTTGATCAAGAATTCTTTATCAGTTCATGACTTCCCCGTACGTCCCTGTATCGACAAACGCAAACATCTATTTTTCAAAAGATTACATTGTTCCCCAACAACAAAGGGTTTAGTTCACCATTGACATGGTGAAACTAGATGAAATACAATGAAAGAATGGAAAAGCAAACCCTAGATATGATAAAATGGAGCCTAAGCATCCAAGGAATCTTCTCCAATGGGTGTAGAATAGCTCTTGACGTCCTCTTTTGCCAAAAGAATAATATTTGAATCGCACTGGGGCTATATATAAGGCATAAAAGTAACAGAATTTAAGCCCATGCCCAACAAACAACCACTCAATGTCCAACTTTACCACTCAGTGGTTTCCCTCAAGCCGCACCACCGCTCAGCGGTCAATTTCACTACTGAGCGATTTGCCTCTAATCGCTCTGGACGCTCAGCGTCACCGCCTGGGCGTCAAACAGTAGTTTTCCCTCGAATAATGGCGCTCAGCGGTGCATCTTGATGCTGAGCGGTGCATAGACTCTTCTTTTCTTCCTTTTTCTTCTTCTTCCTTGAGTCTAAGACCTTCCTTCTTCAATTCCATTCTTAATTCTCATCAAAACCCTGCAAAACAATGCAAAACAAGCATAATATCTCTAAAAACAGCTTTTGACTCTCAAATGACTCAACTTAAATGTTTTACCTGATTCTAAGCTCATTCTAAGCCATAAAGGGTGTATTTCGATATCAATTTAAGCATGAAAATAACGGTTTTTAGACCATTATCAAGGAGGTTGTAAAATTGTAAGAGAGGGAGTATGAAAAACCACTGCCATATCCAAAGATATATTCAAGGAAGGAGAAAGAAAAGGAGTTTGAGCGTTTTATGGAGATTTTCAAGAAATTGGAAATAACCATACCATTCTCTGAGGCACTTCAGCAAATGCCATCATATGCGAAGTTTTTAAAAAAACTCCTCATGAAGAAAAGGAAGTATATTGAGAAGGAAACTATTGAGGTGTAAGGGAATTACAGTGCAGTCATACAAAGGTCATTACCTCCTAAATTACAAGATCCAGGGAGTTTTACCATTCCATGTACTATTGGGGAGTTAGAGGTTGGGAAAGCTTTGATTGATCTCGGAGCTAGTATTAATCTGATGCCTCTTTCTATGTTCAAAAAGATTAGAGGATTGGAAATCAAGCTAACAAGAATGACTCTTCAGTTAATAGATAGATCCCTCAAATATCCATATGGAGTGGCTGAAGATGTAATAGTCAAGGTAGATAAATTCTTATTCCCAGTGAATTTTGTTAGAATGGAGATGGAAGAGGTGGATTTTGATGTGTTTGAAGCAATGTCACATCCTAAAGATGACAAGTCATGTTTTCAAATAGACATTGTGGAAGAACTTTGTATGAGGCAAGAAAATAGATTTCGTAATGCATCCATTTTGGAAAGAACTCTTATTAATGAATGTGAAGATTTGAATGAAGAAGAGGACAAAATGAAGGAAGAATGCGTTCAGGATTTGGAGGCAGCAAAAGAAATTCCAGCAGAAAAGTCTCTTTTTGAAAAAATTGAGCTTAAAGAAAAAGTTCCAGAAAGTAAGATTGAACTTAAAGAGTTGCCACCACACTTGAAATATGTGTTTTTGGAAGATAATGGAGGAAAGCCAGTTATTATCAGTACTTCATTATCTCCAAAAGAAGAAGAAAAGCTGGTGGAAGTTTTAAGAGCAAATAAAGGTGCTATAGGTTGGTCAATTGTAGATCTTAAAGGTATAAGTCCCACATACTGTATGCACAGAATTCTTATGGAGGATGATTATAGGCCAGTAGCTCAACCGTAGAGAAAACTTAATCCTGTGAAAAGAAGTATTGAAGTTATTGGAAGCAGGAATTATTTACCCAATTTCTGACAGTAAATGGGTGAGTCCAGTGCAAGTTGTACCAAAGAAAGGAGGGATGACTGTCATTTATAATGAAAATAATGAACTTATTCCTACACGAACAGTTACTGGTTGGCGAATGTGTATTGATTACAGGAGATTAAATACAGCTACCAGGAAAGATCATTTTCCCTTACCTTTTATGGATCAGATGTTAGAAAGATTGGCTGGACAAGCTTATTATTGCTTCCTAGATGGCTATTCTGGATATAATCAAATTGTGGTAGATTCGGAAGATTAAGAGAAAAGAACCTTTACATGTCCTTTTGGTATATTTGCTTACAGAAAAATGCCATTTGGACTATGTAATGCCCCTGCTACATTTCAGAGGTGTATGCAAGCAATCTTTGATTTTTCATAGAGGTCTTGATTTTTCAATTTTTGGGGATTCTTTTCAAAGATGTTTGATCAACCTGGATGCTGTTCTTAAACGATATGTTCAAACAAATCTTGTTTTGAACTGGGAGAAATGCCATTTTATGGTTACAGAAGGGATTGTGTTGGGACACAAGATTTCAGCCATGGGGGTTGAAGTGGATAAGGCAAAAGTGGAGGTTATTGAAAAACTTCCACCACCAACAAACATGAGAGGAATTTGTAGTTTCTTAGGTCATGTTGGATTCTATCGAAGACTTATTAAGGATTTCTCAAAGATTGCTAAGCCATTGAGTAATTTGCTTGCTAAAGATACACCGTTTGTAATGAGTCCAGAATGTATGCAAGCTTTTAATGTTTTGAAGAAAAGCTTGATCTTTGCTCCAGTAATGGTGGCTCCAGACTGGAATAAAGAGTTTGAACTCATGTGTGATGCTAGCGACTATGCCATAGGTGCTGTGTTGGGACAAAGAAAAGAAAAGGTATTTCATGCTATTTACTATGCTAGTAAAGTTTTGAATGAAGCCCAACTGAATTATGCTACTATAGAAAAAGAATTTTTGGCTATAGTCTATGCATTGGAGAAATTTAGATCTTACTTCATTGGATCTAAAGTGATTATTTATACGGATCATGCGGCTATAAAATACTTACTGACAAAGCCAGATTCAAAGCCACAATTGATTAGATGGGTGCTTCTGTTACAAGAATTTGATGTAGAAATTCGTGATAAAAAGGGAAGTGAAAATATAATTGCTGATCATCTGTCTCGGTTAGTCAATAATGAAGTAACGAGCAAGGAAACAGAAATCTGGGAGTCTTTTTCAGATGAAACTCTCTTATATATTCAGCAAAGGCTATGGTTTGCTTACCCGGCTAACTTTAAAGTTGCAGGTGTTGTTCCTGAAGAATTGAATTGGCAACAGAAAAAGAAGTTCTTACATGATGCTAAGCTATTCATATGGGATGATCCGTATTTATTCAAGATTGGAGCAGATAATCTTTTCAGGAGATGTGTAACGAAAGAAGAAGCAGAAGGAATTTTGTGGCATTGTCATAATTTTCCTTATGGAGGTCATTATAATGGAGAGCGAACTATTGCAAAAGTTCTCCAAGCAGGATTTTATTGGCCGACTTTGTTTAAAGATGCTCATAATCATGCTAGGAGTTGTGACAAATGTCAAAGGACAGGGGCTATTTCACGAAGGCATGAGATGTCGTTGCAAGGCATTCTAGAAGTTGAAGTTTTTGACTGCTGGGGTATTGATTTTGTTGGACCCTTTCCTCCATCTTTCAATAATGAATATACTTTTGGTGGCTGTTGATTACGTGAGTAAATGGGTTGAAGCTCTAGCATGTCCTAAGAATGATGCTAAGACTGTGATCAAATTCTTAAAAAGGTAGATCTTTTCACGTTTTGGAACTCCCAGGATACTCATCAGTGATGGGGGTCTCACTTTTGTAATGCTCAGCTGGCTAAGGTACTCAAACACTATGGGGTGAGACATAAGGTGGCAACACCTTATCATCCACAGACGAATGGTCAAGCTGAAGTTTCTAACAGGGAGATCAAAAGAATTTTAGAAAAGGTGTTGGTGATAAAGAGAACTTTCTACCCAGGGGAGTTGGTGTTGCTATTCAACTCACGGTTAAAGCTATTTCCTGGGAAGCGTGTATTCCCAAATGGAGCAGTGGAATTGGAGCATTCAAATGATGATGATCAGCAGCGGAGCTTGGTGGTGAATGGTCAGAGGCTCAAACATTATTTGGGAGGAGATGTGGAACAATTCTCCTCAGTGACGATGTTGGTGGATCCATGAGGTTTGGGTCAGGCTCGTGACGTTTAACAAGCGCTACTAGGAAGCAACCTAGGGTTTTATCTTGCATTTTTGTATTTTTGTTTTTTTTAGAATAGGTTGAATTTTGATTGTCAGTGTCTATGCTTGGCTTGAACACTATTTCTAAAACTGTTTGACTAAATGAAATGAATGATGAATCTATTTGATGATGATTGGATGTGGATGATGGTTGAGTTGTGTTGCATGTTGATATCTAGGTGAAAAGTTCACTAGCTATGTGGACAGATGTGTGATGATTTATGATTGTGCTTATGATGCTAAGCAGGGTGTATGAATGAATGATATCTGAGAAAGCATGTTGTGTGAGGTATTAAGCTCTAGAGTATTCATTGCTATATGTACTATTCACAAGAAAACATGAATGATATTGCCTGAGTCTTGATAATTGATTGAATTGAATGTTTATGTCATATGATCAAGGACATTTTTGGAAGCCCTTACTTAGCCAAATTTTCACCCAAAGTGATTAAAATGTTATACCCTTTTTGAACCTTGGCCTTAAACAGGATGAAAACCCTTGATTTGAAATTATTTACCTTGAGTTGGGTTAAGAATAATTGTATGTATTAACAAGGTTCAAGTTTGGGGTTGTTGGGAAAATTTTAATGGCAAAAAGAAAGGCATTGAGCTCAAGTGTTGAAAAAGAAAAATGCATGAGAAAAGAAAAAGAAGAATAGAAAAAGCATGAAAGATGAACTCAATGTAAAAATAAAAGAAAAGGGAAGAAGTTCAGAATGAGTGAGATTGGTTAAAGAAAGAGAGTTTGTGCTTGAACTTTGAATGTTAAATTAGCTCTCTTGACTCAAGGATTTTGTGATCCAGAAAAACCAATTTTTCTTGTTAGCCTAGCCTCATTATAAGCCTTGGAAAAGTCCTTCTGATGGCTTTGGCATGTGAGAATGTTGATTGTATTAGATGAAGGGCAATTTTATTTCATGTGACATGTGAATAGTAGAGAGTAGAGTGACCTCTTAAACACTTGAGTGATTAAGTGAAGAAATTGCTTGGTGAGAATTGTTGAATTCCATGATTACATCTATGCTTAGTTGATTGATCATTCATAAATAAAACATCTATTGGGAAATATGTGATCATGTGAACTTAGTTGAATAGAAAACATGCATACATTTTGATTAGATTCCACTGAAAATCTGAAATTGAGTAGTTCTTGTCATAAGGAAATAAATTTTAGGATTGTTGAACTATTTGATGAAAAAGTGGAAAGCCAAGTTTTGTTTTGTTTGCTTGAGGACAAGCAAAGTTCTAAGTTTGGGGTTGTAATAACGGTCTAAAAACTGTTATTTTCATGCTTAAATTGATATCAAAATACACCCTTTATAGCTTATAATGATCTTAGAATCAAGTAAAACACTTATGTTCAGTCATTTGAGAGTCAAAAGCTGTTTCTAGAGATATTGTGCTTGTTTTGCATTGTTTTGCAGGGTTTTAATGAGAATTAAGGATGGAATTGAAGAAGGAAGGTCTTAGACTCAAGAAAGAAGAAGAAAAATGAAGAAAAGAAGAGCCTATGCACCGCTCAGTGTCAAAATGCACCGCTGAGCACCATTATTCAAGGGAAAGCACTGTTTGGCGCCCAGGAGATGAAGCTCAGTGTCCAGGGCGATTAGAGGCAAACCTCTCAGCAGTGAAACTGACTGTTGAGCGGTGGCGCGGCTTGAGGGAAACCGCTTAGCAGTAAAATACGACGCTGAGCGGTGGTCTGCTAGGCTTGGGCCTAAATTCTGTTACTTTTCTGTGCTATATATAGCCCCAGTGCGATTTGAGAATTATTCTTTTGGCAGAAGAGGATGTCCAGAGCTATTTTACACTCCTTGGAGAAGATTTCTTGGATGCTTAGGCTCCATTTTATCCAATCTAGGGTTTGCTTTTCCATTCTTTCATTGTATTTCATCTAGTTTCACCATGTCAATGGTGAACTAAATCCTTTGTTGTTGGGGAACAATGTAATCTTTTGAAACTCTCTTATATTGAAATTCTTGTTTTATTCATATGCTTGCATATGCTGTTATTATCAATTGTTGGGTTCTTTATCCATGCTCTATGTTATTATCATTTAACTCATTTGATAAATAGATGTTTGCCTTTGTCGATACGGGGATGTACGGGGAAGTCATAAACTGATAGGGAATTCCTTGATTAAGCAATACCACCTAGGGATAGGGGGGTAGGACGACCAATTGTATTTTGCTTCTGTGGTACTTGCATTGCTAGTTACTAAGGAAGAATAGGGATAGTAAGCCAGTAACTAGTAGTAGGCTCTTCTCACCGAGGGATCGGGTTTAGGGTAGACTAAGAAAGTTTGCATGACAATTAGATAATAAAGCGAATTTAATAAGAAGAGTAGATATAAGAGAGTGGATAAGATGAAATTGTAAACCCCAACAACTTCGTTCATCCATATCCTTTTCTTGCCAATTAAATCACTTGCATTTGCATGTTTACTTTTTGTTTTTGCATTCAAACCACAAATTAATTTTCTCTACAAGTCTTACGATATTGATTTACACGAAAGATAAGGCCTTTGAGTCCTTTGGGAGAACGATATTGGGTTTACCAATTATATTACTTGATACGATCTGGTACACTTGTTAGGGTCTTAACACAATATTACCTAGTGATGAGTCGATATTTTATTGATTTCACATAGTTTATTGTGCTAGAATTAATCAGGGAATTGGGCTTAATTATCCGATATTTTCCTGTTTCTGTTAATTGTGCTTAATTTGACCGGAAATTCTAATTTTAATTAATTTGAATATTTTGAGCTAATTATTTGCATTATTAATTGCAGGGAAAATTTTGGAGATAAAATTTTGGAGATAAAATTTTGGACAATAGAGAAGACATCAATTCATTCAAGACTCTCCACAAAGACACTTTAGAATTTATCAAATTTTAATTTAGTAGATTAAGCTTTTTAAACCAAGTTTTGTAATTTGGGCCAATTTTTGGTAATTTAGACTTAGCCCAAGTGTAGGAGAGGGTGACTTGGCACCCTAGGGTTTTATTTTGTGTGGACCCCACCCATTTTTCAAAGAGCTCACGACATTTTTGTGGAGACCAGTCGTCACTTACATTTGAGCGAGAGAGGAAATTGGCTGGAACGTGTGGAGAGGGAGCTGTTCTTGGAATGATGGCTTTGCATTTGAATTTTGGCTAAAGAAAAAAAAAATCAAAAACGTTACTTTGGCGAGGGGGCTGGAACGTCCAAAGCCACTTCACTCTCTTTAAGCTTGTATGGTATGCTTATGTTTTTGGGGAAGAGCATTTTGATATGTTGTTCACAGATTTCAATGGGTTAATGAAGGAAGCACATTTCCTTTTACCTTTTGTTTTATAGCATTTCTTTTAGCATTTTTTTTATTTGCTACCAATGTTGATTGATGGGAAACATTTCACTTTAATGGTGCTCACGGTGATGGCTTGCTGGAAGGAGGTTTCTCTCCACTTTTCCATTTAAGTGATGGTCTGGATGTAATTTCCTTACCGCACTTTCAATCTTTTTTTTTGCTGTTGGAGAACTTTTGGTGATTTTATTTTACATTGAGCACGTTGATTAATGGAGAAAAGCTTATTTCCATTTTATTTCATTTAGTCAAGGTATTGTCCCATCATGGTAGGTAGATTAGAAGTAAATAGATGAATGGTCTTGGAGAAAAAGAAATTAGAATGAAGGACACGTGATTGTGCTTGGAGATGCAGATTCTTGGAAGTCCATGGAGCAAGTGATTATTTTTTTTACGTTGAAAAAGTGGTGATAGGTGTTGGAAGAACACGTTGCTGGAAGAGGGAAACATTTTCCATTTTTATTTGTTTTCTTTAAATGAAACTCATGAAGTTTATATGTCACGGGTAATGGTAAAAAGTTTGATGCTTTCTAATTTGTTTTTCCTTAGAACATTTTACATTACATGTTAAAATGTTTTTCTTTTATATTTGAGTGTTGCAATTTAAAAGCTTTAATTATGTCTGGATATTTGTCTATTGCAGTGTTAGGTTTAACATTTTCATTTACTTTAATGTTGTTTAGTTTTTGGTAGTGATAATTTAACTGTTATTTTAGCTTAATTTCGTCGGGTTGGTCATTAGTAATTTTACTTTGTTTCCTTGAGATTTCTGGACTGTAATTGTGTTTGCCACTCTGACTTGGTTAATGTGAAATCTGTATTTGCACTTGCAATTGGGTATACGCTTAGTTGCCTAGTTGGTGTTGAGTCTTCGCTTAGTTGATGAAACTGCATGGTGTAAATTGGATTTGATGTTAACATTGCGTTCGCTTAGTTCGCTTTTATGAAAACATGATTAGCCTTCGCTTAGTTGGTTAACTGTTTTGGATTAGAGGTTTTAGTCGTTCCTTTATTTTGTTGATATGTGATAGGAAGCATTGTAATTAAGTTAATGACCAACCGTTTCCATTATGTCCTTGAAACCGCTTTTACATTTGTGATTTCATTGTTGTTTGCATTCGTGTTTTGATTTTGTTTATCCGCATTCACAAACTTTTTACAACCCCCCCCACTTCATGTCTGACCTAATTCTCGAACCACATTTGGTCCTTGCGAGACGACCTAGGAGTCACTTCCTAGCACTATACTGCATTCTTTATGCACATTAAATTTGTATGGGGTGCGACACCCATCAAATTTTGGCGCCGCTGCCGGGGACCAACGGTTCGGTTTTAGGTCTTTTGTTGTGTTAGTGTGTGTTGTATTTTGTGTTGTGTTGTGACTGTGATGTTCGGTTTTGTGTGATGTTCTGTTTTGTGTTGTGTTATGTGTGTTGCATTTAGGTAGCTTTAGTTGCATATTTTCATTGCATTCTTCTTTTCCCCTTTCTTCTACATGTCTACCTATTCTGGTTATGTGGATACTATTTCTTCTGCCTCTACCTCTGATTATGGTTCTCTTGCTGATTTCTATGTTGAGAACAATATGATTCCTCCTCCATCTCCTGAGAGTGCTCCTAGGGAGCCGTTTCCACTTGATGAGGAGGATATTTGTTGTGTTTTCAACACTGGACTGATACATTTGATGCCTAGATTTCATGGTTTTGCAGGTGAATGCCCACATAGACATTTGGAGGAGTTCTACACATTATGCTCTTTAATGAAACCTCCAGATGTCTCGGATGAAGACGTGTTCTTAAGGGCATTTAAGCACTCATTACTCGGAGCAACAAAGGATTGGTGTTGTTGTCTTACTCCAGGATCCGTCACCAGTTGGAAAGATCTTGAGCATCAGTTTCTAGACAAATTCTGCCCTGTGCGGTATGGTTATAGCAACGATCCTGGGTGGACTGATCCTAACTTGGGATGGTATGGTACTTCACAGCATCAATATCAAGAACCATCATTCCAGAAGGCTTGTATGCCTCCACCAATCCAGGAACTACAGCAACTGCAGTTTCATCAGCCTACCCAATCTTCATCCGCTGCTGATAGAAATTTGGAAAGCAAGCTTGATTCTCTTTTGAGTTTGGTGACACAGCTGGCATCCAAGTAGAAACCAGCACCTCCATCTGCATCTGTTGCACGACTGTGTGCTATATATCCTTCCAGTGACCATTATATGAATGTTTGTCCTTCTTTGCACCACTCTGTTGCTCTTGATGCGCCTCAAGCCTATGCTCCAAACATCTACAACAATAGGCAACCACAGTAGAAAAATCAGAGGCAACAACAACAAGAAGAGGCACCTGCCCAACCTTCTACTTCTTCTGAGCCTACATTGAATGAGTTGTGGGGGCAGATGGCCAAGCAGTTCATTGAGGAACAGTCTCAAGTTTTAGAGGGACCACCAATTCAAACTATTCAGATTCTTGATGATGTCATTGTCATAGGAGATGGGGAGCAGAGTCATGAGTTTACTACTACACCATCTACTTTTCCACCCTCCTATGTCTTCCCCTTTGCACCTGAGGATGCAGTTGATCATTCTGTTGTTATTGGTGAGATCAATCATAAATCAGCATAATTTTTCTCTAAACTTGAAATTCCACTTGCTTTGCCTGAGCTGTTTATGCATTCAAATATTCTTGATTCTACTGCAGATTCACATGTTAGTGATGATTTTGACATAGAAACTGTGAAAACTGAAGATGCTTTAGACTTAGGATTAAATTTTGATCTTTCACAGTTTTCGGAAAATTTTAAATGTAGTTGTGAAGTTGGTTCTTGCTCAGTTTGTGTTGAAATCAATTCTGTGATACAACCAACTTCCAACTTTATGATGGGTGATACTAACTGTGAGTCTGATGAACATGTTGAGGAACAGGCAGATATAAGCAACATCTTTGAGATAGGTAGACCAGCTTCACCTTCCACCACTCTACAAATCTTCAGTGAAGCGGAGGTAAACATACCTATTATTGATTCTGATGTTGATGATCATGTTGTTGATAGGTATGTTATTGATGATTGTATTGTTGATGAGCATGCTTTTAATTTCCACTCGTTGCATGATGAGAAACAACTTTTGCCATCTTGTCTGAATGTTTATTCTCCATGTACTGAACATGAATCTGAGATTGTTGTTGATATTGTTTCTACATTTGAAAGTGATTCATGTTCTGAAAGTGTATCTGAGGTTCAGCCTATTACACTGGGATTGGGTGTTATACCCCTGCTTGTTATTTTTGTCGAACCATATTGCACTAACCATGCTGCAGGAGGTACATATGAAATTGACCAACATACACCCACAATGGAAGACAAAGGTGCCAGTATACACAACAACTTGAATATCAATGGGCACCAGCTGAACACACTCATCAACAATCACTGCTTCTTGGATCCAGCTGTGGAGGACATTTCCCTGCTTGATCAAATCTGGAGGATGAAGCAGTTCTTCCTCAACACTTCTTTGCTGAATCCTGTGGTGGAACAGATCTCCCTGAAAGTCCAAAATTGGCAACTGCCACCATGATCAAGGGAGTCTACTCTTCCTTTCTCCTCCTTTCCCACTTTTATTGTACTTGTTCATGATATGTTGACTGTTCTTATTTCTGATCTGATGATTGTGACACATTGAGGACACTGTGTAGTTTAAGTGTGGTCTATTAGGGGAGAATTCTACTTTCTTTGTTAGTTTATGTTTTCTGCGTTAAATTTTTTGTTTTCTAGGTAGTTTTATTTGTGTCATGTGTACAGTTTTGCATGTTTCTCTTGATTTCTGGACTTTGTTTAGGTTGTATATGTGTCTTTCACTTCATTGATACTCTGATTTTTTTGAATCCTTTGCTTTTCTTTGCTTTGGAGGATGATTATGATGTTTGAGAGAGTTGATTTGATTGTGACAGAAATTACCCTGTGTGAGATTTGAGCCACTTTATGTTCTTTCTTGTGTGATATGTCTCTTGATTGCTTGCACATATGTCTTGGCTTGACTCTTGTTGATGATTCTTGATTGATATGCATGTTTGAAAGTGATAAAGGCAGTTTTGTTCTTGAGCCTCTCTAGCCAAATGAGCTTACCCTGTGTGATCTCTTGATAACCCCTTTTGAGCCTATACTTTCCCCATTTCTTTGTTTTGAAGCTCATACACTAGCCCTTAGTGAAAAACCATGTTTACCTGAACCTTAGGGAATTTTGGAGCTTTGGAAGTGTTTTGGGAACAAGTGTGGTCTCCTTGGGGATTCTGATGAATTAGCTAGTTGGTTCCTCTTCTTGTTTTGTTTTTGTAATTATGTTATGTATCTTGTCTCTTACAATTGTGTTTTGAAAAGAGAGAAAAGAAAAGAGACAGGATGAGAAAAAAAAAAACAAAAAAACAGAGAAAAATGAGAAAAATAAAAAAACTGTGTGAATAATGGAGTCAAGAAGAGGATTGAATTAGAGGTTTGGGTGTGTTTGACTATGTTTTCACTTGTTCCCCATTGCTCCTCTATTCTTTTGGTTTATATCTTCTGATCCATATTATATCCTTCCTTGTCCTTGGCCCCATTTCACCCATAAAGGACCTTTTGATTTGAACATGCATATGTTTTGAGTGTTGATATTAGAAGCCTGCCAAGTTTGTTTGTGTTTGCTTTCTTGAATGCATTGAGTTGAAATTGTTTATCCTAGACACTTGAGAGAAACACTGATAGAGTGCATCTGTGAGGTTCTGTTGCTTTTGAATCACCTCTTGAGCTGACTGATCATTTTGCCATGCTTGGAATTTCTTGGATGACTTCATGAGTATTTTCTTTCTTTAATTCTGTATTGGATATTGTCTACTGCCTTTTCTTTGTCCAGCTTTCTTGAGGACTGTGTAATTCTGTTTGTTACTTTCCTTGTCAGTCTTTGTTTTATGTCTACTGAGTCTGTGTCATACCCTGATGTCCTCTGAATTGTTCCCTGATTAGCGTCTTGATTTTGCCCAGGTGTGCAAAAGAATAAGTGTGCTCTATTTTGATGAGTCGATATTTTATTGATTTCACTTAGTTTATTGTGCTAGAATTAATAAGGGAATTGTGCTTAATTATCCGGTATTTTCCCGTTTCTGTTAATTGTGCTTAATTTGACCAGAATTTCTAATTTTAATTAATTTGAATATTTTGAGCTAATTATTTGCATTATTAATTGCAGGGAAAATTTTGGTGATACAATTTTGGACATTAGAGAAGACATCAATTCATTCAAGACTCTCCACAAAGACACTTTAGAATTAATCAAATTTTAATTTAGTAGATTAGGCTTTTTAAACCAAGTTTTGTAATTTGGGCCAATTTTTCGTAATTTAGACATAGCCCAAGTGTAGGAGAGGGTGACTTGGCACCCTAGGGTTTTATTTTGTGTGGACCCCACCCATTTTTCAAAGAGCTCACGGCATTTTTGTGGAGACCAACCGTCACTTACATTTGAGCGAGAGAGGAAATTGGCTGCAACGTGCGGAGAGGGAGCTGTTCTTGGAATGATGGCTTTGCATTTGGATTTTGGGTAAAGAAAAAAAAAATCAAAAACATTACTTTGGAGAGGGTGCTGGAACGTCCAAAGCCACTTCACTCTCTTTAAGCTTATATGGTATGCTTATGTTTTTGGGGAAGAGCATTTTGATATGTTGTTCACCAATTTCAATGGGTTAATGAAGGAAGCATATTTCCTTTTACCTTTTGTTTTATAGCATTTCTTTTAGCATTTATTTTTATTTGCTACCAATGTTAATTGATGGGAAACATTTCACTTTAATGGTGCTCATGGTGACGGCTTGCTGGAAGGAGGTTTCTCTCCACTTTTCCATTTAAGTGATGGTCTGGATGTAATTTCCTTACCGCACTTTCAATCTTTTTTTTTTTACTGTTGGAGAAATTTTGGTGATTTTATTTTACATTGAGCACATTGATTAATGGAGAAAAGCTTATTTCCATTTTATTTCATTTAGTCAAGGTATTGTCCCATCATGGTAGGGATTAGAAGTAAATAGATGAATGGTCTTGGAGAAAAAGAAATTAGAATGAAGGACATGTGATTGTGCTTGGAGATGGAGACTCTTGGAAGTCCTTGGAGTAAGTGATTATTATTTTTACGTTGAAAAAGTGGTGATAGGTGTTGGAAGAACACGTTGCTGGAAGAGCGAAACATTTCCCATTTTTATTTGTTTTCTTTAAATGAAACTCATGGAAGTTTATATGTCACGGGTAATGGTAGAAAGTTTGATGCTTTCTAATTTCTTTTTCCTTAGAACATTTTACATTACATGTTAAATTGTTTTTCTTTTATATTTTAGTGTTGCAATTTAAAAGCTTTAATTATGTCTGGATATTTGTCTATTGTAGTGTTAGGTTTAACATTTTCATTTACTTTAATGTTTTTTAGTAATTTTGGTAGTGATAATTTAACTGTTATTTTAGCTTAATTTCGTCGGGTTGGTCATTAGTAATTTTACTTTGTTTCCTTGAGATTTATGGACTGTAATTGTGTTTGCCACTCTGACTTGGTTAATGTGAAATCTGTATTTGCACTTGCAAGTGGGTATACGCTTAGTTGCCTAGTTGGTGTTGAGTCTTCGCTTAGTTGATGAAACTGCATGGTGTAAATTGGATTTGATGTTAACATTGTGTTCGCTTAGTTCGCTTTTATGAAAACATGATTAGCCTTCGCTTAGTTCGTTAACTGTGTTGGATTAGAGGTTTGAGTCGTTCCTTTATTTTGTTGATATGTGATAGGAAGCATTGTAATTAAGTTAATGACCAACCGTTTCCATTTTGTCTTTGAAACTGCTTTTACATTTGTGTTTTCATTGTTGTTTGCATTCGTGTTTTGATTTTGTTTATCCGCATTCACAAACTTTTTACAACCCCCCCCCCACTTCGTGTCTGACCTAATTCTCGAACCACATTTGGTCCTTGAGAGACGACCTAGGAGTCACTTCCTAGCACTATATTGCATTCTTTATGCACATTAAATTTGTATGGGCTGCGACACCCATCACCTAGACATAGGGATAGGAGGACCAATTGCCTTTAAGCTTATGTGCGAATGTAATGCATGATCAATTGCTAGGGAGACAAGACATTGTAAACTGGAAATTAGGAGTTGGCTCTCTTCACTGAGACATCGGGTTTAGAGTAAATTAGAAAGTGGCATTAACATTAATCAAGGAGTAGGATTTGTAAATACATGAGAGTGGATAGAATAAAGTCGGAAACCCTAACAACATAATTCATCCATATATCTTTCACATGTGTATTTTTTTGGTTACTTGATCAACCTTTGCATGCATGTTTATTTTCTTTTTGCATTAAAAACATAAATTTTGTTTCTCAAGTCTTAAATAATCACAAATCACATGACAGTCTAGGCCAATGAGTCTCTAGGGAAAACGATACTCGGTCTTACCGTTTATATTACTTGATACGATTCGGTACACTTATCGGAGTCTTAACATGTTTTTGGCGCCGTTGTCGGGGACACGTGGTTTAACTATTCTATTCGTGTGATTATTGATTAACTTTGACTTGAATTTTTTTTTTTTATTTTTGTTTTTGTTTGTTCTAATAAATGTTTTCTAGGGTTTTGTGCCTAATGTTTGCAGGATGCAATTTGGACAAGAATTTAACTATATGGGCACTAAATTCTACCAAGGTGATCTCAACCACTAATGGGAACCTCACTCAAGCATGGATCAAAGTCAATGGCAGCAACAACACTCTCTATCAATGGCAAAGTTGGAGGACACCTTTCAACAATTTATGCAAAATTCCAAAAGGATTGAGATGCAGCTTGGTTGTATATTGAGAAATTTGAAGATTCTAGGGTTAATACTGAAGTTAACTCTAGGGAGGAATGTCAAGCTACTATCACTAAAAGTGACAAGGTTGTTGATGAGGAAAAGATAGAGATAGGTGAAGAAAAGATAGAGGAAAAAGAAACAGAAAGGTTGAGTGAGAAAGATAAAGATGAAGAGAAAGAAAAAGAAGTGGTTGAGAGAAAAGAAAAAAAGAGAAAGTGTGTGAAAACAAAGAAGAAATTACGAGAAAGAAAAAGAGAAAATTGAGAGAGAAGAAAAGTAAGAAAAAGAGGAAGAGAGGAAAAAAGAAAAGATCATATGAAAAACCCCTTCCTCATCCAAAGAAGTATCATAGGAAGGAAAAGCATAATCTAATTCTATACTCATAAATTTTTCTTTCAGACTTCAGTCAATTAACCTTATACAGCAGTCGCATTGCTTCAGCATGAATCTCCTTGAATGCATCACTTCTATCGGCTCATTTTCAAAATTTGTATCATTGTCATAATCTGTTAATGATGTTCCTACCATGAAGCATATATTTGATTCTTCCTCACGATCATGATCTTCATCACTTGATGAATCAGAATCACTGTTTTCCCAGGCTATGTAAGGTACTTTTATCTTTCTATTTTTGTCCTATGGAAATCTTCCACTGGCTTTCTTCTTCAGCTATAGGTCTGGACAATCCGATTTGATGTGTCCTTCTTTCCCGCATTCATAACATTAAATTGCATTTGACCTAAAAGATTTCTTGGCTTTGTTGTTACCTGCATGGTTATTAAGTTGACTATTATTTTTCATAAGTCGATTAAACTTTCTTACCACCATGGACATCAGTTCATTGTTGTCCATCTCAGCATCCGAATCATCCTCTGATTGTGTAATCTTTGAGGCTTTCATGCTTGTTACTTTCAACGCAATGGACTTTTTCTCTTCAATCTCTTCTTCATCCTTCAATCTTCCAAGTTCTTGTTAAGACTCCAGCAAGTGTACCGAATCGTATCAAGTAATAATAAGTGGTAAGACCAAGTATCGTTTCCTTAGAGACTCATAGGCCTAGACTTTCGTTTGATTTCTTGATTATTTAAGACTTGAATAACGAAAATTAGGGTTTTGAATGCAAAAGCAAAAAGTAAACATGCACATGCAAAAGTTGATGAATTGATAGTTGAACGATATGGATGAATGGTGTTGTTGGGGTTTCCCACTTATCCTAATCCACTCTCATATATTTACGAATTCTACTTTTTTATTAATGTTAATGCCACTTTCTAATTTACCCTAATCCTAATGTCTTGGTGAAAAGAGTGATGAGTCAATATTTTCTTGACTTCACTTAGCTTATTGTACTGGATTTAATCAGGGAATTGTGCTTGAATGTCCAGTATTTTTCCATTTTTTCTAATTGTGCTTAATTTGATCAATAATTCTTATTTTAATTAATTTGAATTATCTGAGCTAATTATTTGCATTATTGATTGTAGGAAAAATTTTGGAAATATATTTTGGGACATTAGAAAGGATGTTAAATAATTCAAGACTCTTCACATAGACATTTTAGAATTAATCAAATTATAATTTAGTAATGTAGAATGTTTTTGGACTAACTTTTACAATTGGACCAAATTTTAGCAAAAACATGTTGAGCCCAAAAAGGTGAGGGGATGACTTGGCACTTAGGGTTTTTGTGTAGCCCCACCTTTATTAAAGAGAGAGAGCACACGGTGCTTGGAAGCTAGTCCAGCCGCCACCCTCTTGGGTTTTTCTTTTCTTTGTGAATGAACGCTGCTCACATTGGGTTGCACAAATTGACGTTGCAATGTAGAGCTCGTGCTTTATTTTAGTAGAGATGCTGTTTTGTTTTTGCTGGACAAGTGGTGCACACGTAAATTTCATTTTCTTGGGAAGCGTTGATTCAAATTGAAAGAAGTGCCATCACGTCCTGTAGGGAGGATTTTATTACCTTTTACTATTTGGCTTTTCATTTTTCTTTGAAAGCATTGTCACGTCCAGCAGCTTTCGCTGGTGATTTGAAGAAAAAGGGATTACTCATTTATCTACGTTTTTTTTTATCTTGTGCACATGTTTTTCATTCAATGAAAAAGGCATGGTCACATCCAGCTGCCACGTCCAGATTTTTACGGAGCAGTCATTACATTATGAAGGAATTAGGCAATGAAGTTACCGCTGGTGAAAAGTTTTTGTTAGAAACATTAGAAACACTTTCAATTGCTTTTAGGCTGTGTTCACTTGGGGTGATTAGGGGAGATGATTTGGGAGAGTAATTGAGTGAATTTCAAGAGATTTGAGAGTGATTTTTTTTGTTTACTTGAGTGGATTTGAAGGTAATTGAAAGTGGATTTAAAGGTAAAGTTTGTGAGAATTAGTGTAGGATTTGATTGATGTGATAGTTTAAAAAAAAATTAATTGGTAAAAATTGAAGATTACTAAAATGCTCCTAGATATTAAAATAATATAAAATGATATTTATTAATGTTATATTTAATTGTAAAAATATTTATTAAGAGTTTAAAATATAGAATAATTAAATTTTAAAAATTTAATTAAATTATAATTTAGTGAAATGATTTTTTTAAATAAAATATTTGTTTGTTAATACTCGAAGTTTGTAATACTTAAAATTAGTTTTTTTATTATATATTTTTTTTAATTTAAGCATAAAGTAAAGTTACGTCCATCCTCCACCGCTGAATGCCCCCAACCAGTTTCAATATGTGAATAACACACTTCTTAATTGCCTCAACTTTTTTCTCAGTATCTTCGTATGATATGTTGCGCAATATTTTAAGATACCTCCGCATTATGATTCATGACGACACACATTTATTCATAGTTGTTTTTTTCCAAGCACATAGGAATGGAACAAAGCAAGTAAAGTCAAAATCAAAGAGCATCATTCTTCTCTTACGTGATACACATTCATAGACCTCAAATAATGTAACACATTCCTTTCCCGTGCTCTCTTCATGCTTCGTGGGACAAAATTAGCGGACTATGTTACTACGGAATCATGATGCATGCATGTTACACGCTTCAACCCAACATGGAATCTGAACTCAAAACTACAAATTTCATGACTCAAACTTAACAACAAAGAGAATTTATTCCACCACGCTTTACCAAAGATACATCTGACAACAAGAGGGATGCACAAAAAGAAATAGGACGCCTGAAATGGTCTAATAATTCCATTTTCGAGCATTTTGTATTCGTTCTTGCAAAAATAGATTACACATGGGTTGAAGCTAACTGCTCAACAACACATCCTTCTCTGAATACATCTGGTATTTCTATACTTGTTGACATTGAATGTCAACGAAAGAATGAATAGAGTTACAAAAAAAAATGAACGCAAGAAACATGGGAAATGAGTATTACTATCATAAAACAGGAACAGAAATGGACAATGGAAGTGAAACATCACTCACAAAGCTTGTAGTATTCCTGGTTGAAGCTGAATCGCTAGCAAATGCATAACCCACACCCAATCCACCATAATGCAGAGATGCATTTTCACATCTCTGAAACACTTTAGCAAGTGAAGTTTTCTTTCTTCTTGCCCTCTTTGTCCATGTGAAAAGAAAGGTTTGAAGCAAGCCGGCCAAGGCAGGTGCCCTAACCACCCTCTCAGTTGTCGCTGCACCACCACTCCTGCACAGCTCCAATAAAGGTGCAACTGCATTCTCTTTACTTCTTGGCATTCCATTCCTATCAATCCACCTACTGTTGCTTCCTCCCTCACAACTGCCATGGCGCCAATAGGCTGCCGAACAATCAAGGCCAAGGCACCAACGAAAACGGAATGGAGGAAGCATGGACAAAGCCTCATGCGTGTTGTAATCGAATCATGCGTGGTGTAATCGAATCAAGGAACTCGTAACCGAATACACGAGTTAAAAGAAAGGTTGTAACCGAATACAACCAAGTCGTAACCGGATACGGCACCCTACTTTCCTCTCACTTTGCAGCGTATCCGAATACGCAGACCCATAACCGGATACAGCTTCCTTTCTGCAACCGAAAACGCGAGGCTCTCCATGATCAACGCTTCTTCTTGCTTCAAGCTCAAGTCCCCCATCTTCAACGCATCTTCAACGCATCTTCATCATCAACAACACCACCAGCCACGATCGACGATCACCACACACCATTCTCCATTCATATTCATCATGAAATAGCTACCTTTCCAACCTTCAACCTGCAAAAATTTAACAACCATGGCAATGGAACAATGCAATGGACAACTAACCTGAACAATGTCATCAGCGTATGCTCTCCAATGCACTCAGCACACCCACAGTTCTCAAGCACACAGCAACACACGAATGATGAAGGAGAAATCACAACACATATACTTCAAAGCACACCTCAAATAATACACCAATTGGGTCTTGGATTCGAGTACAGTCTGTGCATGGTTTTTGCTTTTGCAAGAAGGGCATAAAAGCCATTTTGTTGTAATTCATTGCAAATCTTCACGTTTGTGCGAGTGAAAAAAAAGGGGTGATATCTTGCAATTTTGCTCAATTACTTGCTCGGTAATCAGCGCAAGTGAACACGATTTCACCTTCAATTCATCACTCTCTCATCTGCGTGAATAGTGTTTCACCCTCAAATGAACACAGTCTTAAGGATTGCTTTTAAGGGAGGAAGAGCTCATTATTTTTGCTAGAAAGAAGTGTAGTACGGTGAGAAGGAGAAGTCACGTCCAAACATAAAAATAGCAATGGGATTTCTCTTTCTTTTAGAAAACAAGCACGGTGATCATTGATTTTTCCTTTAGAGCATTTGGATTTCTTTTTGCAAGTGTGCACGTTGTTACGATCTTGAATGAGGAGAATTCATTTATGGTTAAATAGTTTTAGAAGATCATTTTAATTAAGTTGGAATTACAACGTTGTCACGTTCATGGGAAGAGCATATTTCCATTTTATTGCATTTAGTAAAAGGGACGTCTTGGGAGAGGCGATGTACTGATGGATTTTTAATTTCTTTCTTGGAGAAAAGCATATGATTTTATTTAGAAAACTCCACAAGCTTACTTACATCTTGTTTTAGGACTTTTTAATTTATTATTTTTATTCATTATGTTGTCTATTTTGTTCGGCATCTTTATCTTCCTGCATTTCTAATTTCCTCACTTGCTTTAGAGACTGTTCACTCTCAATGTAGAATTGTTCGGTCATCTATAGGACCGTTCGATCTTCATGCTTTGTTCATTTATTTTAATGTTTTCAATTATGTTTGGTTGTATTTAATTTCCAATTTTAATTTAGTTACTTTCTAATCACAAAAACACTTTCAACCCCCCCCCCCACTTTGTGTTAGACCTAATTCTTGAACCATGGTTTGGTCCTTGAGAGACGACCTAAGAGTCACTTCCTAGTCTATACTACATTCTTTATGCACATTAAATTTTTATGGGGTGCGACAACCCATCAAATTTTGGCGCCGTTGCCGGGGACCAACGATTCGGTCTTAGGTCTTTTGTTGTACTAGTGTGTGTTGTGTTTTGTCTTGTGTTGTAAGTGTGATGTTTTGTTGTGTGTGTGTTATTGTGTGTGTGTGTCGCATGTTTAATTGTGCTGCGTTTTGTGTGTTTCGTAATTTTTAGCCTTTCCTTTCTACTTTCCCCCTTCTTTCACCATGTCCACCAATTTTGATTATGAGCATACTACTTCGTCTGTGTGTCCCTATGATTATGATTCTCCTTCTATATCCAGTGCTCCATATCCTGTTCATACTACACCTGGTGCATCTAACTTTGAGTTTAGTTCTAATGAATATTCTGTTGATTTCTATGTTGAAACACTAGTGAAAAATCGTTATTTAACGTCACCCCTTAGACGTCGGTTAAGAGTAAGCACGACGTATATTGATGACTGGTGGCATTTTCGTAAATAAGTTGGCCATATAGACGTCAGTTAGAAGGTGCCCCAACGTCTATAATATTTTAGACGTCGGGGCCCCTCCTAACTGACGTTTATATGTCTGACAGGTGGGTGAAAAGTCATTTCTTTCAGTCATATAGACGTCAGTTATGAGGGGCCCTAACGTCTAAAATATTATAGATGTATGTTATTGGGGGAACCGACGTCTAAACCCTAAACCCAGAAATTTAAAAAGTCACTTTTCGACTTCATTTAGACGTCTGATCCCGCCACTCTGACTTCTAAAGCACTTTAGACGTCTGTTGTAGAGGGAACCGACGTCTATTATGGCGGGAACCGACTTCTAAATACTCAGCTCGGAAATTTAAAAAGTCACTTTTTGACTCCATTTAGAAGTCTGATCCCGCCACTCCGACTTCTAAAGCCTTTTAGACGTCTGTTGTGGAAGGAACCGACGTTTGTAGACGTCTGTTATGGGGAACCGACTTCTAAATGTCTGCATTAAAGCACTGCGAACGCGAGGCAGCAGTTACGCGCACTCGTTGTTGATTATCGTCTCGCATTTTCTCTCCACGGGCTACGTTTTTCAGGTTCGTTTTCTCACTTTTGCACCATTTAAAATTAATTTTACTCCAATTACATTACTCTTTGATTAATTATCTTTCATTTCAACCGATTAAAATGCGTTTTCGTTGAGTTTTGTCCAGTTTTGCTCGTGTCCTTGGGCAGCGTTCTTGGACGTCGATTTCTTGCGTTTTGCACTCCTCTAATTCCCTCTACTACATTATTAAAACCATCCAATACCAAAAAAAACGTACAATCCATTCTCTTCAACTAAAATATAAAGTTGTAAACTCAAATCACCATAACCCAAGAGCAACTCAAGAGGCCTCAAGCGGAGAAAGATCCTATCAAATACAGCGAAATTTTAGACGTCTGACCTATAGAGTCCGACGTCTATATAGACGTCTGACCTATATAGTTCGGCGTCTACATAGACGTCGGTCATATCCTGATCGATGTGTAATTAACGTCACCCGAATAGACGTCGGTTCCAAATGTGACGTTAAAAGCCCAAAATAATCGATGTTAAACAGCGTTTTTCCACTAGTGAAAACAATATGACTCCTCTTCTAACTCCTAAGAGTGCTCTTGGGGAGCCGTTTCCACTTGATGAGGAGGATATTCGTTGTGTTTTCAACACTGGACTGATACATTTGCTGCCTGAGTTTCATGGTTTTGCAGGTGAATGCCCACATAAAAATTTGGAAAAGTTCTATCTCATTTCTTCTATAATGAAACCTCCAAATGTCCTGGATAATGACATTTTCTTAAGGGCATTTTATTACTCGTTACAAGAAGTAGCAAAGGATTGGTGTTTGTTAAACCCCTGACAAGTGTACCAGATCGTATCAAGTAATAATAATTGGTAAACCCAATATCGTTCTTCCCAAAGGACTCTTAAGGCCTCATCTTTCGTGTAAAGAAATTGTTTAAGACTTGAGTAAAAGAAAATTAGTTTAAATGGTTTGAATGCAAAACAAAAATAAACATGCAAATGCAGGAATTCAATTGACTTAGAGAAAATATGGATTAATGGAGTTGTTGGGGTTTACAATTTCATCTTATCCACCCTCATATATCTACTCTTTTTATTTACTTTGCTTATTTATCATATTGTCATGCAAACTTTCTTGGTCTACCCTTAACCCAATCCCTTGGTGAAAAGAGCCTATTACTAATTACCGGCTTGCTATCCCTAGCCTCCCCTAGTAATTAATAATGCATGATAAGCGGAAGCAAAATACAATTGATCGTTCTCCCCAGTTCATGACATTATTGTACGTTCCCGTATCAATAAAGACAAACAACATCTACCGAATGAGTTAAACGGTAAAAGCATTAAATACAGGTAAAGAACCCAACAATTGATAAATCAAGCATATGCAAGCATATAAAGTAAATAAGAATTTGGATATATGAGAGTTTCAAAAGATTACATTGTTCCCCAACAACAAAGGGTTTAATTCACCATAGTCATGGTGAAACTAGATGAAATATAATGGAAGAATGGAAAAGCAAACCCTAGATTTGATAAAGTGGAGCCTAAGCATCCAAGAAATCTCCTCCAAGGTGTGTAGAGCAGCTCTGGACGTTTCTCTCTACCAAAAGAATTACCTCTGGATTCGCACTAAGGCTATATATAAGCCAAAAAGATAACAGAAAGATCTCAAAATTCAAAATATAAAAACAAACAACCACCCAGGCGCCAAAATTGGCCGCTTAGCAGTTTGCCTCAACACACGCCACCGCCCAAGCGTCTAAAATGACCGCTGAGCGGTTTGCCTCTTATCGTCCTGGACGCTCAGCGTCGCCACCTAGGCGCCAAACAACAACTTTTCCTTGCACTAGGATGCTCAGCAGTGGAATTTACCGTGGAGCGGTTCACAGACTCTTCTTTTCTTCCTTTTTCTCCTTCATTCTTGAGTCTATGACCTTCCTACTTCATTACCATCTTCAATTTTCATCAAAAACCCTACAAAAGAATGCAAAACAAGCATAATATCTCTAGAAACAACTTTTGACTCTCATGTGACACAACTTAAGAGTTTTACTTGATTCTAAGCTCATTTTAAGCTACAAAGGGTGTGATTTAATGTCAAATTTATGCATGAAAATAACGGTTTTGAGACCGTTATCAGTGTTATTGTCCTACTCCAGGATCCGTCACCAGTTGGGAAGATCTTGAGCATCAGTTTTTGGACGAATTCTCCCCTGTGTAGTGTGGTTACAACAACAATCCTGGGTGGAATGATCCCAGCCTGGGGTAGTATGGTACTCCACAACATCAATATCAAGAACCACCATTCCAGAATACTTGTATGCTTCCACCAGTCTAGGAACCACAACAATTGCAGTTTCATGAGCCTGCCCGATTAGCTCCTCAGCCTTCTACTTCTGAGCCTACATTGAAGGAGTTATGAGAGCAGATGACCATTCCAAACATTCAGTTTTAGCAAGAGAACATTCAGTTTCAGCAGGAAATAAGAGCTCAGTATATATAGTTCCAGCAAGAGAGCGTGGAGTTTCAGTAGGAAATTATAACTACATTTCAGAGTTTGGGCAATCAACTGGGGCAGATGGCCACTCAGTTCATTGAGGAACATCTCAAGGTTCAGAGGAATCACCATTTCAGACTATTCAGATCCCTGATGATGTCAGTGCCATTCACATAGGAGATGGGGAGCAGAGTCATGAGCTTACTAATGTGACATCTACTTTCCCACCCTCCTATGTCCCTACTCTTGCACCTGAGGATGCAGTTGCTAATTCTGATGTTATTGGTGAGATGAATCATGAATCAACACAGGTTTTGTCTAAACTTGAAATCCCACTTGCTTTGCCTGAGCTGTTTATGCATTCAAATATTCTTGATTCTGCTGCAGATTCACATGTTAGTGCTGATTTCGATATAGAAACTGTGAAAACCGAAGATGTTTTAGACTTAGAATTGAATTTTGATCTTTCACATTTTTCTGAAAATTCTAAATGTAGTTGTGAAGTTGGTTCTTGCTCTATTTATGTTGAAATCAATTCTGTGATACAACCAGCTTCCATGTTTAGAATGGGTGCTACTAAGTCTGAGTTTGATGACCATGTTGCAGAATTAAATGAAAATGCAGGTGGTGAAGTCATTAAGGAAATCTTGGTTGAGGCAAAAGAGGATGTCAAGGCTGCTAAAGGAGATGGGAACCAGAGTCATGTGCTCATTGTGCCACCTACTTTCCTACCTTCCTATGTCCCTACTCTTGCACCTGAGGAGACTGATGAAAATTTTGAGGATCAGGCATATATGAGGAACACTTTTGAGATAGGTAGACCATCTCCACCTTCCACCACTCTACCAATCTTCAGGGAAGTGGAGGCAAACATACCTAAGATTGATTCTGTTGTTGATGATGATGTTGTTGATAGGTATGTTATTGATGATTGTATTGTTGATGAGCATGCTTTTAATTCTCCCTCTCTGCATGATGAGAACCACTTTTGCTATCACATATGAATGTTTGTTCTCCATGCACTGAACATGAATCTGAGCCTGTAGTTGATATTGTTTTAAATTTGAAATTGATTCATGTTCTGATTTGTGCAGTTTCTGATCACCCAGTAAGCGCATAAAGAATGCAGTATAGACTAGGAAGTGACTCCTAGGTCCTCTCTCAAGGACCAAACTGTGGTTCGAGAATCAGGTCAAACACGAAGTGAGGGGGGTTTGTGAAAGGTTTGTGAATGCGGATAAACTAAATTAAAACACGGATGCAAACAAAAATGTGAAAACAGATATGTGAACAGTAATGTAAACGGAATCAAATACAGAATAAAAATGGTTGGTCATTAACTCAATTACTATGCTTCCAATCATAGATTAACGACAAGTACACATTACTCTAATCCAAATCCAACACGAATCACCCAACTAAGCGAAGGGTAATTCGGTTTTCAGAATTACAAACTAAGCGAATGCAATGCTCAAATCCAATCAATCATGCACCATACAGTCTAATCAACTAAGTGAAGATGAAACACCGATCAGGCAACTAAGCGTATACCTAATCGCAAGCACACAAGAGATTAAATATTAAGCCAAATCAAAGCAGCAACATGGCAATTAAAGTGCAAAAGTCTCATGAATAAACTACTCTAGCCTCTAATCCAACACAACTAACCAACTAAGCGAAGGTCAATCATTCTATCATAATCGCAAACTAAGCGAACACGATACACCTATTCCATCTTATGTGTTCTATACAGATTGATCAACTAAGCGAAGATGCAATCACCAATTCGGCAACTAAGCGTATACCCAATGCAAGAACACAGTCAAATTTCATAGAATGTCAGGCAAAATAGAATAAACACAAGTACTATCCGGAAATCTCAAGGAAACAATATAATTTTGTTATCGAGCAACCCAACTAACCTAAACTAACATTAGAACTAAATTATCACTACCAAACAAAACAGACAACATAATAAACTAATACAACAAACCAAACATTCCTAAACCGAGATGTGTGAACTAATTAAAACGCAGCAAAAAATAAAGAAACATTTGACTAAAAATGAAATGCACATTGTAGCGGAAACTAATAAAATGCCGAATTACTTGACCATAAAATGCAAGTACAGCTAATAACAAATGTAAATTGCGGGTTGGAGCACAGCAGCTGGAAATAAAATTAAGCTAATAAATGGAACACAACATTGCAGCTTGGCATAAAAGAAGCAAAGTTTAAACTAAAAAAAAGTAAAATGCTACTTGCAACATCTTTGAAAAGAACGACACCGTTTTCTTTCTACAAGAAAAGAAATAAAATTGCATCACTGTGAAGTTGCTTCCCTGAACGTCCACAGCGTGAACACCAAATTAAATCAGCGCTTGTTTTTCTAAAAGCTAAATGAAATGATCGTAGCATGCTAGAAAGAGGAAAAGATGTGCTTCTCCTAAGTTCAATGTCAAGTAATGTGCATCACTCTACACTTCTTCTTTTCTTGGTGGCGGCTGGCTATAGCAAGGCAACACCGTTTACTATTTCACATCACTCTCCATTTCAGCACCGTGTGTTCCAGTTGGTGGCGGCTCCCCAAGGCAAATCACCGCATGTGCATCCACTTCAAAGATTAAAGCACCGGTTTCTACTTCAGCAAAAGACAAAAAAAATAGAAAATGTGCGTGCTGCCCTCGTCGAAGAAAGGAAAATAAAAAATATGTTCCAGCTCAAAGTAAATGCACCGAGTGATTTTGCTTCTACAATAGCGCTTGCACAACAATAAAAGAAAAGAAAAGTTCTTCTTCATTCATCCAATGCCCATTACCGAGAACATGTTCAAAGCTCTCTCCAAAAACAACGTTCAAAGACCAAAACTCCCAAAGTGACGGCTACAGCTGTAAGCACCGTGTGTTTCAAAATAAATGGGTGGGGTCCACCCAAAAGAAAAACCCTAGGGTGCCAAGTGTCTCTCCTACTAATTGGGCCCATCATATTTTTTTCCAACATTGGTTCAATGTGCACAAGTTTAATTAAAAACTTTCTAGACTACTAAATTACAACATAATTAAATTTGAAATGTCTAAGTGGAGAGTCTTTAATTAATTTGCCTTCTTCCTAATACTCCAAAATGTATGTCCAAAATTTTCCTGCAATAAATAATGCAATTAATTAGCTCAGAAAATTCAAATTAATTAAAATTAGAATTTCCAATCAAATTAAGCACAGTTAGTAAAAACGAAAAAATATCGGACAATTAAGCACAATTCCCTTATTAATTCTAGCACAATAAACTAAGTGAAGTCAAAAAATTATCGTCTCATCAACCGTCTTCTTAGAGAATTCTTGGAGCTGTTAACACAAAGAATTCAATCTGAAACAAGAAATGAAATTGTTAGAGCGTCAAAGTCTCTGAACAAATCGTGTTCCGCCAATTTATAGATTTTTGCCAATCAGATTGTTTCTCAGTCGAATAGACTACTAATTCAGTCGACTGCATTATTACAGTTATAAATGACAGTCAACATAGTAGCACTCAGTCAACGAAAATCAACACACATTTAATACAGTTGACCAAGACATCAATGCTTAACTAACTTTTAAAAATATAGCCGTTGGAGCGTGTAAGCATAACAGAATTCCAAAGCAGATCAATAATACATTCGAATGTACTCTGGACATAGTCGATTGTCACATGGAAAAACATTTTGAAATTCTTTTCAATTCAAAACATCATAGAGCACTAATTCTCAAAATCTGTACAAAGGTTTTAGAATAGTCGAATCCATTACAGATGTATTCGACTAGACTAGAACTTTGTCACACAATTATAAGTTCATGAAAGTGCTTGTGGTTTTTCACTTTAAACAATGTGCAGTAAAACATATTTAATAAAGCATTTCACATTGCACATAAGCATGTAAGCATGTTCCACAAATATATCACACAATTAACATAGGAACACACAACACATTACATCAAAACATGTTCAGTAGATATAACAATCAGTTCAGCATAAGAACATGTAATACAACAACATGTGTACTGTTATTAAGCATAGTGTTGTCATCATCAAAAACTAGATTGATATAGAGTTTGTGTTGTCAACACAATCTCAACACTCCCATCCAGCCGCATAACGCATTGCACAAAGAGAAAACAAAGAAAGGCTGATTGAATGCTGGAAATGAAGCACGTGGATATTTATTTTGGGCTTATTGCGAAAGTGTTTAAAAAAAATAAATGGTCCAGCAAGGCATGTGCAATGTAGGGGAGGTAAGGCATATTTTAGAAGAGCTGATTCACCTTTGGGAGGAGCCGCAACTGAGGAGGACGCTGCAACACATATTTCTCTCTTTGGGGAAAGTACATTGCTGGCCACGAAAATGGAAGGTTATGGCTAGGACAGGAGCACCTCTCTTCAACTTTTCTCTGCTTGAACTATAGTAGTAGCCGCCACTTGTTTTAGCTTGATTGTGAACATTTTCTTTAGAGCAATGGTTGTATGCTGGTTGCATTTCCTTTTTGTTGAATGAAAGAGTACATTTCGTTTTATTTTTATTTAGTAAATGGTAGGCTATTTTGTTTAGCAAGAACTGTTTTCTTTACAGGGTGTGCGGATGTTACGGCTGGTGCAAGGAAATAGCTCTTTTCTTTTGTATTTATGGAATGAAAAAAAGATTAGGTGGGACTATATGATGGGACGTTGGCAAGCATGTTACCAAATTTTTCCTTGATTTCTTTTGAGAATGAAAAGGTGATTTGATGGGAGTAAGTGTAGGTGCACGGTGCTGGGATTTATTTTTGATGCCATTTATTTCTTCTCTTCCAGAAGTAGTGCACGGTTTGCTTCATTAATTTGCTTTTGGAGAAGTGGTGATATTCGGTGCACAGGATGATAACCAAATACCATTTGCCATTTATTCACATAATTTTCGTTTCTTTTAGTACCATTTCCAAATTTCTTTTAATATCTTGCTTACTCGTTGCATTTTAATTGACTTAATTATATTTGGATATTTATCTATTGCATTGCTTGGGTTAATGTTTCAGTTTACTATGTTGTTTGTTCGATTTAATTCTATTAATTTAGTTGCGATGTTAGCTTAGGTTAGTTGGTTGGTCGTTACCAAAATTACAGTGTTTCCTTGAGATTTATTGGACTGTTCTTGTGTTTATTCTGCTCTGCCTGGCATTCTATGAAATCTGACTGTGTTCTTGCAACGGGTATACGCTTAGTTGCCTAGTTGGTGATTGCATCTTTGCTTAGTAGATCAATCTGTATAGAATACATTGGATGTAATAGGTGTATTGCGTTTGCTTAGTACGCGATTATGATAGCATGATTAATCTTCGCTTAGTCGGTTAGTTGTGCTGGATTAGAGGTTAAAGTAGTTTATTCATGATATTTGTGCACTTTTATTGCCATGTTGCTGCTCTGATTTCGCTTAATATTTAATCTGTTTTGCGCTTGCGATTGGGTATATGCTTAGTTTCTATATTGGTGTTTAATCTCCGCTTAGTTGATTAGACTGTATAAGTTGAATCATGACAATGCCAAAGAATTCCTTCTGCCTCCTTTCTTGTCACACATCGCCTTAAAAGATTATCCGCTTTGATCTTGAACAAATAAGGATCATCCCATATAAACTGCTTGGCATCGTGTAAAAACTTCTTCCTTTGTTGCCAATTCAACTCTTCTGGAATTACTCCTACAGCTTTGAAATTAGCCGTATCAGCAAACCATGGCCTCTGTTGAATATACAAGAGTGTTTCATCTGAGAATGATTCCCAGATTTCTTTCTCCTTACTTTTGACTTCATCGTTGACTAACCGAGATAAATGGTCAGCAATCAAGTTTTCACTCCCCTTTTTATCACGAATCTCCACATCAAATTCTTGTAGCAAGAGCACCCACCTAATCAACCATGGCTTTGAATCCAGCTTTGTCAACAAATACTTTATTGTCGCATGATCCGTGTAGATAATCACCTTAGACCCAATAATATAAGATCTAAACTTCTCTAAGGCATAGACTATAGCTAAGAATTCCTTCTCAGTGGTGGCATAATTCAACTAAGCTTCATTCAAGACTTTGCTAGCATAATAGATGGCGTGAAACACCTTTTCCCTTCTCTAGCCAAGCACAGCTCCTATAGCATAATCACTGGCATCACACATGAGTTCGAAATTTTGAGTCCAATCTAGAGCTACAATCACTGGAGCCGAAATCAATCTCCTCTTAAAGACGTCGAATGCTTGCAAACATTCATCATTCATCACAAAAGGCGTGTCTTTAACAAGCAAGTTGCTTAAAGGCTTAGCAATCTTTGAGAAGTCTTTAATGAATCTTCTATAGAACCTAACATGGCCTAAGAAACTCCTGATTCCTTTCACATTCGTTGGCGGTGGAAGTTTTTCAATGACCTCCACTTTGGCTTTATTTACTTCAATCCTCCTAGCAGAAATTTTATGGCCCAAAACAATTCCCTCGGTTACCATAAAATGGCATTTTTCCCAGTTAAGTACAAGGTTTGTTTGGACACATCTTTTGAGCACCACATCCAGGTTTGCCAAACACTTCTGAAAAGAATCACCAAACACAAAAAATCTTCCATGAAGACTTCTATACTCTTCTCTATGAGATATGCAAAAATGGCCTGCATACACCTTTGGAACGTAGTTGAGGCATTGCATAATTCGAATGGAATCTTTTTGTAAGCAAACACACCAAATGGGCATGTGAATGCCGTCTTCTGCTGGTCCTTTGGATCAACCACAATTTGATTGTATCCAAAATACCCATCCAGGAGGCAGTAAAAAGCCTGACCAACCAATCTTTCTAGCATCTGGTCCATAAAAGGAAGAGGAAAATGGTCCTTCGTAGTAGCCGTATTCAGCTTCCTATAATCAATGCACATCCGCCATCTAGTAACTGTTCTAGTAGGAATGAGCTCATTCTTCTCATTATGAATCACTGTCATCTCTCCTTTCTTTGGCACAACCTGTACTGGACTTACCCATTCACTATCAGAAATTGGATAGATAATACCATCCTCCAAAAGCTTTAACACTTCCTTTCTAACCAGCTCCTTCAACACAGGATTTAGTCTCCTTTGTGGTTGGGCCACTTGTCTATAATCATTCTCCATGAAAATTCTATGCATGCAGTAGGTTGGGCTTGTACCTTTAAGATCTGAGATTGACCACCCAATAGCTCCTTGGTTGGCTTTCAAGACTCTTACCAACCTTTCTTCTTCTTTAGGCGACAAAGAGTTACTAATGATGACCGGTTTCCCTCCACCTTCTTCTAAAAACACATACTTCAAATGTGATGGTAATAATTTTAGCACCAGTTTCTTTTCTTTGACCTCTTCTCTTGTATCAATCTTCTCAAAACTTTCCTCTTCTGTTGGGATTTCTTTGAATACCTCCAAATCCATCAAGCACTCATCAATTAACTTCTCCTCTTCCTCATTCAAATCCTCACATTCATCAATGAGGGTTCTTTCAAGTGGAGAAACATCATGTACCTTCTTCATTATACAAACTTCGTCAATAATATCAATTTGAAAACACGCTTTATCATCCTTAGGGTGTGACATGGCCTTGAACACGTCAAAGTTAACTTCCTCATCTTGCACCCTTACTTTAAGCTTGTTATTCTCCACATCAATTAAGACTCTAGTTGTCTTCATGAATGGTCTCCCTAAAATGAGAGGCACATCTCCATTCTCCTCCATCTCCATTATAACAAAATCTACTGGAAATAAGAATATGTCCACTTTCACCAAAACGTCTTCCACCACCCCATATGGGTATTTAAGAGACTTGTCTGCCAGTTGATGTGTCATTCTAGTGGGTTTGAGTTCCAACCCTTCAATCTTCTTGAACATGGATAGCGGTATTATATTAATGCTAGCTCCTAAGTCAATCAAAGCTCTTCCAACTTCCAAATCTCCTATGGTACATGGAATGGTGAAGCTTCCTGGATCTTGAAGCTTAGGAGGCAATATCTTATGTATGATTGCACTATAATTTCCTTGCACTTCAATGGTCTCCTTCTCAATATACTTTCTTTTCTTTGTGAGAAGCTCCTTCAAAAACTTTTCATAAGAAGGCATTTCAAGTAGTGCTTCAGAAAAAGGTATGGTGATCTCTAGCTTCTTAAACATATCCATGAACCTCTCAAACTGTTTTTCTTTCTCCTTCCTTGAATAAGTCTTTGGATAAGGAAGGGATTTTTCAAACTTTTTTTCTTTTTTTTCTCTCGTCAACCTCTTCTTTCTTTTCTTCTCCCTCAACTCTTTATTTTTCTCTCTTCTTACCATCTTCCTCACTCAACTTTTTTTTCTCTTTTCTCTCAATTTTTCTCTCCTCTAATACCTTTCCACTTCTAGTAACAATGGTCTTACACTCTTCCCTTCAATCACCTCTCACATTCCTCTCACACCCCTTCACCTTGCTAATCAACTTTCCCAATTGCGTTTCCATTCTCTTGTACGTAGCCTCCATGCTTTTAACATAAGATGCACTCCTACTCAGAGTTTGCTGGAAAAGTTCTTCAAGCTTTGTATTCTTTTTAGGTGGAATGGTGTGTTGCTGCCTGTTAATCCCCTAGCAAGTGTACCAGATCGTATCAAGTAATAATAGATGGTAAGACCAAATATCGTTCTCCCAAAGGATTCTTAGGCCTTATCTTTCATGTAAATTGATCTTATAAGACTTGAAAAAGAAATAATTTTGTGGTTCTATGCAAAACGGAAATAAACATGCAAATGCAAGTGATTCAATTGGCAAAGGAAAGATATGAATGAATGGAGTTGTTGGCGTTTACAATTTCATCTTATCCGCCCTCTTATGTCTACTTTTCTTATTTAATTTGCTTTATTATCTAATTGTCATGCAAACTTTCTTTACCTACCCTAGTCCCGATCTCTCGACGAAAAGAGCCTATCACTAACTACTAGTTTACTATCTCTAGTCTCCCTAAGTAATTAGCAATGCATATATCACAGAAGCAAATACAATTGATCGTCCTAGCCCTATCTCTAGGCAGTATTGCTTAATCAAGAAATTCCCTATCAGTTCATGACTTCCCCGTACGTCTCCGTATCGACAAAGGAAAATATCTTCTTACCGAATGAGTTAAACGATAAAAGAATTGAGCATAGATAAGAAACCCAATAATTGATAATATAAGCATATGAATAAAACAAGAATTTCATTATAAGAGAGTTTCAAAAGATTACATTGTTCCCCAACAACAAAGGGTTTAGGTCACCATGGACATGGTGAAACTAGATGGAATTAAATGAAAGAATGGAAGAGTAAACCCTAGATTTGATAAATTGGAGCCTAAGCATCCAAGAAACCGCCTCCAAGGAGTGTAAAACTGCTCTGGACTTCTCTGCCTGCCAAAAGCATTACTCAGAATGTCGCACTAGGGTTATTTATAACGCATAAAAGTAATAGAATTTAAGTCCAAGCCCAACATTCCACCGCTCAACGCCTCGTTTGACCGCTCAGCGGTTTCCCCATAATCCTAGGACTGCTCAGCGGTCCATCTCACTGCTCATCAGTTTGCCTCAAAGTAGCCTGGACGCTCAACGGCACCGCTTAAGCAAGAGACAGTGGTTTTTCCCTTAAGTCTTGCGCTCAACACTGGAAAATAGCGTTGAGCGATGACTTTGACTCTTCTTTTCTTCCTTTTTCTCCTTCTTTCTTGAGTCTAAGTCCTCCCTCTTTTACTTCCATCTTCAATTCTCATCAAAACCCTGCAAAATAATGCAAAATAAGCATAATATCTCTAAAAACAACTTTTGACTCTCATATGACTCAACTAAGTGTTTTACTTGATTCTAAGCTCATTCTAAGCCATAAAGGGTGTGTTTTGATATTAAATTTAAGTATAAAAATAACGGTTTTCAAACTGTTATCACAATCCCAAACTTAAAACTTTGCTTGTCCTCAAGCAAATAAAACAGAACTTGGCTTTCCATTTTTTCATCAAAATAGTTCAACATTTCCAAAATTCATTTTTCTCACAACAAGTGTTACTCAATTCAGATTTTCAGTGGAATCTTATCAAGATGCATACATGCTTTCAATTCACATGATCACATATTTTCCAACAAATGTTCTACTTATGAATGATCAATCCACTAAGCAAGATGTAGTCATATAATTTATTAATCCTCTCCAAGCAAGTGTTTCTCTCAATCACTCAAGTGTTTAAGAGGTCTCTCCATCCCTCTACTATTCACATATCACATGAAACCAAATTGCCCTTCATCTACTAAAATCAACATCCTCACATACAAATGAAATCACAAGGACTTTTCCAAGGCTTATAATGAAGCTAGGTTAACAAGAAAAATTGGTTTTTCTGAAACACAAAATCCTTTAGTGAAGAGAGTTATTTTAGCATCCAAAGTTCAAGCACAAACTCTCTTTTTAACCAATCTCACTCATTCCCAACTTCTTTCCTTTGTGTCTTTACATTGAGCTCATCTTTCATGCTTTTTCTTTTCTTTTCTTTTCTTTTCTCATGTTTTTCTTTCATTCAACACTTAAGCTCAATGCCTTTCTTTTGCCTTTCAATTTCCCCAACAACCCCAAACTTGAACTTTGGCAATATCATACAATTATTCTCAACCCAACTCAAGGTAAAAATTTTCAAAGCAAGGGTTTTCATCCTATTTCAAGGCTAAGGTTCAAAAAGGATAGAACACATGGTTCTCTTTTCTTTGGGTTAATATTTGGCAAAGAATGGCTTCCAAAAATGGCCTTGATCGTATGACATAAACATGCAATTCAATCAATCATAAAGATTTAGGCAATATCATTCATGCTTCCATATGAATAGCACACATATCAATGAATACTCTGGAGTTCAAAACCTCACACAACTGTGCTTTTCTCAAACATCATTCATACACCCTGCTTCTCATCATAATCACAATCATAAATCATCACACATCTGTTCACAAAGCTAGTGAACCATTCACATGTATATCAGCATGCAACATAAACTCAATCATCATCCACATCCAATCATCATTTCAGAAAACTCATCATGCAATAACATCAAGTCAAACCATAGTCAGAAATAGTGTTCAAACCAAGCACAGACACCTACAATAAAATTCAACCTATTCTAAAAATTCAAAATACAAAAGTGAAAGATAAAATCCTTGTTCTAAGCATTGGCATCCATTAGTAGATGCCCTCTCAACTCATGTCATCATCTGAGTCCTCCTGGTCTCCAGCTTCTGCATCCTCAAAGTCATCCTCCTCATAATCCTCGTCCATGCTTGGTGCTCCAGCTGCTCCAGATCCGCTACCCCGTGCCTGCTCTTGAGGCCAAGCCATAGCATTATGGAACTCATCCATAGTCCACAAGTGCACTGGTGGTGTGTCATACAGCCCCACTATCATCTCGACAGTAGCTATCTGCCCTCTGTGGAGAGACTCCAATATGGTCTCCATCATGGACATATACATGTCCCTCATCTGGAACGGCTCCGCATGCTGTGCAGATGCATCCTCCTACTGGGTTGCTCCTCTTTTAGGACGTCTCCTAGGCACTGGTCCAGCTGCCTCGTCTCCTCAACATAACTGTCGATAATAAGAAGCATTTATGGCCTTCCTAGGCCTCTCATATGGTGGAACAGAAGTATCCACCCCAGCCGACTGACACAGAAAGGTAATCAGGGACGGATGTCCCAACGGTGTCCTGCTACTCACAGTAGTAGCGCAACTCTGGATCTCGTTGGCGATGACCTCACCAACATTCACATCCATCTGCCTCAACATATAGTAGATGAATATGATCCTGTGCATGGTGATATCTGAAAAATGGGAACACTGTTGAATATTGGCATGAGTAAATGTCATCCAGTACTTTGCCAGAGGTGTCAGATCTGCCCTATTTATGTTGACGGGCACTCCATTTGGGTTCCTCTGAAAGTGTCCTCCAGGGACACACATAACCCTCTCAATATCCTCAAAATCTCTAAACTCCCTTGTATATGCTGCATATTGGCACTACTCACCTGGCCACTCAGTGCCTAAGAATCTGTTGATGGTGTCAGGGTCATATCGGATGATATGCCCCCTAACATAGCTCATATATCTCCCTGCCAACACTCTTCCTCTAGTCAAGGAATTTGCATAGAACTCCTTCACAAGTTCAATTCTAGCTGGTGCAGGATAAGTAGCCAGCCTCTCCCAGCCTCGCCTCTCAATCTCCAATCCAAACTCAGGAGCCAAGTCTGGGATATAAATAGCCTTCCTCTCCATCAACAATCTTCTCTCCTGCACAGTCACATAGTGCTCCTCATATTTCCTAGAAAGGAACCTATGGGAATAAAATCTTTTTGGCCTCTCTGGCTCCTTCCTCTTATTTCCCATGGTCTTTACTCTCCTTGAGGATGACGGCATTCCTACATCAAATACAGTTCAATAAAACCACAGAAATTCATCATTAGTGGTTAGTAAATCATCAATTAAATTCCAAACCAAGCACAGTCCAGCGTTGAGGGAAAAACAGGGCCCCTCACTGTCCCTGCATCAAAGAAAACACTCACAAAAATCTGACGCCCACCGCTCAGCGTCCAAACGGACCGCTCAGCGGCGGCGTCGAGGGTTTTTCAAAAACCCTTTTCAAAGTGTCCTAATCTCCACTCTAACACAAATTTCACAGTCCCAGACTAAATTCATGCAATTCAATCTGTTCAAACAGTTTCTATTTCATCAAATCATGTATAGAAATCAAAAGCCCTAATTTATCATGTTCCTACACATGTTCTTCATCAAATTTCAATCTAGAAACCCTAGGAATGAAATTGCACAACTTACTTGAGTGGAGACCTTAGATGCTTGCAAGACTTCTTCCTAATTGATGATGAATGCCTTTCCAATGCACAACCCTCACCAAAAACCCAAAACTTATGACAAGAGAATGGTAGAAAAATGAGATTTTTGTGAGTGGGTGATAGGAAAAGTGGAGAAATCTCTTTAGAAAACACTTGAAAGTGAAAATTGCTGCTAGGGCTTTCAGAGAACGCTTGGGCGAGCTTCAAAGAGGAGTTTTCAAAGTGCAGAACCCCCAAAAACGCTGAGCTTTTAAAAGCCCAAGGGTAATTTGTGCCGCAACCGCTCAGCGGTCAAATGGACCGCTCAACGGTGTGCGTTAGATTTTTCTTCCTCTTTTTTGCTTACTTTTATGTAATCCAACCCTGTAGCACTTGATTTCGAATTTTAACTTTTTAATTGCATGCCTTTCCCCTCTCAAATGCAACATTCAAATATATAATGCACTTAGAACAGAGTTAAAAACAAGAAATAATCAACTCGGTTGCCTCCTAGGTAGTGCTTGTTTAACGTCATGAGCCTGACCCAAACCTTCTAGCACTCATCAATAAGTGCCTCCAAACACCTTTCAGTAGGTGTACTTACCTATATCCTTCAGTAGATACATAACATTTAGCCAAATTTTCACCCAAAAAGTTTAAATTTTTATACCCCATTTGAACCTTGGCCTTAACCAGGATGAAAACCCTTGATTTGAAATTATTTATCTTGAGTTGGGTTGAGAATAATAATATGTGATGAAAAGGTTCAAGTTTGGGGTTGTATGGGGAAAATTGAAAGGCAAAAGAAAAGCATTGAGCTCAAGTATTGAAAAGAAAAAAAAAACATGAAAGATGAGCTCAATGTAAAATTAATGAAAAGGGAAGAAGTTGGGAATGAGTGAAATGATGAAATAGTTCGCTTAACTCAAGGATTTTGTGATCCTGAAAAACCAATTTTTCTTGATAGCCCAGCCTCATTACAAGCCTTGGAAAAGCCCTTGTGGTGGCATTTGCATGAAAGGATTTTGGTTGTTTTAGATGAATGGAAATATTGTTCTATGTGACATGTGAATAGTAGAGAGTGGAGTGATTCCTTAAACACTTGAGTAATTGAGTGAAACACTTGCTTGGTGAGAATTGTTGAAATCCATGTTTATATTTATGCTGAGTGGACTGATCATTCATGAATAAAACATCTGTTGGGAAATATTTGAGTATGTGAACTGGATTGGAATGAAAGCATGCATGCATCTTGATAGGATTTCACTGAAAATCTGAATTGAATAATAACTTGTTGTAGGAAAAGGATTTTTGAAAAGTGTTGAACTATTTGATGCAAAAGTGGAGAGCCAAGTTTTGTCTTGTTTGCTTGAGGACAAGCAAAGTTTTAAGTTTGGGGTTGTGATAACGGTCTAAAAACCATTATTTTCATGCTTAAATTTGATATTAAACACACCCTTTATGGCTTAGAATGAGCTTAAAATAAAGTAAAACACTTAGTTGAGTCATGCGAGAGTCAAAAGTTGGTTTTCTTGGTTTTATGCTTTGTTTCCCTTGATTTTGTAGGTTTTTGGAATGAATTGGAAGAAAGGTTGAAGTGTTAGATGATTGGATTGCTGAAAAGTCAACCAAAATCAAGAAAAGTCAATCAGTCATCCAGAAAAGTCAACCAGTCAACCAGAAAAGTCAACCCGTCAACCAGAAAAGTTGACCAGAGCGCTGAGCGGTTGACCAGGGCGCTGAGCGGTCAGTTTTTGGCGCTGAGCGGCAGTTTTAGGTGCTGAGCGGTCCTGCGATTAGAGGGAAACCGCTGAGCGGTTAAATTAGGGCCTAGGCGGTTGTAAGTTTTTATTTTGCGGATTCTGAGATCTTTTTGTTATCTTTTTGGCTTATAAATAGCCCCAGTGCGAAATAAAACACATTTTTTTGGCAGAGAGAAACGTCCACAGCAGCTCTACACACCTTGGAGGAGTTTTCTTGGATGCTTAGGCTCCATTTTATCAAATCTAGGGTTTGTTTCTCCATTCTTTCATTATTTTCATCTAGATTCACCATGATTATGGTGAACTAAACCCTAGGTTGTTGGGGAACAATGTAATCTTTTGAAACTCTCATATATCCAAATTCTTATTTATTTTATATGCTTGCATATGCTTGATTTACCAATTGTTGGGTTCTTTACCTGTATTTAATGTTGTTACCGTTTAACTCATTCGGTAGATGTTGTTTGTCTTTATTGATACGGGGACGTACAGTAATGTCATGAACTGGGAAGAATTCCTTGATTATGCTAATACCGCCTAGGGATAGGGGTAGGACGATCGATTATATTTTGCTTCTGTTTATCATGCATTATTAATTACTAGGGGAGGCTAGGGATAGCAAGCCGGTAATTAGTAATAGGCTCTTTTCACCAAGGGATTGGGTTAAGGGTAGACCAAGAAAGTTTGCATGGCAATATGATAAATAAGCAAAGTGAATAAGGAGAGTAGATATATGAGGGTGGATAAGATGAAATTGTAAACCCCAACAACTCCATTCATCCATATTTTCTTTAAGCCAATTGAATCATTGCATTTGCATGTTTACTTTTGTTTTGCATTTTAACCATTCAAATTAATTTCTTTTCTCAAGTCTTAAACAATTAGTTTACACGAAAGATGAGGCCTTAAGAGTCCTTTGGGAGAACGATATTGGGTTTACCAATTATTATTACTTGATATGATCTGGTACACTTGCTAGGGGTTTAACAAGTTTTTGGCGCCGTTGCCGGGGACTCTTGGTTTAACTTTTTCTAGTAGTGTAAACTGATTAAATTTGACTTGATTTTTATGTTTATTTTATTCTAATAAATGTTTTCTAGGGTTTTGTGCCTAATGTTTGCAGAATGCAGTTTGGACAAGAATTTGACTATATGGGCACTCAATTCTACCAAAATGATTTCAACCACTGGTGGGAACCTCATTCAAATATGTACCTAAGCCAATTTGGGCAACAATCCTCTTTGCGAAAAGAAACGTTGCGGGAAGCTGAACAACGTTTATGGCAGCAACAATTTTCCTTATCAACAGAAACGTGGGAGGATGATCAACAACTTTATCATCAGATAGTTGATTTGACGGGACAAGTCAAAAGCCTTAATGAAAAGTTCGACAAATTTTTGGAGAAGTACGATTCCAAGAGCTATGAAGTTACCTTAAGGAATTTGGAGACACAAATTGATAAGGTTGTTGATGAGAAAAAGATAGAGGAGAAAAAAATGGAGAGAAAGGAGGAAAAGATAGAGGAGAAGATAAAGGAGAAAAAATTGGAGAAAAAGGAGGAGAAGATTGAGGAAGAAAAGATAGAGAGAGATTTTAAGGAAGAAGAAACAGAAAAGTTGGTTAAGGAAGATAAAAATGATGAGGGAGAAAAAGCAGTGGTTGAGAAAAAAGAAAAAAAGAAAAAAAAAATGTGAAAATAAAGAAGAAAAGAAGAAAAGAGAAAAAGAGAAAGTTGAGGGGAAAGATTGAGAAAAAGAGGAAGAGTGGAAAGAAGAAAAGATCATATGCAAAACCTGTTCCTCATCAAAAGAAATATGATAGGAAAGAAAAGAAGTTTAAGTGTTTTATTGAAATCTTCAAGAAATTGGAGATTAAAATTCCTATGATTGAGACATGGAAACAAGTGCTTGTTGTTCTCAACTTTTTGAAAAAATTCAGCAGAAGAAAAAGAAAATAATATCAAGCAATGGGAGTATCTTTCTGTTCTTATCTTTCTGTTTTTATTTTTCTGTTTTTATTTTTTGTTTTTATTTTTCTGTTTTTAGTTTTCTGTTTTTATTTTTTTGTTTTTATTTTTGTGTTTTTATTTTTCTATCTTTATAAAAAAAACGAAAATTAAAATAAAATAATCTTTTACTGAGGGATGTTAGAAGGTTGAGTATCTACTGAAGGATACAAGAAGGTAGACCTACTGATGGGTGATGAAAGATATGCACTTACTGACAAGTGCGAAGAAGGTTTGAGTTAGGCGCGTGACGTTAAACAAGAGCTACTTGGGAGGCAACCCAGTTGATTGATTTATTATTGTTGCTTGTTTTAATACTGTTCTAGTTGCTTTTGGGGCTTAATTGTTGGATAAGTGAGTAAAGTGAGTGGGAATTGTATTTAGGGTTTAATTGTTGCATTTTAGAAAATCCATTCTCTATCACTTTTGCATCATTCATAATCCAAGTTTGCGGTTTTTGAGAGAGCACTGCATTTTGGTTTCATCCATCATCAGTTATAAGAATTTTGCATACATTCAAGGTCTTTCCACCCTAAGGACAGGTTGTTATTGCCGAGATGATCATAGGCATGTACAACACACCTCCTGCTCATAGGTGGACAATGGATGAGTTCAACAGCAGAGTGGCTTGGCAAGAGCAGGCACAGGGGAATGGAGCTGGAGCAGCTAAAGCTCCAGTCATGGAGGATGATGACAAGGATGATAACTTTGAGGATGCAGAGGCTAGAGAGGATGAGGACTCCGATGACGACATGGAGTGATATGGCATCCACTGATGGATGCTAGTGCATTAGAGTAGGGTTTTATCTTTCTTTTACTTTTGTACTTTGAATTTTTAGAATAGGTTGAATTTTATTTTTGTGTCTATGCTTGGCTTATGCACTGATTCTGATGATGGTTTGATGATTATATTGCATGATGAGTTATTCAATGATGATGATTGAATGTGGATGATGGTTGAGACTGTTTCGCATGTTGATATCCAGGTGAATGGTTCACTAACTATATGGACAGATGTGTAGTGATTTATGATTGTGATTGTGATCCTAAGCAGGATAAATGAATGATGTGTGAGAAAGCATGTTGTGTGAGGTCTTGAGCTCCAGAGTTTTCACTGATATATCTACTGTTTACAGGGAATCATGAATGATATTGCCTTAGTCTTGATAATTTATTGATTTGCATGCTTATGTTATATGATCAAGGCCATGTTTGGAAGCCCTTATTTAGCTAAATTTTCACCCAAAAAGTTTAAAATTTTATACCCCTTTTGAACCTTAGCCTTAAACAGGATGAAAACCCTTGATTTGAAATTATTTATCTTGAGTTGGGTTGAGAATAATCATATGTGATGAAAAGGTTCAAGTTTGGGGTTGTATGGGGAAAATTGAAAGGCAAAAGAAAAGCATTGAGCTCAAGTATTGAAAAGAAAAAAAAAACATGAAAGATGAGCTCAATGTAAAATTAATGAAAAGGGAAGAAGTTGGGAATGAGTGAAATTGGTGACAAAGAGAGAGTTTAAACTTGAACCTTTTCAATGATGAAATAGTTCGCTTAACTCAAGGATTTTTTGATCCAGAAAAACCAATTTTTCTTGATAGCCCAGCCTCATTACAAGCCTTGGAAAAGCCCTTGTGATGGCATTTGCATGAAAGGATTTTGGTTGTTTTAGATGAATGGCAATATTGTTCTATGTGACATGTTAATAGTAGGGAGTGGAGTGATTCCTTAAACACTTGAGTAATTGAGTGAAACACTTGCTTGGTGAGAATTGTTGAAATCCATGTTTATATCTATGCTGAGTGGACTGATCATTCATGAATAAAACATCTGTAGGGAAATATTTGAGTATGTGAACTGGATTGGAATGAAAGCATGCATGCATCTTAATAGGATTCCACTGAAAATCTGAATTAAATAATAACTTGTTGTGAGGAAAAGGATTTTTGAAAAGTGTTGAACTATTTGATGAAAAAGTGGAAAGCCAAGTTTTGTCTTGTTTGCTTGAGGACAAGCAAAGTTTTAAGTTTAGGGTTGTGATAACGGTCTAAAAACCGTTATTTTCATGCTTAAATTTGATATTAAAACACACCCTTTATGGCTTAGAATGAGCTTAAAATCAAGTAAAACACTTAGTTGAGTCATGCGAGAGTCAAAAGTTGGTTTTCTTGGTTTTATGCTTTGTTTCCCTTGATTTTGTAGGTTTTTGGAATGAATTGGAAGAAAGGTTGAAGTGCTAAATGGTTGGAGTGCTGAAAAGTCAACCAGAATTCAGAAAAGTCAACCAGTCAACTAGAAAAGTCAACCAGTCAACGAGAAAAGTCAACCCGTCAACCAGAAAAGTTGACCAGAGTGTTGAACGGTTGACCAGGGCACTGAGCGGTCAGTTTTTGGCGCTGAGCGGTCCTACGATTAGAGGGAAAGCGCAGAGCGGTTAAATTGGGGCCTAGTCGGTTGTTAGTTTTTATTTTGTGGATTCTGAGATTTTTCTGTTATCTTTTTGGCTTATAAATAGCCCGAGTGCGAATTGAAACACATTCTTTTGGCAGAGAGAAACGTCCACAGCAGCTCTACACACCTTGGAGGAGATTTCTTGGATGCTTAGGCTTCATTTTATCAAATCTAGGGTTTGCTTTTCCATTCTTTCATTATTTTCATCTAGATTCACCATGATTATGGTGAACTAAACCCTAGGTTGTTGGGGAACAATGTAATCTTTTGAAACTCTCATATATCCAAATTCTTATTTATTTTATATGCTTGCATATGCTTGATTTACCAATTGTTGGGTTCTTTACCTGTATTTAATGTTTTTACCGTTTAACTCATTCGGTAGATGTTGTTTGTCTTTATTGATACGGGGACGTACAGTAATGTCATGAACTGGGAAGAATTCCTTGATTATGCTAATACCGCCTAGGGATAGGGGTAGGACGATCAATTATATTTTGCTTCTGTTTATCATGCATTATTAATTACTAGGGGAGGCTAGGGATAACAAGCCGGTAATTAGTAATAGGCTCTTTTCACCAAGGGATTGGGTTAAGGGTAGACCAAGAAAGTTTGCATGGCAATATGATAAATAAGCAAAGTGAATAAGGAGAGTAGATATATGAGGATGGATAAGATGAAATTGTAAACCCCAACAACTCCATTCATCCATATTTTCTTTAAGCCAATTGAATCATTGCATTTGCATGTTTACTTTTGTTTTGCATTTTAACCATTCAAATTAATTTCTTTTCTCAAGTCTTATACAATTAGTTTACACGAAAGATGAGGCCTTAAGAGTCCTTTGGGAAGAACGATATTGGGTTTACCAATTATTATTACTTGATACGATCTGGTACATTTGTCAGGGGTTTAACAATGCTCATATGGATTTTCATGTGACAATCCATTAAATTTATTGCTCTTCACTAGTTGAATGAGAGTAGGCTTCATCTCCATTTCTCCAGCATTAACCCTCGGGCTTGCAATGCTATTAAAATGATGAGGGCCAATAATTGTTGAATATTCTGCCAGGGTACGTCTACCGTTATTCTCTTCAGCCATATCTTATGTTTCCTGGTCAGATCTTTGAGGTGAAGGCTGTTGAAGCGTCTTAGGAGAAGGGAAAAGTTCTCTGGACGTCCTGATTCTTCTTATTCTTCTACTTTGTTCCAATTCTGTAAGAAGAGGTTCAGAAAAATCTGTGCTTCTCGTTCGAATTGTACCCTGCATACACTAGAGAACAAAACACTAGAGAGCACACAACTAGCCCAAAAAGTAAAAATAAAGATTAAGTCTAATCGGTTAAGAACACACAAAAGTATAGTTTAAACCACGAGTCCCCAGCAACGGCGCCAAAAACTTGTTAAGACCTCGGCAAGTGTACTGAATCATATCAAGTAATAATAAATGGTAAGACCAAGTATTGTTTCCCAAGAGACTCACGACACTAAACAGTCATGTAATTGCTTAACTAATTTAGACTTTAAAAACAATTTTTGGGGTTTTTGAATGCAAAGTGCAGAAAAAGTAAATATGAATGCAAATTTGATCAATTGAAGAGAAACACAAAAGTGAATGGATGCTATTGAGAATATGAGATGAGTATGTTGTTGGGGTTTAGATTTCACCTTTCTTACTCTCATGCACATAAGAATTCATATTCTTCATGCAATTGTTAATGTCACTCTCTAAATTACTTAAAACCCGATCCTTCGACGAAGAAAGCCTATCCTTAATTACTAGACCACAATCCCTTGCATCCCTAATAATTAATTTTGCATTACGAACAGAAGCTTGAGATAACCAAACCTTTTATCCCCATCCTTGGGCAATATTGCTTTTGGGAGAAATTCTCCAGATCCTGGTTTCTAGGTATTTCCCAATAACAAAGAAGACCATAAAATCATGCCATGAATGATTAAAGCATAACAAATATTAAGCAGAGGAGAAAATCCCTAACAATTAATGAAAGAAGCATAAATTGATTCCGAACAAATTCAAATGCATAAGAGTTTAGAGGTTACATCTTCTCCAACAACAAATGAGGTTTATTTCTCTATTGTCAAGGAGAAAGTAGGTGTACAATGGAATGAGAATGATAGAAAAACCCTAATAACTGAAGAGGAGTGCTCCTGCATCCAATTCTGCCTCCAAATGGTTGAAAAGTGTGAATTTGCGTCTCTTCTGCCAAAAGATACAAGCCCTAACACGTTTAGGTCCTTAAATAGATAAGAAAACAAGGTCAAAGCCCAACACATTGGCGCTCAACGCCCCTAGTTATGGCAACCGAGCGAGCTTGCGAGAGGTGTGGTGCTCAGGGCCCCTTAGAGGGTAACCATTAGGTGTGCAACACAAGGAAGCTAGCGCTCAGCACCCCAGGAACGGTGCCAAGGCGTTGATGCGAGGGTTCAACGCTTAGGGCCTCAGAAAAGGGGCAGACAGGCGTCAATCTGAGCTTTTGGCGCTGAAGGCCCCAAAAAAGGTCAATCAGGTGTCCTGCTTTAACTCCTCTTCCAAATCATTCCAATTTCTGGGTTCCAACTCCTTGGTACTTTAACTCCTCTTCCAAATCATTCTAATTTCCTACAAAATAAAGGGAATTTAGTGATAAACTCATAAAGTATAACATCAACTCTCTTTATTCACAACTTTAACTAAAAACAAGAGTTCAAACGAGTTTATAACTCAAAAAAGGGCTCATTTAGTATAAAAATTAAGTCACAGATAATGGTGAAATCAACCGTTATCAGCAGCTGAATGAATTGGATGAGATCCGATTGGAGGCCTATGAGAACTCGAAGTTCTACAAGGAGAGGACAAAGAAGTTCCATGATAGTTCAATTGTTAGAAAGGACTTCGAGGTTGGCCAGCAGGTTTTATTGTATAATTCTAAGCTCGGACTCATAGGGGGTAAGTTAAGATCAAAATGCCTAACTTTCCCCCTGACTCAGGAAGTTTTCTTTTCTCCTTCCTTTCTAACTTTTATTGCACTTGTCCATATCTGTTGATTGTTGATCTTATGATTGTGACACACCCAGGACATTGTGTAGTTTAAGTGTGGTCTATTGGGGGAGATTTTTCTTTGATTTGGTTTTGTTTCTATGTTGTCTTTGTTATGTCTTGTGTACAGTTTTGCATGTTTCGCTTGATTTTTGGACTTTGTTTAGGTTGTAGATGTGTCCTTCACTCCATTGATACTCTTGGTGGTTTGAAATCCTTGTTTTTCTATGCTTGGAAAGAGTATTATGATGTTTGAGAGGTTGATTTGATTGTGACAGAAATACCCTGTGTGAGAATTTGAGCCACTTGATATTCTTTCTTTTGTGTGATATTGATAACGGTTTAAAACACCGTTATTTGTGATATGATTTTGATACTAAAAGCACCATTTTTCACTTAGAAACTTGCTCGGACTCATCCTTTTTGAATAAATTGTGTGAATAGGAGAGTTGAGGTTGATTTCAATGATTTTATGACTAATTCCCCTTGTTTTGACAAAGATTAAGGTAATACCAGAAGAAGAGATGAAAGCCCAAGAAAAGGGAGCTCAGAAGGGGTCAAAAAGGCATCAGAAGGAGGGAAAACATGCAGCTCGGGCGTCCAGAAGCGTAGCTGAAGCGAAGGAAATCGACGTCTACCGCCCGGGCGGTGGCCCTTGACGCCCGGGCGACGGAGCTTCGTAGCCTGGGCGACCATTTTCAACACCCAAGCCTTACATGACCCTTAATTCACGTGGATCGGGCCCTGTTTCTACTCTGTTTTGATTCTTTTGGACTGGGCTTCATTCTGGCATGCCTCTGACACTATTTAAAGGACCCTGGGGCTCTAGATTTTGCATCCCTGGCAGAGAAGAGCATAGCAATACACTCTTAGCCTATTCTTAATCTTCCATTCTCTTTATTTCTTCCATTGTTCATAGAGTTCCCCCATGTCTATGGGGAACTGATTTCTATTTGTTGTTGGGGAATGATGTAACCTTGTAAACTCTCATGTATTTGAATTTATTCTTAATTCCATATGCTTTTTCATTAATTGTTAGAGTAATTCATCTGTTTTATTCTTGGTTATACAATAGTATTATTTATGAATAGCATTATTTATACAATATCCTAAGGGTTATATTTCTCAGGGATGAGGGTATGAGTCTTAGTCATCTTAACCTCTTGATCTTCACATCTTTTTACCAGGAATGCTAGGAATTGTATGAGTCTTAGTCGGTACACTTGTCGATTTGCCTCAACAGATATGTCTCTCGATGCTTGCACATATGTCTTGGCTTGACTCTTGTTGATAATTTTTGATTGATATGCAAGTTTGGAAGTGATAAAGCCTATTTTGTTCTTGAGCCTCTCTAGCCACATAAGCCTACCCTATTTTAATCCTTTGATGACCGCTTTGAGCCTATGGTTTCCCCTTTTCTTTGTTTTGAAGCTTATTGATTAGCCTTAAGTGAAAAACCATGATTACCTAACCTTAGGAAATTTTGGAGCTTTGGAATTGTTTTGGGAACAAGTGTCGTCTTAGTGGGGATTCCGATGAATTGGCTAGTTGGTTCCTCTTCTTGGTTGTTTTGTAAATATGTGTGCATCTTGTCTCTTATAGTTGTGTTCTAAAAAGAGAGAAAAGAAAAGAGACAAGGCAAGAAAAGAAAGAAAATTAATAGAAAAAAAATCAGAAAAATAAAAAATTTTGAATAATGGAGTCAAGAAGAGGATTGAATATGAGGTTTTGGGTGTGATTTGATTGTATTTTCACTTGTTCCCCATTTTCACTTATTCCCCATTTTCACTTGTTCCCCGTTGAGCTAGCGGGTTGTGCTCCGTTTGGGAGTTGTAGGGGTCTTCTTCTTCGGAATTGGCCTAAGATTAGGGAAAAGGTTTTCCATTCTCTAGGTCGGTCAACTGTTGCTCAAGTTCCTAAAGCTCATGGATGTCCGCTTGTCATTATGCGTACAAGGCTTTGAGCTCGACATCGTAATGTTTGTGTTGCTCGTTGTTTTGTTAGATTAACATAAGCATTTGATGTTGCATTGTCGCCATTGGGTTGAATTCCTTGTCGTGGGAAAGTTGTGCTTGACTTCGTGTGGTGATCATAGGAATGCGAGGTTGGATAAGTGTTTTACTAAGGCCCCACGATGGGTGCCAAATGATCTTACTGATATCTTGAACGTGGATCTATGGACAGGAGGTAATGATCCTAACGATGACTTAAATGCTCTTGATGGTCAAAATGAGATTCCTTGTAGCTCATAGGAAGGAGATCCACCTGCAAAAGATTTTACGCTCAATTTAATAAGAGAGTTTAAGATCTAGAAGTATGAGTATGAGATATTGAGTGAGTATTCCTTGAGGGAATACCAGTTATATTTATAGGATCCACATAGGTCGTGGACCTATGTTATCATTGAAATAATACTTACCACAAGTATATAACAACATAATAGTTAATAATAACAAAATGAAACTTCATCATGAATAATAATCATAATGCCAAAATACCAATATTAGTTATGATATGTGAATATTTTTCAATAGACATAGGTTTGAGTGGTTCCAAAATAAAAAAGTTTAATGGACATTGTTGAGTCGTACTTTTTAGTATGTTTATTAGTCTAAATAAAAAAAATTGTTTAAACTTTAATTTATGTTAATTTTGTAAAAAAAAAAGTAGGTGTGAATTTTTTACAAAATTTGGAACTTATTCTTTGTTATTCATTAGAATTTATAAAAATTAACAAATCATCATGAATTTCTTTTCTTATTTAATAAATTTTAAGAAAATTGTGCTAGAAAGTTTGATGTTAACGGTTCTTATTTTTTTCAATACCTATAATTAGGAGGAGTCTAATCGTTTTCTTTTGCACAAAACGAGCACGAGTTGGGACAAAGAGTGAAGCATGAAGAAGGTCACAACAATTGTTTCAATCTTTTTGATCGCGCTACTTTGTTTGCAGGAAGTCGTCCACGTATCTTCGTCACCATTCTTATATGCACGCCAGGTAATGGTGCCTCTGCACTGGACTCTGAATAAACAAAATGTGAGATGTATAATTTCTTATACGCATTCTTTTATTTGAGATGAGCAAAATATTGTAGAAATTGCATCAAAACAAACAGGCAAACTACGAAGGTTTTCGAGTTTCGGATATGGAAATTGGAATAGTGAGTTTTTAGGGTTCAAGTTCATTGTGTTGAGTTACGAAGGATTTCCAGGTCTCAAATAGTTCAAGTGCTAGATTATAAGTGTTTTTGGTTGATTTAATTATAATCTTTACGTTTAGCATATATTTCATCTGAGCCATGATTTAGGAAGTTAATTCTCGTATTCTTATATTTTTTGCTCCAGGTCTATGAGGAATCTTCTGGTGGGAGGTATTTGAATGGATTCGCAATTTATTTATTGTTAATTAAATCCATCAGCCAAATATGTCGATGGTTTACTTTAATTTGATGTTTAGTTTTTGTCCCTAACTGACACAGTTTCCTTCCTAACTACTAATAAATATATTGAAGTCATATTCTTCTTCATAGTTTAGCTTGCCTTTCATGATTCAGTATCGTGCGTGACTCAGTTGTATTTCAATGTAGGAAACTTGAACAAGAACAGGGACAAGAACATGCCCAAGAATTGCATTGCTCCAGGGAAAGAAGTAGAGCAGCTCGGAAAGTGATAGAGGAGGTAGTCACTTTTAAGTTATCTTAATTTCTAATCAGATCCATGAATACTGTTAAAAACACGTTAATAAGAATTTTGGCAACACGTAGTTTCAATGTTTCAGGTAAACATAATCATTACGAAAATTGTTACTTTTGTATTTATTGTACTCATTAATATCAAATCCCTAGTTTAAACAGATTTTCAGGACACGCTTTTCTCTTTTTCTCTCTGAACGGACATGTTCCTTGTATGTTTTTGTAGTATTTGATACCATTTGTGGAACAAGAAAACTACAGGCTTTCAACTAAATGCAGACTTCACCCTGAAAATGATATATTTAGCGATCAGGAAGAGCATAAAATATTCATAGATAGACATGAATGGCAGTGTGGATATTGTAAGAAAAGCTTTCGGGAAGAGAAATTTCTCGATCAGCATTTTGATAACAGACACTACAATCTTCTGGATGTGGTATGTCAATTTTCATTCCTTTATCATTGTGCTTGGAGGATACATAATGTGTCGTGCTAGCTTTTCATCCTTTAATTTTATAAAATTATTCGACAAGTTTGAAGTTCATAATTGGCTCAGTCATACTCACCCTGTTTTTGCACTGAGAAGTTATATACTTGTGTCAATATTTGGCTCTGTTGTGATCTGAATATTTACTTAAATGTGTCCTTTCTGCTGTCTTTCATTCCTTGTTCCTGTTAAATTGTAACTTTTTGTTATTTCTCAAAACCTGATGAGGTCAACAACCAAGATATACTAATATAATTAAGTTATGTGATTTGTTCACTCAGTTTGGCCCCCCTATTATGGATGACTGCAAGGGGGATGGGGTTTGTTTGGTGGCAGGGACCACTCACCCTTCCTCCCTCAACTCCTCATCAAGTTTCCTTAAATTGATATTGTTAAGAAGGGGACTTCCAACCGATATAATTCAATGTTTTTCCTCGTGAATAAGTTAATTTATTTGATGGCTACCATGAAGGGATAAACAGTTTTGTAGTCTGAGTATTTCTTACTGTATGATCAGTTAAGTCATTTAAATATTGGATGTGGAACCAGTGGACACAAAATTGTGCATTTTATGGTAGTTTCAAAAGAGTTTTTGAATCTTACATCAATGTTACTAGCAGTTCTTTTTTATGCTTTATTATTTATCAGAAAATGCTGTTTCCATTGGTGGGCTATTTAATGCAGAGTCATGGTAAATGCTTGGCTGATTTATGTGGTGCGATGCATTGTGATGCTGTGACGAATTTCAGATCCTCCAGAAGCAAGTGTAATCTGGCAGCTGCTGCAAGAAATCGTCATCTATGTGAGGTTGCTTTCATTTTGTTTTGTTTCTTTCACTATTCATTGTATTGTCAACTATTCACCTAATCCATATGCACTCTTTACTCAGAGTCTTGCTGACAATTGTTTTCCTATAAGTGATGGTCTAGCAGCAGGCCGCCTTCATGGTATACTTCTATTTTTTTCAGTTTTCTCCATATTGTTCCATTACGATGTTTCTTGTTCCTTTCCCCCAGGTAATTTAATTAAATTGTGGTCTTTGTTGATTTATTTCTTACCCAATTTCCTGATATACTGGTAGAATTGTTTCTGCACCAATTTTGTGATGCTCACACTTGCTCAGGGAAACATAAACCCTTCTCTCGAGGAGGCAAGGTAAAGCCTGATTCATAGGGATATTCAATACGCCTTTGATTAGAAATCTGTCATTGCTAACTCTATTGGTATATGGAAATCTATACTTCAACTCAAAGATGATCTATGTTGTGATGCTTTTGGCCTAATTGGCCAAGTTCCTCTGTAAAATGAAAAAGCCTTATTGAGATTGTTAGAAGTGGACTTTAAGCCTAACTCAATCCCACAAAACCGGTTTGTAGGGTGAGGTTTGCACCCACTTATATTGTTAGGCCTCTACTGGTAGTTAGGAAGAAGTCTGTTTAAAAGGGGTTGGGGTGCTTTGGGAGAGTCAGTTTTGAAGTCTTATTTATTGTGCTGGAACTCTTGGAGTTCTGTGGGGAGAGGTTAAGCTCTCTGGGTATCTTGTATTCATCATTTCTTGATTGTTTTGCAATAAAAGGAGACTGTACAATTCAGAGAAATTGTTTGGTGTTGTGTCTCGAGTGTTTTTCATAGGTTCTTGATTAAAAGAACCTATCATTTGGTCCGACCTGCCGGATCAAGAAGGGGAAGAATCAGCGATGGGTAGCCAAACGGAGGGAAGATTAGACAATCTTGAGATCACCGTGGAGGGCATTAAGGAGGAGACGGCGGCAATTAGATGTGACTTACAGCTAATGATAAGGATGATGGGCGGGTGTCATAACAATCAGGAGGGAGGCTCCGAAGGGGGAAGTAGCTCCGTGAACGATAATAATGGGAGGTGCGATAATGGGGAATTCAACCAAATTGGAGGAAGAGAGTAGGCTTACCTGGGTTTGAAGGGCAAGAACCACATGTTTGGATTAACAGGGCTGAGCGTTTATTTGACATACAGAAGGTGGCGGAGGAAGATAAGGTAGAGCTCGCTTATATGAGTATGGAAGGGAGTGCGAGTTACTGGTTCAAGATTTGGAAAGACAAAGCCAAGAACCGTTCTTGGCGGGGCTTGAAGGCGGCGCTGATAAACTGATTTGGAGGTGGATTTCGTGGAACAGTGTACGAGCAGCTGGTGACGCTGCGACAAGATGGGTCGGTGGAGGAGTTTACCCGCAACTTCGAGATGTTATTGGGACAAACGCAGGGTTTGTCGGAGGAACTGGCGTTGGGATTTTTCTTGGCCGGATTACGGGAAGAAATAAAGGGGCAAGTCCGTATCCAGGACCCAAAAGAATTGGAGGTGGCAATAAGGATAGCGCGGGACGCGGAAGACGCTATATACAGAGCGAGGGGAGGCGGTTGGAGCGGAGTAAGATGGAACGTAGGAGGATCGCGAGTTTCAACCACTGTGGTTCGAGGGGAGGCCGATCGACAACCAGTGATTCGGCCAAGAGGTGTGGAAACGAACGGGGCCCGAGCTTCAACCACTGTGGTTCGAGGGGAGGCCGATCGACAACCAGCGATTCGGCCAAGAGGTGTGGAAACGAACGGGGCCAACCAAAGAGAAGGTCCGTTGACGGCGAACAGCGGACGAGGTGGGGTTGTAGGGGGCGACGACAGTCGGGGAAGAGCGGTAAGGAATTTGCCTTACCCAGAGTTTCTCAACAGGCGCGAAGAAGGGCGGTGTTTTCGTTGTGGGGGGCCCTTTGCTCCTGGTCATGGGTGTTCGGAGAAGAGCTTACGGGTGCTGCTCTTGGCGGAAGACGAGGAGGACGAAACGACTCAAGGTGGGAATTAGGAGAAGAAGCCCATGGAATTTTCGGCTTATTCGGCGGAGGGGTTAACCCTTCCCAAAACCATGAAACTGACCGGGCAGATTGGAGATCGGAGAGTGGTGGGTCTTATAGATAGCGGGGCCAGCCATAACTTCGTCAGTCGAAGGGCAGCGGAGGAGTTAGCGTTGCCGATCATTGATACGCCCTCGTACCAGGAGATGGGTATCGGAGAATGTCGCCGGGATGCTGTGCGAAGGTACGAATGAATCTGGGGGAAGCTGTGGTGGAGGAAGATCTGTACGTTTTTGAGTTGGGAGGAGTTGATGTTATATTAGGGATTGCATGGTTGGCAAAGTTGGACGAAGCGGTTATTAACTGGAGGGAAATGACCATGAGTTATTATCTGGCGGGTAAAACGGTGAAAGTGAGAGGAGACCCTGCACTATCGAGACAATTGGTGGAGCCAAAAGCTCTCCTGTCAGATTCTGAAATGTGGACTTTGTCATGGGATTTAGACCTAGTGGAGAAACATGTGTACAGTGAGTGGCCTGATGATTTGACAGAAGTGCAGAAAATTAATTTTTTGACGCAGAAAATTAATTTTTTGACAGAAGTGCAGAAAATTAATTTGGAAGCGGTGATGCAAGGCTTACTACCACCTCTTGATATTAAGCAAGATTACGGAATAAAATTTGAGACTTGGAAAGTGGGGTTCATCGAGAGGAGAAAAACCATGACCAGAAGAGATCTTGAGATTGGCGGTGGGAGAACCAAGAACAACAAAACAGGGGAAAACTACACTGCGAAGCTGATACCCATTGGACATCATGGCTGGTTCCTATGTTTGGGGTTGCTAATATTGTTCTCTTTCGAACCTATGCAGGAGAACTCGTTGCAGGAGAACTCGTTGCTTGGTTTTTCTCTTCAACATTGACTTCAACCTTGGGGACAAGGTTGTTTCGGGGGAGGGTGGTATTGTTAGGCCTCTACTGGTAGTTAGGAAGAAGTCTGTTTAAAAGGGGTTGGGGTGCTTTGGGAGAGTCAGTTTTGAAGTCTTATTGATTGTGCTGGAACTCTTGGAGTTCTGTGGGGAGAGGTTAAGCTCTCTGGGTATCTTGTATTCATCATTTCTTGATTGTTTTGCAATAAAAGGAGACTGTACAATTTAGAGAAATTGTTTGGTGTTGTGTCTCGAGTGTTTTTCATAGGTTCTTGATTAAAAGAACCTATCATATATACACTGAATTGGCCTTATCTCTAGTCGATGTGAGACTTTCCAACATACCCCCCTCACGCCGAGGTATATACATCTCGAGCGTGGGATTAGACATTTAATGGGTGGTCTGATAGCGGGTGGAACAACATGCCCAACAACAACAGATTTCGCTAGGATAGGTTCTAATCATGGTTCTGATACCATGTTAGAAGTGGACTTTATGCCTAACTCAACCCCACAAAACCTTTATAGGATGAGGTTTGCACCCACTTATATACATTGAATTGGCCTTATCTCTGGTCGATGTGGGACTTCCAACAGAGATATTAGGTTAATTCTTTGACATTTTTGTGTTGCTCAAATTAGATTCTAATGTCAAAATTTGCAGTCATGGAGTACCTTTCCCTTTCTAGTGGAAAGGTTTTAAAACTTTTAAAAGTTAGATTTGTCTTTTCAATTCATTATGCCATAATTTATTAAGACTTACACATTATAACTGATTTATGATTACAGTTAATTCTTGTCAATGAAGCTGTTATTTTTCATTTTTTTGCCACTGCAGGATCAAAGTAGTTTCTTCCGCCTGGCTGCTGGAGCATTGATCTTGGTGCTACTTCCTGTGTTCTATCTTTTTCTTTATTTGATACAAAGGTACTATATCTATTTTTTAAATGTGATTTAACCTATAATGGTTTTACTCCAAATTTCTTAACACTATTTTGGAAATTGTAGTGATGTGAAGAATCGAACACAAGAGCTTCGTCGCATTCCAAAAGCTGGATGGAAAACAAAACCATCATGATTGGTAATTATTTATCTCTTTTAGATGGGCATGTGTTGGTAATTAAGTGGCAGAATGGGATGCAATGACAACAAAATTGCCATTGATTGTTAGTGGAACATGTGGGTCTTGTTGAGATGAATACGTTTTTGAGACAGAATAATTGTTTGTCGTTGCCATTAATATGTCTCCAAATATTCTGGAATGCCGATTTCAGTCACAAATATTAATCCATATGTAGTCCCGTGTCTAGTGTAGTGTGACAGAAGACATCAATTTAAAAATGTATCTAATTTTATTTTTTCTAATAGTATGATGTTAATGTTGTTTGTTTATATTTTGGTCTTAAGAAGTGATTTGCTTGAGGGCTAACAAAAGGGGTAAATTTTGGGGTGTGATAAATCTGTAATATTGAGCATAGTTATGAAAAACTGGAAACTATATTAGTGTATATATTTGTAAGACATATAAAGTTGTTAGAAAATTGTTGTTTCATGATTTTAGCATATGGCTGATATATTTGTGCGTATTAGTAAAGTTTCCTGGTAAAAAATTCTTGAATTTTTTTTTTCAGTCTTGACTGTAGGGCCAGTACGAGAGACTAATTGGGGATGAATTGAAGAGTCTGTTATTTGTTTGGATTGGAGCACAAGTACACAAGATGTGGAAGCCATTTAAACCTCTAATGGTGCCTTGTAATCAGTTCAACAGTGTTATCTTCATGTTGTAATTGAAGACGAGCTTATTGGTTAGTGCTCATTTGAATGCTCAGCAGCGCATTTAAACGTTCCATGCTATGTTGATAGAATCTAGCGGCTGATTTGTATGCATTTAAATGTCGTCCAACGGGCGTTTAAATGTACTCAGTTCACTTATATTGGTATAAAACAATGTTACCAACTTTGTAGACTTTAGACAACCAAAAGGTACTATGTAACACACGAAACAATTGCTATTCTCTACTTCGGGAGTTCAGGTTTGTGCATATCAAACGTGAAAAAATCAAGGCCAATCTCATGAATTGCTAATGGATATCACCTTTTTATCGTCTCATGTATTAATTTTTTCTTTGTTTTAAATGTATCACTAAATTCCTAGGTTGGGGAAAGCGGAATGATTGATTCCTCTTATTTAATTATACTCTTATGTAGCTTTCCGTATTCTTTCTTTTCTTGATCTATATTACTTTCACTTACCCAGAAGAACTCTGCACTCACATCTCACTGCTTAAACTGGGTCAGGACAAGTCATGTTGATTGTCTATCCCAGACAGCTTTAACAACTGGTTTATTTCTCATATATATTTTTTCCTCTCATTGCCTCATGTCTCCAGTTTTATTATGAAATCCATTTCTTTTTCTCTTACCAAGGTGGTTGATTGGCTTACTTGTTAAGTATGGGAAAACAGACAATGCAAACCTTCACTTCAATCGCTGGAGCAGAGGATTGGATTCGGATACCCTAAGGATCCTACAATACCACAAAAAGCGTCATCATATTCATTTCTCTCGTGCTTTGATTTGTTTCATGTTACTTTTTTTTTTCTTGTATCATTCAATTGTGAGGAAATTTTGTTCTGTTCGTAATGCTATTATTGGACCAACCTTAGAATTGGAATTGGTTTCAATCTCTTAATTGGAAACTTGGTTATTGAGTTGAATAGTAAGAAATTTTACCATAGTTGTTGATGTCCCAATAATACATCTTAATTTTGAGATATGGTATTCTCATGGCTTATATTAGTTGAGAACACTTAAGACATTATATGTTATGTATTAGGAAACAGAGCACGAAACAAAACAGGATAGAAAAAGATTTTTCAGGAAAAAAATCTATTAATGGCATATTCCATGCTACCAGAATAATCAGCGTAGGGAAAAGCAAGAGTAAAAAGAAGCTTCACAGAGAGAATGTGTCTTTAGAGAAGAGTCAATGTTTTCCTTCCCTTTTTATCTTTTCTCTAACAAAATTTGTACTCCTATCAACATTCAAATCCATGTAATTTTGAGCTAGATCATTTTACAGTGTGCTTCTTTTACACTGAGCCTCTACTTCTGGTCCATATCATTTGCATTTATTACAATTCCTCTCTCTTTAAAACTAATCTTGTCCTCAAGGTTGAAAAATAGATATGCACCTATGAAAGCATCTTTATCTTCCATTGTTGCCTTAGATTCATGCAGACCTTCCCATTGAATTAACAATCGTCGAACCTATTTGTCCCTTTAGGATAACACCTGTTTTTGTCCCCTTAGGATAACACAATTTTGCAGGATATCTAGGGGTTGAATTACTGGTGGTTGCTCATTAATAGTGAGTGGTAAAGGAACATACAGTTGAGTATGATTTCCATGGCAAATTTTGAGCTAGGACACATGAAATAATAGATGGATTTTGGTCGAGTTAGGCAATAGTAACTTACATGCAACAACACTAATCCTTTCTGCCATTGGAAAAGGGCCAAAGTACCTTACATTTAGCTTCTGATTTTTTTTCTCAAAGCAACATTGTGTTGTTTATAAGGTTGAAGCTTCATCATAATCATATCCCCACAACAAACTCCTTAGGAATTCTCTTTTCGTCAACATATTTTTTCATTACTTGTTGAGCTCTTTGTAAATTACTTTTCAATTTAGCTAATGTAGCATCTCTAAGCATCAACCGATATTGCACAATAGCATAATCATGGGTATTAGGAGTGTATCTTCGTATTTGAGGAGGTTTTCTCCCATACACTACCCGGAAGGGAGTCATACCAATGCTAGTATGATAAGTTGTATTGTACCAATATTCTGCTCATGGGTAACTTATATCACTCCTTAGGACTATCAAATGTGAAGCATCTAAGATATATTTCAAGTATTTATTGACAACTTCTAATTGACTATCAAACTGTGGATTGTAAGATCCGTGTAAAATAAAAATATTTTTTTTATTATTATATTTTATAATATTGAATAATTTTATATGGTGTGTATTGGTGTTAAGAAAGCGTTCAGAAAGTGGATAAAAATGAATTAAAATTATTTTTTATTTAAATTTTTGAAATTGTATGAAATAGGACTTAAATATTGTTGCTTGTGTTAATATATCAATAGAGGGAATTGATGTAGTGGTTGTTTGTGCACGTAAATTTTGTAGAGGGGGATATCTTTGCCCTTTTCTTAGCTTTTGTTTATTTTCTTTTGCATGGTTTAGAGAGAGAAAAACCCATGAAGGCTTTGCCCATTTGGTGCACGTGAACATTGCAGCGGGAGTTGTTTTGCTTGGCTTCCCTTATTTTTTTTTTTATTACTTTTTCGTTGCATGGTTTGGATGAGAGAGAGGATTGATTGGTTATTTTCATTTTATATTGCCTTACTTCATTGCATGGGTTTTTTTTTACGTAAATGGGTAAAAATCATAATGATTTTACGGAAATAGGAAATTTTTTTAAAAGTTACGCATTAAGGCAAAGTCGTGGGGGCCTAAAGGACTTCAAATGAAGAAGTTGTGTCCCTTGCATGACTTCACCTTGATACAATTGTTAGAGGTGAAGTTGTGCACCGAAAAATGATTTTAGGGCCTAGTAATCGATTGTCAGGTCTTATAATCGATTACCGCGTGCTAAAGTCGAGCAGGGGGCACGACTTCACCTTATATAGGCAAAATCTCTCTAGTAATTGATTACAACATGGTTGTATTCGAATACCAGCAGTGTAAATAGGCAAAAACTCTTTGGTAATCGATTACAGCAGGGTTGTAATCGATTATCAGTGGTTTTTGGTCTTAAAACAAAGTTTTTTTTTATATTGGCATACTTTTTGAACGTATGTTTGACAATGTTGATTACATGATTGTTTTAGAGAGAAAACAAATTTAAATGATCATTAATTTAGTGTAAAAAAAAATTAAAAGCCTTAAAAGAAATTAAAAGATATTATTTTATTAATTGATGAAGGGATTACAAAAAGTTAAGATTGAACAAAAAACTATTGACGATATGGGCATGTTCTCCTATGATAACCTTCGTCGCAACAGTAAGAGCATTTTTTGGTTGATCGGAGGTGGATTGATATATCTCGTTACAGATTCTATTGGTAGCTGGTTTTCCGAATGCCTTGCGTGGCATTTGAGGATCTGAAATGAAGTTTGGACCGGTATACGCAGACCAATAGTCTTCATTTCGGATGGGGTGAAATTGTACTTCGTATGCCTTGTAAATGTTGTTAAGACTGTACACTAGATCAATATATTGGGTTAGTGGTAGATGGGAATTTGCATAAACCGCAATGACATGATGACATGGGAGGCGAGTAGCTTGGAAGTGACCACTGTCACACCATCATTCATTTAGCCTGACATTAAATGAAATTGGATGTGGGCGATATTGATGGGGTGTTGAAATTTCCCGAACATCAAATTCTGAATTTTCACAATTGTACCGATGAACATGATAAAATGCAGATTGTTCTTGATTTTTGCGAATAATGTCAGTGATTTCTTCTGGATATTGGTCGCCTACTTGTAGCATGCACTGTTCTTTTAAGCCTCGTTCAACAAACCATGATTGTGTCCTCTCAAATGTTGTTTTGATCAGAGCACAAATTGGTAATGAACGTGCTCCCTTTAGAACGGAGTTCATGCACTAAGCACAATTAGTGGTCATATGTCGATATCTTCTGCCTACATCAAAAGCCTGAGACCATTTTTTTAATGGAAGTTAATCTATCCAAGCTATATAGTGCGAAAATAGAAGAGGATCATCAAGGATAGGAGCTAGAAATCTAGAAGCTATGGTGTTTGTGAGACTAGAAGCTCACGACCATTTGGTGGTTAAATGGTGGTGGTGTGGTGTTTGAAGACTCTAAAAAAGGTTAGGCCAACTCAAAGAGGAAGGTGACTAGAGGAGCGTCGCATGTTTCTCTAGTCTTGATCTTGAGAAGAGAAGTATGGCCAAAATTGGGCAGAATAACTTTACACAACATAAAAAATTATTACAGGAGAGGAGACACCTCTATATATAGGCAATGATGTCTCCTAAAAACCCTAAAAGCATGATCTCCCATCCTTGCATTCATTGGAAAAATATGAGGTCCTTTAAGGAGTGAACAAGTGTCCAGAAATTCTTTCCAATGAAGGAAGGACATGTGGTCACTCATAAAGCACAATCCTCTCCATTCCTAGAGTGTGCCATGTGGCCACTACTAAAGCGAAATCTTCTTCAATGGAAGCATGACACAAGACACATACTTTCCACATGGTTTGAATGTCTAGCTTAAGAGAAAATCCTATACTAATTAGGCCATAATACAAGCCTTAATCAAACCTACCTACTTGGCCGAAATACATGGCCTAAAGAAACCTATACTACTCCAAGCTATGCTCCATAATGACTCCGAAGGTGGTCCAAAAGGTAGAGTTTAGCCATCTTCATGGATGACTTCAACTTTTCTTGTAGATGCTTGACCATGACTAAGGGGTATGCCATCATCCCCTTGTTAAGACTCCGACAAGTGTACCGAATCGTATCAAGTAATAATAAGTGGTAAGACCAAGTATCGTTTCCCTAGAGACTCATAGGCCTAGACTTTCATGTGCTTTCTTGATTATTTAAGACTTGAATAACGAAAATTAGGTTTTTATAATGCAAAAATGAAAATTAAATATGCATGAAAGGTTTGATCAACTGACCAAAAAGATAACGCAGTTGGATGATGTATGAATGAATTATGTTGTTGGGGTTTATGATTTCATCCTATCCACTCTCATATATTTACGAATTCTACTTTTTCATTAATGTTAATGCCACTTTCTAATTTACCCTAATCCCAATGTCTTGGTGAAAAGAGCCTACTCCTAATTACTAGATTACAATGTATTGTCTCCCTAGTAATTGATCATGCATTACATTATTCGCACAGAAGATTAAAGGCAATCGGTCCTCCTATCCTTATGTCTAGGTAATATTTCTCTCGAGAGAATTCTCTCATGTCTAGATCTATTTATATGTGTCCATAAAGATATAATCAAAGATTATGCTATTGAATAATGTCTTAAGCAAAGCATGCAAAGATAATGGAGGAAAAACTCTAACAATTAATAAAAGAAAGCATATGAATAAAGCATCAATTCAATATATGAGAGTTTCAAAGGATTACATCAATTCCCCAACAACAATGGAGGTTTAGTTCACCATAGACATGGTGAAACTAGATGAAAATAATGAAACGAATGAAAAGATAAACCCTAGATTTGATAGATGGGAGCTTCCGCATCCAAAATCCGCCTCCAAGGGGTGAAAAGAGTGTTTCTACGTCTCCTTTTATCAAAAGATACCCCCTCTCGGTCGTGCAAATCTATTTATAGCTCATAAAAATAATAGAAAAACTGGCCCAAGCCAATAAAAATGGCGCTCAACGGCACTTTACCGCTCAACGGTAGGTGCGACACTCATCTGGTGCTTAGCGGTGACGCTTAGGCGCAAAATAGTGAAAACTGGCGAAAACTGGCGCTCAGCGGTGGCGCTCAGCATCACTTGCGGTACTAAACTACACTCTGGTTGAGTTTTCAGATTTTGGTTAACTGGTTGATTTTTCTAGTTGACTGATTGACTTTTCTGCATTCTGGTTGACTTTTCTGCACTGCAACTCTTTAATATGTCAACCCTTCTTTAAAATCATTCCAATAACCTATAAAATCAAGGGAATTTAGTGATAAAATCATCAAGTATAACCTCAACTCTCTTATTCACAAATCTTAAGCAAAAACAAGAGTCAAAGCAAGTTTCTAAGTCATTAAGGGTGCTTTTGATATCAAAATTAAGTATAAAAATAACGGTTTTTAATCGTTATCACAACCCCAAACTTGAAACTTTGCTTGTCCTCAAGCAAACAAGATAGAACTTAGTTTTCCATCAATCATCACAATGGTTCAACACATTCAAAAGCTCTTTCTCTCCAAGACAAGTAATCACTCAAATCAGCTCATCAACAGAATTTAGTCAAGATGTGCACATGCTTTTATTCAATCAATTCATCATGGTGTTCACACAATCACATAATACCCAACAAATGCTATTCTCATGAATGATCAATTAACTATGCAAAGATGTAATCATGAATTCATGGAATCCTTCCTCACTAGATAAAGTGTTTCACTCAATCACTCAAGTGTTTCAAGAGGTCACTCCTTCCCTCTACTATCCAAATGTCACATAGAACAAAAATTGCCTTCCGTTTACCACAATCAAACATTCTCACACACATATGCCATCACAAGGACTTTTCAAGGGTTATAATGAGGTTGGGCTAAAAAGAAAGGTTGGTTTTTCTAGATCACAACATCCTTGAGTTAAGAGAGTTATTCAGACATTCATAATTCAAGCATAAACTCTTTCTTTTTACCAATTTCACTCCTTCCTAACTTTTCCCTTTCTTTGCATTGAGCTTATCTTTCTCATTTTATCTTTTCTATCTTTTTCATCTTTTCATGCTTTGCTCAAAACTTTAGCTCAATGTTTATCTTTTCTTTTCCAATTCTCCCAACAACCGCAAACTTGAACCTTTATCAATACCACACAATAATTCTCAACCTAACTCAAGGTAAAGATTTTCAAAAAGGGTTTCACATATTGTTTAAGGCTTAAGTTAAAAAAGGGTAGAACACATCATGTTCCTTTTTCTTTGGGACGAAAATCATGCATTGGCAAGAAAGGGCTTAATAAAAAATGGCCTTGATCGTATTGCACATACATGTAATTCAGTCAATCATAAAAAATTGGGCAAAATCATTCATGCTTTCAATCAAATAGAAAACATTCATAAACAACTTTGGAGCTCAAAACCTCACATATAAGCTTCACTTAATATTCCAAATATTCTAGACATACATCCTACTTAGCCTCATAATCAGAATCACAACATCATCATGCATCTGTTAACATAGTTTGTGAACACTTCACCTGTATATCAGCATATTGTGCAATTTCAACATTAATCAATAACAAGCATCATTAAGCAACACTCATCAGGCAAATTAATCAGTTAAACCACTAAATCAGATATAGTTTTCAACCAAGTACATCAAACCCTATACTAAAAACAGAAGCAAATAAGTTCTAAAAATACAAAACAAAAGATAGAAAAATCCTGCTCTAGTGCAGATAGCATCCATCAGTAGATGCTATCTCATCTCCTCTCCAAATTGTGGAGCCAAATCCGAAATCCATCCCGCCTTCCTTTCCATCAGCAGACGTCTATCCTGGACAAGGAGGTAACGTTGTTCATGCCTACGGGAGAGAAATTTGTTAGAATAGAATCTCTCTAGTTCTCTCCACTTGGTTCCTATGGTCTTGATACGCTTGCCAGATGACGAGGTCATCCCTGCATCAAACACAATTTACAAAGCCAAAAGAAACCTCATTAAGCATTAGTAAACAACAAAATCTCGTCCAATACACACTGCCTATCAGCGCTGAGGGCAAAATTGGCCCCTTAGCGTCACCTGCACACAAAAAACCCACAAAACCAGCAATTCCAGAAGTGGCGCTCAGCACCAAGTACCGCTCATCGATACCAGTGTAGGTTTTTCAAAATCAGTCCTAAATGACTGTAATCTCCACCCATATGCAAATTTCTTCGTTCCAGACTTCAATCATACAATTTAATCAGTCTAAACAATGTTTATTTCAACTAATTATGCACAAACATCAAAAGCCCTAAAGTTTCATGCTTAGACAACCATCCTCTTTCAAAATTATGCTCTTAAAACCATAGAATGGAGAATGTATGACTTACTTGGGTGGAGAGAATTCAAATGAATGCAAAGTGCTCTTTGATTAATGAAGAATGAACCCCAAATGTTATACTCTCTCAAAAACCCCAAACTTTGATGGTGGAATGGTGCAAAGATAGTGGAGAGTGGGTTTTTGAGAAGTGGGATGATAGGAGAAGTGAGGGGAATACTTAGAAGAGTGTTTGAGAGTGAAAGAAATAGTGGAAATCTGAATAAGATGCTTTGGGTGAACCCAAGGAGGTTTTAAAAACGTTCAATGGGTCAATAACGTTGGCCCAATTTAAAAAACCCACTTTGCATTCTGCAACGCCACCGCTTAACGCTAGGTACCGCTGAGCGGTGGGCACGATTTTGAGACTCCTCCTTTTTAAGTTGCCCTAAGCATCCTTACCCTTATTCTTCTCAAATTTAACTCTAAATTTCCAATTTTCAGGCAATTTCCCTTCAGTTCACTCACATATGCACTAAAACAAAATCAAACATGTAAAAATAAATCAAACAATTGGGTTGCCTCCCAAGTAGCGCTTGTTTAACATCACGAGCCTGACCCAAACCTTTCTAGCACTCATCAGTAGGTGCAAACCTTACCAACACCCATCAGTGGGTGTACCTTCCTGTATCCTTCAGTAGATACTTAACCTTTCTAGCATCCCTCAGTAGATGCTACCCAATAGTAAGTGTTCAACAATATCCAAAATTACATAACCAAAATAAAAGAAAAAAATAATGTTTTTAATTTACTAGGGTGTCTCCCAGCAAGCGCTTCTTTAATGTCACTAGCTTGACCCAATAAAGCTCCATCATTCTTTAGTAGATGCACATCTTTCATATTATCATCAACATTCATCAATAAATGATTTTAATGATACCCATCATCAGGGTTGGTATTTCTCCTTTATGAGTATTCTTTCTTTTTCTTCTTTTTGCTGAATTTCTTCAAAAATCTAATAAAGCCAAGCACCTGTTTCCTTGTATCAATCATAGGAACTTTAATCTCTAGTTTCTTGAAGATTTCCATAAAACACTTGATTTCCTTCTCCTTCCTATGATATTTCTTTGGATGAGGACAGGGTTTTTCATATGATCTTTTCTTTCTTCCTCTCATCTCTCTTTCTTTTCCCTTTCTTTTTTTATCTTTACACACAATCTTTTTCTTCTTTTTTCTCAACCACTTTTGTTCCTTTCTCCTCATCTTTGTCTTCCTCACTCAACCTTTCTGTTTCTTTTTCTTCTATTTTTTCCTCATCTCTCTCTATCTTTTCCTCAGCAACAATCTCGTCACTTTCAATGATATTGGCTTGACACTCTTCCCTAGGGTTAACTTCAGTATCAACCCTCGAATTGTCTAGTTTCTCAATTAAGTGACTAATCTGCATCTCCATTCTTTTGCATGTTGCATCAATTCTTTCCTGCCCGGAGGTGGTATTTTGCATAACTTGTTGAAAGACATGTTCCAATCTTGCCATTGATAAAGGGCGTTGTTGAGGTTCCCAGTAGTGGTTGAGATTATCTTTATATAATTTAGTGCCCATATAATCACATTCTTGTCCAAATTGCATACTGCAAACATTAGGCACAAAACCCTAGAAAACATTTATTAGAACAAAAAAAAACAAACATAAAAAATCAAGTCAAATTAAATCAATAATCACACTACTAGAATAGTTAAACCATGAGTCCCCAGCAGAGGCGCCAAAAACTTATTAAGACTCCGACAAGTGTACCGAATCATATCAAGTAATAATAAGTGGTAAGACCAAGTATCGTTTCTCTAGAGACTCATAGGCCTATACTTTCATGTGATTTCTTGATTCTTTAAGACTTGAATAACGAAAATTAGGTTTTTATAATGCAAAAATGAAAATTAAATATGCATGAAAGGTTTGATCAACTGACCAAAAAGATAACGCAGTTGGATGATGTATGAATGAATTATGTTGTTGGGGTTTATGATTTCATCCTATCCACTCTCATATATTTACGAATTCTACTTTTTCATTAATGTTAATGCCACTTTCTAATTTACCCTAATCCCAATGTCTTGGTGAAAAGAGCCTACTCCTAATTACTAGATTACAATGTCTTGTCTCCCTAGTAATTGATCATGCATTACATTATTCGCACAGAAGATTAAAGGCAATCGGTCCTCTTATCCTTATGTCTAGGTAATATTGCTCCCGAGAGAATTCCCTCATGTCTAGATCTATTTATATGTGTCCATAAAGATATAATCAAAGATTATGCTATTGAATAATGTCTTAAGCAAAGCATGCAAAGATAATGGAGGAAAAACTCTAACAATTAATAAAAGAAAGCATATGAATAAAGCATCAATTCAATATATGAGAGTTTCAAAGGATTACATCAATTCCCCAACAATAATGGAGGTTTAGTTCACCATAGACATGGTGAAACTAGATAAAAATAATGAAAAGAATGAAAAGATAAACCCTAGATTTGATAGATGTGAGCTTCCGCATCCAAAATCCGCCTCCAAGGGGTTAAGAGAGTGTTTCTACTTCTGCATCCAAAATCCGCCTCAAGGAAGGTCTTAGACTCAAGGAAGAAGAAGAAAAATGAAGAAAAGAAGAGTATATGCACCGCTCAACGTCAAAATGCACCGCTGAGCGCCATTATTCGAAGGAAAGCTGCTGTCTGGTGCCCAGGCGGTGACGCTGAGCGTCCAGAGCGATCAGAGGAAAACCGCTCAGCGGTGAAACTTCCCCCAACGTTTCTCTTGGCCAAGATGATTGTTGCTGCCAAAGATGTTGTTCAGCTACCCCTAACGTTTCTCTTGACAAAGATGATTGTTGCTGCCAAAGACGTTGTTCGGCTTCCCCCAACGTTCCTCTTGGTATAGAGAATTGTTTTTGTCGTAAACGTTGTTCACCTTCCCACAACGTTTCTTTTCTTTCAAGTGTAGGAGAATATTGTTGCCTTTGACGTTCTACTTCTTCAAGTGAAGGACAATATTGTTGTCTTCAACGTTCTCGTAACTACTCACGTTGTCGCATCTCCTCAATACTTCTGATGAATGACATATTCATACCCGTGATCCGCTGAAGAAATTCGTCATCAGAATTTATGTTCTCCTTGAGTGGAGTGATTTGTTGCTCAGCAGCTTGCCCAAATTGGCTTTGATCCATGTCTGAGTGAGGTTCCCACCAGTGGTTGAAATTATTTTGGTAGAATTGAATGCCCATATAATCAAATTCTTGTCCGTACTGCATCCTGCAAACATTAGGCATAAAAGCCTAGAAAACATTTATTAGAACAAAAATAAAAACAAACATAAAATCAAGTCAAATTTAATCAATTTACACTACTAAAAAAGTTAAACCACGAGTCCCCGGCAACGGCGCCAAAAACTTGTTAAATCCCTGGCAAGTGTACTAGATCGTTATCAAGTAATATAATTGGCAAAACCAAATATCGTTCTCCCAAAGGACTCAAAGGCCTGATCTTTCGTGTAAATTAATCTTATAAGACTTGAAAGAAAATTAACTTGTGTTCTAAATGCAAAAACAAAAAGTAAACATGCAAATGCAGTTGATTCAGTTGGTAAGAAAAAGATATGGATGAATGGAGTTGTTGGGGTTTACAATTTCATCTTATCCACTCTCTTATATCTACTCTTCTTATTAAATTTGCTTTATTATCTAATTGTCATGTAACTTTCTTAGTCTACCCTAAACCCAATCCCTCGGTGAAAAGAGCCTACTACTAGTTACTGGCTTACTATCCCTAGTCTCCCCTAATAATTAGCAGTGCAAGTACCACAGAAGCAAAATACAATTGATCGTCCTACCCCCATATTCCTAGGTGGTATTTGTTGATCAAGAATTCCTTATCAGTTCATGACTTCCCCGTACGTCCCCGTATCGACAAAGGCAAACATCTATTTATCAAATGAGTTAAATGATAATAGCATAGAGCATAGATAAAGAACCCACAATTGATAATAATAACATATGCAAGCATATGAATAAAACAAGAATTTCAATAAAAGGGAGTTTCAAAAGATTACATTTTTTCCCAACAACAAAGGGTTTAGTTCACCATTGACATGGTGAAACTAGATGAAATACAATGAAAGAATGGAAAAGCAAACCCTAGATATGATAAAATGGAGCCTAAGCATCCAACAAATCTTCTCCAAGGAGTGTAGAATAGCTCTGGACGTTCTCTTCTACCAAAAGAATAATATTTGAATCGCACTAGGGCTATATATAGAGCATAAAAGTAACAGAATTTAAGCCCAAGCCTAGTAGACAACCGCTCAGCGTCCAATTTTACCGCTCAGCAGTTTCCCTCTAGCCGCTCCACCGCTCAGCGGTCAATTTCACCGATGAGCGGTTTGCCTCTAATCGATCTGGACGCTCAGCGTCACCGCCTGGGCGCCAGACATCAGCTTTCCCTCGAATATTGGCACTCAGCGGTGCGTTTTGACGCTGAGCGGTGCATAGACTCTTCTTTTCTTCATTTTTCTTCTTCTTCCTTGAGTCTAAGACCTTCTTTCTTCAATTCCATTCTTAATTATCATCAAAACCCTGCAAAAACAATGCAAAACAAGCATAATATCTCTAAAAACAACTTTTGACTCTCAAATGACTCAACGTAAGTGTTGTACTTGATTCTAAGCTCATTCTAATCCATAAAGGGTGTATTTCGATATCAATTTAAGCATGAAAATAACGGTTTTTAGATCATTATCAGCAACCCAGTTGATTGATTTATTATTTTTGCATGTTTTAATATTGTTCTACTTGCATTTAGGGTTTAATTGTTGCATAAGTGAGTAAAGTGAGTGGGAATTGTATTTACTGTTTAATTTTTGCATTTTAGAAAATTCATTCTCTATCACTTTTGCATTATTCCTTGATCCAAGTTTGGGGTTTTTGAGAGAGTACTGCATTTTGGTTTCATCCATCATCAATTATAAGAATTTTGCATACATTCAAGGTCTGTCCACTCTAAGGACAGGTTGTTATTGCCGAGATGATCATAGGCATGTACGACACGCCTCTTGCTCATAGGTGGACGATGAATGAGTTCAACAACAAAGTGGCTTGGCCATAGGAGCAGGCACAGGGGAGTGGAGCTAGAGCAGCTGAAGCTCTAGTCAGGGAGGATGATGACAAGGATGATAACTTTGAGGATGCAGAGGCTGGTGATGAGGATGACTCAAATGAGGATATGGACTGAGGGGGCATCTACTAATGGATTCCAGTGCTTAGAACAGGGGTTTTATCTTTTTCTTTTGTACTTTGAATTTTTAGAATAGGTTGAATTTTATTGTATGTTTTTGTGCTTGGCTTGAATACTATTTTTGACTATGGTTTGATTTGATTGCATGATGAGTATGCTTGATGATGCTTGATGTGGATGATGATTGAGATTGTTATATATGCTTCTATATAGGTGAATTGTTCACAGGCTGTGTGAACAGATGTGTGATGATTTATGATTGTGGTTATGATGCTAAGCATGTTGTGTGAGGTATTGAGCTCCAAAGTATTCATTGTTATATGTACTGTTCACAGGAAAGCATGAACGATATTGTCTGAGTCTTGATAATTTATTGAATTGAAGGTTTATGTCATATGATCAAGGCCATTTTTGGAAGCCCTTACTTAGCCAAATTTTTACCCAAAGTGATTAAAATGTTATACCCTTTTTGAACCTTGGCCTTAAACAGGATGAAAACCCTTGATTTGAAATTATTTACCTTGAGTTAGGTTGAGAATAATTGTATGTATTAACAAGGTTCAAGTTTTGGGTTGTTGGGAAAATTTGAATGGCAAAAAGAAAGGCATTGAGCTCAAGTATTGAAAAAGAAAAATGCATGAGAAAAGAAAAAAGAAGAAAAGAAAAAGCATGGAAGATGAGCTCAATGTAAAAATAAAAGGAAAGGGAAGAAGTTGGTAATGAGTGAGATTGGTTAAAGAAGGAGAGTTTGTGCTTGAACTTTAAATGTTAAATTAGCTCTCTTGACTCAAGGATTTTGTGATCCAGAAAAACCAATTTTTCTTGTTAGCCTAGCCTCATTATAAGCCTTGGAAAAGTCCTTGTGATGACATTGACATGTAAGAGTGTTGATTATTTTAGAAGAAGGGCAATTTTGTTTCATGTAACATGTGAATAGTAGAGAGTGGAGTGATTTTTTTAAACACTTGAGTGATTGAGCGAAACACTTGCTTGGTGAGAATTGTTGAATTCTATGATTACATCTATGCTTAGTTGATTGATCATTCATAAATAAAACATCTGTTGGGAAATATGTGATCATGTGAACTAAGTAGAATAGAAAGCATGTATACATCTTGATTTGATTCCACTGAAAATATGAATTGAGTAGTTTTTCTCATAGGAAAAATGAATTTTGGGATTGTTGAACTATTTGATGAAAAAAGTGGAAAGCCAAGTTTTGTCTTGTTTGCTTGAGGATAAGCAAAGTTCTAAGTTTGGGGTTGTGATAACAGTCTAAAAACCGTTATTTTCATGCTTAAATTGATATCAAAATACACCCTTTATGGCTTAGAATGAGCGTAGAATCAGGTAAAACAATTAAGTTGAGTCATTTGAGAGTCAAAAGCTATTTTTAGAGATATTATCCTTGTTTTGCATTATTTTGCAGGGTTTTGATGAGAATTAAGGATGGAATTGAAGAAGGAAGGTCTTAGACTCAAGGAAGAAGAAGAAAAATGAAGAAAAGAAGAGTCTATGCACCGCTCAGTGTCAAAATGCACCACTGACCGCCATTATTCGAAGGAAAGCTGCTCTCTGGTGCCCAGGCAGTGATGCTGAGTGTCTAAAGCAATCAGAGGAAAACCGCTCAGCGGTGAAACTGACCACTGAGCGGTGGTGCAACTTGAGGGAAACCACTGAGCGGTAAAATTGGACACTGAGCGGTTGTCTGTTGGGCTTGGGCTTAAATTTTGTTACTTTTATGCCCTATATATAGCCCAATGTGATTCAAATATTATTCTTTTGGCAGAAGAGGACGTCCAGAGCTCTTTTACACTCCTTGGAGAAGATTTCTTGGATGCTTAGGCTCCATTTTATCATATCTAGGGTTTGCTTTTCCATTCTTCCATTGTATTTCATCTAGTTTCACCATGCCAATGGTGAACTAAACCCTTTGTTGTTGGGGAACAATGTAATATTTTGAAACTCTCTTATATTAAAATTCTTGTTTTATTCATATGCTTGCATATGCTATTATTATCAATTGTTGGGTTCTTTATCTATGCTCTATGCTATTATCATTTAACTCATTTGATAAATAGATGTTTGCCTTTGTCGATACGGGGATGTACTGGGAAGTCATGAACTGATAAGGAATTCCTTGATTAACAAATACCACCTAGGGATAGGGGGTAGGACGATCAATTGTATTTTACTTCTGTGATACTCTCACTACTAATTACTAGGGGAGACTAGGGATAGTAAGCCAGTAACTAGTAGTAGGCTCTTTTCGCCGAGGGATTGAGTTTAGGGTAGACTAAGAAAGTTTGCATAACAATTAGATAATAAAGTGAATTTAATAAGAAGAGTAGATATAAGAGAGTGGATAAGATGAAATTGTAAACCCCAACAACTTCATTCATCCATACTTTTTTCTTGCCAATTGAATCAATTGCATTTGCATGTTTATTTTTTTGTTTTGCATTTAAACCACAAGTAAATTTTCTCTACAAGTCTTATGATATTGATTTACACGAAAGATAAGGCCTTTGAGTCCTTTGGGAGAACGATATTGGGTTTACCAATTATATTACTTGATACGATCTGGTACACTTGCCAGGGGTTTAACAATTGTCGCTCAAGGTATTGTATTTTTGTTCATATATTTATAATTCTTTTTGTGATCGTCATTGTCATCGTGATGATCACGATGACGATCACGATGATGATCATGATGAGGATGATGATGAGGATGATGATGAATATGATGATGACGATTTTAATGACGATAACAGTCACACTCACGGTAACGATCATGATGACAATGACGATCATGATGACGATCACAATGAGATCACGATGACGATCACGATGACAATCACAATGATGATGATCAATTATTTATAATCATGTTGATATATTGTAGTGTAATAGACAAATTGAATTATATGAGTACAATTACTATGTAATGCATTAGATGACAACCATTATTCATGTCCATATTATAATTAGCTGAGAAACGGTAATAACTGCATTGAATCAAATATTTTACAACTTTGAAATTTTATTTATTAATTGAAATTATTGTCTTTGTGCAAATATTCAAGCGTGTTACTCCAATTCCTAATAAGTTCATTCATTACTAAGGAAAGCTTGTACAAAAAATATAATTGTGTTGATTTTCTTCATGTTTAATATGTAGGATGAAACAAAAACAAATAAAAAATATTTAAAAAAAAAACGCCAACATTAGACTTTGGTTATAGTCAAAACTAAAACAGAAAGGGGTATTCGGCTACGGTTCAGATCCTAACGAAAGCCAAATACCCTTTAAAAAAATATCTAAAATAAACATTAGGCTTCAATTATCTTATAATTGAAACAAAAAAGACCATTTAGCCTTGGTTCTTTAATCACTAAAGCCAAATACCCTTTTATAAAAAATCATTTAAAAAAAATTCTTTCCAAAATTGGAGTCAAAGCCCTTTCAATTAAATAATTCTTTTACATCAGAAAATGTGTACGGTCTTAGTTTTGCTTATAATCAAGGTCAAATAACCAAATTTTTTTTATTTTTTTATTTGTGGTTTAATGCTTCCATTTTTTTAATCGAGGTAAAATGCTGACCATTTTGCTTCGATTCATCATCAAAACTAAAAATCCTCCCTTTTTTACCTCCTCTTAATATGTTTTGATTGTAGAATCAAAACTCAATGTCAAAAATAATTGTTGTCGTATTCCATTCCTACACTAGTGATCAAACTACAATGTCTAAACCATCTAAAATAGAGATTAGAGTTTCATATTCATGTGGTGCAACAAATTTAGAAGAGGTCTTACTCAAGAGGATGTTGTTGACACATAGAACAAGGTTTTGTGGAAGCAATACCACATGAACATGGAGGACATTGCATAAAGTCCTTTATTGCATTCATCACATCTCCAGAACCTTTTCATATGATGATGCCACTATAATGTTCCTTTAAGACCCTCACTTTGCCCATTGGACAATTAACACAAAAAAGATTTATAAAGTCTAATATTTTAGGTTTTTGACGTTTGTTGAAAGTCTGATGTCATAGCAGAAGACATTAAATTAACATCTTTTGTCTCTGAAAAAACATCAATTAATATTCGTTACATTTATAATCGATGTCAATTAACATTTGTTGCATTTGTAATAGACTTCAATTAACTTCTATTGAATTTATAACAGACATCAATTGTTTTTTGTAATGACAACAAACGCCAATTTGTAGTTTGTTTATTTTTATAATTTTTTGTCAATATTTTCCTCCACTGAAATCATCAAAAAATCAATATACAATACAAGAATACACCACAAAGTTTTTAGTATTTTCTAAGTACTATGAGTATCTCAAATAAACTTGTAAATTATGGAAAAAAATAGTGAAAAATACTAAGAAAATAAAAAATGTACCTTAAACTATGGATTTTTTTGAAATTGTAGAATCTTAATCCCTTTTGAAAATTGGCCAACACATTCTTTATATAATTTCCAACAACTTTCATTTTTAGAGCGTCTCCATCCGAGATCCCTAGTAAAAGTTATGACCAACCTTAAGATCGTCACCGTTAGGTGACCAAAGAGGCTTGAGAACACACTTGAAAATGTACTTGGGAATGCTACACAAAAGCCATTTGGTGAGAACAAGAGAAAAATGTTACATATGGTAGCAAAATAAAGTTAATGTGGGTGAAAATAAAACAAAAACCACATTTTACCTTTTTATTGTCACAATTTTTAGGTGACCTTGGTGTGGAAGCTCGTGCTAAGAAAAGAGTGAAGAGAAAGTGAGAAGGCTCAAAGAGTTTCTTCTACTTTTTTTAAAGCAACATAATGGTGTTAGACTCAACAAATGACAAACGCTAAACAACAATTTAACATTGGAGTTATGATAGGCCAACATCAATTTTGAATTTGACGTCGAAAATAGGATGGACTTATGCCAAACTTGATGAATTATTTACAAAAATATCATTCCATATTTTTAATATTGGATATCACTATGCCTGAGGTCAAAATGATGACATTAAAAGACCTTTTTGCCACTGTAAACCTTCAAAATATTAAAATGTTAAAAAGCAATGATGGATTTCATAAAAAAAAATTCATTAAAAAAATTAAATTCAACATGTGGCAGACATTACTATCTGTAAGTGAGGTAGATGTTTAAGTGAAACGTTGTTTGCCGTGTGGGGAAAAAATTAAACTACGTTGGAAATGATATTAAAACCATTGTTTTTTAGAGTAAGGGACCAAATAGAAACAAAATTTTAAATAAAGACAACATACCAAAAATATATTTAACACGTTTCTTTATCATAATCTTTCTTGTAATTTTTTCTTGTCATAATTTGAAGTGTTGTTTTCAATTAATAATATAATTTGTTTGATAAGAATTTTCAAAGACACATAGAAAACATCAACAATTTGATCTAGCACTAAAAAAAACAATAGTAGAATCAAATATAAGAAAATAAACTAGGTTATTTTTTTGCAAGAGCCAAACACTTACAGATCCACTTATTCAGTGAAAAGCTTGAATAATAGAGAAATATCATTCCTAGATTCATTAATGCAATTAAAAAAAAAAACTCAATATATATCATAACGTAATATGAAACCAGAGGGGAGATTAGAGGAAAAACCTTTCTTTCTTTTTTTTTGTGATCTCAAAGGGGGCTCACATTTAGGTCCAGGAGTAATAGGATGAGGGTCTAGTACTACAGTGGATTAAGGTATGCAGCTATGACAAGAGGTAAAGTTCGGGTGCAGTGACGGTGGTTAAAATGTAGTGTCGCGAGGAGTGAATGCAATCGGAGTTGAGGAATTAGGGTTAGAGGCATGCAATGAGAGTGAATACGGTATAAGTTGAGGATTTGGGATTAGAGGGAAGAATGATAAGAGATTTTAAAATTATCACTAGTGAAAAAACGCTATTGCAACCGACGTCAGATATGGAACCGACGTCTATTCGGGTGACGTTAATTACACATCGGTCAGGATGTGACCGACGTCTATGTAGACGTCAGACTATATAGGTCAGATGTCTATATAGACGTCAGACTCTATAGGTCAGATGTCTATATAGACGTCGGACTCTATAGGTTAGACGTCTAAAATGTCGTCGTATTTGATAGGATCTTTCTCCGCTTGAGGCCTCTGGAGTTGCTTCTTGCTTATGGTGATTCGAGTTTACAACTTTATATTTTAGTTGAAGAGAATAGATTGTACGTTTTTTTTTTGTATTGGATGGTTTTAATAATGTAGTGGAGGGAATTAGAGGAATGCAAAACGCAAGAAATCGCCGTCCAAGAATGCTGCCCGAGGACACGAGCAAAACTGGACAAAACTCAACGAAAACGCATTTTAATCGGTTGAAATGAAAGATAATTCATCAAAGAGTAATGTAATCAGAGTAAAATTAATTTTAAACGGTGCAAAAGTGAGAAAATGAACTTGAAAAACGTAGCCCGTGGAGAGAAAATGCGAGGACGATGATGAACAATGAGTGCGCGTAACTGCTGCCTCGCGTTCGCAGTGCTTTAATGCAGACATTTAGAAATCGGTTCCCCCCATAACATACGTCTAAAAGGCTTTAGAAGTCGGAGTGGCGGGATCAGACGTCTAAATGGAGTCAAAAAGTGACTTTTTAAATTTCCGGGCTGAGTATTTAAAAGTCGGTTCCCTCCACAACAGACGTCTAAAGTGCTTTAGAAGTCGGAGTGGCGAAATCAGACGTCTAAATGGAGTCAAAAAGTGACTTTTTAAATTTTTGGGTTTAGGGTTTAGACGTCGGTTCCCCCAATAACAAAAGTCTAGAATATTTTAGACGTCGGGGCCCCTCCTAACTGACGTCTATATGACTGAAAGAAATGACTTTTCACCCACCTGCCAGCCATATAGACGTTAGTTAGGAGGGCCCCGACGTCTAAAATATTATATACGTCGGGACACCTTCTAACTGACGTCTATGTGTCCAACTTATTTATGAAAATGCCACCGGTCATCAATATACGTTTACGAAAATGCTTTCGATTATCAATATATGTCGTGCTTACTCTTAACCGACGTCTAAGGGATAACGTTAAATAGCGTTTTTCACTAGTGTATATACATTTTAATTATTTATCTATAAAATACAAATAAGAATTACTAATTGTATTTATCTATTGAGGTTTGAAATATAGTTGGAGTATTTCACTGACGTTTTGAAATAAACATTTGATACTTAACCAAAGTTAAAGAAACCTCAGTTAATCAAAATTATTCGTAAGGTTAAATTAATATTTGGTAAATATCCACTGTGAAATATAATTTTTTTAGTCTGTACATATTTTGTTTTCAATTTACTTTTTAAGTTATGATTTTTTAACAATATTACCTTTTAAGTGAGTTTTTTTTTTTTCAAATTTAACCACTTTTCTTATTTGATTATTTTATTTAGCTCTTTTTTAAACTAAAACAAATATCTATAATAAAAATAGTTATTTATAAAATAAATAAAAACTATCATCAACAAAATTATAAAAATGTTTACATTTAATTTTGTAATAATAATATTATTATTATTGTTATTATTATTAATCCACCAATAATAAGAGTAAAATTTCCTCTTTATACTAGTTTTGTAACCGTAGTAAATACAATTTCGTTACTAATTTTACTCTTCTCAACTCATTTTATTAATTTTATTATTTATAAAAACTATTTATTATAAATAATAATTGTTTTAAAATATTACATAATTATAAGATTATAAAATTAGAAAAAAAAAATTCTAGTGTCCCTTTATAATAATTTTTATTATAATAAAATATTATAATATTTAGTGTTTTAATTATGTGTATTTTTGTAACACTTTTCTTCTTCTTTTTTAACTATAATTAATTATTCATGATAAAAAAATACTTATTATAAAATTATAAAAATCATTTATTTTATAATTACTTTATATAAATTTAATAATAATTTTTTATTTAAATTATTATTTTAAAAAATAATATTTTTTTATTATTCTTTTAAAAATATATATATTTTTTTAAATGAGGTTAGTCGAAAATAAGGAGAGACTTCCAAATACAATAATAACTTTCAATTTTAACTTCACTAACAATATCACGTTATTTCAATAAGTTGATTTTATTTAATAAAATGAATTTTTATTGTTGATAATTTAGTATTTGGAATCATTTATAGTTTTAAGTAATTTTCCTCCTACAAATGTGATAACTTATGAAAAAGAAAAAGCTAATAAATATTTGTTATATATATAAAAGGTGGCTACAAAACAATGATTTGGTATTTATTATTAAGACAAGATCATCTATGAGATAGGATCATTTAACATTTTAATATTATGAAGTTTAACTAACAATGATAAATGAAATGAATATTTGACAAAGTATTATCCCTGTAAAAATAATATCTTGAAATAAAGACATCGTATGAAACAAACGTTACAACATCTTAATGAACAAAGAAAAATTTCAATAAAAGCACTATTAAATGATGTTTTAGTACACGACCTATTATGACAGTGGACACATCATTAAATGATCTCTTTGCTAAAAGTACTCATATTGTATCTTGTTAAACAATGCAACTTGTGCTACATGATGCTTTTGAAAAACACGTTAAAAACTATAAACAATGCTCCAAAACAATATGTTGAATAATAATTTCCTAAACGTCTCTCATACTAAACAAAGATCATTAAACGAAGTGTTGTTAAGTAGACTTCTAGTAAAGGCTAAACGATACCTTGATACAAAATCACTAGTACAAAAATGTTGTTTAACGTTGGTTATTTTGGGCTTTTAACGTCTACAAAACAACCGACGTCTATTCCGGTGACGTCGATGGGACGCGGACAAGCATATAATCGACGTCTATAGTGACGTCAGTCACTGACATGTACGATGTCACTAAACGTCGGAGTAGGACTAACTAGACGTCTAAAGACATTATATAGACGTCGGTATGCGCAATAACCGACGTCGAAGAGGCACTAAAGACTTCGAAATTGACACTGTCTAACGTCTAAAAGGTACTATAGACGTCGGTGTACACATTAACTGACGTCTAATCCAGTGGTTATGTTTTAGTGCAATTTTGTTCCCGTCTTTGGATAGCCTAGTAGCACAATCTCCTTTTGCTAGTTTCCCCCCAAAAAAAAAGCTTGCGTCTTTTGAATTTCTTATAGGTCCCTTCAACCCAAAACCGAACCTGGATTGTTGCTTAGTTCCATTTTCATCCGCAAGAGGGAAAAATCATGGTGAAACGATAACTAGGCAACCCAGGGTCGTTTTTGGGTTGAAACGACCAAAAAAAATTCACAAGACGCCGCTTTTTCTGGGAGGCAGCTAGCAAATGGAGAATGTGTTACTACGTTACCCCAAGAAAGGAACAAAACTGCACTAAAACACAACACAAAGAAAGCAAATTTTAATCAGTTGAACCAGAAGATAATCGATGAAAGACTAAACAAAGTTTAAACGGTAAGCATAAAAAAAAACAACGCACCTAGGATGTAATGCCGCAAGAGAGAAAAAGGAGAGGAGGAAGACGATAAAGATATCAAAAACAACAATAGAATGCCGCAAGAGAAAAAAAGAAGAGGTGTCGCAAGCGAGAAAAAGAAGAGGTGCCGCAAGAGAAAAAGGAGAAGAGGAAGACGATATCAGAAACTGCAATGCCGCGAAGGGTCTACGATTTATTTAAAATGACTTCGGTTATCTAACTAATTCGACGTCCAAGATAACATTTAAAGTGACTTTTTGAATGCCATTAGACGTCGGTGTCCAGGGGGGCCGACGTCTAGTGCACTGAACCGATTGACGTTTCATTTCCTGTCAGGAAAGTAGACGACGGTTGACAACGGGCGCCGACGTCTATAATACTATAGACGTCCGTCACTGCTACCGGACGTTGACGTGCCTCGGAATTTGGTGAACATAATTAAATACAGGCACATAGACGTCGCGCACCCAGAAATGCGACGTCTATTTTGCAGAAATTTCTGTCTTCCCGCCTTCCGGACAGGCTATAGACGTCGGTGATTGACCACACGACGTCTAAGCGTCTGGGAATCAGGTGGCGCGCATTAATTGCACCCCTAGTAGACGTCGGGCCCCCAGCATAAGCGACGTCAATGGCCAGGAGAAGTCTGTCTTCTCGCCAACCTCCATACATTGGACGTCGGTTTACGTCAGAGCTGACGTGTATTATATAATAGACGTCGAGTCCCCTTCAAACCGACGTCTAGGTTACCACTTATTTACGCTAATGCCACCGTGCACTCATATACGTCAGGCTACGCGCTAACCGACGTCATATGGGTGACGTTAAACAGTGTTTTTCCACTAGTGAATGTTATTTTCATCAAACAATGAAATCCTTATGAATCAATATTTGGTATCTTGTCAAAAGTGCTTAAAAGATTTACAAAGTTGTTTTGAACACGCCATGCAAAGCATTAAATGCACAACGTTTCAAATAACAAAAGTAATAAAATAAAGGACATATCCTACAAGGCCTATAAGATTGAGTTGAATTGTAAATGCATCTTCTCTGAGAGTTATCATCTAAGACTTGTAAACAATCTGTTTCATTTATTCTGAAGAGAATTCAAACACTTGGTGATTAGCTCAGTTGAATTAAACACATACTGAACAGTTCTCTAGTCGAAACCAAGAGTGTGTTAACTCAACTAGTCAATGTAATAAGTATTATTAGGATTGACTAGGTGTAACCAGGAGTGATTAGGTGTAAGTAGGAGTGATACTAATACTCAGTTGTATTCTTGTTGAGATTATAGTGGAATCATCTAGGAGGTCTTAGAGGAGAAATGGAAATAGCTCAATTGAGTGAACTAGTATAAAATAAATGTGTGTTTGTTGCTTCATCTTTACAAAACATATTATTTATAAACATCGTAGTTGCTTGCAAAGGTAACCATTGATAAATGCTCATGTCATCAAACACCATTCTTCTTAAGAGTTGTCTTTCTGAAAACAATGCAGTAACTTTGCTAAAACACTTGAAAAACACTTATATCTAAATATGTAGTTTTAACAATGCTTTATAAATCAAGTGTCTAATAACACGTGTAGATCATCTAACCGTCACTGAGGTTGTTAAACGTCTATTTGTAAAAAGTTTTTCACAACACTATTCAACCCTTCTACAGTTTTCCTGTCATTTTATATACGAGTTAATGTATATACATATAATGATAAAGAATGAAAAAATTAAAGCATCTAGGAGGAGGATCATTTCCTTATAATTTCATGAATAGAAAATCCTACTAATCGACATTCTTAAAAGACAAAAACGGTCTCATAAAAAAAGCCTACGAGCATTCAATCCTATATGACATTGATATTGTTGTTATAATTTCTTCTCCCTTTGGTTGTCTCAACCACTTTTCTTTCCGCGGAGGTACGCATTCACCCATTTTATCACATCTTCCATTTCATTTCTTTTCTTCGTGTTGCCGTTTCCTTCAATTTTGTTAATTTCATGACACAAATTTAATACATCTCAAGGTTTTGTTCTTTCCTTCTACAAGAATGTTCTTTTGATATTCAAAGATTCTGAGCCACCTCGGGCAAAAATTTGTTAATAAATTGTTTACCAATTTTTAGTGGATTTGAAAGATAGAAAAAGTATTGAATTATGTTTTACATTAATATGTATGTGTTTAAATAAAAAAGGCATATAAAAACTAGCGTATAAAAAATTGTAATATAATTATGCTAATAAAGACAAATATTATCCTAAAATGGTGTTGATGAATTATTACAGTGATTACACTAAATAAAAAATGTTATTGTGAATAGGTAAAATCAAGAGTCATAAATATTGACTAAAATATTTGATTTTGTATAACTTTGGAGATCATGGAATAAATTTTTTTCATGGTTTTAGGTAAAATGGTAAAAAATTGTTAATAAATTATTTACAGTTTTTAGTTGATTTCAAAGATAGAAAAAAAGTATTGAATTATGTGATTTATATTGATCATGTGTTTAAATATAAAAGGAATATATAAAAAAAAGTACAAAATGTAACGTACAGTCAATAGTAACATATAATTGTGCGAATAAAGAGAAATATTATCCTAAAATAATGTTGATGAATTATTACAATGATTATAGTAAATAAAAATTGATATTGTGAATAGGTGAAATGAAGAGAATTTAAACACATGGTGATTATCTAAATTGAATTAAATGCATAATGGACAGTTGTCTAGTGGAAATCATGAGTGGGTAAACTCAATTAGTCATCCTAACAAGAGGTATCAAGATTGACTAGGTATAATTAGGAATGGTGTTGATACTCAAGTCTAGTTATCATAACATGTACTATTACAGGTGACTAAGTGTAACCAAGAGTGGTACTAATACTCATTTATAATCTTATTGAGATTATAGTGGAACCATCTCGGAGATCTTAGAGGAGAACAACAAGTAGTTCAATTGAATGAACCAATATAAAACAATTATGTCTTTATTGTTTCATCTTTACAAAACATATTATTTATAAACACTGTAGTTACTTGCAAAGTTAACCATTAATAAATACTCATGTCATTAAACACCATTTTTCTTAAGAGTTCTCTTTCTCAAAACATTGTAGTAGCCTTGCTAAAACACTTAAAACCACTTTATCTCTAAACATGTAGTTTTAAAACTGCTTTATAAATCAAGCGTCTAACAACCTGTGTAAACCTTCTAACTGTCACCGAGGTTGTTAAACGTATATTTGCAAAAAGTTTTCCACAACATTATTCAACCCTTTTCTAGTGTTGATGGAAGCGGCTCCACACTTCAAGCGAGAGCAGCTCTACGAATGAGAAGAAAGCATCGGAATGGAAAGATGATTGAAGACGTAGCTGCACACCAGGTGTTCGATGGAAGGTTCAGTGAGTGTTTTGGTGTATGTTGAAGTCTCACAAGCTCAGAAGGCCTTCCAAGAGGGAAGGAAGCTGGAGGAGAAGATGCTGAATTAAGCACAATAAGGTGAACTCAAAGTATAGAGTCCGAAGAAATCTCAACAACACTTCAATATATCTTTCAAGTTAATGTTTACATGGAGATGCACTTCTCTTTTATAGGTGAAGAGAGAGCTCTAAATCCGAACTATAATGGATTAAAGAATGACAAAAGAAGTTTGTTGAAGATGCAATCTAAGTTTGAGCGGCAAGTCTCATGCGAACCATAATTAAAACGTGTTTTAAAAGCTCGAAAAATATGGTCTACAATGGCTGAGCGCGAGCTGCTGGTGGCTGGGCAATTCTACAATCTAGAAGCCAGTTTTCCATGCATTTCTAATTTGGAAGCTATTAGCTTCAATCTGGAAAACACCCTTTTCAACCCTTCTTTAACTCATTTGCTTCCTTGGGCTCTCCAAGCTTCTTTGGTTGGTTCTCCATGGTCTTCAACCTTTATTTAAGGCCTATAAAACATTACAAATGTTATTTAGCAAAGTAAATCTATCTAAGACTTAGATAAGGAAAGAACTTTTGTTGAAAGTCTTTATTCACTTCCCTTTCTTAGTCTTAGTCTACGTTGATACTTCTTTGGATGGGAAATCCCTAAAGGAGTTGCCATCATTCCCTTCCTCTTTAAAAAGGATTTGTCCTCAAATCGGGAAGAAAGAAAGAAGCACAACTTTGGTGTTTGATTTCCTCCTGGATCAAAAATATATCGACATTACACATGAAATATATTTGCTATTAATATCGATCCAAGAAAGAATTTTTCTATAAAAACAAGATAATAAGTACTTCTTATATTTTGTTTTATAGTCTTGGAAAAATATAGTAGTCCATATTCACAAGTTGTTTTACTTTTATCTTAAGTTACTTGTTTCAGCAAGGGTAACATTAACTTAAGAGTCGAATTGCCATATTTTGAAAAAGATTGCACAGAATATGGAATGACAATTGATTTAAAAGAAAAATGTATAGTTGAAGAGTGCACAATGATTGGAAAAGAAGTAAAGAATGAGAAACCTTCCCTTTTAGGTTCCATGGTTATGATCAGAGTAGGAGTTGCCTTTAGTAGCAATAGCTCCTTCTCTTTATTTTCCTCTTCTTTCTTCTTTTCTTCTTCTCTTTTCTTTTCCTCTTCTCCTCTCTCTCTTTCTTGTCTCTCTTTTTCCTTTCTCTCTTCTTCTTCTCTCTCTCTTTTTTGTCTCTCTTCTTCCTTTCTCTCTTCTTCTTTTCTCTCTCTCTTTTTCATCTCTCTTCTTCGTTTCTCTCTTCTTCTTCTCTTGTCTTTTCCTCAACCTCCTTTTGTAGTCTCTTAACCTTCAACTCTATCTTCTTAGCTTTCAGCTCCTTAAGGTTAATGTCAAATTATAGTTCTCTAATAAGGAAACCATTGTCATTTAAACTTTCAAGAAATGTTTTCCATCTGCAATGTAATCTCTCAGTAATTGTAGGTTTCTCTTAATAGTTGAATTCATAAACTCTTTTCTCATGCAAGTTTTTAATTCATACCAATCACGAATGGGGAACTTTCTACCTATCCTAACATGATATTGTCTTTCATCCCCCCACTCTTTTGCATGCACTGCAAATCTAGATGTATAGAGACTCAGGACATAAGATTCACTATTTCTAGAATGGAAATAGGATTCAAGTTTACTTTTTCTAGCAACGAATGGATGCATGTCATCAATTTCCCTTTCCCAAGCTAGGTATGTTAATGCATTAATATCCTCACCAAAGAATGGAATGTTTTCCCAAGCTTGATGATATAAATCATCCTCAATCCTCTCAAATTCATGAAATGAACAAGTCTTCCTTCTAGCTTTGTCAAGTTATCTTTTAATGTCTTCATAACTAAGTGGCTTATCAAAATTAGAAGACCGAGAGGACCTATATGAACAAGAAGACCTATAAGAAGTATAACAAGACATCAAACTTTTTAAATTTTTGTGAAGGATTTCTAGAAAGATTTTAGAGGTAAAATGAGCCAAATAGCTCCCAGGAAGGAGAGGTGAGTCACAAATGGACAAGCATAAGAACCTTGTCCTTCCTCGCCAGAGCTTCTTTGGTTGTTTCTTACCTTAGTTTCTCGGTAGAAATCTTTCAAAAGCTTTTGAATGCAAGAATGAAATGCACCTAGAAACCAAATGAAGGTTTATCTAAATGATTCGTGCTCCTATATACCACAGAGACTTAAAAAATAAAAATCAAGCAAGCAAAGCAAAGTAAAGCAAATGGAAATGAAAGATGCTAGACGGTCCTAAGTAAAAGTATAAGTGACACTTTGAGCCCCTTGACACACTTTCACACTAACATGCATAAACTAGACTATTACAATGTTCAAATGTGCACTTGGAATTGCTTGAAAAGCATTTTTTTCAAGTTACTTTAACTTGCAAATGAAAAAAACAATTAAACCGTAAAGGTTCTGTGATACAATGCTGAAAATGACTTGAAACTATGCTTAAAATTGTACAAAAGATGAAGCTTTAAAATCTGGAATGTGGTTGGTCCAAAATTGTTTGATAAGTTTGGTGCAAGGTTGATGAAGTGTTGCTCAATGCTGAAGCAAAAATGCAACTTTGAGTTCCACTTTTGAAGCCAATTCAACACGTTCTCCACTTCCTAGTATGCTACCCTGTTGGAGAAGGATTCTGCAGCTTGGATACCTCAATAATAGGTCACCACACCAATGCAAACACCAATCCAGTTCATGAAAAACATTGTACTACACCAGCATTTGAGTCACTGATAACGGTTCAAAAACTGTTATTTTTACACTTAATTTTGATATCAAAAACACCCTTAATCACTTAGAAACTTGCTTTGACTCATGATTTTGCTTTAGTTTTGTGAATAAGAGAGTTGAGGATTTACTTGATGATTTTATTACTAACTTCCCTTGATTTTTTTAGATTTTTGGAATGATTTGAAAGAAGGGTTAAAGTATCAAGGGGTTGCAGTCCAGAAAAGCAACCAGAATGCAGAAAAGTCAACCAGTCAACCAGGAAAGTCAACCAGTCAACCAGAATGTTGAAAAGTCAACCAAAGTGCAGTTTCAGTATCACAAGAGGCGCTGAGCGCCAGGCTAGCGCTGAGCGTCAGTCTCTGGACCAATTTTTCATTGTTTTTCGCTTGGGCGACACCGCTGGGTGCCATTCTGAGTGCCGCATCTACCGTTGAGCGGTACTGTAGCGCTGAACGCCATTTTCGTGGATCTAGGCTAGTTTTTATGTTATTTTTATGTTTGGTTTTGGGCCTGGACCTGTTTTCTGCAGAGCATGAAAATGATAGAAAAAGATGAAAAAGATAGAAAAGATAGAATGAAAAAGATAGATAAGCTCAATGGAAAAAAAGGGAAAGTTGGGAAAGAGATTGATTGGTTAAAGAGAGTTTGTGCTTAAATTATGAATGTATAAATAACTCTCTTAACTCAAGGGTTTTGTGATCTAGAAAAACTAATCTTTCTTGTTAGCCCAAGCCACATTTTAAGCCATGAGAAAGTCCTTGAGATGACATGTGTGTGTGAGAATGTTGATTGTGGTAAATAAAAGGCAATTATTTTCTATGTGACATGTGGATAGTAGAGGGAAGGAGTGGCCTTTATACACCTTTGAGTGAAACACTTTTGAGTGCTTGAGTTATATACTTTTGAGTGTTTGAGTGAAACACTTTATTTGGTGGGAAAGAATTCCATGAATCTATGATTGCATCTATGCTTAGCTAATTAATCATTCATGAGAATAGCATCTGTTGGAAGATTATTTGATTGTGTGAACACCATGATGAGTAATGTGAATCAAAGCATGTGCACATCTTGACTAAATTCTATTGATGAGCTGATTTGAGTGATTACTTATCTTGAAAGAAAGAGCTTTTGAATGAGATTGAACCATTGTGATGATTGATGGAAGACTAAGTTTCATCTTGTTTGCTTGAGGACAAGCAAAGTTCTAAGTTTAGGGTTGTGATAACAGTTCAAAAACCGTTATTTTTACACTTAATTTTGATATCAAAAACACGCTTAATGACTTAGAAACTTGCTTTGACTCATGATTTTGTTTTAGTTTTAAGAATAAGAGAGTTGAGGTTTTACTTGATGATTTTAGGTTTAAATCCTTTTTTGGTCCCTAAGTTAAGTCCTGATGTTCAGTTTAGTCCTCGCTTTAAAAAATGTAAACCTTTAGTCCCTATGATATGAAAAATGTATCAAATCAGTCCTATCCGTTAAATATCCACTAACGACGTTAGCTTTTTCTTTCTCTCTCTTCTGCTGCTCTGAATTTCTCTGAACACAACATCTTTTTCAGACAATTTTTTTCTAAAAACTTGTTGCTAAGTAGTTCATGCTTGATTTCTTTGACAGCATGCCCATTTTGTGGGATCGTCATTACACAAATAAAGCGTATCATTATCTCTCCAATTTGATTACAATTCATGAATAAATAACAAATAAAGTTCTTATTGATCTGTAAGACTTTCCTTGATCAAAAGAAAAACAGCAACAAGCACAGGAGTTGAGATGATGATGAGAGCTAGCACAAGGTTGGGAGTAGTTATCTCAGGGAAAAGAGCGCTTCCATACTTGATCGCACCACCGCCCGCAAAGGATCCCGCCACCAGTTTTCCCAGGTACGCTAAATCCTCCTATTTCGCATCAAGTAAGAAAGATAGTTAATTTAATTACTTCTGATAATTACACAAAAAAGGGTTATTTTTTACTTGAGAAGAAGAGGTGAAGTTCTGATCCTCCGTTTTGGGGTCCAAAGCGTGAGCAACAAGGCGAGAAGAGAACCTAATGAAGCCAATTTGCGTAGGGATTTGAGGAACAAAGGTGTGTTTGTCTTGCTAACTTCGTGGTCATTGCAAAAAAGCCTCCAACTCCAACTCCTCTTGATAACAGTTAGGAAAAAATTGACGCAACAAGTTTTTAGAAAAAAATTGTCTGTTGTGTTCAGAGAAATTCAGAGGAGCAGAAGAGAGAGAAAGAAAAAGCTAACGCCGTTAGTGGATATTTAGCGGATAGGACTGATTGGATACACTTTGCATATCATAGGGACCAAAGGTTTACATTTTTAAAAGCGGAGACTAAACTGAACATCAGAACTTAACTTAGGGACCAAAAAAGGATTTAAACCATGATTTTATTACTAATTTCCCATGATTATTTTAGGTTTTTGGAATAATTTGAAAGAATGGTTGAAGTATCAAGGGGTTGTAGTGCAGAAAAGTCAACCAGAATGCAGAAAAGTCAACCAGTCAACCAGAAAAGTCAACCAGAAAAATCAACCAGTCAACCAGGAAAGTCAACCAGAATGCTGAAAAGTCAACCAGAGTGCAATTTCAGTATCGTAGGTGGCGCTGAGCGGCAGGCTAGCGCTGAGTGTCAATCTCTGGACCAGTTTTTCACTGTTTTTCGCCTGGGCGACACCGCTGGGCACCATTCTGAGTGTCGCACCTACCGTTGAGCGGTATTGTAGCGCTGAGCGCCATTTTCGTGGATTTGGGCTAGTTTTTCTGTTATTTTTATGATCTGTTTTGAGTCTGGACCCGTTTTCTGTTATTTTTCTAGCCTATTTAAAGACCTGGACACCCTAGAGAATGTATCTTTTGATGGCTTAGGCATAGAAACACACTTTTCACCCCTTTGGGGGCATATTTGGGGAATTGACAACTCTCCTCTTCTTTTCTAGGGTTTCTATCTCTTTCATTCCATTATACACCTAGTTTATTCATGACGATGGAGAACTAATCTCATTTGTTATTGGGGAAGATGTAACCTCTAAACTCTCTTCTATTTGAATTGTTCTTGAAGATATATGCTTTCATTCATTATTTGTTAGGGTTTTCTTCTCTGAATTTAAAGCTTGTAGTGTTTAACTCATTTAGTGTCATGATCATTGATTTTGTCGATATGGGAACGTACGGGGAAATCTAGACATGAGGAGAATTCTCTTGATTATGAAATATTACCTAGGAATAGCAATAGGACGGTCAATTGCTTTAAGCTTCTGTGATTAATGCGTGACTAATTACTAGGGAGACTAGGAATGGAAAACTAGTAATTGGGAATAGGCTCTCTTTGCCGAGGAATCGGGTTTAGGATAATTTAGAAAGTTGCATTAACAATAATGAAGAAGATGAATTTGTTTATGCATGAGAGTGATTAGGTGAAATCTAAACCCTAAAAACATACTCATCTCATATTATCAACATCATCCATTCACTTTTGTGTTTAACCTCAATTGATCAAATTGCATTCATGTTTATTTTTCCACACTTTGAATTCAAAAACACCAAAATATTGATCTTATAAGTCTTAATTGGTTAAGCAAAGGCACAACAGTTTAGTGCCTTGAGTCTCATGGGAAAAAGATACTCGGACTTACCGTTTTATTATTACTTGATACGATCTGGTACACTTGCCAGGGTGTTAACAGTCACACAGAAACAACTTTTGTGGTACAATTTGAAAGCCAAACAAGTTGAATTCAATTGAGATTAAGCATTGAATCAAAGGAGGGACACAAAATGAACCTAAGAGAGGCACTAGATGAGATTAAACATGCAAGAAAATTAAAAAATGAAGAGCCAAATGTAGTGCAGTAAAATGTTTGATAAAAACGTAACTGTTTAATGAAAGTCCCCAAAGAAGTGCAAATTTTTGGAATTTTCGATTTTTAGGGTCAAATCTGGATTGCTTGGTTTTATTTTGCTTTTTGTGACTTTGTTACACATCTTTGATCATGTAATTAGATTTGGAAACACTAAACCAACTTTTACACGTCACGAGCAACAAATTATGTGGAAGAATGGATGAATGACCATTTAGAGGACATGATACGTGATGTTGGTGAAGATAACTTTGGAAGAGCTAATTTGTATGGTTCTCTTATAAATGATTCAGAGCAACCGTTGTACCTAGGCTGCCCGAACTTTACACGTCTGTCTACAACTTTGAAGTTGTTTAGTTTAAAAGCAAAGAATGGATCGACCGATAAAAGTTTTACAGAGTTGTTGGAGTGTTTGAAGGAAATGCTTCCAGAAAATAATACTCCACATATTCGTAATTACGAGGCCAAAAGATTTTTAATAGGTCTTGAATATCAAAAGCTACATGTTTATCCCAATGATTGTGTTTTGTACATAAAGGAGTTTGCTTCGCTAAAGTATTGTCCAACATGTGGTTTATCCCGTTTTAAAAAGGAATTTGACATAAACACTACTAATGAAGGTAATGATGGTGCACCTACTAAGGTGATGTGATATTTGCTTATAATACCTAGGTTGAAACGTATGTTCTTTGTTAAAGAAGATGCAAAGAACCTTAAATAGCACGTTGTCGGAAGAAAGTGCGATAATATTCTTCGACACCCAGCTGATTCACCACAATGGAAGAAGATTGATGAAACATTTCCAGAATTTGGTGCAGAGCCAAGAAACTTAAGACTTGCACTTGGACCTGATGGTATGAATCCTTATGGGAACTTAAGTAGCAAACACAGTTAATGGCTAGTTATGTTGATGATATACAATTTTTCTCCTTTGTTGTGCATGAAGAGAAAATATGTGATGTTGTCCATGTTGATATCAGGTCCTAGACAACCTAGCAATGACATTGATGTTTACTTGAAACCTTTAATTGATGATTTGAAATTCTTGTGGGAAGAAGGTGTCGAAGTGTTTGATTCAGATGTTGAAGAAAATTTCCGTTTGCGTGCAATGTTGTTTTGCACTATAAATGATTTCTAGCCCATGGAAACTTGAACAGTTATAGTGTTAAAGGTCATTTTGCATGTCTGATTTGTGAAGAACACACTATACTCACCGAGCACTATACTCACACGAGCCGAAGTCATTGGGCGAGACATTCAACACTCTCATTCCTCGCGCACGAGGAAGGGTGACACTCGAATCTTTGTCTCCTCAGAGACCCAACACTTTATCGTATACCAATACGAAATCAATCGCTCGACAAAATTCTAAGGAAATAACAAATGCTTGCTCTCACAACCACACCATCACGATCATACATATTTCATAACATCGTGCCCAAAATCAATGAATCTCATAGATCAACAATTTATTTAAAATTCAACACTATTTTAAATAAATTAATTTTCACAAATAAATTAATTAATTTCCACAACTCAATAAATAAATTAATTTTGACAACTCCCCAATTTAAATATTTATCTACTGATACACCCCCGTGAAATTTATAATCTCACACTCTCGTCCACTAGACCAATATTTCTAGTGCACCCCCGCTTTTACTAAAAATCATAACACATATTAAAATACACTTTTTAATGTACCCCTTTTTATGTTAAATACACTCTCTTTCTTAAATCTACCAACCCAAATGAAACGCACTGGTCTTTTTAATTTAAAATCAAACTTTATTTTTTTCTCTCTCCAAGTAGACCCCACTTAAAACATTCAGTTTTCACTTAAAGTTCTCTTTCTCTCTCCTACTCTCGACTTTTACGTAACCAAACATTCTCTCCCTTCTCTGTTTTGCTTTTATTTCCAATATACAAAATTTCATTCACTCTTCTTTTCTCACATGGACCCCACTTCCCACTTTATTTGACTTTTCAAACTAAACCATTCCTTCCTCTCACCAAAGTCATGTAACCCCTCCTCTCCATACTACACTCTCTTTTTCTCTTTTTTTTTTTTCTCTCTTCACTCTCCTAACCTCATTTACATACACACACACTTATAAACTACAATTCTTTCATTTCACTTTTCTCTCTCCTTCATTCAATGCTCACAGTCCCACACAATATCCCATACATTTTTATTTTTCTTTTTCACTCACATTCTCTACCATTTACGTATCAACACTACAACACCCATATTTCTTCTTTTCATTTTTCAACCCCAAAACCTCTCTTTCTCCTCTCCCATTTCACGTCAAAGGCAAACACCCATCTTCCTTCCTCTTTTCACGTCAACCATGCAACATCTTCACCATTTCCTCTTTTTTTTTTCTTTTCTTTATATCTAACATTTTCCAAATGAACCCAAAGCTCTCCCCCCATTTTGTTCTCCTTCTCTTTACGTTAATTTCATCAACACCATGTACCCCAACTCACCAAAACATCACCTTCACTCCTCTCTTTCTCATAACTCATTCCTTTCTCTTCCACTAATGGAAGAGAATTCTCAATACCCTCTTACCCATACTCTTTGTGAAAGAGTATAGATAAGTGCCCCCACAATATATATAATTCATTCAAGGTAAAATTTAACAAAATACACACCATGGAAACATGATTTTAAGTGTACCCATGAAATTTTACATACACCAACAACACCCCAATCCACCCAACATGTATACCCATTCCAAGAACAACACTTTTTCATAAAATATAACCATGTATAGTGCATTATATGCCCCATATAATAGCAAAACGAAAATGAACATGTGACTACCCATTTTCCATGCAACAACCCATGAAACTTAAACCCAAAAGAAGAGTATATGCATCAACATATTATTTTTAATCTCAACACAAAATAAAAAAAGCATGCAACAACATGTTAACTATAATCTCAACACAAAAGGAAGAAAGCATGCAACAACGTTATCATGTTACCTTCTACCCATCATACACCATGTTATATCCTAAGTTAAACCCCTTACCTCTATTCCAAGCAATCTCCCAAGGTTCTTAGGTTTCTTTCCTTCACCAAACTCCAAGCCCTTCTCTTCTCTAGGTTCCTCTTCAAGTTACGTCCCAAGCTCCAAACTAGGATGACTCTTTTCTTTTCTCTCACCAACTTGGTTGCTCTCCAAAGGTGCCTCTTCATCTCACTTTTCTCTCTCTCTTTTCCACTCTCCAAGTGTTTGTAATGCAACCTAACAAACTTAAAATTACACACTTAAGTAGAACCACCCCTAAGCCTTTCTAACCCTTAACACTTAAGGTCACTCCCAAGGGCATCCTTAGCCCATTTTAGATTTTTCCCATTCCTAACTCCACATTAACACCTATAAAACCTCTCTTTAATGTGTGTAAATGGTAGGTTTAAAGTATGTTTAACTCTCTTTATAATACCCATTTATGTGGCCTACAATTCTTATAAAATGGCAACCTCTCCAAGGCATCACAAAGTCACTTAGAAGTTTCCTAATTCTAGAAAACATGTGCCCCATGAAAACTAAAAAAATGAAACCTACTAGCTAAGCATGCAAGTAACGTATGGAAGGTACAAAATGGAAGCAAAAGCCTCTCCCTTGAACGTTCAAGGCTTGCCAACATACACCAATTGTTTACTTCATTTTTTTTTCTTTCTCCAACCATGCAAAAAGGAATTTATAATAAAAGCAAACCAAGATAGGAACCTGATTGAACTTGGGAGGGTTTGAACTTAAAACCAAGCACACACTTCTCCCATACACACAACAACCACTAGACCAGGCTCCATCCACTATTATAATTGCGCAAACAATTATATTTAAATACTTTTTTAAGCTTTTTCGATAATTAATATAAAACCATTATTAATTGAAGATGTATTTTCCACCTTCTTTTTTTGATATCATGGTTCATTTGATTATTCATCTAGTCCGAGAAATTTGAATACGTGGGCCAGTTTTCTTAAGGTTCATGTACGCTGTTGAAAGATACATGAAGATCTTAAAGGGATATGTCAAGAATCAGTATCGACCAGAAGCTTCAATCATAGAGCGATACGTTGCAGAAGAAGCCATTGAATTTTGTTCAAGTTATATGCAAAGTTGTGAACCAGTGGGTCTTCCCAAGAGAAGACATCAAGGAAAATGTGAAGGTAAGGGTGTTCGTGGTGTGAGGATTCAAAGTGTTAGTAGAAAAGAAGTTGATCAAGCTCATTTGTACATCTTAAACAACACTAATGATGTGTTTCCTTACATTTCTGATCGCGTTAATGAAATAAAGGTGATGGGTGTCGCACCCCATACAAATTTGATGTGCAATAAAATGCAATATAAACTAGGAAGTGACTCATAAGTCGTCTCTCAAGGACCAAATGTGGTTCGAGAATCAGGTCAAACACGAAGTGGAGGGGGATTGTGGAGAGTTTGTGAATGCTGATAAACTAAATTAAAGCACGGATGCAAAAAGAAATGTAAACAGAAATGTAAAACGGAATCAAATACAGAATAAAAACGGTTGGTCATTAACTCAATCACTATGCTTCCAATCACAGATTAACGACAAGTACACACTTCTCTAATCCAAATCCAACACGAATCACCCAACTAAGCGAAGGCTAATTCGGTCTTCAAAATTGCAAACTAAGCGAATGCAATGCTCAAATCCAAACAGTCATCCACCATGCAGTCTAATCAACTAAGCGAAGATTAAACACCAATTAGACAACTAAGCGTATACCTAACCGCAGGCACACAACAGATTAAATATTGAGCTAAATCAGAGCAGCAGTATGACAATTAAAGTGCACAAGTCTCAAGAATAAACTACTCTAACCTCCAATCCAGCACAACTAACCGACTAAGCGAAGGTTAATCATGCTATCATGAAAGCGAACCAAGCGAGCGCAATGCATCTATTACATCCAATGTGTTCTATACAGATTGATCAACTAAGCGAAGATGCAATCACCAATTGGGCAACTAAGCGTATACCCATTGCAAGAACATAGTCAGATTTCATAGAATGCCAGACAGAGCAGAAGTAGAATAAACACAAGTACAGTCCAAGAAATCTCAAGAAAACAATGTAATATCGTTAATAACCAACCCAACTAACTTAAGCTAATATGACAGTTAAATTATCACTACCAAACAGACTAGACAACATTAAAGTAAGAGAAAACATTAAACTGAACAATGCAGTAGATAAATATCCAAACACAATTGAAGCTATAAAAATACAACGAGTAAGCTAAACATTTAAAGCAATTCATCACAGGAATCAACAAACTAAAAACGTGTAACAGTGACAAGAACCAGTATTTTAGAAATGTAATGGTGAAAGTTGAAGAATGAAAAATGATAATTCAGCCAAAATAAATTAATGTTAAATAGCCCCTTCAAACTTTTTTTAAAGCTACTCTCGGTTCAAGCATCAAAATGTTACCACCGTACACCTACCCTATCCAATCACCTAGCTTCTTCTTTCACAAAGAAATAAAGGAAATGAATGTTATTCATTCAGCTGCCAATTCTCTTGGCACGTCCCATCCCCTAGACTCTCGCCTAATCTACTTTTCAATTCAAGAAAACAAAAGAAATGCTAGCACTTGTAGTAGAAACGAATGTGCCAACTAAGAAGGGAAATAAATTGCGCTTCCCAAAATCCATCAAGAGGTGTCATCGTGCACCACTTTTTCCAACGTTTTGCTCCTAATCAGTTGATAGCCACACTTCTTCTCCTAAAATCACTCACCCCTTGCAGCATTTCCCAAAATGTAAACAGCTTCCCTTCTTTAACATTAAAAACCGTAACTCCACCAAAGCAAAGAAATGAAAGGACACCGTGTTGCACTTCCAAGTAAATAAATGCTAGTGCTAGCAGCTGCTTCCCACAATACAAAGTGAATCTTCAATAAGTAAATGGCTGTGTGCGTCTAGCCTATGAACAAGTAAAAGTGCTTCTAAAATTTTCCTCTGACCCGTGTCCCCATTGAATGTAAAATTAAAAGAAACAATGTTTCATGAATCCAGCGCTTGTAATACAAGGAAATAAAATTCAAAATATGCTCTCTCATTCATCCAAAATCCAACACCGTCAACATGTTCAAAGAGAAAATGCTTTGTAAAAAAACGTTCCAGTCCCCAAATGAAGTGTGTGACGGCTCTGACATACCAAGGCCGTAAGTCTCTTTTACAAAGGGTGGGGTCCACCCTAAAAGAAAACCCTAGGGTTAAGTTATCTTTTGTTACTATTGGGCTTAGTCAACCATACCATAAATTAGCCCAAATTACAAAAATTGATCTACAAATTCTAAACAACTAAATTATAATTTGATTAATTCTAAATTGTTTTTGTAGAGAGTCTTTAATTGTTTGGTGTCCTTCCTAATGTCCCAAAATGTATCTCCAAAATTTTCCATGCAATTAATAATGCAAATAATTACCTCAGATAATTCAAATTAATTAAAATTAGAATTTTTAGTCAAATTAAGCACAATTAGAAAAAACGAAAAAATATCGGACATTTAAGCACAATTTCCTAATTAATTCTAGCACAATAAACTAAGTGAATTCAAGAAAATATTGACTCATCAAAAGGCATCACACCCAAGAATGAGTGAAAAATGGCATCTTAATGAACATGTCAAAACCTTCTTACAATGGTTTAAGAAAGAGATTTATGCGACTCCACATGTTTCTGAAACTTTATTGAGGTTATCTCGTGGGCCGAACACATATGTCATTACATATGGTGGGTACTATATAAACAATATTTCTTTTCAGACAAAGGAAGAAGATGACAAAAGTAGAGTTCAAAATAGTGGGGTTACACTACAAGCTGAGGCTGAGTACTTTGCTAGTTCTAAATAAAAAAATCCTATCACTGCATCAATGAGTTATTTTGGAACAATACAAGAAATATGGGAGGTGGATTATGTCAGCTTTAGAGTCCCAGTTTTCAAGTGTAAATGGGTTGATATAAATTCTGGTGTCATGACAGATGACTCTAGTTTCACATTGGTAGATTTTAATAAGATGAATTACACTGAGGAACCATTTATTATGGCTAGTCAAGCAAGGCAAATATTCTACATAAGTGATCCAACGAATAAAAAATGGCCAGTGGTTTTAGAAGGAAAAAACATGCACGGGTATGATGATGAAAAATCTCTTGATATACTTGAGACAACATCTGCCGCATCAAGACCCATTTAAGACTCAGTTGATGACGTTGCCGATGACATCCATGCAATTCGTAGTGATCACAATGAAGGGATCTGGGAGAAAACAATATCTTAATAAGTAACGTTTTTTGTTTTGACTTTATATGTAGTTTTATTCCGATGCATATTTGAATTAGTACTAACCTTATATATATTTTTCAAGTATGTCGACCTCAAACTCAACATCAGGACATACCAAACGTACACGAGGCGTGACACAATTGCCAGAAGTTACATCCGGACGCGTTGATGGGCAGAGGAGACTTGTTGAGATTGACCCCAGATCAGGTGTGGCATCAGGGCCAAATGCTGATAGGTATAACAGTTATCTAGGTAAGTTAGCAAAAAGCCATGTTTCTATCCTTCATGCAACTTAGGATGACGTCCCAGAGGTCGAGAATATGAGATGGGTTTGTTGCTAGGGTTCAGATTTCACCCAATCACTCTCATATATCTACTTTTCTTATTTAATTCGCTTTATTGTCATATTGTCATGCAAACTTTCTTAGTCTACCCTAAACCCAATCTCTTGGCGAAAAGAGTCTATTACTAATTACTGGCTTACTATCTCTAGTCTCTCCTAGTAATTAGCAATGCATTATAAACAGAAGCAAAATACAATTGATCGTCCTACCCCTATCTCTAGGCGGTATTAGCTTAATCAAGGAATTTCCTACCAGTTCATGACATTACTGTACGTCTCCGTATCGATAAAGACAAACAACATTTACCGAATGAGTTAAACGATAAAAGCATTAAGCAAAGGTAAGAAACCCAACAATTGATAATATAAGCATATGCAAACATATAAAGAAAATAAGAATTTTGATATAAGAGAGTTTAGAGGTTACTTCTTTCCCCAGCAACAAATAAGGTTAGTTCTCCATCGTCATGGAGAAACTAAGTGAATAATAGAATGAAAGAGATAGAAACCCTAAAAAGAAGAAAAGGAGAGTTGTCACCATCTCCAAATCTACCCCCAAAGGGGTGAAAAGTGTTTATGTGCCTAAGCCATCAAAAAAATACAAACCCTAAGACGTTCTGGCCTTTAAATAGAGCATAAAAATAACAGAAAACAAGTCCAAGCCCAAACAGATCATAAAAATAATAGAAAATAGGTCCAAACTCGCGTCCCCAGCGCTCAGCGCTTCAAAACGGCGCTCAACGGTTTGCCTCATAATCGCAGGACCGCTCAGCGGTCCCCCCATGCGAAAAATAGTGAAAAACAGGCAAAACTGGCGCTCAGCGCCACCACTCAGCGCCCAAAACTTCTGCTCAGCGCCCAAAATCGTCGCTCAGCGCTCTGGTCAACATTCTGGTGAACTGGTTGACTTTTCTAATTGACTGGTTGACTTTTCTAGTTGACTGGTTGACTTTCTGCATTCTATTTGACTTTTCTACACTGCAACCCTTTGATACTTCAACCTTTCTTTCAATTCATTCCAAAAACCTACAAAATCAAGGAAATTTAATGATAAAATCATAAAACATGTCCTCGACTCTTTTATTCACAAAAGTAAAGAAAAATCATGATTTCAACCGTTATCACCTATCAAAAGAAGTATCAAATTCAACAAAGACTAAAGAAAGGGAAGTAGAATAAAAATTTCTAAAGAATAAACTAAGTCTTAGATATATTTCTTTGCCTAAACCCTTTTTCATTACTTTGTAGATAACCAATAAAGAGCAAAGGAGACCAACGAAATGAACTAAAGTTGCTCTCGGACTAAAGTCAACAGCTTCCAAGATGCAAACATGAAGAAAGGTGCCTTCCGGATACAACATGTGCATAGCCAACTTGCATCAGCCACCTTCTTCACTTCTAGCACGTGTTAAATGCTCTCCACATGTAAAATACTTTGCACGGTAGCTAATAATTGCTAGCACGTTTAGAATAAGCTTTGCGTAGCTTGTGCTGCACGGTTCATAGCCTCTTGCAGTGGAATTAGTGTTATGCAGTGGAATTGAATCCAGCTGCTAAATCTTCGAGTTCAAACCTTAAAGAAACTTTAGCTTTGCTTCCTCTAGCTCGTTTCCCCTTAGGAAAGCTGTCTGAGCTAGGTTTCTTCACTGCATCGTCTTCCAAACACTGCCAAACCTTTTATCAAACACCTTGCGTGCACTTCATCCAGTTCATTCAATCTCCATTTCCGCTGCCACTTCTGACCGAGGAGCTTCTTCATGATCGAACGTAGAGGTCGCTTCCATCATTTGGCATCAAGAGCCAGCACGTTCACGCTTGTCTTCAAGAGATAAGTCATGTTCTCATTCATTTTTCAATTCTGTCCGTGTTGTTCTGTTCAAATTTCATTGTTCCATTGATTTTCTGTTTTAATTTCGTGCTTGAGTGGATACTTGCTTTCGTTCACTATTCTATAGTGTTTCTTCATCATTTTAATCGGTGGATTTGGTTTGTTTGAGTCAAATTCAGCTTTCAATTTCATATTCTAGTTATGTCATTGTGCAGTTTTTGTTTTCACTGTTGAATTGGTTTATTCCTGTTCAGCTTCGTTTTCTTTCGTTTTCGTTGAGTCCTGTGCTTTTTCTAGCTATATGTTGATCTATAAAGCAAAGTCAATCAGTCAGCTTTGATCATTGGAGCTTACAAGCATTGCACACTGTGTGTCAAGTTGAAAATTCTGCAGAAAAATGATGTCTCGGATTTTTAGTGTTTTCAGCTTTGTCTAAGTTTGTTTACTGTGTTGGAACGTGTTTAAAATGATACCAACTCAAATGCATCACAGAATTGCAAAATGAATGTTTGAGTTTCTCCAAATCTGCTTCCAAACTCTGTAGCAAAACTTATTTCGGGATTGATTTTGTTCACATTGTTCTGGTCAGTTTTTTGTGTTTCTGCACCTTCCTGCAAGTTTCTTTGAAGTTTCTAGACATGTTTCAAGTGGTATCAACTAAGATTAACCATTGATTTCAAAAAAGCATACTTAAGTTGATTCACAATTCAATGAAACACTACTGTCAGAATTTTCCAAATACTGTTACTGTTTTATGAAAGTTTTGCACCGTGCTTGCCATCTTTGAGTGCTTTAGGTCATCTAATATCTCCTAGCTGATATTCTGCAGTTAGATCTAGTTACTTAGGACCTTTCCTACATGTTTCTTCATTCGTACAACTTTGATTCTGCTGATTATTGATTTCCATGTGCTGTTTGGATATTTTTGCTGCATAATTCACAACTACAGAGGTGATTTTTGGATTCTGTGTCTTTCATTGTATTTTGCCTGTTAGAACAAGTTTATTTTACCAATTTAAACTTATCTACACTGTTCAAATGGTCATTTGCAAGATTACATATAGAATCTCCCTTTGAACCACCAATTTTGCTTGAAAATAGTAAGTCAACAACTCATTTTGGGATTCTGAGTGTTTTGGTCCAATTTGCATGATTATGCAATCATATTAGGTGCATTGAATCTTGCTTCCATTGTTCATATGGTCATTTGTTGCACTTACCCGAAAAACACCAGCCACACGAACAAATTTTGTTAAAAAGTGGAAGTCAATCACTGAAATTCTGGAATGGACCTTCTCTGGCTGTTTAAGTGCTCAAACATATTTCATTTGATCATACAAACTGCTGTGAAGTGTCATTTAATCATTTGGAGCACTGAAAATCATTTTGATCATTGTTGTTCCATTATTTCCGCCACATTTCCTTGCTGCAGTGGTATTGTTTGCTGTTTCACCATTTCAACATTTCCATTTGCAGTTTGGATTGGCAAAAGCTAGGGATTTCGTTTCCAATTAATTTCCAATGCTTAAACAAGTGTAAAACACTCGTAAAAATCCATTACATCCCTGCAATCCAGTTTTACAAGTCAAAAACCAGAAAACACAATTTCTGCAGTTCATTGTGGCATTTCATCAAACAGTTTTGATTTTTTATCAAACACTGTCGCAGCACACAAATCCATCACTGTTTTGAGTTCTTTCTTGCTTTCATAATTTCTTCTAGATCATTTCCTAGGTTCCTTTTGACTGCCATCTTTGTCTCCATCCCCAAAGTTCATTAGAAATCAACTTTATTTGGCTTTCTTTGGTGCTGTCAAACTGGTTTTGACCCAAAAATCTGGTGCAAAATAACGTAAGTGCTAACTGTTTGATTCATGTTTAATTGGCTTGTGATGATGCTGTGTTGAAGTTCTAGCATCCAGAGTGTTTCTCCAAAAGGGGTAGCATCTTAGGGAGTGGAAGCATTGTTAAAGTAGTCACAAGCTTGGACTTCAAGAGCACTCTTTTGCTGTTCCAGCAAACTGTTCAGCAGCAAAAACATAGCCAGTTTTGTCATTCAACACCTTTGAAACAGCAACAACAATTAGCCTTGTATTCTTATACACATTTTCACTTGTAATTGTAATATTGGCTTACTATCACGGAACCTTTGTTGTTCATTGTTTTTCTTCTCTTTTTGAAAACTTGAGTGGCTTGGGGAAATGCTTTACTAGCAATTCCAAGTACTCCATAAATATTGTAATAGTTTAGTTGCGCATCTTAGGGTGAAAGTGTGTCAAGTGGCTCTAAGTGTCACTTGCACTTTCACTTAGGGTCGTGTTTCTTCTTCCATTCACTTGCATCCTTTTCTTAATTTTTTCTTGTTGTTATTTTTGTTTTACGTCTCGTGATATCTAGGTGCGCTACCATATAGACAAACTTTCGTTTGGTTTATAGGTGCATCTCATAGTGTATTCAAAAAGTTTTGAAAGACTTCTCCATTGAAACTTGGGTAAGAAACGTCAGGAGAAACTCTGGCTAAGGAAGGACAAGGTTTCTAAGCTTGTCCATCGTGACTCACCTCTCCTTCCTGGGAGCTATTCGGTTTCTTCACCTTTAGAATCTCTCTGGAAGTCATTCACCAAAAACACAAAAACAGTCTTTGAAATTTTTGACTCAATACTTGTGCAAGCCTTTCAAACCATTGTGAAAACCTTTTCTCTACTACACAAAGTATGAGTAACTCTAGTGTTCAAGGTACAATGCATAATGAGCAAGAGACCATACAATTGAGAGAGGAACTTAATAGGACTAAAGCTGAGTTAAATGAACTCAGACAGATGGTTCAAAACCTCACTCTCAATCAGAGAGGCCACAACCAAGAGGATCACTCTCATAGGCAACACCATGACCATGGGGATCATTCCCAACATAGTGATCACAATAATTATCATCCTTATGATCACTATCAGCACCCACCTAGGCGACACCACACTACTAGGGATTATCACATGGAACCTAAGCTTGACCTTCCCGCCTTCTATGGTAGAGATAATGTTGAAGAATACTTTGAGTGGGAGATGAAGGTTGAACAAATCTTTCAGTGCTACCATATAGATGATAGAAAGAGAGTGACCCTAGCCACCTTGACCTTTCAAGGTGCAGCCCTCTATTGGTGGACCTCACTAATTAGAGATCAAAAGATGCATGCGACTATACCATACAATACTAGAATGAGTTGAAAGCAGCCTTGCATCACAGACATGTTCCAGCCTATTATGCTAGAGAAGTCATGAACAAGCTGCATCGACTTCAACAAAGAAACATGAGTGTCGAGGAATATCGACAAAAGTTAGAATTGCTCATGTTTAGAGCTGGAATCAAAGAGGAAGAGTAATTCACCATAGCTAGGTTCTAAAGTAGATTAAACTATGAGATCCGAGATAAGGTAGAACTCTTACCTTACTTAGATCTCAATGACTTTGTTAAGCTAGGTGTGAGAGTGGAAGAGCAACTTAGAAGAAAAGCTTCCACTAAAAGGAATTACCCTACCACTTCCGAGTATAGGAAAGATTCTAAGAGGGAGGGTAGTCCGGCGAAGTATTCAGAATCTCGCAACAAAGGAAAAGAAAAAGAGAAAGAGAGAGGAAAAGAAAGAGAAAAAAAGCGAGAAAGAAATACCTCTCACAAAGAATCTTCAAAAGAGACAAGGGGTAAAGAGACCAGATGTTTTAAATGTGGAGAAAGAGGACATTATTCTTCTGAGTGTCCTCACAAAAGGTCTACTTAGCTCTTAAACCACCAAAGTAAAAATGAAGATTCTTCTAGTGACTCATATACTTCTATATCTAAGGAAGAAGCCTTACCTTGTGAAGGTGAGTTATTATTTAGGACTAGAACAATCACAAAGGGAAAACCTATTCAGAACAAGATGCAAAATCTTTGAAAACACTTGTTCATTAATTGTGGATAGTGGTTCCTCTTGCAATTGTTGTAGTTCTAGAGTGGTGAATAAGTTGGCCTTACCTACTATTCCTCATCCTAAGCCTTATAAGCTTTCAGTGGATAACAAAGGATGAAGAAATAGTAGTCAATACACAAGTAACCATACCAATATCCATCGGCAAATATGAAGAAAATGTTTTATGTGATGTTGTTCCAATGGATGCTTGGCATGTATTACTTGGTAGGCCATGGCAATATGATTATAACTCCACTCATGATGGCTATACTAACAAAATAACTTTCCTCCATAAAGGAAATAAAATTACATTGATTCCTCTTACACCTGCACAAGTGAAAGAGGATGAGATAAAAATCAAAGAAAAAATTGAAAAAGAAAGAAAACAAGAAAGTAGGTTGGCAAAGCAACCTTCTCAAGAAGAGAAGAAGGACACAAAGGTATGCATGTTGTTAACATCTTTGGTAAATACCTTGACTCTTCTTTTCAAAAACATCACTTTGTTTCTTCATTTTATCATGGGGAATGTTCAAAACAAAGTGAAACCAAAAATACATTAAAGGCCAAGATTTCTTCTCATAAAATTTTTGAATGACCTTCATTTTATCTTCTCTTTACATATATCTCATTCATCATACTAATTTTTGTTGTTTTTTTTAGATATATCTTTGACCCAAGTGGAAAATAAACAACAAAGTTGTGCTTCTTCTTTCTTCCCGATTTAAGGACAAATCGTTTTTAAAGAGGGAGGGAATGATGGCAACCCCTTTAGGGACTTCCCATCAAAAGAAGTATCAACTTCAACTAAGACTAAAGAAAGGGAAGTAGAATAAAGATTTTTAAAGAATTTTCCTTATCTAAGTCTTAGATATATTTCTTTGCCTAAACCCTTTAACAATACTTTGTAGATAACCAATAAAGAGCAAAGGAGACCAAGGAAATGAACTAAAGTTGCTCACGGACTAAAGTCAACAGCTTCCAAGATGCAAACATGAAGAAAGGTGCCTTCCGGATAAAACATGTGCATAGCCAACTTGCATCAGCCACCTTCTTCACTTCTAGCACGTGTTAAATGCTCTCCACATGTAAAATACTTTGCACGGTAGCTAATAATTGCTAGCACGTTTAGAATAAGCTTTGCGTAGCTTGTGCTGCATGGTTCATAGCCTCTTGCATTCTATAAAAGAGAGCTTACACATGTATGATATTCAACTTGAATGAAATTAGTGTTATGTTGTGGAATTGAATCGAGCTGCTAAATCTTCGAGTTCAAACCTTAAAGCAACTTTAGCTTTGCTTCCTCTAGCTCCTTTCCCCTTAGGAAAGCTATCTGAGCTAGGTTTCTTCACTGCATCATCTTCCAAACACTGTCAAACCTTTTATCAAACACCTTGCGCACATTTCATCCAGTTCATTCAATCTCCATTTTCGCTGCCACTTCTGATCGAGGAGCTTCTTCATGATTGAACGTGGAGGTCGCTTCCATCAAGAACTCAATAGTTCAGTCTTCAAATCTTAAGCATCATTTGAAAAGTCAGATTGCAAAGCAATATCGCAGATCCTAATTGTACCATCTTTCGAACAAGTTGCAAAAGAAATCCCCCTAGACCACCTCTAGCAGTGCATGATAGAGATGGATCATTCATGTTTTCACAACTATTAAAACATTGAACATGTTAAATATACTATTGAAAAGTCATAGTAACAACCATAACACATAAAACATCTACCTGCTTCACATCATGGATGTCATAGATGTAGAGACTATGATCTTCATAAACAACAACTATATAGAATATATTAATACATCAGTGCAAAACATAAGATTATGTCAAATAGAATTAGCAAAACAAGTAGAAGATTTAGCAATCACCAATCTTTTCTAAGGCCGAAAACTGAGGCAATTGCATCAGGCAGGGCAAGTAACTATTCAAAAGGTGCTCTGGAACTATAGTGTGACTAACTAAATTGCTTCCTTTAAGTAACTTTTTGGTCTTTGAATACAATATACTACCCACGTATTCTAGAGAGGTGTGGGTGAATAATTGGACTGTTCCATTATTGCATGCACAAGCAATTAGCTTTGTCGATGTTGATAACGCAAAAGCTTTTCAAACCTGAAAATGAGAATTTAGGAATAATGAAAATTTCAAGGAACTAACCGTCTAACCATAATAAATCCTCAAACTAGTAGCAACTCATAATTAACTTTAAACTAATACAGTTAATGATGGCATGATCATCTTAGAAAGTGATGGACATCTTTAATCAAGAAGTCAAGAAAGCGTTTGAATCACAGAACAGACCCAAACTTAATGAATTGAAGAATACAATGTCCCGAAAACAATCAAGGAAGCCTAACCTCCCTCCACTGGACTAAGTTCCAGTAAACTCAACAAACAAAGAATACTGAATAATCCCCTCCCCCCTTACAACTAACTCTTTATTTATATTCCCCTATTCCCCTAACTAACTGTTAACTGAAACTCTCTGCTTCTCGCCTTTATTCTTTCTCACATAAACTTTTAATCCTCTATCAATACCCCATTCCTCCTCAACAACCTTGTCCTCAAGGGTGAAATTAGGAAATTGTTTCCTGATGTACTCTTCATCCTCCCAAGTCGCTCCTTCAATTCCTCCCTCTTACCACTGAACCAAAATATGAGATGTCTCCTCTCCTTGTTGGTTTTTGTCTCTCCTTTGTATTACTCTCAAAGGTCTATACTGTGGACCTTCCACTTGCAATTCAACTGTCAGCTCCCCTTCCATTATATGCTCCCTGATCGAGTTCGTACCCGAATCAAATTTAATACTCAATTAAGTGCAATATAATACTAGGAAGTGACTCCTAGGTCGTCTTTCAAGGACCAAATATGGTTCAGTCAATAGGTCGAACAAGTGTTGGGGGTTGGTTGGTTAAGAGTTTGTGAATGCAAATGAACTTGAACTAAATTAAAACTAGAATGCAACACAGATTTAAAACGGTTGGTCACTAGCTCAATTACATGCTTTCAATCACAAATTAACAACAATTACCCACTACTCTAACCCAAATCCAACACAAATTACCCAACTAAGCGAAGGCTAATGTAGTCTTCAAAATTGAAAAACTAAACAAATGCAATGCAAAAATCCAATCAATTATGTACCATACAGCCCAATCAACTAAGCAAAGATTAAACACCAATTAGGCAACTAAGCGTATACCCAATCGCAAGCACAAAACAGATTGAATATTGAGCCAAATCAAAGCAGCAACATGACAATTAAAGTGTAGAAATCGTGAATAAACTACTATATCCTCTAGTCCAACATGAATTAACCAACTAAGCGAAGATCAATCATAATATCATAATTATGAACTAAGCGAACGCAACACACCTATTTCATCCAATGTATTCCATACAAATTGATCAACTAAGTGAAGATTCAATCACCAATTGGGCAACTAAGCGTATACCCATTGCAAGAACACAATCAAATTTAATAGAATGTCAAGCATAGCATTAAATTACACACTTCCAGGTGAGAAATCTCAAGGAAACAATGCACTTTCGCTAATGACCAACCAAACAAACTTAAGCTAACATTAAAACAAAGAAATCGAACGGAATTATTGGTGAGCCCAAACGGTAAAACCGAGGTTGAACGGTCCTGGCAAGGTCGGACGGTCCAAAGCCAGCGTGAGGAAAGGAAAAGAAAGGCAAGGTGATAACGGTTGATTTCACCGTTATCTGTTATTCAATTTTGATACTAATTGAACCCTTTTTTACTTAAAAACTTACTTAATCTCTTGTTTTTAGTTTATTCTTGAGAATAAGAGAGTTAAGGTTATACTTTACGATTTTATCACTAAAATCCCTTGATTTTGTAGGATATTGGAATGATTTGGAATAGGAGTTAAAGAACCAAGGAGTTGGAACCCAAAAAGGACGGGAAAAGCACCCGAAGAAAATGCTAGAGAAGGTCGCAAGACGCATGGTTGCCCTTTTCTGAGGCCTTCAGCGCCAAGTGTCTCACATGGCGCCTGGTTACCCTCCCTAGGGCGCTGAGTGCTAGCTTCCTTGTGTCGCAAACCGCCTGCCCCTTTAAGGGCCTTAAGCGCCACTCCTCTCGCACCACCGCCTGCTTGCCCTAAGTAGGGGCGTTGAGTGCCAGCATGTTGGGCTTGGACCTTGTTTTCTGATCTATTTGAGGACCTATACACGTTAGGGCTTGTATCTTTTGACAGCAGAAGCGCAGAAACACACGTTTCAACCCTCTGGAGGCAAAATTGGATGCGGGAGCTCTCCTCTTTAGTTTCTAGGTTTTCTATCTCTTTCATTCCATTGTACACCTAGTTTCTCCATGACGATGGAAAACTAAACTCATTTGTTGTTGGGGAAGATGTAACCTCTAAACTCTCATCTCTCATGTATTTGAATTTGTTCTAAACTATTTTATGCTCCGTTCATTGAATGTTAGTGATTTTCTTCTATTCGTACTGCTAGTTTTGATTTAGTTATTCATGACTTGATATTTGATTTGTCTGAGTATTGGGAAATATCTTACGAATCATGATTTGGAGAATTTCACCTAAGGAAACTATTGCCTAGACATAGGGATATAATGTTTGGTTGTCTTAAGCTTCTATTCGTAATGTAGAATTAATTATTAGGGATGCAAGACATTGTGGTCTAATAAATGAGGATAGGCTTCTTTCGTCGAGACATCGGGTTCTAAGTAATTTAGAGAGTGACATTAACATTCTAATGAAGAAGATGAATTCTTATATGCATGAAAGTGATTAGGTGAAATTTAAACTCCAACAACATAATCATCTCATATTATCAACATCATATATTCACTCTTGTGTTTTGCCTCAATTGATCAATTTGCATTCATATTTACTTTTTCTGCATTTTGCATTTTAAACCAATGAAATTGTTCATAAGTTTCAATGAGTTGAGGTATTACATGATCATTTAGTGTCATGAGTCTTCTGGGATACGATACTTGATCTTACCACTTTATATTACTTGATATGATTCGATACACTTGCCGAGGTCTTAACACAGGGACGAAGAGTTGGAAACCGAACGGTACAAAACAGTAAAACTGAATAATACAACTAAAGCTGAAGAGCACAAGAACAAGTTGAAAAGTCTCTAACAGTGTGACCTGTTAGGAACCGAACGGTAATAAGACAAGCAAAAGCTAATGGAGACTAGAATGGAAAACTAAACGAGCTAGTACAGAAGTTAGCCGAATGGTATTAAAACAAGAACAAAATGGAAATGAGAAATGGAAAACTAAACAAGTTAATGCAGAAGAAAGTGGATCGGTCTCTAACAATGAAGCATGTTAAAGACCGAACTGTATTGCATAAACAAGAAACAAACAAGACGAGCCAAACGGTCTCTAACAATGAAGCATGTTAGAGACCGAAGGGTATTATATCAAAATCGAACGATAAACAGTAAATGCAGCAACAATAAAACAACAAATAAGAACAAGTCGAACGGTGATACACATGAGTATAAAACTGAACGGTTTTAAAATGCAGAAATGCAAAAAACGTTGTAGAATCAAAACGTGAACAGAAATTAAACGCTGTTGAACTGGAACGAACTTGCAGGTGACAAAACATTGGCAAAAAACAAAAGTTAATGCAAAAACAAAATGCACACTAGAAAACACAAATCGAAACACAAACAGTTATCGTTAAAGAACACAAAAAGGAAAACGAAATATCAAAACGAGATTGGAAATGAAATGGCAATGCGTGAATAAAATTTCATATCCCCCCTGCCCCCCAAAGGGGAAGGAAGAAAATGCTCCAAGGGCTGCAAAACCTAAAGACCAAAACGTGAATGAAAGGGAAAGCCAAACTGAAAGTGATTTTGGGGGTATATAAAGTCCAAATTACAAAAATGCCATTCTAATGGGCTTCTACAAAAGATGGCCAAAAACGAGCCCAAAGCTAAACTAAAAATGAAATTAAAATAATGTTAATGTAGTAAATGGAAAATGACGTAACCACACTCTTGTCCCAAAACATGATTCCAAAATTGTCCTGCAAATAATAATTGAAATAATTAAATTCAAATAATTCAAATTAATTAAAATAAGAATTAGTCTTGAAATTAAGCCTAAATAGTGAAAATGATACAATAATTGAGAATTAAATACAATTCGATGCAAAAAGCGAAGTGAATAGTAGAAAATAATGATTCATCAAAATAGACCACACTTTGTCTTTTGCACTCTTGGGCAAAATCAAAATGCAGAACAAGGAACAATTCAAAAGACACAAGAGACTGACAACATCTGCACACTGAAACAAAAAGACACACAAGAAAACAAACAGGTTTACACCATCTTCAATGAATCCTAGAAAGAGAAAAGGAGTAAACAACATCCAATCACACAGATAATTAGAGAAAGCAGATACTCGTGGAAATCATCCAAGCAATTCAAAACATGGCAGAATAATCAATCAGCTCAAGAGGTGAATCAAAAGCAACAAAACCTCACAAATGCACTATCAGTGTTTCTCTCAAGTGTCTAGGGTAAACAATGTCAACTCAATGTACTCAAGAAAGCAAACAACAAAATGGCTTGGTAAGCCGCTAATATCAACACCCAAAACATATTCATGTTTAAATCAAAAGGTCTTTTCATGGTTGTAATAAGGTCAAAGACAAAGGAGGATAAAATACAGATAAGAAGCTACAAACTAAGAATAAGGAGCAACGGGAAGCAAGTGAAAACACAATCAAATTACACCCAAAACCTCTAATTCAATCCTCTTGACTCCATTATTCACAAAAAATTTTATTTTATCTGATTTTTTTTTCTATTTTTGTGATTTTTCTATCTTTTCTTGTCTTGTCTCTTTTCTTATCTTTTTTTTTTAGAACACAACTGTAAGAGACAAGATGTACGCATATTTACAAAAACAAAACAAGAAGAGGAACCAACTACCCAATTCATAAGAATCCCCAATAAGACCACACTTGTTCCCAAAACAATTCCAAAACTCCAAAATTCCCTAATGTTAAGGTAATCATGGTTTTTCACTTAAGGGAAATTAATGAGCTTGAAAACAAAGAACAAGGGAAAACATAGGCTGAACAGGTTTATCAAAGAATTAAAACAGGGTAGGCTTATTTGGCTACAGAGGCTCAAGAACAAAATTGACTTTATCACTTCCAAACAAGCATATTAATCAAGAATTATTAAAAAGAGTCAAGCTCAGGCATACGTGCAAGCAATCAAGAGATATATCACACACAAGAAAGAACATAAAGTGGCTCAAATCTTATACAGAGTATTTGTTACAATCAAATCAACCTCTCAAACATCATAATCATCCTTCCAAGCAAAGAAAAGCAAGGATTTCAAACCAATAGTATCAATCACGTGAAAGAAAGCCTACAACCTAAACAAAATCCAGAAATAAAGAGAATCATGCAAAATTGTACATAAGACACAACAAAAACAACCTAGAAAATAAAGCCTAAACAAAGAAAAAGTTAAACACAGAAAAAATGAAAATCTCCCCCAATAAACCACACTTAAACTATATTGAAACAGTCCTTTGTCAGATTTGTTTTTGGGTCCTTTGGCGAATTAAAAGAGACTATTATGATCTTCCACTTTCATGATCTGTCATCGACGCACCGTCATTTCCGTCGTTCACTGTGAGGGGGGTTATGTTTCCAGCAACTGCAGGCCCCACCAGTCAAAGATGGCAGTCCCGACAGTTTTGTCGCTTCCAGCCACTGCAGGGCCCATCCTTATTTGATAGCAATCCAACCCCTACAATTTGTCATTGTCCTCCTTTGTCAAAGTCATTCTACTAGAAGTTTCATGGTGCTAGTTGAAGTTTCGTAGTTGTCCACCACTGTCCAATCCATAAGCTACTGTTAGATGTTCGTCAACCTATGATTGCACATACGTTTGCCGCACACTCTTGAAGACAAATCATATATTTCAAATTGAGTTTATCTATTCCAAGCTTGGTTCATATAATTTGTATGTTCCAGCTTGAGGAAGAGTGTTAAAATAATTACCCTATTTATCATTATTATATTATATTTAGGATTATCCTATTTATCATGATTATATTATTTCTAGGATTACTCTATTTATCATGTACTTTGTATCACAAGTTTCTTATATATAGAATGAGTGAGAGGGATCTTTCATGCCCTCTAGAATTATTTTTATAGTTTCTATCTCAAGTCTTACTCTTTTATTTATTTAAATTATTATTAAGGAATTTATATTTTACGAGAAAATTATTGAAGGTATTATTTGTGATAAGAAACCAATTCACCCCCTCTTGATTTGTTGTACACGCTAACAATTTCGCTGCACCGCTTTGACATAGGGTAACAGGTGGTTATTCATTAACTGAGGCCAAGAGTGGTGAGAATACTCAGTTGTAATATTGTTGGAGATTATAATGAAACTCTCTACGGAGGAGACTAGACGTAGCTCAGGTGAAGTGAACCAGTATAAAATATCTATGCATTCATTTCTTCTCTTAACTAAACCCTTCTCTTACAAAACCTCTAGTTGCGTTTTTATTTCTAAAATACAAGAACCTTCCAAGCAAAACGATTACTCTTAAACAAAGGAAGTTCTTACAAACTTTGTAGTATACATTCTGAATAGCACGACAAAAGCATTTCTTATAATCCTTTATTAGGTCGAGCGACTAAGCATTTAAAAGAAAACCATAAAGCTCGACAACGTGCTATATCAAAAAGGTTGCAAAAAGAATTTTTCCATTGATACCATTCAAATGGTCATCCATTCGTCGCAAAAGCAACTCCTGAAACTCAATTTCCTCCGTCATAAAAGGTTATTGATTCCAAGATTGATGCTGTAAAGGCCTGAAAAATGTGTAAGGCTATTGGGCCTTAAGTGAAGGTAGTCAGACCCATTTAATTTAGGACAACATGGCTTTGGGAGAGACCTTTCAGAAAAGTCTGATTCACTTTGCTCAAACCCTCTCTCTCTCTAGAAAACCCTTTCTCCTAATTTCTCTGTCTTCTCTCTAAAATCCCAGATCACTGAACCGATCAAATTTTGATTTGAAGGTGTTTCCGCGCTCACTACACCAAGGGCTTCGATTTGAACCAAACGTTTTTCCATTCCGAGCAGTAAGTGTGTTTTTCCCTTTTCTCCGCTATTTTCGAAACTTAGGGCTTGGGGTTCTACTGATTTTATGCAGTTAGAACCTTCCTTTTTCTGATTTCTATTATGTTATAGCTCTAAGAGTTGTACTTTACATCAAATTGGCGGTTGTAGGTCCTGTGAACCGTTCTATGTGCGGAGATTTCTATCAGGGCATATATTGCTAGCTGTAGTGTTACGTGTTTCTAGGTAAGGGGAGCTAATTACGTTTCCGTATATTATTTGCATGACGTGTATGATGGATAAATTTTTGAGCTTATGCATGTATGAGGTTGTGATTTTCATTGTTTACGTATTGGAGAGATTGGGAGTTTTTGGTGTGTGATTCGGAATGGCCTTGTAGGTCCCACTTTGGGCTTAGTGTTAAAAGTGTTTCTTTTTGGTTTGGAATGTGGCGAAAAATTAAGTGTAGAGGGGATGACGAATCCTTGAAAAGTGAAAAGAGAAAAGGGGTTAGAGGTGCTTATTTTGGTGCGTACTGTATCGAAGAATGGTGAGGATCCGTGAGTTGTGAGGAAGGGAAAAAAAATATTAAATGGTAGAGAATATAGCAATGTGTTTGTGGCGTGGGTGAGAGAGGTTAATCTGGTGATATGGTTGAATCAGAGTGAGAGAAAATGTTGAGTTTTAATTTTGAAGTTAAAAGGAGAAAGGGTATAATATAGTAGTTAAAGGAAAGAAGAAAAGAGAAAGAAAAGGTGATGATTGCAGGTACCTCTACTATGTCCTACTGGTTACGTGAGTAGAAGTATGGTTTGGGGTTTAATGGGAGAATGAATAAGAGAAATGAGGGTGGGTCCAATTAGGAAAAGAAAAGTGAGAAGATGAAAATCAATGTGTTTAAATATTAAGTGCAACAGGGAGAAGGTATAATAATATGTTATATTTTTTAATATAATATAATTATATATATGTATATAAATGTTGCATATTAAATTGTTTGCTTTAATGGTTTAATGGAATATTATATTAAAATTTTGAGTTAATATACTTATTATAATAACATTAAAGGAAATAGTCTTTTTATATTGATGGAGTGCAGCAGAGTCTAGGCTTTGGAATTTTAGTTTAGAAAAAAAAAATTGACGCAAGAATTGTATAAACTAGCATCTGGAATCAAAATAAATATACATATGCAATAGGAATATATATATATATATATATATATATATATATATATATAAATGGTTTAGTGTAATAGTAATTTTGATTTGGAGATGGTTCTAGTTTAAAGATGATTTTTATCTTTTAGGTTATTAATTTTATTGTTGAATTCTTAGTAGTTTAGATGTGATTGTATAAGGTCTAATTAATAGTTTATGAAGGTTGACGCATTACACATTATTAATGTGTACTAGCAAATGCACGGTTGATATTAATTACCTAATGCATAGTAATATAGTTTAATTTGGCTTGTCCAGTGCATAAATATTATGGTACGCAATGAATGTTGATTTAACAACGTTTATTTTTTTATAAATACTATTATTCATGTGCATAGTTTCATTGGTAAAATAAATGGTTATATTTATTAAATCTGATGCATGTTTTTGGATTGTAAATTAAGATGGAATTAATAATCAGTATTGTTATGGTATTCACTGGACATAGGTTTAATAAAGTTTTTATAATTGTGTGAGTATTACGTAAATTCCTTTTATGTTAATTTGTTTTGAGTGAATGTTGATGGGTTGTAAGGCATGATTTATAATGTCCAAACATGTATATTAATTAGTGTTAAAAGTGTTTGAGTACAAAGTGGATGAAGTGTGATTCAAGTTGGTAATTCAAGTTTCAAAGTACAGAATCTCTCTGATTCTTAGTGTTTAGAATGAGAGTATGGGAAGCTCAGTCTTGGGGGTCTTCCTGACGCTCCAATGGCCTTTCTTCTCACATAGAGAGGATTGGACCATGTGGTGAGGAGTAGCAAGAGGTCTTAGTCTCGGAGGCTTCTAGTATGCTCCAAGGCGCGAAACGGACTAACCTCGTGAGTGTGGCAGGGTGGGGAACCCAAGTTTCATAAGCCACCACGGGTGCATGACCCGCCATAGCTCGACTCTCATTCTAAAGTCCGGACGAGTCAAGTCTAGTGTTCAACGTGTTAGAAGACTAGAGTCAATGTCTTAATCTGTTTTGATTTGAGAATAACTCTTGTAGATTCTATGATTGACATGATGCATGCTTTTTATATAATTAGCTGACCCTTGCTTCCTTGTGTTTGTGCCATGTTGTGTGTGCTTTCCTGTTGCAATGATCATCCACTTGGATGTGAGCAGAGGAAGAAGAAGTTTCCCTAGAGCATGTCTTGGAAGGAAATGAAGATGCAGCTGCCTAGACACTCTAGGACTTTCTTAGTTCTTTATGACCTTTTGAAACATTTTCTGTTCAAGTTATTATGATATACTCTTTAGCGCTTTAAGTTTTAAATTTTTAGCTATTTCCAGGATGACTGTAATCCTAAATACCTTTAGTACATCTCTAACTGCTTTCCAATATTGTATTTGATGACGTCTTATTATATGCATGCCGTATATTATTGGGATGTCACATTTATGGTAACAGAGCAGTTTGTCCTTGGGATGACCTGTGTGTTGCAGGTTTATCTTGTCTTCTCTGTGAAGAGTTAAGTCTAAATGATATGGTTTACCATTTATTCCAAGTCTAGACAGTAAAGTTGTGTATCTAACCGGAAGTATTAGGAACAGAAAACATATTGATAAGAGTAGTGAGGGTGCACACTCATGACTATATCAGAGATGATTTTTCTGTCTTAATTCTAAAGGTTTGGGAAAGAAAGAGTTGGAGTTCCAGTGTCGTTTTCCATAGTAATTCTTGTCTTGTTCTTGCCTTTGTGGTAGTGTACTGTATTCTATGGTGGTAGAGGAATGCAGGTTCAAGGACAACTTGACCTGCATACTTTTATTAGAATTGGTTAGAGACTTTGAGACAAATTCTTGCCTCGAAGATAAGGAGTTAGAAGACTAGAGTTTAGGTTCCAAGAGATGGGTGAAGATATTGGAGTTTAAGAGAAATGTTCTTGGAGTGAAGAAGCTTTCAAGAAGGAAGTCAGAAGATCAGATATCGTATGTTTCACAAGAAGAGTTGAGTTCAAAGGCAGAATAAGAGGAGCTTTGGATGAGCATCAGAACATCCAAGGTTGAGGAGGAAACATAGTTTGTGATGCTAGTGATGTTTGAGATTTAAGGGAAATAAGTGGTGAAAGGTTTGAGGCTTATGTTAAGGAAGAAAGAGAAGTTTGTAGTGGACCAGATGGACTTACTATTTAGAAAGGAATTAGAAGAAGAAGAGTTTGAGCAGCAATTGTGTAAGACACAGAGCATATTTAAGGACTGTGTATTAGAAGTCATAATTTTCAGAGTTGAGAGAATGTGAAGTCTTTGAAGATAATTGAAGTATCGTAAAGGTTTTGAGTTAAGCGATAATTAGAAGGAGATAGGTAGGTCTTATTAGCCAGTGGATTTGGTATATCCAAGTTTAGAAGGATGTTTCAAGATCAGTGGTTCGTTTAGAAGAAAGGTTTGATCATTGGCTGAGATGAGAGATTTCAAGCATTGAAGGAAGGAGTATATCAGGATGTCAATTTGGTAAGAAAAGGTGAGGATAGAGAATTAAGAGCATGGTGAATGAGGAACAAAGAAGAAAGGTTTTAGAATAGATGACAAAGGGTGGTTGCAATATAAGTTGTGAAAGAGGGTATCGGGAATGACCAGAGAGTTTGAGTTGGTGGAGGTGTGCAGAGTTATGAAGCTGCATGTTGTGGTAAAGTCAGTTTTCATTAGGTGACGCTTTATGGTGATGTTCAGTGTTCAGCTGAGTTTGATCACGAGAGAAGTGGATGTTGAATGATGGATTGTAGAAGGCAGCGAGTTGGTAAGTTCAGATAAGGTCGGAGGATTGGTGTTGCTAGTTAAGGGTATCTTGAGGTTCAGAGGATTAAGGATATGGTCTGTATTTCTAAAGATTCTGAGTTGAAGAAGGCAATTCTTGAAGAAGAAGGTTTTAAGTTAATTTGGCAGGGAAGGAAAGCGAAGGTGGTGCATTAAGTACAGTTGAGCGAAGGGTGAAGGCAAGTGTGATGGGAATTCAAGATGTCTGTTGAGTGCAAGTGAAGAAGAGATGATGTTATTCTTTCAAAAATTTGAGGTGTGATTATCAAGGGAGGTTTGCTTGTCTTCAAATCATTTCTGGAGGTCACGCAGCAGAAGTGAATCAAGTTTGAAGTTGAAGACAAAGGGTTGTGAAAGTCAAAATAGTTTAGGAAAGTTAAGCAAAGAAGAGAAGATGGATCTTTTAGTACAAGGGTTTTAGTTAGTGTTCTGCAACAAGTAGGGGCATTTTATACCTTGGAGAAGTGGTGCTCACTTTGAAATGATGTCTAAGAAGAACCAGTGTCAGTAATATCTTTATGGATGTTTCTTGTTAAAGTTGTGTAGTACAAGAAGAAGGTGGAAATTGGGTTAGAGCAGCAGTGTTTGGACTCAGTGTAATCATAGGGAGGACTCTAAGGTTAAAGAATCTCAAAAGAGAAGTAGGAGACAGGTTGGAATATTCTAGTTTATGTCTTAGAAATCAAGAGTGAGTTCAAGTATGTACGTTTTTCCAAGAGTAGAGATAATGTTGAGGAAATGGAATGACAAGGTTATCATGGAAGAGAAGAGTCCTCAGGGTTTTTGCAAGACCATAGAAGTTTGAAGAAGGTATTCAAGGGTGAGCTTTTTCTGGTTACAATTGTCATGAAGGAAGTGTTATTATCATTGAACGAGTGAGTAAGGAAATATGAGGATCAGAGTAGCGCAGCGGATGATGATGGGCATGCCATTATAAATAGAGAGGTATGCATGAAGAGTTGTCTTAATCAGATGTCGGTAGTTTGGGTAGCGATGTCTTTATCTGGGAATGAGTTGACAATGTGTAGTGATCTTCTAAAGTCAGAAGTGAGTTTATGCACGCAAGAAAGGGGTAAGAGATAGAGAAGACAAAGTTAGCCTATGGTTTCAAGTTAAAGTGAGAAAGTATTAGCGGACGATGAACGAAGTAAGTGGGTCAGGGGATCAAGAAAGATGAGTTGAGATATGGTTTCGAGTTATGGTGTCAATCTTGAGGTAAGGAAATGTTAACAAATGGTTTGAACCAAGAGGAGATTCAAGTTTTTGGTTTGATAAAGATTGAGAAAGAGTTGGTTAAGAAGTATGAAGATTGGCGTATGAAGTGAAATTGTAAAGTGATTTCATTAGTATAGTTGAACTGTTATAACTAGTGGGTTTCTCAAAATAGTTGAGAAAGCGCAATTCAGACAATTCTAGTTTGAGATGCATCATAAGTTGGCTTGGTACTGATCAAGCTAGTGATCTCACATCGAGGAGGATAAAAATCTAAGTATGACTACAGGTTAAGGGGTCAAGAAATGCATATGATTCAGGTCATTGAGTTAACGAAGGGAAATTAGAGTGCTCAAATTGGTTTTGTTGTTGCAAGGAAGAAGAATTTTACTTTGGTAATGAGATAATATAATTAGAAACTATGCTACTCAAGGGTGGAGATCAGTAAGGCAAGGTGAAGTCCTCAGAATGAGTGTGGTTAAAGGTTATCAAGAGCATAACAGATGGTGATTAAATCAGAAGTTGTAGTGATCAAGTCAGTGGTTTCTTAGAAGAAACAAGAGGAGGTAAAAGGATATCATCAGTCAAGGGTTGATCTGAAGTGAAGGCTAACAGAAGTTTTAGAAGAGAAATTTAGGAAGTAACAGGATTGATGAGTGGTTAGTAGTGTGGCAGAACACCGTTGTGTTGGTTTCAAGATGGGGAAGCAGTGTTGACGAGGCCAGAGTTAGTACAGCAGACCACTGAGAAAGTGAAGCTTATTCAAGATAGGATGAAGGCGTCTCAGAGTAGACATAAGTCATATGCTGATCAGAGACGCAGACCATTAGAGTTTGTAGTTGGGGATCATGTGTTCCTCCGAGTGACTCCTACTACTGGTGTAGGAAGAACCATTCGTGCTAGGAAATTATCTCCTAGGTATCTGGGTCCTTACATTCTGAGGCGTATAGGATCGGTTGCCTATGAGATAGTCATGTCGTCTCAGCTTGCAAATCTTCATCTAGTATTCCACGTCTCTCAACTCAGGAAGTATGTGTCGGACCCTTCTCATGTGCTAGAGACTGAAGATGTTCAGGTCTGAGAAGACCTATTCGTGAAAGTACAACCAGTTAGAATTGAGGAAAGCCAAACCAAACAACCGAGGGGGAAGACTGTCACACTCGTTAAGGTCATCTAGGATGATAGGACCGGCGACTCTACCTGGGAGTTAGAAGAAGAGATGCAGAAGTCTAATCCTCATCTATTTACTGGTAAGCTTTAATTTTCGAGGCCGAAAATTTTTTTTATTGATAGGGAGAATGTAAACGCCTGAAAAATGTGTAAGGCTATTGGGCCTTAAGTGAAGGTAGTCAGACCCATTTAATTTAGGACAGCATGGCTTTGGGAGAGACCTTTCAGAAAAGTCTGATTCAGTTTGCTCAAACCCTCTCTCTCTAGAAAACCCTTTCTCCTAATTTCTCTGTCTTCTCTCTAAAATCCCAGATCACTGAACCGATCAAATTTTGATTTGAAGGTGTTTCCGCGCTCACTGCACCAAGGGATTCGATTTGAACCGAACGTTTTTCCATTCCGACTAGTAAGTGTGTTTTTCCCTTTTCTCCGCTATTTTCGAAACTTAGGACTTGGGGTTCTACTGATTTTATGCAGTTAGAACCTTCCTTTTTCTGATTTCTATTATGTTATAGCTCTAAGAGTTGTACTTTACATCAAATTGGAGGTTGTAAGTCCTGTGAACCGTTCTATGTGCGAAGATTTCTATCAGGGCATATATTGCTAGCTGTACTGTTACGTGTTTCCAGGTAAGGGGAGCTAATTACGTTTCCGTATATTATTTGCATGACGTGTATGATGGATAAATTTTTGAGCTTATGCATGTATTAGGTTGTGATTTTCATTGTTTACGTATTGGAGAGATTGGGAGTTTCTGGTGTGTGATTCGGAATGGCCTTGTAGGTCCCACTTTGGGGTTAGTGTTAAAAGTGTTTCTTTTTGGTTTGGAATATGGCGAAAAATTAAGTGTAGAGGGGATGATGAATCCTTGCAAAGTGAAAAGAGAAAAGGGGTTAGAGGTGCTTATTTTGGTGCGTACTATATCGAAGAATGGTGAGGATCCGTGAGTTGTGAGGAAGGGAAAAAAAATATTAAATGGTAAAGAATATAGCAATGTGTTTGTGGCGTGGGTGAGAGAGGTTAATCTGGTGATATGGTTGAATCAGAGTGAGAGAAAATGTTGAGTTTTAATTTTGAAGTTAAAAGGAGAAAGGGTATAATATAGTAGTTAAACGAAAGAAGAAAAGAGAAAAAAAAGGTGATGATTGCAGGGGTCTCTTCTATGTCCTACTGGTTACGTGAGTAGAGGTATGGTTTGAGGTTTAATGGGAGAATGAATAAGAGAAATGAGGGTGAGTCCAGTTAGGAAAAGAAAAGTGAGAAGATGAAAATCAATGAGTTTAAATATTAGGTGCAACAGGGAGAGGTATAATAATATGTTATATTTTTAATATAATATAATTATATATATGTATATAAATGTTGCAGACGTTAGTTTAATATAAATATTAAATTGTTTGCTTTAATGGTTTAATGGAATATTATATTAAAATTTTGAGTTAATATACTTATTATAATAAAATTAAAGGAAATAGTCTTTTTATATTGATGGAGTGCAGCAGAGTCTAGGCTTTGGAATTTTAGTTTAGAAAAATAAAATTGAAGCAAGAATTGTATAAGCTAGCGCCTGGAATCAAAATAAATTTACATATGCAGTAGGAATATATATATATATATATAAATGGTTTAGTGTAATAGTAATTTTGATTTGGAGATGGTTCTAGTTTAAAGATGATTTTTATCTTTTAGGTTATTAATTTTATTGTTGAATTCTTAGTAGTTTAGATGTGATTGTATAAGGTTTAATTAATAGTTTATGAAGGTTGACGCATTACACATTATTAATGTGTACTAGCAAATGCACGGTTGATATTAGTTACCCTAATGCATAGTAATATAGTTTAATTTGGCTTGTCCAGTGCATAAATATTATGGTACGCAATGAATGTTGATTTGACAACGTTTATTTTTTTATAAATACCATTATTCATGTGCATAGTTTCATTGGTAAAATAAATGGTTATATTTATTAAATCTGATGCATGTTTTTGGATTGTAAATTAAGATGGAATTAATAATTAGTATTGTTATGGTATTCACTAGACATAAGTTTAATAAAGTTCTTATAATTGTGTGAGTATTACGTAAATTCCTTTTATGTTAATTTGTTTTGAGTGAATGTTGATGGGTTGTAAGGCATGATTTATAATGTCCAAACATGTATATTAATTGGTGTTAAAAGTGTTTGAGTACAAAGTGGATGAAGTGTGATTCAAGTTGGTAATTCAAGTTTCAAAGTACAGAATCTCTAGGTGAGATTTTTAGTGTTTAGAATGAGAGTATGGGAAGCTCAGTCTTGGGGGTCTTCCTGACGCTCCAATGGCCTTTCTTCTCACATAGAGAGGATTGGACCATGTGGTGAGGAGTAGCAGGAGGTCTTAATCTCGGAGGCTTCCAGTATGCTCCAAGGCGCGGAACGGACTAACCTCGTGAGTGTGGCAGGGTGGGAAACCCAAGTTTCATAAGCCACCACGGGTGCATGACCCACCATAGCTCGACTCTCATTCTAAAGTCCGGACGAGTCAAGTCTAGTGTTCAACGTGTTAGGATACATGTCTTAATCTGTTTTGATTTGAGAATAACTCTTGTAGATTCTATGATTGACATGATGCATGCTTTTTATATAATTAGCTGACCCTTGCTTCCTTGTGTTTGTGCCATGTTGTGTGTGCTTTCCTGTTGCAATGATCATCCACTTGGATGTGAGCAGAGGAAGAAGAAGTTTCCCTGGAGCATGTCTTGGAAGGAAATGAAGATGCAGCTGCCTAGACACTCTAGGATTTTCTTAGTTCTTTATGACCTTTTGAAACATTTTCTGTTCAAGTTATTTTGATATACTCTTTAGCGCTTTAAGTTTTAAATTTTTAACTATTTCCAGGATGACTGTAATCCTAAATACCTTTAATACATCTCTAACTGCTTTTCAATATTGTATGTGATGACGTCTTATTATATACATGCCGTATATTATTGGAATGTCACAGATGCTGCTATGGAAATAAGTTTGAAGGGGATTAAAGATAAGCAAAATGAATGGATGCAATTGGTATTTGCAAACATTGTAGACCTAATTAAAGCTACAATCACAGAGCTTATGTCAAAACTAGATGCTTCCTCATCCTCAGATTCTAAGCCTCCTTCATGTATAGTTTCAAATTTATTTCTATTCTATATATGTACTTCCATCCTTTCTAAATTCATAATTATGAATAGGAATTTTATTCCTTTAGAATATGTGTCTCATCTCCTTTTCCTAAGTCTCAACCTTTTGTTGATTCACAGAAAGGGGAGAAATGTATATGAAACATGAATGAGCGAAACATAATAAAAAGAGGGGAAATTAATTAAGAGGAAAAATCATAATCATTTAAGACACAACTACGATGTAGCTGTAAGGGAGAGAATGCATAAAAACAATGAAACAACATAAGTGGAATGCATTAGAAGTACAAAGAAAATATTGGAAAAAAACACGTTTTGTCTATACTGCATGATATCACTATGTTTGCTCTGATATAATATTAATTACTTGAATGATAATATTGTATTATATATACTTCTGATATTCATCTAATCTATTTTGTTCAACAAGTGATATCAATACAAATTAATCAATTAGGGGTGTCAAAGTAATTAATAATTCCTCAATAATTGATGTCATAAATAGATTTGTGAAAATAAAATTAATTTAGTTGGCACTAGAAAGCAATATTTCAATTCAAGCAAGATAGAATTTTCAAATAATAAACTTGGCATCATAAAAAATGAAAGATTGTTAGTTTTAGATGGAAAGCCCTATTAGATTAGCCTAATATAATAAGGTTTTAATGATAAAATAATCTATAATAAAATAAGAAAGATAAGTCACCATAGTAATGTTCCAAGATAGCTAAAGATAATTAGAATTATTAGCACTACAAGAAAAAATCTGATTTCCTACTACCAAAATCTGCATGTAACATCAAAAATCCGTATGTAAAATTGCATTACTTACAAATTACCTACGAACAAAAATCCATATGTAAAGTGGTCGTAGATAACTTTACATACGAATTTATCCGTATATAATTACATACATATATTCGTATGTAACTGAGTTGGCAGATTGAATGCACGTAACGGTTACAAAGACCACACAATAATTGTAAAAATAATTCAATGATACAATTCAAACAACACTTGTAAAATCCTGAATAATAGTCATCATATATTCATCAAATAATAATCTTTCACACATAATAATTTGTAAAATCCAAACATGTTTAGTTACAAATGTCTAAAAGTGTTAATATAGGATAACTAACAAATTAATACTAATATGGAATGTTTGAAAGTCCTAATTCTAAACTTATAAGGATTTTCTGGATCTTGAGGTTGATCTTGTTGGTCTTGATTCATGTTTTGGGGCTGATTATTTTGATCAATATGTGGCGTTGGAAAATTATTTTGTGCAGCCGTTGCTGCCAAAGATGGAAGATACTGTATTATTGCTATAGAGAATCCCGAAAAGGAAAATAAACTCATTTAAGTAACATTTCCAGGCAGTATAAAAATACAACAACAACCAAATTGGTCATGAGCAGATGAGCACACACTTTGTCAACCAAAAATGAATTCATTCACAAAGAAATTGATTAAAACAAGCAACAAATCTATGCAGAAAATGTGCACAATTTTCTATAGTTATTAACATAATAATCTTACCCTTTTTATGTGATTTCCTTTTGAATCCCAAAAGCTTCCTCGGCTTTCAGCTCTATGAATCTGACAGCCAACAAAGTGAGGCAGTGCCAAGAGCTCAAGAATGTAGAAGACAGAATTTGGAGCACATTCAGGCAAAACCTATGGCAATGAAAGTTTAGAACACATTTTTTCACAACTAGAAGAGCATTAATTCTGCCAGATCATATATATGTAGAAAGTCAAGCCATTATATCTAGATATTGGTCATGATATAACTTTGCATGTTACTACCAGGCTAGCAGCATGAATAAGGCTCACAGAAGTCAAAATCTTCATCAAATAAGGGAAAAAGTTGAAGCAGAGTTCAAAATTAAAAAATCTCTCCCCCTCCTATAGTCATACTATAAACTAAAAGTATAAGGCTAGATGATAGTATGTGCAAGTGAAACATCTTCGACCTACATAATCTGTTCATCAAATATGCAACTTATGCTATTAGCTTTTTCCAAAGCAAGAGCACAAAATATCTTTCTACAAAATGAGAAGCAATCATTGACAATTATCATAACTCATTCCAATGTCAAACACCTATAATGGAAGATGAATCTATTACAATGACTGATGTCAATTAACAACAATCGAACCCACCACTATCTACTACCCCTACACAACTTTCAATAAATCTATACTAATTAAATGAAGAGCATATCCTTAAAGTACTCACGTTACCCTATCTTCCAACGTCTTAAAAAAAACACAACAAAAACTTCATGAGAAAAAAAACTTCATCGAAACACACCTTAATAACAATTCCAATGTTCCCAAAATATACCTCAATCGATATTTGTTAACAAAGCAACCACATCTTACGAACCACACCACATACCATTACATGCCAATTACAAGAAAGAAGAAAGTAGAAATATTAAATTAAGGTTTTCTGGTTTTCCAATTTTAGGGCTTTATGAATGAACCATGAGAGAAGCAATTACCTACCAGATGAAGCAACTCTGTGACCGTGACTGACAATGCCAAGTCGGGAGGGAGTGACGCCGAGAGGGACTAACAGGCACAAAGAGTGAGATCGCGACGAGGAGTGACGATGGCAAGGGCTGATGGCGAAAAACTGGCTAACAACGAGAAGGAACTCAGGTAAGAGGGAGTGCGGCTGCGAATATGAGAGGGGGGGAAAATGCATATGTGAGAGTGGGAGAACGAAAATGTGAGCGAGGGAGAAAATGAAAATAAAAGTTAGCTTTTATTTTTTAATTTTTTAATAATTAATTATAAATATCTGTATATAATAATATCGGTAAGTAATGTTTTTTAATTATATACTGATTTTAATTTTTTATATATGAAAAATATTTAGATAAATTTTTCGTTCAACTTCTCAAGGATATATTAATAAATAAAATTGATATGTAAAATCTGTATATAATTTTTTTTCATAATTTGATTATAAATTTGTATTAAATACTTATAAATTAAAATTCATATATAAATATCGATAAATAATAACTATTTTCTGATAAACGTTATACCTATGAAAGATGAAAGATTAGCTAGGTTAAAGATCATTTTAACATTATACGACCATGTTCTTTATTGTGAAGTTGGAGCAAACATCAAAGAAAGTGAAATGATGATTGAAGTTTAGAGCAAACATCAAAGAAAAGTGAAATAGTTTTTAAGCTTTATTACAACAAATTAAATAAAATATCTTTTATTAACATATTTTTGTCAATTATTCACACATGACTTTAACCATTTAATATTAACCTCTCTCCTTGCAATGTAAAGTCCATCTTCACTTTTTTACTTTTAACCCTTTACTCTCCATTCTCCTTCTTGCTTCAAACTATAGCATACGTAATCCTCTTAGCTTTTATTAAAATAAATAGGATCCTAATCTTATTTATTGGAATTAGTATAACACTAAAAGTTGTGTGCTAAATCATTTGGATTTGCCGTAGTAAAGATTAAATTTGTGTTGAATGTGAAAAAGAGAACAAAACAATTGCTTGTTGTTTCTTGTTAGCTATTCTTTTTTATTATTATTAATTTGTAATACAAGGGCGATCTGAAGTACATTTTCTTTGCACATGATCATATATATGATCATCATGTACTTAGTTAATATTACACAAACCAAGTGTGAAGCTATGACATGCTTCACATTTATAATTAAAAATGAGGGTGAGAATGGGACATAACATCTGAACTATAATAGCTTGCATGTGCCATTATGAAGGATGGATAGATGGTATGTGTCATTGGGCATTGAGCTGCTGATGTTGATGTGTATGAGGATGAGTTTGAGTTTGAGATTGTTGTTTAGACTGATCAAATTCTACAGGTTCATTCTTGGGTGCTTCCACGTGTGAGGTAGTGATTGGGATGTTGACCTGTGCATGTGGCATCATATCTGGCATGTCAGGTCCCACCATGTCATGTTGAATATGATGATGAGGATACAACGTGTAACATTGAGGCCATGGTTGAAGGGTTCCATCACTTGGATTTGACACATGACACTCTCCTATGGCTCGTGGATCAGCAACATTTGAACTTGTCCCTTGAGAAAATGAACCATACACTGTGGAAGACAAGTCCCTGAACATATCTTATCTTGTTATTAATAATCAATAATGTCATGATGTAATTATTCTGACAAATATGATTTTTTTTTCTTTTCCTTAAAAAAAGTTGTCCTCCATTCATCTGTTTATTTTTATTGTTGTGTTCAATTTTCTGTTTTAAAAATTTGATGTTATCCTCGTTGTAATGTTTCAAAATATATTGATTTTAATGTTAATTTTTATTTAATATATTTTATATCAGTAAATTAGTGTATTTTAAAAGTATTAGAGCGAAATAACATCAGTATCCTAGTATATAAATTAATCATTTTAATGTAAGATAAGCACTTCAATAAATAACATAATCATAAATGTTTCTTTCTATTTTATCGTTTTCCTACATAATAATAATAATAATAATAATAATAATAATAATAATAATAATAATAATAATAATGAACATATATATAGATAATAATAAATATAAAAATATATGAGAAGTGAAAATATGATTGAAAAACTAAGCATTTGTAATTTAAATAAAAATAGTTATGATTAACGAAACTGGTAAGGTGTAATGTCTGAGTTTTATGCATGTAAAATATGATGAAAATAAAATGCTCAGTAAAATATTATATATTTTTTATATTTTATATAATTCGTTATCTGTGTATAGATTACAAATGTTCTATAAAGTTATATATGGGTTAGAAACTCAGATGTTCTTATATATTAATATTATATATATACATATTTTATCCATAAAAAATTACAATCATCAAAAAGAAAATGTCATAATTAAAAAAATTGTAAAAACATGCAACAGAAACCTGAGAGGATCTAAAGGAGCAGATGCATCAAAAATCTGAGCATGATTTTGACTCCCATCCTGCAACCAACCAACATTGTCGAAAGAGGTTGGTATTCCCTGCATAATTATATAATTCTATTTAGTTAAGATACTAAATGAAAACCTATATTACAATTTTACTACTTTTTTGTATATTATTATTACAAATATTATATAATAACTTGATCAAAATAATTTAAAATATTATTTTTAAATAATTATAATAAAATACAACAAATGTATACATGATAATATTCCAGTTTTCATAAAAAAAATACATTTATAATCTTTTATATTATGAAAATTGAGCTCAATTACTATATATTATCAAAGTGAAATGTTCACATGTTTAACATATAAGATATATCACTATAATTACTTTTAGATATCATTATAAAGTTCAGTAAACTTCATTATTATATATAATGATTTGTAAATATATTATAGTTTGCCAAATGTTAATACTGTGAATAGAGTCTAATTAAATTTATATAAAAGAATTTATTCTATTTGAAAACACACAGAAATTATAATTATATATAAACATTTATAATTAAATATTTTTATAATTGAATAGTCATAATTTATTTAAAATGTCAACTAACTTATATTTTTTATTTTCATCCAAAAAAAATTATTCTAAGTGTATATATGTGTGTATATCTTAATATTTACATTCATTAATTACCTGAATACTAGATGGGTCAAAAGAAGATAGATGGTGGCTCATTAAGTATTCCTGCAACACCATGAATAAATAATAAGTCACATTGTAGAATAAAAAGTAAAAAGTACTACAATTTTGTGAAAAACTGCATAATTTTTAATAAATATGTTCTATTTGATTTTGGCAAGAAAGGTGTATTTATTAAAATCTATTATGATATTTACTTATCACTCTTTAAATTATTAACTAAGGGAATACCTAAAATTAGGAAAAATGGAAAGTATATTTTTATAAGGATAAAAGAAGGAAACAAAAAAAGATAGTATGAGTTAAATGAGAGAATGTTTGTAAACTAAATGAAGAGATATTCGAAAGTCAAAGATCTAAATTTGTTTAATGTGTCTTTTCTTGGAGATGGAGATTAAAGAATGAATAAAATAGTATAAATGAAAAGATACATTAGAGTAAAAATATATGGAATACAATAAGACACGAAAGGCATGGGTAAAAAAAAACAATATATATGGTGGAAGTATTGGAAAAATATAAAGTAAAAATATAAAGTTTTGGGGAGATAAGTGGTTATAAGAGACACCATTAGTAAATTTTGCGAAAAAAACATAATAAGGAGAAATATGTTTATTCTATGCTAATAAAGATATTCTAGCAGAGAAGGAAATTAGTACTTGGATAATGAATGCAACAATCACATGGAAAAATATCAAAGCATCTTCAAAGACATTGATAAATTTGTCAATGTCAATGTTCAGCTGGGAATGACACCATAATGGAGTCTCAAGGCAAAGGAACTGTCATGGTAGATATAAAGAAAGGTACAAAGTTCATCAAGGATGTTTTACTAGTTCATAATCTTAAAAAGAATATTTTAAGTATTGGTCAAATGATGGAGAATGGATATTCTTTTTACTTTGAGAAAGATACATGCAGAATTTATGATAGTAAAAGGATATAAATTGGCCAAGTAAAAATGAAGAGAAATAGAAATTTTCCTATAAGCTTCAAAAACTAATATTCTCATGAAGGCAGAAGTTGATGACTCATGGCTTTGGCACATAGGAGATTTGGCCACTTAAACACATTAGCCTTAAAGCTTCTATATTAAGAAAACATGATGAGAGATTTTTCATGCTTGAAGGAGAATAATGAATCATGCAAAGGATGTCTCCTCAACAAACAACACTAATTACCATTCTCAATAGACAAAGCATGGAAAGCAAAAGACTTATTGGAGTTTATTCATACTGATGTTTGTGGACCGATGAGGAGACATTTACATCATAACAACAGGTATTTCATATCCTCTTCATTGATGACTTCTCTAGAATGACATGGGTATATTTCTTAAAGGCAAAGTTAGAAGTCTTCAGAGTATTTAAGAAATTCAATGTTCTTGTCATTTTGAAACTTTTTGAGAAGATGAAGGCATAACAACAACTTATACTCACATATACTCCAGAACAAAATGGTGTGTTAGAGAGAAAGAATTGCACAATCATGGAGATGGAAAGATCAATACTAAAAGAGAAAAGTATGCCAAAAACTTTTTGGGCTGAACTAGTATAGATTGCAATTTACATTCTAAACAGATGTTCAAGGCAATCCAAGACAAGACTTTTTTTGAAGCTTAGAGTGGAAGAAAGCTATCAGTTAAACACCTACAAGTATTTGGATTTATCTGTTACATGCATGTTCCTGATCAAAGGAGGCACAAGCTTGAAGACAAGACAATATGAGGAATATTCTTAAGATATAACATACAATCAAAAGGATATCAAGTCTACAACCTACAAACAAAAGGGCTTATCATTAGTTGAGATGTTGAGGTTGATGAAAATGCTTCTTGGAATTGGAAAGAAGAAAAAGTTGTTAAAAGTAACATTTTAGTTCCAATGCAACAATCTCAAGAAGAAACTCAAGAAAAAGTAGAAGATTTAGGTATGCTTTCTCCACCTCCACAACAATAAGATTCTTCAGCTGAATCCACTCTAAGAAGAGTAAGATCTTTGGTGGACATATATGAAATTTGAAATATGGCCATGATTGAGTCTAACTATTATGAAAAATCATCAAAACAAGAAGTATGGGTCAAGGCTATGGAAGAAGAGATAAAAATGATTGAGAAGAATAAAACTTAGGAGCTTGTAAATTGCCTTCATGGAAAAGGCATCATTGGAGTGATATGGATATATAAAACAAAGCTCAATCCTATGGAACTATACAAAAGGACAAGGCAAGATTAGTCGCTAAAGGCTACTCACAATAACCAAAAATCGACTACAACAACACATTTGCTTTAGTTGCCCGCTTAGATACAACTAGAGTTTTAATAGCTCTTGGAGAAAAAAAAAAGGATGGAACATATATCAAATGGATGTCTAATCAACCTTTTTAAATAGAGTGCTCAAAGAAGAGATTTATGTTGAATAACCACAAGGCTTCATCAATTAAGACAATGAAGCAAGCTCCTTGAGCATGATAGCAAAATTGATCAATACTTCATTGATCAAGGATTTAGGAAGAGCAAGAGTGTGCCAACATTATATATTAAGACACAAAGTCAATATCATCTCATGGTCTCCTTATATGTCGATAATCTTATCTATATAGTAAACAATATAAAGATGATGAAAAAATTTAAAGAAGACATGATGAAAACATTAGAGATGACCGACCTTAGATTGGTGAACTATTTCATTGGTATAGAGGTGAACCAACGAAAAAAGGTATATTTATCTCTCAAAAGAAATATATTAAAGCTCTATTAAAAAAGTTCAAGATGTATTATTGTAAACCTGTTTCTACTCCATTGGTGGTAAACAAGAAGTTACAAAAAGATGATGGAACATAAGAAGCAAATGCATCACTCTATAAGAGTTTGATTGAAAGTCTCATGTATCTCACAGCCACACGACCAAATGTTATGTATGCTACACATCTTCTATGAAGATTCATGCAAAAGCCAAGTCAGATTCATTAAGGAGTAGGAAAAGTAATTTTAAGATATCTACAAGGCACAAATAAGTTTGGTATATTGTACAAAATCGTGACTAATGCAAGGATGATTGGCTACATAGATAATGATTGGGCAGGACCAATGACGACATGAAGAGTACATCAGGTTACACTTTCTACTAGGATCAAGTATTTTATCTTGGACATCAAAGAAGCAAGCAATCGTGGTACAATCAACAATAGAAACAAAGTATGTAACAACTGTTGAAACCACAAGTCAAACAATATGGCTAGAAAGAATACTTGAAGAAATGGGTGAACCACCAGATGGATCGACTATTATCTATTATGACAATAAATCGACAATAGCAATAGCAAAAAATCTAGTTCATCATTAAAGAACAAAACACATAGCCATTAAATATCATTTCATTCGAGATAAAGAGACAACTAAATAAATTTGACCCAACAAAAGACCAAATTGTAAATATTTTTACAAGGCATTACCAATATCAAGATTTGAACTAGGGCACACTATGCTTGGAGTTATCAAATTTGCATTAAGAAGGAGTATTAAAATGTAATGCAAATTGTAGAATAATATAGAAAGTCTTAAGATAGAAGTACTAAAATATAATAAAAAAAATTCTAGAATATTGTAGAAAAGCCTAAGATAGAAAGAAAAACATCAAAAACATTCTATATAGGTAAAAGTTTAGAACTCTACATAAGTTGTGACTAACATTTTCTAGAATAATCTATCAGTCTACAAAAACTCATGTACTCTACCATTTGAGAAAGACAACATCTACCACAACTAAGATAATTACAAAATACACTTATTTCAACTTCTACTTTCACATTCTACTATCTTCATATTTTCTCTATGCCATCAACTATTTTTTTCACATCCTCAGAATACTAACAGATTTAGAAATTCAAATATAACTATCTAAGCATATTTTGTTTTGCATATATATATATATATATATAAAGAGTTTGATATTTATCAGTGGGATTTATCTTACTACTCCACACTATTTTGAAGGAAAATTATAATGTGTGTACAGGTGAAACTCTTAGAGATGTACCCTTAGATTCAAATTATTAATTGTAATCATCTTTCTTTCATAAACTACACTGTTGTATACATATTAGGGTGGCCTAAATACTCCCTTCATATATTCTTTTTGCGGATAAAAATTTCAATTTTAGCAAAAGAGAAAAAGACTGATATAAAGCATATTAGCAACCTTTCTCTGCATGACTCGTGTCAAGACATCTAAAAGGTGTTTTTCACTGTTTTCAAGATCTGCCATTGATGACATCTTTAATGGATCGGGTTCATATAACCTGTGTTCATTATTGAAAAATAGAAAATAAATAAATAAGTACTTAAAAGGAAAGTAAGCATAAACTATTTGTATTTTTATTGTCAAGGAACCTTATCTGCTCTTCGGCCATTTGAAGTTGCTGTTGTAGCCTATTAACTTCTTGTTGGAGTTCCTATAAAATGAAGAATAAATTTTCAACATTTTGAAAGATTATTGGAAATGTGTTCTTTTGTAATTCTTTTTTAATTTCATTTTGGTTTATGTGCTTCAAATTGATGAATTTACGTTTGGTGGTGATTTTTGTCACCATGGTTGGAAGAAAAAATTTAGAGCAACTGCATGGTTTTCTTACCTCAATCTCAGAGTTAATGTCTCCCGGACTTGTTGATGCAGTAGATGAAACAGTGGGAATGGAAAAAAAACAAAAATTAGCACAATTACACCTTCCAAAATATTCTTAAGAAAATAATTGAATTTTTAAAATATTTAACATTATACGAACTTGGCCAGTTGAAGAGCTATGTCATTTTCATTCCTCAGTTGCTGAAGTGTCCTTATCAAATACTACAGAGGGAACATTTACGGAAGTAGTGAGGTTTGGAAGAAAGAAACAACCAGAAAGTAAATTTTACTTGGGAGTGTTTAGAGGAAATTTTCAGAAATTTATTTGAGATAATTCAATCTTATAAAGCATTAGCAGTTACGATTAGACTCTTGAAAGTCATTTATTGTGTTTGTAATAACTCTTTCAGTAATTTATATGAAAGACTATTAAAATGATTAGCTTTTATTGAACTAAATTATTTACAATACATGAATGAAAATACCTCCTTATTCTGAATACCCCTGCAATAAGTAAATAAGAAACTAATTAATGCACTGAACAAATACTATTAAGTATTATATTACAAATAAGATAATGAGAAGTAGAGAAAGTAAAAAAAAAAAAGTGTTCTAGAGATATACCTGCGGTATGGTAGTTCTGGAAAACTTACAGCACTGCATGAAACATATAACAATTATAAATGAAGAACGTGATAAAAAAAAAAGGAAAAATTTATAACCAGCACCCTTTCGAATGAAAAATATCAAGTTGCATGTTTATAACTTACTTATCTCTTTCTTGGTCTGGAAGATTAATGTAGCGAGTAAAAACATCCTCAATTCTGATAATAGTAACAATATGATTATAACTCTTTTTAAAAAACCAAGATGACACCTTTAATAAAATAATAATAATAATAAATGGAAGCAATCATATTTAAATCCAGATACTTAGAATGCTTAAAGCTTGACTCAAAAGCTAGTTAAATAATAAATGACATATAAGGTTTAGTTAATTCTATACTTATTTCAATCTATCAAAAACAATGCTAAATATTTCCATTAAGGAAATGAATTTAAAAAGTTATATGATTTAGCTCTTAAACTTTGCATAACCCGCCCCTTTTTTTTTGGAAGAATTTAACTACTTGGTATTTGCTTTTGTTGGGATAATAATATAGTTGCTTCTTTGCTATATAAATTGTGAAGGTTTAACTTTGAAAAATGAAAAAAAAAAATGTTGGTCAAGATCCCAATTTCCGGGGTATAGAGCCATTCGGTGAAAAAGTAAAACAAACATTAACAGTCTAAACAAGAACAAAGAAAAACCTAACTAACTACGAAACTATGCGCCATTTCATAATAGATTTCATGTTCTCCAAATCAATATCGTAAAAGTTATTAGCAATTGTTTTCATTGGCTCAAAACCTTGGAATGCATTCTAGTATGAAACAGAACCAAACCTTGACATGCACCAATGTTTTCATATGAAATCAACATATTTAAGGAAATGGCAACATGCGTACCTCCTCCGACCAGAAAAATGGTTAACACGACCCGAAGGCGAAAACATTATGACTGCAATATCAATGTCACATAGGATTGAGAGCTCGTAAGCTTTCTTGATGAGGCCATTTCTACGTTTTGAGAATGTAACTTGTCGATTGACGGGATTCTCTATTCTCTTTATCTCGAGTTTAACACGACCCATGACGATGATATTGATATGTATGGATGGTTTAATGTTATTGTTAATGTTAATATTGTGCAACTAGAAAGTGTGGAGTATTGTATTGGATGTTGTATGCATGCAAAAAAGGAAATGAAGAATCTGAAGGAGGAAATCTAAATTGCCCTCTCTTTTTTAGAACAAGAAGATATGAAAACTTTAATGTATGGAAACATGCATGACGAAGCTTAAAAGAAGGAGCAGTTGAATATGAGAGAGAGAAAAGGGAATGGTTATGGAGGGGAGAGAGGAGAAAAGGAAGGGAGGCGGAGAGATTCATGAGTTTAGAAAGAAAGGGTCCTCTCCAACTATATGCTTTAATCTTTACATTCTATATCAATGTATATATATACAAATCTGGTGCATTCCAAATTATGGTTTTGTAGCCACTTTTTATATATATAACTATTAGCTTTTTCTTAAATTATTCACACTTGTAGGAGAAAAATTGCTTAAAACTGTGAATGATTTCATAATAAATTATCAACAAAGTTTTATTTTATTAAATGAAATCAACTACAAAAATTATATGATTTGTTTAGTGAAGTTAAAATTCAAAGTATTATTGTAATGTTATCATTATTTGAAGAAAATAAAAAAGTTGTATAAATAATAAGTTAAAATTGGTGAAATAATTATTTTAATATAAGAGAAAGATCATTACTTCAATAATAAAATTGGACTTAAAATATGTATATTAAAAGAGAAAATCTCCTACCGTATACCTATATAATGGTATAGATTTATAAATATCTATAAAAAAAAAGTCATCCAATATGTTATTCTAATTACCAATGACAAATAAATTGGTCTCCATGGATATTTTCTGAATCCGTTTTTGTTTTATCGAAAAATCTTTAACTCAGCTTATTCCTATTTGAATTATTAAAATATCTATAATTATCTTTCATTAACTTGGATCATATATATATATATATATATATATATATATATATATATATATTCAGGTATTAATTGCGTTTTATTACGTAAAAAATCATTCTTTTTTATTTTAATTTTTTACTATTTAAAAAACTTTTTGTTTTGTTCAAACAATTTTTATTATCTTTCAACCATTCATATTTTGAAAATATTTCAAATCTTCAAGGTACTTTCTATTTTATCATATTCTTAATTATATTTTTTTTCTTTGAACAATTTCATTTAATGGTATATCAAATATTTTCTAGTGCACACATTTGATCTTACTTTTTCTTAATATTTTTAATTGATATTTTTTATCATATAAAATATTATTTTAATTATTTTTTATATAATTATTTTTATTTTATAACTCATTATCATAAATGTAATTTTACTAGCATGTGTAATGTCATTATAGTGAAAATCAGAAAATGAAATATTTATATCTAAATTAGAATTATTATTAGTTTAATATATATTTTTTTTGTATGTATGATTTATATTTAAGTAGTGTATTATAACTAGTGCTATCAAAATAGGTTAGATCCCGCAGGCTAACCTGACTTACCACATGTTCAGGTTGGGTTAGGTTGGTTGAACCCGTGGTGAGCCGAGGTTCACTAGTACAAAAGTAACGTACAACGTCGGTGTTTTTCGGCCTTTAATGTCGACCTCGATGCCGACGTCATAACGAGAGACGTTACATAGACGTCGAATACTACAGACCAACGTCATTTCTTTATGTGGAATATCTTCAAGAAAATTTAAAAAATTAATCAAAATACCAATTTAACATCGACCTTGTTTGAAATTAGACGTCCAATTGGTCAGGAAGATGGGGGCAGGTAGGAGTTATCATAACAGTGCAGTTACCAACTGTTGTGACAAATCGGCAAGTGTACCGAGTCGCGCAAATAATATAAAATGGTAAAACCAAGTATCGTATCCCAGAAGACTCTCGGCGCTAGACAGTCGTGTGATAACAAGATTAGTTAAGACTTAAATAAAAAGAGATCATATGTTTTGAATGCAAAAACATAAAATTAAATATGAATACAATTGATCAATAGCAATGAAGCACAGAGATGAACGGATGTTGATTAATATGAGATGGATATGTTGTTGGGATTAGATTTCAACAAGTTCCCTCTCATGTATGTAAGAATTCTTCTTTATGCATTAATGCCAACATTACACACTAAATCACCTAAATCCAATCCATCGGGGGGTAAGCCTGTCCCAAATTACCAGTTCATGCAATTCCTAGTAATAAGATGTGAAGATCAAGAGCTTAAAGACAACCAAGACTCATACCCTCATCCTTGAGCAATATTACTCTTGGGGGTAATTGATTGGTGTCGCACCTCATACAAATTTAATGTGCATAAAGAATCACTACAAGAAAAAATTGAATTACATACAGCCAAAATCCGTATATAAGGCCCAAAATCCGTATATAACACTGGATTATATGCGGCTTACATACGGACAAAAATCTGTATATAAAACTATCGTAGATAAGTTATATACAAATATATCCGTATATAATTTATATACGGATTTTTCCGTATATAATTATATACGAAAAAATCCGTATATAAAATCCGTATGTAATTATATATGGAAAAATTTGTATAAAATCCGTATATAATTAAAAATGTAATTATATACGAAAAATTCCGTATATAAAATCCGTATATAACTTTATGATTTTATAAAAAAAAATATTATCTTAATTTTCTATTCCTTTTGTTGTCCATAAACTAACATGAATCAATAGTTTGCACATGTCAAATTCAATCATTCCTTACATTACATAAATCCAAAAACAATAACTATAATAATAGGGTGAAAATGTACACCACAAAAAACATACATGCATACAATAAAATTACTCAAACTAATATCTTCAATAACTCAGTTACATATTGAACATATTATGCTAGAAGAAATATAAAGATATCCCTGTGACGATGGAAATCGTATATTCTAATCTTTAAACTTGGATAAGTCTTGAAAGCCTTCAAAAACTCCTTCTCTGGAACTCTAAAGAGAAAAAAACTTTTAATTGGTAAACAACTAATAAATCAATAAGTAAATAAATTAAAATCAAATAAAAAATCAACATGTAGTTTTGAAAGAAAAATTAATGAACAAATTATTCAAAATAACAATTGCACTGACACAATGAGAGAACAAGACTTCAAAGTTCAAAGAAAGCAATATAAAGTTATGAAATAACAAAATAATCATTGAATTTACCAAGCATATAAACAACAAAATGATGTTAAATGTTCACCAGCAACAATATGATGGGGATTAATGTACATTTAATCATATTCTTTTGAAACTATGATATGCTACATCAGTACAGAACATGACGGTATATATTGCAATCATAGGAACCCTTTTAAGAAATGTTTATCCATCCCATGAAAGGTTAAAAAAAACTAAATAAGAATGAAAATATTCCTGCATAAATGGTACTAAACACAATAGCAATGATTTTGAATTAAATCTTGCATTCTAACCTGTGAGGCTTAATACGCCCTCACCTACATAAGGTATGCAATATACTAATACGCAGGTTATTTCCAGTGAGAGGATAGCATAATCTACATATACTTTAAAAGGTGGAAAATAACTTCTATTCAAATCCTTCATCAGAATGCAACATTTTTTAAAGAAATTTATTTAAAATTCCAACGCAGAGGCAACCATTTTTAAATTCAAATTTCAATAATTCAGATAGATATTTCATTAATTCAACCATGTTTTAAATTAATTCATTAATTCAAATAATTACGTGTTTTAAATATAAAATAATAGTATAAAGCTGATATAACACGTCTAACAAAATGAAAATATCATAATAAATAATAAAAATTCATACTTCGATTCATGCGTAAGCACTGAAACTAAGTGGTTATGTACAAACTATGCATTATTTAATTTATCCAAAATTATAGTAATCCCAAAAGAAATTACAAATGAGTTCAAATCATCCAAAAAAATCAACAAAAGAAACAAAAAGGACAGATTGGGGGAGATGTGCGTACAACTCATTGGAGGCATATAATTGTGCTTCATCTTTGGGCATGGGCATGCTGCAAAAAATATTATTTTTATATTTGATTATAAAATAGCAGGCAAGTCGACGAAACAGTAATTGATATTCAGATTTTATAGGCACCTGTTGCGTAAGTGATGATGATGCACCGTATAATTTTACCTGACAACGGGCTTCGTCAAGACTATACATGATTTTTAGGTGTCTCTTAAGCTTTAAAAGAAGCTGCAATGCAATTGCTGATAAACAGTCCGCCTGCACAATCACATGTAACAAAATGTGGACAGATACGCATATTCTAATGTTTAGGCCGTATTCTGAAAACATTTGACTTTCTTATTTTGAGCAGGGGTTTCCATTAACAAATAAAGATTCTTTAACTAGCTTAGCTAATAAAGCCCAATGTAACATGTAGTCCATCACCACAACAATACATAAGAGATATACTTTTCATTCATGTTCATCAGGAGATGATGAACCAACTTTGAATTTGACTCCAGAAGATCTGTTTCAAGTGCTATTAGGTACGGAACACAGGTGATTGGATTAACAAGACCTTGACGCAGCACAATTTCAACAATCTGCATTATTAACAAATCTCTTATTTTATATGTAAGAGTAAAAGAAAACTAGACCATTTTAACAAGAATGCTTCAGTCCTGATTGTTTTAGCATTGCAACATATTCAAATGAAACTTGGACCACGACAATTGCTTTCAGAGAATGTTCATTGGAAGTCATTGCTATCCGTTCGCAAAGCTAGACTGTGCTAATAAAAAGAGGCACTTAATCTTCCAAAGAAAATAAGCTTCAAAACGATAGATAATTTAGACCATAGTCCTAGAGACTGATAACTAGCACTTGCAAGATTCACTTTTAAACTCCTCTGAAAAGCATCTGCCTAATTTACTCATATCCTTTACCTCACCCCATTAATCCAAAAGATTTGGAAGAATTTAAACAGTAGTAAATACAATACACGCACATGCATATGTTTATTAACTGTTTCCAAAGAAGAGATTTAATTTTCGATAACATTTGGATTAAGAGTATTGAATCTAAACCGATATAGAAGCTAGATCTGACCTTCAGGGCTGATTGACGAACTTGTTCATTGAAATCCAAACATTTGCCCAAACTATTATCCCAATATAACTGAACTATACCCCCACATATGTTTGTATCACCGGCACCAGCAGCAACAGTACACTCTGTCCAGCTCCTACTGTGTAACCAGCAACGTTATCATCATCTTTATCAGTTCCCATTTGGCTTTCAGCATCCAGAAGATACTCGTACATGTTTTGTAATCCTTGAATCTGATTTACAGCAAAAGTTTTAGTATATACCAAAGTATAAGTACACACATATATCAGGGAAAATATATTACCTTAAGGCGAGTATCAGCAGCAGAGGATAATGTTTCCTCCAGTATTTTTCCAACATAACTTTCCAACATATATTCTAGCCTAGCAATTAAAACAAACCCTAGTGCCTACAAGAGTTACAATAAAACATCAATACACTTCAAAATTAAACTGGGATAAGAACAAAGTTAACAAATAAATCATACCTGCAAAGATCTAACTTTGACAACAAAATCATCTGCAGATAGAAAGCATGGGAAGTTCAGAGAAATGTATATAGACTTCTAGATCTTTTTAAGCATGTGGGAAAAGGACTTGGCAACAATAATAGAGTCCCCTGCATCCAAACTAGTTATCATATTTCAAACTTCTTCCAGTTTCTTAGGGTCATGCTTTTCTTCATACTCAGCTGAAATTTCGTACACTTCTTGAACCTGCACAAAAACATTTACATAAATGTCGAAGAGAAGTGAAAGAACATAAATTCCGGAATATTTTCTGATAAATCACTACAGCCTTCTCCATCGAATCCAGCGATTACATCCTCATTTTGTCATGTTTCACTGATTCAGCAGTTGAATCTTACTTTTCCACCAAACACGCGACCTAATTCGCATTTCTCACCGAACAATCTTCCTATTTTTCACTCATCTCCGAATCCTTCCCGCTCCTGGAATATTATCACGAACCTAGGGTTGATGAAAGTACTCTCTCAGTGTCGAACTACGGCTCCAAAACGAACGATGAAGGTGATTGCTTCGTCAACGAAGGACAACGAGATTACTACGTTGTTATGCGACGACAGTTCAAGAGAGAGGGGGAAGAAGCAAGGGTTCGAGAGAGGGACAATAACAGTAAAGAAGACTCGAGAGAGGGACAATAACAGTAAAGAAGACTCGAAAGAGGGACAACGAGAACGAAGAGGGCTCAAGAGAGATGTGAAATCACAAGGGCTCCAGCGAGAGATCAAATAGGGTTCGAGCGAGAGAGAAAAGCTTGAGGGTTTTGAGAAGAATAGGGTTCAAGGGAGAAAGAAAAGCTCGAGGGTTTTAAGAAGAATAGGCTTAGAAGTTTGCTTCAGGTTGGCTTCATTTTTTTTAAGTAAATTATTTTTTCAATCTGTATGTAACATCAGTAGCTAACACGTGAATATAATTACATACGGATAATTGGAATTATATATGGATTATATCTTTAGATAATTTTTCCGCCACCACCCCATAACTTTACATACGGTTTTTATATACGGATCTGTCGTATGTAAAATCCGTATGTAATATCCGTATGTAATTTTTTTTTAAAATCTATATATAATATCCGTATGTAATACATATATTATATACGGATTAAAATCCGTATGTAATAGCCATATTTCTTGTAGTGAATGTAGTATAGACTAGGAAGTGACTCCTAGGTCGTCTCTCAAGGACCAAACCATGGTTCAAGAATTAGGTCAAACACGAAGTGGGGGAGGTTGCGAAAGGTTTGTGAATGCGGATGAATTAAATTAAAATACAGATGCAAACAGAAATGTAAAAATGGAATCAAATACAGAATAAAAAAACGGTTGGTCATTAACTCAATTTCTATGCTTATAATCACAGATTAATGACAAGTACACACTACTCTAATCCAAATCCAACATGAATCAACCAACTAAGCGAAGGCTAATTCGGTTTTCCAAACTGCAAACTAAGCGAATGCAATGCACAAATCCAAGTAGTTCTGCACCACACAGTATAATCAACTAAGCGAAGATTAAACATCGATTAGGCAACTAAGCGCATACCTAATCGCATGCGCACAACAGATTAAATATTGAGCTAAATCAGAGCAGCGACATTGCAATTAAAGTGCACAGGTCTCATGGATAAACTACTCTAATCTCTAATTCAACACAGCTAACCGACTAAGTGAAGGTTAATCATGCTATCATAAAAGCGAACTAAGCGAACACAATGCACCCATTCCATCCGATGTGTTGTATACAGATTGATCAACTAAGCGAAGATGCGATCACCAATTGGGCAACTAAGCGTATACTCATTGCAAGAACACAGTCAGATTTCATAGAATGCCAGCCAGAGCAGAATAAACACAAGAAAAATCCTAGAATCTCAAAGAAACAATGTAATATCACTAACGACCAACCCGACTAACTTAAGCTAACATCAACAGACAACAATAAAGTAAACGGAAATAATGAACCGAACATGACAAACAACATAGTGAACCAAAATAGTAAATTGAACAGTCCTAAAACAAAATGCGTAAACTCATTAAAATGTAGTGATAATAAAGAAAACGCATCATTGCAACTGGAATAAAAGAAATATGCAACACTTAACTAATAGATGAAAGACACATTACAGCGGGAATAAGCAATCTCAACTTGCGTGTTTCAATCGATAAATCAACAATGCAATTATAATGCAGAATTTGTAGAAAGTAATGATGAACATTCAAAAGCCAAATGAATAATTAACTTATAAAATTAATATCACCGAATGTGCTCGAGTGAAATCAACAAGTGCAATGTAAAAATAAAGATGAATTGCCCAAAAGAAAGGAAATTCGTGTGCTTCCAAGTAAATGCTGCCCTTGACCGAGAAATGCATCAGCGAGCTGCAGCCAGCAAAAAGGAAATCATTGCTTCGTGCATTCCAGTCAATAAACCCGTGGAAGAGAGCTCCTTATTTCCTTCAAGCACACATCGTTCTCCAAGAATGCGTTACATTTTTCCAAACTGAAAACAATGCTTTTTTTTTCTAGGAATAATGTGTTGAAAGTGTCGACTGCTGCAGCTCTTTTCTAGGGTGAGTAATCCACTTCCCTCTTGCTCCAAGCTCTTTGGACTCTTGCTGGATGTAGCTGGACTTTGTTGCTGGCTGCCACTCTCCAAGCACACAACTCAAGCACGCTGCAACAATTCAATAACTCAGCCATGTGTTGTTCGTTTTTTTTTCTGGACTCTCTAAAGGTTCTGCAGGACGCGTGTGTTTGCTGGACGCGTGTGTTTGCTGGACGCACCTCCTTAGCTTGCTGTACGTTTGGTGGCTGCTGGATGCGTGTTGATTGCTGGACTCGCTATGGACGTGAGCTACTGCACCTCCTTCCAATTTTTCTCATGGGCCTGCTGGATGCAAAGTTAATTTCCAGCCCAATGAAATTAGCATGCTGCAGCAAAACAACCGCTTGTCTTCATCCAAGAAATTCAAGACATGACAAAATGATCAGTCAACTCAAGAGGTGAATCAAAAGTAACAGTGTTTCTCTCAAGTGTCTAGGATAAACAGTTTCAACTCAATGCATTCAAGAAAGAAAACACAAACAGACTTGGCAAGCCTCTAATATTAACACTCAATAACATATGCATGTTCAAATCAAAAGGTCATTTATGGATGCAATGGGGCCAAGGAAAAGGGATGATAAATATAGATAAGAAGCTACAAACCAAAAGAAATAGAGGAGCAATGGGGAACAAGTGTAAACACAGTCAAATCACACCCAAAACCTCTAATTCAATCCTCTTCTTGACTTCATTATTCACAATTTTTTCATTTTCTCTTTTTTTTTCTCTCATCCTATCTCTTTTATTTTCTCTTTATTTAGAACACAAATTTCAGAGACAAGATGTACACAACATATTTACAAAAACAAAAACAAGAAGAGGAACCAACTAGCTAATTCATTTGAATCCCCCGGGAGACCACACTTGTTCCCAAAACACTTCCAAAGCTCTAAAATTCCCTAAGGTTATGGTAATCATCGTTTTTCACTTAAGGGTGATCAATGAGCTTGAAAACAAAGAACAAGGGAAAAATATAGGCTCAATGGGTCTAGCAAAGGATCAAAACAAGGTAGGCTTATTTGGCTAGAGAGGCTCAAGAACAAAATTGCCTTTATCACTTCCAAACATACATATTAATCAAGAATTATCAAAAAAAGTCAAGCCAAGGCATATGTGCAAGCAATCAAGAGATATATCACACAAGAAAGAACATAAAGTGGCTCAAATCTCACACAGGGTATTTGTCACAATCAATTCAACCTCTCAAACATCATAATCACCTTTCCAAGCAAAGAGAAGCATGTATTTCAAACAAATCAGAGTATCAATGATGTGAAAGACAGATCTACAACCTAAACAAAGTCCAGATATCAATAGAAACATGCAAAACTGTACACAAGACACAACAAAAACTACCTAGAAAACAAAAAATTTAACGCAAAAAACAGAAACTAACAGAGAAAATAGAAATCTCCCCTAATAGACCACACTTAAACTACACAGTGTCCTCAATGTGTCATAAGCATAAGATCAAAAATCAGAACAGTCAACAGATCATGGACAAGTGCAATACAAGTGGGGAAAGGAGGAGAAGGGAAAAGAAAACTCCCCTGGTCATGGTGGCAGTTGCCAATTTTGGACTATCAGGGAGAGGTCTTCCACCATTGGATTCAGCAAGGAAGTCTTGAGGAGGAACTGCTTCATTCTCCAAATTTGATCAAGCAGGGAGATGTCCTCCATAGCTGGATCAAAGAATAAGTGATTGTTGATGAGCAGGTTCAGCTGGTGCCTATTAATCTTCAAACTGTTGTGTATACTGGCACACTTGTCTTCCACCGAGGGTGTGTGTTGGTCAAATTCATGTGTACCTCCTGCAATGGGGTTAGTGCAATATGGTTCCACAGAAATAACATGTAGGGGTATAACACCCAATCCCAGTGTAACAGGCTGAACCTCAAATATACCCTCAAAACATGAATAAATTTCAAATGTAGAAACAATATCAACAGTAGGCTAAAATTCATGTTCAGTGCATGGAGAATAAACATTTAGATGTGATAGAAAAAAGTGGTTCTCATCATGCAGAAAGGAAGAATTAAAAGCATGCTCATCAACATTACAATCACCAACATACCTATCAACCGCATAATCATGAACAACATAATCATCAACAACATAATCGAAATGAGGTATGTTTATCTCCACTTCCCTGAAGATTGATAAAGTGGTGGAAGAGGAAGATGGTCTACCTGACTCAAAATTACTGCTTATACCTGCCTAGTCCTCCAAATCTTCATCAGTCTCCTTAGGTGCAAGAGTAGAGGCATATGAGGATGGGAAAGTAGGTGGCGCAGTAGTAAGCTCAATAATTTGGTTCCCATCTCCTAGGTCAATGTCACTAACATCATCTGGAAGCTGAACAGTCTGAAATGGTAATTCCTCTGAAACTTGAGACTATTCCTCAGTGAGTTGAGTGGCCATTTGCCCCATCTGATCAGTCAAACTCTAAATTGAAACTCTGGTCTCTTGCTGGAACTGAATGTTCTGAATAGTCATATGCTCCAATAACTCCTTCAATGTAGGCTCAAAAGTAGTGGAAGGATGAGGAATTGCGTGGGCAGGCTCATAAGACTGCAGCTGCTGTAGCTCCTGGACTGGGGAGAAGGCATACCAATATTCTGAGATGGCTGATATTGTTGTGGAGCGTCATACCATCCCAAGCTAGGGTCATTCCATCTAGGATCGTTGTTGTAACCATACTGAGCAAGGAAGAATTCATCCAATAACATATACTTAAGATCTTCCCAAGAAGTGATGGATCCTGGAGGAAGACAATACAGTCAATCCCTTGCTGCTTCTTGTAGTGAATGCAGAAATGCCCTTAAAAATTGATAACGGTTTAAAAACCGTTATTTTTATACTTAATTTTGATATCAAATGCACCCTTTTTGACTTAGAAACTTGCTTGGACTCATGATTTTGCTTTAGTTTTGTGAATAAGAGAGTTGAGGATATGCTTTATGATTTTATCACTAAATTCCCTTGATTTTGTAGGTTTTTGGAATGATTTGAAAGAAGGGTTGAAGTATCAAGGAGTTGGAGAGCAGAAAAGTCAACTAGAATGCAGAAAAGTCAACCAGTCAACCAAAATGCTGAAAAGTTGACCAGAGTGTAGAAAAAGTAGCGCTGAGCGCCAGTCTCGGGACTCGTTTTAACTGTTTTTTGCCTGGGCGTCACCGCTGGGCGCCATTTCGGGTGCCGCACGTACCGCTGAGCGGTATCTGAGCACTGAGCGCCAATTGCGTGGATCTTGGCCAGTTTTTCTGTTATTTTTATGATCTGTTTTGGGCCTGGACCCGTTTTCTGTTATTTTTCTACCCTATTTAAAGGACAAAACATCTTAGAGAATGTATCTTTTGATGGCTTAGGCACAAAAACACATTTTTAACCCCTTTGGGGGCAGATTTGGGGAATTAACAACTCTCCTCTTCTCTTTCTAGGGCTTCTATCTCTTTCATTCCATTGTACACCTAGTTTCTTCATGACGATGGAGAACTAATCTCATTTGTTATTGGGGAAGATGTAACCTCTAAACTCTCTTGTATTTGAATTGTTCTTGAAGATATATGCTTCCATTCATTATTTGTTAGGGTTTTCTTCTCTGAATTTAAAGCTTGCATTGTTTAACTCATTCAGTGTCATGGTCATTGATTTTGTCGATATGGGAACGTACGGGGAAATCTAGACATGAGGAGAATTCTCTTGATTATGAAATATTACCTAGGAATAGAAATAGGACGATCAATTGCTTTAAGCTTCTGTCATTAATGCGTGACTAATTGTTGTAATTAGAGAAGATATCTTTAGAATCTTCCTAATTAGAGAAAATAGATATACAATCTTTTATTTTATTTTGTTTTCCTAGTTTCTCTATTTCCCTTTTTAGGAGAATTAGATTGTTACAAATAGAGCATATGAGAATTATTTTAATCAATTTCTGTATAATAAACTTTAGTATTATTTTCTACTTGGTATTAGAGCTTCCGATCTTGGAACTCCGTTCTGCTGCATAGTCGCACCGCCGCCGCTGTCCGACCACCACCACTGTCACCATCGCCGGTTGGGGTCGGTGATAGGGCAGAAAGGTGTGCCTAACGCCGGCAACCATAAAACGCCGCTGCACAGTCGCCGCCGCCGCTGTTCGACCACCGCCGCTGCCGCCGTCGCCGGTTAGGGTCGTTGATAGCGTAGAAAGGTGCGCCCAACTCCGACGACCATAATGCCGGAAGTCGCGCCGTGAGAGGAGCCACCACGCGCCGCCACGCGCCTTCACCGTCGCCGGCGCGTGTAGCCCACACGCCCACCTCCGGCGAGACCCACTCGCCGGTGCCGCCACAGATAAGGTCGCCGGAGCACCTTGAGTCCATTCCTAGGCTCGGTGACGACTCGTTTGGGCTGTATTTGAGCAGATTTGAGTTTTAAGTTTCACTCTTTTTTCTCCGGCGAGACCCACTCGCCGTCGCTGCCACAGAAGAGTCATCGGAGACTCCTGAGTCTGTTCCTACGGTTTGTGAGGACCCGTTTGGTTTTTTAAGTTTTGCTCCTTTTTTCTCGGTGTGACCCATACATCGTTATTGTCTTGGAGACTCCTCGTTGCGTTCTACAGGATGTCTCAAGTAAAAATTATTCCTTTGATAACAATGGATGAATCAATGAGTAAGTCCTCTAAATCATGAACTTTGTCCATAAAAGGTAAGATTTGCCTCAATACTATTGATCATGTGTCTCAAGGTATTTAGATCCTTGATTCGGGTGCAACTGATCATATGACACCTTTTAGTGTGTCCTTCGACTCATATGGTAAAAGAAATAAAAAACAACTTATTACAGTTGCGAATGGTCAGGGTATACCTATATGCGGCTCTGGGAATATAATTTTGGACTCATCTATTGTATTGAAGGATGTTTTACATGTTCCTCAATTAGCTAACAATCTTATCTCTGTGCAAAAAATCACAAAGGATTTAAATTGCTCAGTAACATTTTTTCCAACTTATTGTGTTTTTCAGGACCTTGCCACGGGGAAGACAATTTTAACTGCTAAAGAGCAGAGTGGGTTGTATTTTTTAGAGTTTGATGACCAAAGCAACATGAAAATCATGAGTCAACAAGCAACATCTGAGACGTGGGCAAAATCCCAAATATGGTTACATCATCAAAGGCTTGGGCATCCTTCATTCCGTCTTATCAAGTCCTTATTTCCCACTTGTTTACCAAAGAATCTGTTGAGTCTTTTAATTGTGATATTTGTCAATTTTCAAAACACCATCGTGCATCTTATCCTAAAAAGAGTATTTCTCTATTTGATTTAATTCATTCTGATGTTTGGGGTCTTGTCATAGATTCTATTTATGAAGCCAGATGGTTCGTTACCTTTATTGACGATTGTACCCGTGTCACATGGACATACCTTATGAAAAATAAATCCGAAGTTTTTCAAATTTTTGTTAATTTTTTCCATCTTGTCCAAAATCAATTTGGAAAAAATATCAAAAAAATTAGGTCTGATAATGGTACTGAATATGTGAATCATGAATTTCTTAAATTTTTGTCTCATAATGGTATTGTTCATGAACTAACCTGTGTTAATACCCCTCAACAAAATGTGGTTGCAGAAAGAAAGAATCATCATCTTCTTGAAGTAACTAAAGCTCTTCTTTTTCAAATGTCTGTTCCAAAAAATTACTGGGGAGAAGCTGTGTTAACTGCCACATATCTCATCAACATGTTACCCACTCGTATCTTAAATGGCATTAGTCATATAGAGTCTCTATTGTCTTTTGTTCCTTCTTATTTCCTACTAACGAGTCTACCTAGTCGAGTCTTTGGATGTGTTGTTTATGTTCACTCTCATCATCCTAACCGTGGTAAATTAGATCCTAGAGCTCTTAAATGTGTCTTTATTGGGTATCCTTCTAATAAAAAAGGGTACAAATGTTATCATCCTCAGAGTCGTCGCGTCTTTGTCACCATGGAGGTCACCTTTCATGAAACACAATTCTTTTATGTCAGTCCACCACTTCAGGGGGAGAAAGCACTTGAAGTGGATGAACTCTCCTTCTTGTCATTACCATATTTGTCTTTGCAGGATGCCCAAGACCTGAGCAATGAAGCTACCATAGTCCACAGTGAGGAAGAAGAGGAAGAAGACAAATTTTTTGGCAAAAGAATATGAAAGAAGAGAACAACCCACTTCTACTCTCGAGCAAGAAAAATTGTCTAATCTAGAGGTGAGGATCCCTGAAGATATCAATGAGGAGGAGGTAAGTATTACTGAGGATTTACCCATTGCATTGAGAAAGGGAAGAAGATCATGTGCTAAATATCCTGTTTCTCAGTATGTTTGCACTAACAATCTCTCTAATAAGCATAAAAGTTTTATTGCTGCCATTGATGCCACAAAAATTCCTACCTCAATCCAAGAGGCCATGAAACTTGAACATTGGAATCAAGCCATGAAAGAAGAGATGAATGCATTAGAAAGAAATTCAACTTGGGAGATTGTTGATAAGCCAAGAGACAAGAAGGCAGTAGGGTATAGATGGATATTCACAGTGAAACATAAGGCGGATGGGACAATAGAAAGATATAAAGCTAAAATAACTCGAACTATATTCATCTTTGCCACTGGGGCAAATGTCTCCTCATAGTCAATCCCATATGTTTGGATGGGACTTACACCAATTGGATGTGAAAAATGCCTTTCTTCATGGAAATCTAGATGAGGAAGTGTACATGGAGATTCCCCCAGGTTTTGAAGTGAGAAATGAAAGAAACAAGGTATGCCTCCTGAAGAAAGCATTGTATGGTCTTAAGCAATCCCCTAGAGCATGGTTTGGAAGATTTACAAAAGCAATGGTTTCCTTGGGATACAGACAAAGCCAAGGAGATCATACTCTATTCATAAAGCACTCTTCTACAGTTAAACTCACTCTATTACTTGTCTATGTGGATGATATGATTATTGCAGGAGATGATGAAACAAAAAAATTGGCATTAAAAGATAAATTGGCAGCTCAATTTGAAATGAAAGACCTAGGAAAACTCAAATATTTTCTTGGAATAGAGGTTGCCTACTCCAAGAAAGGAATTTTCATTTCCCAAAGAAAATATGTACTTGATCTCCTCAAAGAAACATGAAAGCTGGGATGTAGAACCTCAACAGTTCCTATAGAACATAATCACATAATAGGATGTGAAGAAAGTGCTCATGTAGAGAAAGCCCAATATCAGAGATTGGTAGGAAAATTGATTTATCTATCACACACAAGACCAGACATTGCTTATGCAGTGAGTGTTGTGAGCCAATTTATGCATGATCGAAGAGAGAGACACATGCAAGCAGTTGACAAAATTCTCCAATACTTGATGTCAAGTCCAGGAAAGGGGTTATTATTCAAAAGGGAAGACACATTGACTATGAAGATATATACTGATGTTGACTATGCAGGTTCTATTACTGACAGAAAATCTACTTCTGGGTATTGTGTGTTTCTTGGAGATAGTCTGGTAACATGGAGAAGCAAAAAGCAAGATAGAGTTTCTCGTTCTAGTGCAGAAGCTGAATTTCGAGCTCTTGCTCAAGGAATGTGTGAAGGACTCTGGATGAAAATCATTTTGGATGATCTTAAAGTCAAAGTGGAGAACCCGCAACTACACTGTGACAATAAGTTTGCCATGAGCATAGCCCATAATCCAGTACAACATGATAGACCCAAACACATTGAGATTGACAGACATTTCATCAAAGATAATCTTGACAGAGGCTTTGTGATTACAACTCATGTTCCTACAGAACTTCAAATAGCAGATATTTTTACAAAAGGGCTTCCTCCGGGTAGATTTAAAGATCTTGTAGGCAAGTTGGGAATGATTGATATTCATTTACCAACTTGAGGGGGAGTGTTGTAATTAGAGAAGATATCTTTAGAATCTTCCTAATTAGAGAAAATAGATATACAATCTTTTATTTTATTTTGTTTTCCTAGTTTCTCTATTTCCCTTTTTAGGAGAATTAAATTGTTACAAATAGAGGATATGAGAATGTATTTTAATCAATTTCTGTATAACAAACTTTAGTATTATTTTCTACTCTAATTACTAGGGAGACTAGGAATAGTAAACTAGTAATTGGGAATAGGCTCTCTTCGCCGAGGAATCGAGTTTAGGGTAATTTAGAAAGTTGCATTAACAATAATGAAGAAGATGAATTCGTTTATGCATGAGAGTGATTAGGTGAAATCTAAACCCTAATAACTTACTCATCTCATATTATCAACATCATCCATTCACTTTTGTGTTTAACCTCAATTGATCAAATTGCATTCATGTTTATTTTTCCGCACTTTGAATTCAAAAAGCCCAAAATATTGTTCTTATAAGTCTTAATTGGTTAAGCAAAAGCACAACAGTTTAGTGCTTTGAGTCTCTTGGGAAAACGATACTCGAACTTACCATTTTATTATTACTTGATACGATCTGGTACACTTACCAGGGTTCTAACAAGTTTTTGGTGCCGTTGCAGGGGACTCGTGGTATAACTATTCTATTTGTGTGATTCTTAACTGATTAGACTTTGTATCTTTCTATCTATTTATCTTTCTATCTCTCTATCTCTCTATCTTTCTATCTATTTTTCTTTCTATCTTTCTTTTTATCTTTCTATCTTTTAATTTTTATCTTTTTATCTTTATCTTTCTAAAAAAAAAATGAAAAAAAAAATAATATCTTTTACTGTTTTTATTTTTGAAAAAAAAATATCTTTTGCTGTTTTTATTTTTGGGCTAATTTTGTGCTCTAGTGCAGTGTTCTTTAGTGTGTGCAGGATAAAATTTGTACTAGGACCACAAGATCATCAGGAGGAAGTAAGAAAGGAGATTGGTTCACCAACACCCTGATGTGTGGTTTGGTTTTAATTTTTTTGTTTTTACAATAATTACAACATCTACTGATGGATGTTGTACAACATCTACAGAGGGATGCTAGATGATTATGTATTCACTGAAGGATATAGGAAGGTACACCTACTGATGGGTGATGGTAAGGTTTGCACCTACTGATGGGTGCTAGAAAGAGTTTGGGTCAGGCTCGTGACATTAAACAAGCGCTACCTGGGAGGCAACCCAGTTGATTGATTTATTTTTGTTTCTCTTTTTAATTCTGTTGTAGTTGCTTCTAGGGGTTTGATTGTTAAAAGCATAAGTGAAGTGAGTAGAAATTGCATGAAATTCGAAATTTGAGACTTGAATTTGAGTGGCATTGGATCATGAACACTGAGGGTGAGTTAGGAAGAAGGAGGGTGAGTATTGCGCATACCCCTCAGCGGCAATTAGCGCTAAGCGTTGGCACTGTAGATTGGTTTTTGGGTTTCCATTCGACCTTCACTCATTTTAGCCACTCCAAAGTTCTCTCCAAAAGACTCTCTTCATTTTTCCCTTCACTCCTCTTCACAAAAACCCTTCCGTCACCATTTTAGCACCACTTTTTCATCCAAGTTTGGGGTTTTGTGAGAGCACAACTATTTGCGGTTGATTCCTCCACATTCATTGGAAGACGTTTTGTGTTTAATGAGATTTCTTGTGGTTTTGTGAATAATACTTGATGCAGGGTGATAACGGTTGAAAAACCGTTATTTTTATGCTTAATATTGATATTAAATGCACCCTTGTTGACATAGAAACTTGCTTGGAATCATGATTTTGCTTTAGTTTTATGAATAAGAGAGCTGAGGATATGTTTTATGATTTTATCAATAAATTCCCTTGATTTTGTAGGTTTTTGGAATGATTTGAAAGAAGGGTTGAAGTATCAAGGGTTGCAGTGCAGAAAAGTTAAATAGAATGCAGAAAAGTCAACCAATCAACCAAAAAAGTCAACCAGTCAACCAGAAAGTCAACCAGTCAACCAGAAAAGTCAATCAGTTGACCAGAATGTTGACTAGAACGTTGAGCGACAGTTGGCAAACCGCTGAGCGCCGTTTTTGAGCGTTGAGCGTTGGAGACGCGGGCCTGGACCTATTTTCTGCGATTTTTATGATCTATTTGGGCTTGAACTTGTTTTCTGATATTTTTATGTCCTATTTAAAGACTTGGACACCCTAGGGTTTGTATTCTTTTGGCAGAAGAAGACGTCTAGAGTTATTCTACACTCCTTGGAGAAGATTTCTTGGATGCTTAGGCACCATTTTATCATATCTAGGGTTTACTTTTTCATTCTTTCATTGTATTTCATCTAGTTTCACCATGTCAATGGTGAAGTAAACCCTTTGTTGTTGAGGAACAATGTAATCTTTTGAAACTCGCTTATATTGAAATTCTTGTTTTATGCATCTGCTTGCATATGCTGTTATTATCAATTGTTGGGTTCTTTATCTATGCTCTATGCTATTATCATTTAACTCATTTGATAAATAGATGTTTGCCTTTGTCGATACGGGGACGTACGGGGAAGTCATGAACTGATAAGGAATTCCTTGATCAACAAATACCACATAGGGATAGGGGGGGTAGGACGATCAATTGTAATTTGCTTCTGTGGTACTTGCACTGCTAGTTACTAGGGGAGAGTAGGGATAGTAAGCCAATAATTAGTAGTAGGCTGTTCTCGCCGAGGGATCGGGTTTAGGGTAGACTAAGAAAGTTTGCATAACAATTAGATAATAAGGCGAATTTAATAAGAAGAGTAGATATAAGAGAGTGGATAAGATGAAATTGTAAACCCCAACAACTCTATTCATCCATACCTTTTTCTTGTCAATTGAATCAATTGCATTTGCATGTTTACTTTTTGTTTTTGCATTAAACCACAAGTAAATTTTCTTTCAAGTCTTATAAGATTAATTTACACGAAAGATAAGGCCTTTGAGTCCTTTGGGAGAACGATATTGTGTTTACCAATTATATTACTTGATACGATCTGGTACAATTGCCAGGGGTTTAACAAGTTTTTGGCGCCATTTCCGGGGAGTGGTGGTTTAATTTATCTAGTAGTGTAAATTGATTAAATTTGACTTGATTTTATGTTTGTTTTTATTTTTTTTCTAATAAATGTTTTCTAGGGTTTTGTGCCTAATGTTTGCAGGATGCAGTACGGACAATAATTTGATTATATGGCACTCAATTTTACCAAAATAATTTCAACCACTGGTGGGAACCTCACTCAGACATGGATCAAAGCCAATTTGGGCAAACTGCTGAGCAACAAATCACTCCACTCAAGGAGAACTTAAATTCTGATGACGAATTTTTTCAGCGGATCACGGGTATGAATATGTCATTCATCAGAAGTATTGAGGAGATGTGACAACGTGAGGAGTTACGAGAACGTCAAAGACAACAATATCGTCCTTCACTTGAAGAAGTAGAACGTTAAAGGCAACAATATTCTCCTACACTTGAAAAAAGAGAAACATTGTGGGAAGCTGAACAACGTTTACGACAAAAACAATTCTCTATACCAAGAGAAACGTTGGGGGAAGCTGAACAACGTTTATGACAGAAACAATTCTCTTTGCTAAGAGAAACGTTGGGGGAAGCTGAATAACATTTATGGCAGAACCAACTCTCTTGCATAATGAAGTCTCTGGATCTTAGGAGTAATATTGAAGTTAACCTTAGAAAGGAATGACAAACTACTATCTTTGAAATTGATAAGGTTGTTGATGAGGAGAAGATAGAGAGAGAGGTGAAAAAGATAGAAGAGATAGAAACAGAAAAGGTTGTTGAGGAGAAAAAAATGGAGAAAAAGGAGAAGAAGATTGAGGAAGAAAAGATAGAGAGAGATATAGAGGAAGAAGAAACAGAAAAGTTGAGTGAGGGAGAGAAAGATGAGGAGAAAGAAAAAACAGTGGTTGAGAAAAAAGAAAAAAAGAGAAAAATTGTGAAAATAAAGAAGAAAGAAAAAAATAAAAAGAGAAAGTTGAAAAAGAAAAGGAGAGAGAAAAAAAAGAGTGAGAATAAGAGGAAGAGAGGAAAGAAGAAAAGATCATATGAAAAACCCCTTCCTCATTCAAAAAAATTATCATAGAGGGAAAAGAAAGTCAAGTGCCTTATGGAGATCTTCAAGAAATTGGAGATTAAAGTTCCTATGATTGAAACATGGAAACATGTGCTTGGTGTTCTCAACTTTATGAAGAAATTCAACAAGAAGAAGAAAAAGAAAAAAATATCAAGCAAGGGGAGTATCGTTCTGTTTTTATCTTTCCATTTTTATTTTTCTGTTTTTATTTTTCTGTTTTTATTTTTCTGTTTTTATTTTTCTTTTTTTTTTATTTTTCTGTTTTTATTTTCTTTCTTTATTAAAAAAACGAAAAATAAAATAAAATAAAATAATATCTTTTACTGTTTTTATTTTTTATTTTTATTTTTTTTAAAAAAAATATATCTTTTTCTGTTTTTATTTTTATTTTTATTTTTTAAAAAAAAAAATTAAAAAAATAAAAATAAAAATATATATTTTTTTTGTTTTTATTTTTTGTTTTTGTTTTTCTGTTTTTCTGTTTTTAATTAAAAAAAAAAGTAAAAAAAAACGAAAATTAAAATAAAATAATATCTTTTACTGTTTTTATTTTTTTGGATTTTACCTGGTCAAGCTAATGACGTTAAAAGAGCGCTTGCTGGGAGTCAACCTAGTTTCTAATTTTTTTTAATTATTTGTGTGGTGTGAATTTGATTTTATTTTTTTGTTTGAGGTTTTAGGTTAAATGTTGCTTCTAATGGCAGTGATGATAGCATCTACGGATGGATGCTTCTACAACATCTACTCATGGATGTTGCTATGAAAGAGGACGGTGAATAGACATCTACTAATGGATATCATTAACAACATTTACTGATGAATGCCACTGGGATAACATCTACTAAGGGATGTTAGAAGATTTAGGTATCTACTGAAGGATACCAGGAAGGTACACCTACTGATGGGTGTTGGTAAGGATTGCACTTACTGATGGGTGCTAGAAAGATTTTGGGTCAGGCTCGTGACGTTAAACAAGCGCTACCTGGGAGGCAACCCAATTTTCTAAGCTTATCTTTTTAATGCTTTATTTGCGTCTGTTTTTAGAATAGGGCGTGATGTACTTGGTTGGACACTATATCTGATGCAGTGGTTTGATATTGATATTTTTATATGATGGGTATTGCTTGATGATGCTTTGATATTGATGATATTGAGAATGTGCACAATATGCTGATATACAGGTGGTGGTTCACAAGCTGTGTGAACAGATGCATTGTGATTGTGATTATGAGGCTAAGCAGGGTATTTGATTGAATGATTGGAATAAGCTTATGTGAGGTTTTTGAGCTCCAGAGTTCTTATTTATATATTTTATATCTACTAGAAGCATGAATGGTTTTGCCTAAGTTTCTATGATTGATTGAATTGCATGTATGTGTCACATGATCAAGGCCGTTATTGATAAGCCCTTTTCTAAGCCAAAAATCTCATCCCACATGAAAAAAAATATCTTATGTTCTACCCTTTTTTTGAACCTAAGCGTTAAACAGGCTGAAAACCCCTTCTTTGAAAATCTTTGCCTTGAGTTAGGTTGAGAAATATTTTTGGGGTATTGTTAAAAGTTCAAGTTTGGGGTTGTTGGGAAAATTGAAAAAGAAAAGAAAAGTTAGACATTGAGCTTATGTGTTGAAAAGAAAATGCATGAGAAAAGATGAAAAAGATAGAAAAAACAAAGCATGAAAAGAAAAGCTCAATGTGAAGAAAAGGGAAAGTTGGGAATGAGTGAGATTGGTAAAAAGAGAGTTTGTGAATAGCTCTCTTAACTCAAGGGTTTTGTGATCTAGAAAAACTAATTTTCCTTGTTAGCCTAACCACATTATAAGCCTTGAAAAGTCCTTGTGATGACATGTGTATGTGATGATGTTTGATTGTGGCAAATGAAAGGCAACTTTGTTCTATGTGACATGTGGATAGTAGAGGGAAGGAGTGACTTCTAAAACACCTTTGAGTGAAACACTTGAGTGAAACACTTTATCTGGTGAGGATTGATTCCAGAATTCATGATTATATCTATGCTTAGCTAATTAATCATTCATGAGAATAACATTTGTTGGAAGATTATGTGATTGTGTGAACACCATGATGAGTAATTTGAATCAAAAGCATGTGCACATCTTGACTAAATTATATTGATGAGCTGATTTGAGTGATTACTTATCTGGAAAGAAAGGTTTTGGAATATGTTGAACCATTGTGATGATTGGTGGAAGATTAAGTTTCATCTTGTTTGCTTGAGGACAAGCAAAGTTTCAAGTTTGGGGTTGTGATAACGGTTGAAAAACCGTTATTTTTATGCTTAATATTGATATTAAATGCACCCTTGTTGACTTAGAAACTTGCTTGGAATCATGATTTTGCTTTAGTTTTATGAATAAGAGAGCTGAGGATATGTTTTATGATTTTATCAATAAATTCCCTTGATTTTGTAGGTTTTTGGAATGATTTGAAAGAAGGGTTGAAGTATCAAGGGTTGTAGTGCAGAAAAGTTAAATAGAATGCCGAAAAGTCAACAGTCAACCAGAAAAGTCAACCAATCAACCAGAAAGTCAACCAATCAACCAGAAAGTCAACCAATCAACTAGAAAAGTCAACCAGTTGACCAGAATGTTGACCAGAGCGCTGAGCGGTAGTTTTGGGCACTGAGCGGCAGTTGGCAATCCACTAAGCGTCGTTTTTGAGCGCTAAGCACTGGAGATGCGAGCCTGGACCTGTTTTCTGCGATTTTTATGGTCTGTTTGGGCTTGGACTTGTTTTCTGTTAATTTTATGTCCTATTTAAAGACTTGGACACCCTAGGATTTGTATTCTTTTGGCAGAAGAAGACGTCTAGAGCTATTCTACACTCCTTGGAGAAGATTTCTTGGATGCTTAGGCTCCATTTTATCATATCTAGGGTTTGCTTTTCCATTCTTTCATTGTATTTCATCTAGTTTCACCATGTCAATGGTGAATTAAACCCTTTGTTGTTGGGGAACAATATAATCTTTATTCATATGCTTGCATATGCTGTTATTATCAATTGTTGGGTTCTTTATCTATGCTCTATGCTATTATCATTTAACTCATTTGATAAATAGGTGTTTGCCTTTGTCGATACGGGGACGTACGGGGAAGTCATGAACTGATAAGGAATTCCTTGATCAACAAATACCACCTAGGGATAGGGGGGTAGGACGATCAATTGTATTTTGCTTATGGGGTACTTGCACTGCTTGTTACTAGGGGAGACTAGGGATAGTAAGCCAGTAATTAGTAGTAGGCTCTTCTTGCCGATGGATCGGGTTTAGGGTAGACTAAGAAAGTTTGCATAACAATTAGATAATAAAGCGAATTTAATAAGAAGAGTAGATATAAGAGAGTTGATAAGATGAAATTGTAAACCCCAACAACTACATTCATCCATACCTTTTTCTTGTCAATTGAATCAATTGCATTTGCATGTTTACTTTTTGTTTTTGCATTAAACCACAAGTAAATTTGGGAGAACGATATTGGGTTTACCAATTATATTCCTTGATACGATTTGGTACACTTGCCAGGGGTTTAACAAACGTCAGATTCGACTAGGCTTTAACATTCATACTAGATGGTGGACAATGATAATTAATAGGCATAATTACACAATGTACTGGTTTTTCATAATGAAATGATATTGCACGTCGATTCTTAGCCAGTATGTTGGAAACATGATGGCTTAGTTTCAACACCAAGAGGGGGGGTGAATTGGTGAGGTTCAAAAATCAGAGTCTTTTTAAAGTCTTTTTCGCAAAGTATCAAGCTTTACAAAGTTTCTTGAATCGCAAGTAATAAAAATTTAAGTGTAGCGGAAATGTAAAGTTGACTCTGTAATACGTAAAGTCGACTAAAAATAAAGATATAAGGGATAGAGAAAATCAAACGCAGTTTTTATACTAGTTCGGCCTTAATGCCTACATCCAGTGTCCTTCCACAACCAGGAAGCCAATGCACTATATTAGTCAACCCACTTTGAACCCACTTTGAACCCACTTTGAACAATCCTCAAAGTGTCTAGAACTCCACGAGTTCACCTCCTATAATCCCAACTGGACAACAACAATGTTCCAAAGATTCACAGAAGTCTTGATCAATATGATGAACACCAGCTGTACAAAATTTGTTCAAACAATAAGCGCAAATCACTTTCTCCTTAAGAAACTCTTCAAAGAAAGATCTCCTCCGTCTTCTTGATGAGTTCTTGGAGCCTTTAGACAGAGATCACAATCTGGAATATCAAAATGAAAATGCTAGAATATCCAAAGTCTTTTTTGTGATCAACAGAATCACATCTATTTATGGTTTTCTATAAATCAGACGCTCCTTTAGTCGACTGTGCCACTAATGTAGTCGACTCTCATCAGACAGTTATAATAGTTAAGTCAATTAGCAGCAATCGTAACAACCAAATTGATTACACATTTAATACAGTTGACTTCCATTTAATGCTTTAACAAATAATTTAAATATAGCCGTTATAGATCACAACATTAACAAAATTTCAAAACATTAACTAACTAAGTCGAATTCCCTGCGCATGCAGTCGACTGTAACACATCAAAACAGTTTTGAAAATGTTTTCAATGCAAAATAACTCACAACATTGTTTTAACTCGACTTACTTCATAATGAAGTCGACTTAAAACTTTTAGTTTTGCCACACAATATAAGTTCAACAAAGTGCATGTGGGTTTCTTTTCTGAAACATATGTTTGCAATCACAAGTGATGTATCAAGTATAAAATCAGTGAATATGCATACATATGAAAAATCAACACATACATGTTCTTCAAGATTTCATTTACAATAAAGTATAGAACATGTAACATATATCAAATCATGTGTTATTAATAATGTGCTGTCATTATCAAAAACCAGAACACTGTGAGATTAAGGTTTAGCTAGACCAGTGCTTCCCTTATCAACAATCTCAACACAGTAGGACGACACCGTTTCATTTATAAATATAGATGTGCTTTTCGTGTAAACCATTGCCTCTTGTTTCTCTATTGAAAATTTTAGGATTCATGTTTTTTTATCTCCATAACATTTTCTTTTCCTTAGATTTTGAAACATGTTTGTGCTTCAAATTGCAATTTGCTGACTTCAATTTCAAAGTGTCGCATTTAGGCCTCAATTCATATGATGGTGGCCATTGAAATTCAAGTCAACAAAATGCTTTTTATAGTACAAAAATGGTTAAGTTATCTTACTGAAAGGGAAGTGCTTAGGAAAAAGAAATATGGTTCACAATATGTTTAATGTTGAGACAATTTTGAGAACTAAAATAAATTTATAAAAAATGTTGTTCAACTTCATCATTTGACAATGTATGATTCTTTTTTTAAATTGTCTTAGAGTTGTCTTCTACCGTTAGATTTCAAAGCTATCTGATTTCTTAGGGTGGAAACAACTTCAAGATAATTAAAAATAAGAGTTTTTTTATGCAATTGACGTCGAATATTAACTGCATTCAATGTAAAGACCAAGGTTTAATGTCAAACTCTCGTCTAGTTCGACATAGAGAAATATTGAATGTTTTTGAAATTCATAAGCGTTAACATTTTCCTCTAGTTTTCCACCATTCCTTTAATGTTAACAAAGAAATGTCTTCGTTTAGTGGAGGAATGAATGGAAAACCAAAAAGAAAAAGTTAACATGAATTTGGTTACGAAAGTTATGTAGTGTAAGTTTTCAAATGGTACTACTTGAAACGAAATCCAAACCTATTAACTTTTTGATAACGGTTCAAAGCAGCATTATTTGTGATGTGATTTGGATACTAAAAGCACCCCTTTTCACTCAGAAACTTGCTTGGACTCATGCTTTTTGAATAAATTGTGTGAATAAGAGAGTTGAGGTTGATTTCAATGATTTTATGACTAATTCCCCCTGTTTTGACAGAGATTGAGGTAATACTGGAAGAAGAGATGAAAGACCAAGAAGAGGGAGCTTAGAAGGGGTCAAAAAGGCAGTAGAAGGAGGAAAAACACGTAGCCCGGGCGTCCAGAAGTGCAGTTGAAGCGAGAAAAATCGACGTTCGTCGCCCGGGCGGTGGCCCTCGACACTCGGGCAGCGGGGATTCGTAGCCTAGGCGTCCAAATCTAACGCTTGGGCCTTACATGACCCTCAATTCACGCCCGGGCAACCCCCCTGCGACGCTTGAGCTTGAATTCACGTGGATTGGGCCCTGTTTCTGCTCTGTTTTGATTCTTTTGGACCGGGCCTCGCTTTGGCATGCCTCTGACACTATTTAAAGGACCCTGGGGCTCTAGGTTTTGCATCCCTGGTAGAGAAGAGCATAGCAATACACTCTTAGCCTATTCTTAGTCTTCCATTCACTTTTTTTCTTCCATTGTTCATAGAGTTCCCTATGTCTATGGGGAACTAATTTCTATTTGTTGTTGGGGAATGATGTGACCTTGTAAACTCTCATGTATTTGAATTGATTCTTAATTCCATATGCTTTTTCATTAATTGTTAGAGTAATTCATCTGTTTTATTCTTGCTTATACAATAGCATTATTTAAGAATTGCTGGGAGGTTCCTTTCAATTCAGGTTCTTGTTGAATTACTCCTAAGGGTTATATTTCTCAAGGATGAGGGTATGAGACTTAGTCGTCTTAACATCTTGATCTTCACATCCTTTTACCAGGAATGCTAGGAATTGTATGAACTGGTAATTAGGGACAGACTTATTTACCGAGGGATCGGGTTTAAGTGATTTAGTGAGGGACGTTGGCATTAATGCACAAAGAAGAATTCTTATATACATGAGAGGGAACTTGGTGAAATCTAATCCCAACAACATATCCATCTCATATAAATCAACCTCCATTCATCTATGTGCTCCTTTGCCATTGATTCATTGCATCTTTATTTTATTTATTATTTTTGCACTCCAAACCCATGATCTCTTTTATTTTAAGTCTTAATTAATCTTGTTTTCACACAATTTGTTCAGCGCCGAGAGTCTTCTGGGATACGATACTTGGTCTTACCATTTTATATTACTTGTGCGACTCGGTACACTTGCTGATTTGCTTCAACACTTATTTCTTTGGAATTCTGTGAGAAATCCAAAGAAAAAATGTTAACAGAGTGCTATGAGAAAAAATCGGTACACTTATTCCTTCATGCATCACCCAAAATTTTTTGACCTTGAAAGTGCTATGAGAAAACCAAAGAAAAAATTTTAACAGAGTGACAAGTTAGGGAGTTATGTAGTGTCAGTTTTCAAATGGTACAACTTGAAACGAAATCCAAATCTATTAACTTATTTCTTTTGTTTTCTATAGCTCCTTCACGCATCACCTAAACTTTTGTGAACTTGAAATATCTATGAGAAAACAAAAGAAAAAATGTTAACAGAGTGACAAGTTACGCCAAAATTTTATAAGTGGAGGCCTAGATCAAGGATCCAAAATTCATAAGTGTTAACATTTTCCTCTGGTTTTCCCCCATGCCTCTATGGTTAACAAAGAAATATCTTCGTTTAGGGGATGAATTGACGGAAAACCAAAGGAAAAAGTTAACATGAATTTGGTTACGAAAGTTATGTAGTGTAAGTTTTACAAGGGTCCGAAGCTGTATTTAAAGAAAATGGACTTGATCTTTGACGTTTATGTTTTCACCATGCGACGTAATATTTGTTTCTTATTTTTTTTCTTTTAAAATGTCTATGTTAGTGAGAATTCGATGTAAAACAACTTCAAGTTCAAGTACTTCAAGTATTTCATAAATGAAAAGAAAAACAAAAGAAAAGCACAATAACACTAAACATAGGAAAAATATGAAAATATAACCACGAAAAGTATATGCTAAAAATCCAAACACAGTTCAAACATAGAAAAACATACTAGAATATATTAAAATATTACATTAATTTTAGAAAAATAAACTAAAATGGACTCTTCTTCCTAATCTGAGTCAGATGTCTCCATAGACTCATCTTCTATTGTGTCTTTTCATCATCAGATTCACTTGCTGAGGGAGTTCTAAGAGCATTGTCTTCATCTAATTTCTTGTGAATCATGATCACAGATTTTTCAACTTTTGAAATTCTTGTTGAAAGCCTTCGAAATTGATCCATAACAAATATTTCAAACTTAGTGTGGATTGAAGGTAGAAGGAGTTTCATCAACATCCTTAAACTCCCAACCATCTTTTGTTTTCTTTAGACAATTAAAGGTCAATGCCGCTTTTCCTATTTCATTTGATTTGGTGCACCCAAATTGTTTTACACTAGTAAGATCAACTTGTTAATTCTTCAATACACTACTAATAAAAACACCATATGGCAGATTATGTCCACGACTACTTGCAATTTCATTCATGTGCTCACTCATAACAGCAACCTAGTTGGTTGGTATCCGGGTTTTTATGGCATGAACCAAAAATAAATCTTCAGTAGTTAGACAATCACGTATACATCTTTCAGGTAATATTACCCAAGTAAGTACAAAAGCACACATTTTTTCTTCCATTTTAAATCTTCAATAGTTCAGGATTTCTTTCATGAGACATGAAGCCTTCTGCTTTGAGACCAGTAAAAGATAGCCATATTTCATCATCAATTTTAATATCGACACCTTTCACCCGAGAGCATATAACACCATCAACAACCTTCAGATTGTGGTAGAAGACTTCTACCAGGTCAGGATAGCAATCACCGGTCCTTTCTACAAATTTTGCAAGACCAACATCTACAACCCATTCTTGAAAAAGAAACCCTTCACTTCTGAATAATTCCAGATCCAACAACCTGTGAGGGATCACCTCGAAGAGTTTTCTATAACATCCAAATTTGTATCGTGCTTCATCATCACTTATCCACCCATTTTGGACTAGCATTTCTTACAACCTGTGCAACCTTCTTTCCGTGATGTGAAGATGAAGAAGCCATTTGAGAATAGGATTTAGAGATTTAGGGGAAGGTTACAATTACAATATAAGTTCAGAATAACGCGTCCAATACCATGACAACTTGACGTTCTATAGTTGTAATACTTGGATGTCTAAATCAAACATTGAAGCCCCCATAAAATTCGACGTTCTATAGTTATAATACTTGGACGTTTCAATTTAAACTAGCGTGCCATTATTTTATTCTTTTTTTCTTTTAAACCACCAATAGTACGTCGATTGCTTAAGCTACTCGATGTATTATTGTCAGCTAGAATCCCAAAAGCCAAGAGATGAACATCAAACTATGGGGTAGTTCGACGTATTATTGTCAATCAAAAGCCAAAGGCTTACTCCAATAACTGTTGGGAGCAATTCATCCAATCCCAAAGAGTTTGACGTGATATGGTGGCTCTTTGGCTTCAACCGCATAGTAAAACGTCGATCCCTTTAGAAATTCGACATTGATGAAAGATTTTTATTGGGCTTTCTATTTTTGAAAATTTTAATTAGGCCTAAAGTTGAAAAGATTTGATGCACAACTTTATAAATACTAGATTTGAAAACCTATTGTGCACTCAGTGTTTTCTAAACTGAAGAGTTACAAACCGTAGAACTGTGAAAGACGTTCCAGAATCTGATTAGAAATGACTTCTTCAACATCATCAAGAAGAAAAGCGAAGGTTGCCCAGATTGCAAGGAATGCTAATCCTACAAGGAGGATTAGTGATGAAGACATTCGAGGGAAGCTTTCAAGTCTGAGGAAGATTAAAACCGTGGTTTCTCATAGATATCTGAAACTGGTTAGGGTGTTTTACTCGAACTTAAAGATGAGTTATGAAACATTTTGTTCCATAGTCAAGGGGTTGATAGAAAGTTGATCAAAGAGGTTTGGATTGGGATTGCCACTTTTCAACCGATCAGGAAAGAATGCTTTCTCTTTCAAAAGTGGATTGGTCATCAAGGACTTATTGGATTCACCATGATAAAAAATGATCATCATCATCAAGTTTATCCTATTCTAAATCTTGGAGTGCAAACAAAATAGATTTGACAAAAACTAAAGAAGATGAGTGTGCTAAATGATATGCGGTGAAAATAGATTGTATGTCAGAATCACTCAAAAACATACTTGGGACTCAAGTAAATTGAAAGCTGACACAATCATTGACAAAAGACTCTAAGGGTTGAAAAATCACTGATCAAAATGGAAAGGAAGATGATGTGAACAACCAGAAAGGGATTAACAATAATTTTGCAACAGAAGAATATGGATTTTCGTTGTTTGATTTTAATTTTGTAATCAATGGCTTCTGTTAAGACCTCGGTAAGGGTACCAAATCGTATCAAGTAATAATAATTGGTAAGACCAATTATCGTATCCCAGAAGACTCACGACACTAGACAATTGTGTAATACCTTAACTAATTAAGACTAAAAACAATTCTTTTGTATTTTTGAATGTAATAAAAGTAAACATAAACTTAAATGTAAAATTGATCAATTGGGGCTTAAAATAAGTATGAATGGATGATGTTGATAATATGAGATGAAGATGTTGTAGGGGTTTAGATTTCACCGTCTTTACTTTCATGGATATAAGAATTCATCTTCTTCATTGTTAATGTCACTTTCTAAATTACTTAGAACCCGATCCCTCGACGTAAAATTCCTATCCTTAATTATTAGATCTCAACCCCTTGAATCCCTAACAATTAATTATGCATTACAAAAAGAAGCTTAAGACGACCAAACATCCTATCCCTATCCCAAGGCAATATTTCTTTTGGGAGAAATTCTCCAGATCGTGGTTTCTAGGTATTTCCCAATAACAAAGAAAACTAAAAATCATACTATGAGTGATCAAAACACAACAAGCATTGAGCAAAGGAGAAAATCACTAACATTTAATGAAAGAAGCATAAATTAATTCATATCATATTCAACTACATGAAAGTTCAGAGGTTAGATCTTCCCCAAAAACAAATGAGTTTAGTTCTCCATTGTCATGGAGAACCTAGGTGTACAATGGAATGAAAGTGAAATAAAAACCCTAGAAAACGAAGAGGAAAGCTCCCTCATCCAATTCTACCTCGAGAGGGTGGAAAAGTGTGTCTTTGCTCTTCAGCCTTCAAAAGATACAACCCCTAAGGCATGCAAGTCCTTAAATAGAAAAATATTGGCCCATAAGCCCAAGTCATTGGCGCTTAGCGCCCCAACTAAGGGCAAGTAGGCGAAACTGCATGGAGACTGGCGCTTAGGGCCCTAAAAGGGGCAACCAGGCGTTCTGCAGTATGTGTTGACTGGCGTTTAACGCCCCTCTGAGGGAAAGCAGGCGCTGGTGTGAGTTAGCTGGCTTTGAGGGCCCCTAAAGAGGGAAAGCAAGCCTCCTACGTGACATGTGATGCTGAGGGCCCTAGAAAAGGGAAACCAGGCGCCTTGCGCCTTCTTTAGCCTTCTTCTCTGGTGCTTTTGTTGTCCCTCTTGAGTTCCAACTCCTTGATACTTTTGCTCTTCTTCCAAAACCTGCCAATAACCTACAAAATTAAGGGAATTTAGTGATAAAACCATTAAGTATAACATCTACTCACTTATTCACAAAACTACACTAAAGACAAGACATTAAGCAAGCTTCTAAGTCAAAAAGAGTTGTTTTAGTATGGAAATTGCATCACAGATAATGGTAAATTCAACCGTTATTAGCTTATTAAGCCATCTTTTGTTTTGCTTGTTGTAATAATCTTTTGAATATTAATGAAATTCTCTTTTGGAAAAATCAGTGAATGCTGATTGAATTGTTTAAATTGATTAAATCTGATTAAATCACTTGGATGATTCAATTGAGCATTTTAATGTTACATCATTACATTGCATATTCATACTCAATTTGTGACAATGGTTATTGCACAATATACCATTGCACTCTTTTATTCTTTTTCTTTCTTTTAAAACACCAATAGTACGTCGATTGATAAAGCTACTCGACATAATATTAAGAGATGAACTTCTAACTAAGGGTAATTCGACATATTATTGGTTAGAGCATTTGGTAAACAGAGCATTTGTTAATTGTGCTATTGATAACGGTTGATTTTACCATTATCTATGATGCAATTTTGATACTAAATTACCTTTTTGGACTTAGAAACTTGCTTGAATCTCTTGTTTTTAGTTTATTTGTGTGAATAAGAGAGTTGAGGTCATACTTGATGATTTTATCACTGAATTCCTTGACTTTGTAGGTTATTGGAATGATTTGAAAGAGGAGTTAAAGTACCAAGGAGTTGGAACCTAGAAAGGATAGAAAAAGCACTAGAAGAGAAGGCTACAAAAGGTCGCAGGACGCCTGATTGCCCTTTTTTGGGGCCGTGGGTGCTGGATTCACGAAGTCACGCCTGGTTGCCCTTTTTTGGGGCCCTCAACGCCAAGTGTCTCGCATGGGCGCCTGGTTGCCCTTCCTGGGTGATAACGATTGAAAATATCGTTATTTGACACTTAATTTTGATTCTGAAAACACCCTTTTTGACTTAGAAATTGGCTTGAAATTATTGGTTTTATGCTTAGATTTCCTTGTTTTAACAGGAATTGAGATGATTGGAAGAAGAGTTCAAGTATCAAGGAGTTGGAACTCAAGAAGAGATGGAAAAACATCAGAAAGAGGAATGGTAGGATGCTTGAGCACTCTGTTTGGAGACCCTCAGCGCAGAAGTCTCGCACTTATGCTTGGGCACCCTTCTAGTGACGCTGAGCGCCATTTTAGTACCGCAGATACCACCTGGGCGCCCTTTCAGAGGCGTTGAGCTCTCGTTGTGATCTCTCACAGTTACGCCTGGGCGCCCTTAGTGGGGCGCTAAGCGCTGCCGACTAGGCTTGGGTTGTGTTTTCTGTTTCCATTTTGAACTATTTAAGGTTTTGGATGACCTAGAGACTGGATCTTTTGATAGAAGAGGTGTAGAAACATACTCTTTGATCCCTCGGAGGCGGATTTAGATGCGAAAGCACCTATCTTCAACTTTTAGGGTTTTATCTTTCATTCTTTTCCATTATTCATCTTGTCTCACCATGATTATGGTGAACTAAACTTCAATTGTTGTTGGGGAATAGATGTAATCCTTTGAAACTCTCATGTATTTGAATTTATTTATATTACAAATGCTTCATTCATTAATTGTTAGGGTTTTTCCTCTATACTCTATGCTTTGCTTTGTTTAACTCATTCATAGTATGATAATTGATTTCGTTGATATGGACACATACGGGGGAATCTAGATTTGGGGAATCTCTCCCAAAAGTAGTATTTCCTAGACATAGGGATATGAGTTTTGGTTCCCTTAAGCTTATGTGCGTATGTAATGCAAAATTGATTGCTAGGGAGACAAGACATTGTAAACTAGTAATTAAGGATAAGCTTTCTTCGCCGAGACATCGGGTTTAAAGTAAATTAGAAAGTGGCATTAACATTAATGAAGAAGACAAATTCTTATATACATGAGACTGGATAGGAGAAATCGAAACCCCCAACAACATAATCATTCCATATTTTACAAACCATTCACCTATGCGATTTTCTTGTCAATTGATCAAAACTTCTATTCATATTTACTTTTTGCATTATAAACCAAATGATTTTGTTCTAAAGTCTTAATTAATCAAGAAATCACATGACTGTTTAGGCCGTGAGTCTCTAAGGAAAACGATACTTGGTCTTACCATTTATATTACTTGCTACGATTTGGTACACTTGTTGGAGTCTTAACAAGTTTTTGGCACTGTTACCGGGGACTCGTGTTTTAACTATTCTATTTATGTGATTATTTGTGTGATTATTGATTAGCTTTGACTTAATATTTTTTTTTTTTGTTTTTGTTTGTGTTTTGTGCTAACAAATGCTTTCTAGGGTTTTGTTTTCTTGTGTATGCAAGGTACAGTTCGCACTAGATCAATGGTGTGCCAGATGATGCTATAAAGCTTAGTTTGTTTCCTTTTTCATTGGAAGGAAATGCTAAGTTATGGTTGAATTCTTTCTCGGAAGATAGCTTTACTGAATGGGGAGTTGTGGTTACAAAGTTTCTGAACAAATACTTCCCACAGTCGAAAATCAACAAAGGTAAACAAGAAATTTCTTCTTCCAGGCAGGGCATGGAAGAAACTTTAGGTCAAGCGTGGGATAAATACAAGAGCTTGCTAAGGAAGATGCCCACTCATGGCTTTGATGAAGCAACGATATTCATTCTTTTCCTTGGAGGACTTGGCTCGCAGACAAAGTTGATGTTGGATGCCTCAACTAGAGGTAATATTAAATGCAAGACTGTAGAGGAAGCCTATGAATTGATTGACAACATGGCTATCAATGACAATGAGATGCATAGTGAAAGAAGAGCTCCACCTCAATATAAGGGATTCCTACAGTTACAATCTCATGATGCTTTGCTTGCACAGAATAAAATTATCACTCAACAATTGGAGAATTTAACAAAGAATGTTTCTCATTTGCCACAAGAGATACAAAATGTTTCACATGTTCAACAACAACAATAATGGTAGCAACAACCTTCTTCATGTGAGAAGACCACAAAGCTTGAGGAAACTTTCTAGCAATTTATGCAGATGAGCATCTCTTATTATAAAAATACAGAGGCTGCATTTAAAAGTATGGAGATGCAAGTTGGGCAATTAGTCAACAAGATGGAGTTGTTTGAGATGAGTGCTAAAGGTAATCAAAGGGAAGAGTGTAAGACCCTTGTTACTAGGAGTGGAAAGGTGTTAGATGAGAGAAAAGTAGAGAGAAAAGAGAAAGAGAGTTTGAGTGAAAAAGAAGAAGTTGAGCAAAAAAAGAGAGAGAGATAAAAGAAAAGGAGAAAATTGAGGGAGAAAAAAAGAAAGAAGAGGAAGAGTGAAAAAAAAGAGAAAAATACATTGAAAAGGAGACTATTAAAGTGCAAGGAAACTGCAGTGCAATCATACAGAAATTATCACCTCCTAAGTTTAAAGATCCAGGAAGCTTCATCATTCCTTGTACTATAGGAGAAGTAGTCGTTGGAAGAGCATTAATTGATTTGGGAACTAGCATCAATTTAATTTCTCTTTCTATGTTTAAGAAGATTGAGGGTTTGAAACTCAAGCCTACTAGAATGACACTCCAATTGGTGGACAGGTCTCTAAAATACCCATATGGGGTGGTTGAAGATGTGCTTGTGGAAGTGGACAAATTTTTATTTCCGGTGGATTTTGTTATAATGGAGATGGAGGAGAATGGAGATGTGCCTCTAATCCTTGGGAGACCATTCATGAAGACTGCAAGAGTCTTAATTGATCTGGAGAATAACAAACTTAAAGTAAGAGTACATGATGAAGAAATGCATTTTGACATGTTTGAAGCCATGTCACATCCTAATAATGATAAAGCATGTTTCCAGTTTGACATGCTTGATGAGGTTCGTATGGTGCAAGAGAAAATGATACGTTGTTCTTCCCCTTTAGAGAAGACACTCATTGATGCATGTGAGGATTTGAATGAAGAGGAAGAAGAACTGATTGATGAGTGTCTAACTGACTTGGAGGTGTTAAAAGAACTCCCATTGAATGAGGCAAATTTTGAGAAGATTAATACCAAGGAAGAGGTCCAGGAAAAGAAACTGGCGTTGAAAGTGTTACCACCACATTTAAAGTACGTTTTCTTAGAAGAAGGTTGAAAGAAACTGGAGTCGACAGCAATTCACTATTTCACTCAAGTTGAATTTTACAAACGATCAAAGCTCTCTTTTATAGTTGAAGAGAAGCTATTAATCATGCATAGAAAGCTACGCAGATTACAAATAACATGTGCTGGAGAAGCTTGAAGGAGTGGGCCGCATGTTCTAGGCAAAACACAATTAGCACGTGTTTAAAGTGTGTTTTTGGCTGGTCTAAAAATGTTGGGCCATGTAAGGAAGACGTTGGGCGCATGGTGTTGATCCCAGAATCATTTCTCCTCCAAAGTGCACTCTTCTTTGTTTCCCTCAGTCTCCTTTGCTTGGCTAGCCTTTTAAGGGGTATAGGCATGGGTTCCCACCTTTTTTGGTGACCTACAAAACAATGTAAGTTTATTTAAAGAAAATCCATCTAAGACTTAGATAAGGAAAGAATTTTAGAAATCCTTATTCTACTTCCCTTTCTTTAGTCTTAGTTTTAAGTTGATACTTCTGTAGATGGGAAGTCCCTAAAGGGGTTGCCATCAACTACTGAGAAGAAATTTCTGGCTATAGTATATGCCTTTGAGTAATTTATATCTTACCTTATTGGGTCTAAAGTGATCATCTACACGGATCATACAGCTATAAAATATTTGCTAACAAAGTTGGACTCTAAACCACGTTTGATTAGATGGGTGCTCTTGCTACAAGAATTTGATGTTGAAATCCATGAGAAGAAGGGGAGTGAAAATTTGATTTCTGATCACTTATCTCGGTTAGTTAATGGTGAGGTTACGAGTAAGGAAAAAGAAATTTGGGAGTCTTTCTCAAAAGAAACACTCTTGTATATTCAACAAAGGCAATGGTTTGCTGATATGGCTAATTTTAAAGCTGCATGAGTAATCCCAGAAGATTTTAATTGGCAACAAAGGAAAAAGTTTTTTCATGATGAAAAACAATTTATTTTGGATGATCCTTACTTGTTCAAAATTGGAGTAGATAATCTTCTGAGGCGATGAGTGACAAATGAAGAAGCGGAAGGAATTCTCTAGCACTGTCATGATTCACCTTATGGGGGTCATTTTAATGGAGAAAGAAAAATTGGAAAAGTTCTCCAGTCAGGATTTTATTGGCTTACTTTGTTTAAAGATGGTCATAATCATGCCCAAAATTGTGATAAATGTCAAAGGAATGAGACTATCTCAAGACGTCATGAGATGCCATTAAAAGGCATTTTGGAGGTTGAAATTTTTGATTGTTGGGGCATAGATTTTGTTGGACCTTTTCCACCATCTTTCAATAATGAATATATATTGGTGGCAGTGGATTATGTGAGTAAATAGGTGGAAGCCGTGGCTTTTCCCAAGAATGATGCTAGCACTGTTATTAAATTTCTAAAAAGGCAAATTTTCTCCCGGTTTGGAACTCCTAGAGTACTCATTAATGATGGAGGATCACATTTTTGTAACTCTCAGCTTGCAAAGGTACTCAAGCACTATGGTGTGAGACATAAGGTGGTTGCACCTTATCATCCGCAGATAAATGGGCATGTTGAGGTGTCTAACAGGGAAATAAAGATGATTTTGGAGAAAACAGTTACTTCATCCAGGAAGGATTGGTCTCAAAAATTGGATGATGCTCTTTAGGCATATAGGACGACAATGAAGACAGCTATAGGGTTATCTCATTTTCAGTTAGTTTATGGGAAAACGTGTGATTTGCCAGTGGAGATGGAGCGTAAAGGTTTATGGGCTCTTAAATTCTTGAATTTTGATCCCTTTGATACTAATAATAAACGAAGGAGGAAAATCCTGGAGCTTGAAGAGATGCGGTTGCATGCATATGATTCTTCTAGAAAATATAAACAAAAGGTAAAATTTTATCATGACAGGAAGCTGGTAAAAAAAGTTTTCAATCCAGGGCAGCAGGTATTACTATTCAATTCACGCTTGAGGCTTTTTCCTGGGAAGCTGAAGTCAAAGTGGTCAGGGCCGTTCATAGTAAAGAATGTTCGTCCACATGGAGTATTTGAGTTGATAGATCCAGCTGCTAGTGATCCGCAAAGAAGTTGGGTAATAAATGGTCAGCGTCTCAAGCATTATTTGGGAGGATAAGTTGAACACCTTTCCACAATTATGAAGTTGGTTGATCCATGAGCTTATTGGGTCAAGCTACTAACGTTAAAGAAGCACTTACTGGGAGGCAACCCAATTTTCTAAAGTTGTCTTTTTAATTTATGTTTGTTTTCATGTCTGTTCGTAGTATAGGATTTGATGTACTTAGTTTAGAATTTATATCTGATGCAATGGTTTGATGATGATTTTTTGAGTGATAAGTATTTCTTGATGATGATATTATATTGATTGATGTTGAGATGGTGCATAAGATGCTGATATACAGGTGGTTGTTCACGTATTGTATGAACAGATGCATGATGATATGATTGTGATTATGATACTGAGTAGGATGTTTATCTGAAATATCTGGAACTTGGAATTAACCTATATGTGAGGATTGAACTCCAGAGTTTTTGTGAATGATTGCTATTACTTTGAAAGAATGAATGATTTTGCCCAGGTTTCTATGATTGAATCACTTGCTTGCTTGTGTCATATGATCAAAGCCATCTATTGTTATCCCTTTTTAGCCAATGCATGATTTTAGCCCAATAAAAAGAAGAGCACAATGTGTTTTATCCTTTGAACCTTGAGCCTTAAATAGGATATGAAAACCCTTTTTGAAAATCTTTCCCTTAAGTTAACTTGAGAATAATTGTGTGTATTGATAAAGGTTCAAGTTTGGGGTTGTTGGGAAATTTGAAAAAAAAAACAAAAGAATAAGCATTGGTTAAATATTGAGCAAGTATGAAAAGCAAACACTAGTGTACCGAAGAAAAACGACAGCGGTTGTTTTTTAATATACGCTTCAGTTTTAGAACCGCGGCATATACAGGTGAGGTAAAAAGGTCTGGCACTTTATGCCGCGGTTCCAACCACGATAATATCTTGAAGGCTACTGCCTTGGTTCTTTAGAAACCGAAGTAGTAAAGAAGAGAAAAAAAAGGGGAGGAGGGGTTATTACCTCGGTTGAACCGAGGTAATAACTTGGGGATATGATAGCAGTTCTTGCTTGAACCGCGACCAAAACCCTGTTTTTTTTTTAATTTTCGTGTAACCTTTGTCCTCGGTTTTGCCATAATCGAGGCCTATTTTCCTGCAATTTTTTTTAATAGCGGGTCTATTTTTTTTATATCCACTATCACAAAAACAGACCTGCATTTCAAACAATATCATAACAACACAGATTTAACAGATTCAACACAATAGTCAATATTTACATCACATAACGTACAAAGTCTAATAACAATAAATCAACATGTTCTAATGTATTTTAAATCTAATAACTATGAACTATTATATAATCTAACTAAATGTTTTGCAATTGCTTTCCTCAAGAATGTAAGTGGCTTCTCAGGAATTGGAGTAGGAGTCTTGAATCTCTGCACAAGCCAATTGATATTAATTAGTGTATATGAATTCCAAATGTTGGAGAAAATCAAAATTCATTAAATTTAAATATTATCGTGGCCACGAATAATGTGGGCCATCCAAAACATTACATAGTATCTGCACTCATATGACTCATTCTGTCTATTACACTACAATATATCATCACAGTTGTAAATAGTTAGTTAAAATCATTAAAACAAAACAACTATAAGAAAGTATGGCTTTAGCATATAAAAAACCCTTGAGGGCAATCCATGCAAGCTTTCTACTGTTAGCAATTGATCTCCCAACCAACATCATACTTGCTGAAATAGAACTATATATAAAAAAAAGGGTTTTAGCATTCATTTATATAACAAAGAAAGTCCAAACATTGAGGTTCTTACCAATCAACTGCTTGTTTGAGATGTTTCGAAGGAGACTTGTGCAATGAGCAGAACCACAAAGCATATCTCTCCTGTACAGAAATAACAAGTAGCTGCCAATGGTGCCTGAAATTCATAATAACTTAATTATTATATATTAAAATCACATATGGAACTTTATTATGTTAGAGTTTTATTTCATTAATTGTTAGAGTTTTTCCTCTATTATCTATGCATTCTATGTTTAAGACATTATTCAATAGCGTGATCTTTGATTTTATTTTTATGGACACATTTGGGTAGATCTAGACATGGGGGAATTCTCTCGGGAGCATGAGTTCCTAGAAATAGGAATAGGAGGATCGATTACCTTTATGCTTCTGTGCGAATTTAATGTAATGCATGATCAATTGCTAGGGAGACAAGACATTATAAACTAGTAATTAGGAGTAGTCTCTCTTCACCAAGACATTGGGATTATGGTAAATTAGAAAGCGGCATTGACATTAATGAAAAAGTAGAATTCTTAAATATATGAGTAGATTAGGATAAGTCGGAAACCCTAACAACACAATTCATCCATATCATTCAACTGCCAATTGATCATCTTTTGCATGTGCATGTTTAAATTTTCGTTTTAGCATTATAAACCCTAATTATCGTTATTCAAGTCTAAATAATCAAGAAATCACACGAAAGTCTAGGCCTATGAGTCTCCAGGGAAACGATACTTGGTCTTTCTGTTTTGTTTTATCTATAAAAGTGATTTTTAGGGTTTTGTTTCTTGTGTATGTAGGATACAATTCATACTAGGAGCAAGAAAAATTTGGAACCTCTTCTTAAAGGTTTAAGTGCAACTCAAAGGAGAAGGAGGAATCGAACATCTAGAGAATTGTTTCCTTCTCCTGAGACATTGTTACAACCCTTACCACAAGCATCCACCCAGAGCACATAAGAGATGGCTGAGGAGGAAATTCCTAGGAGACGCACTCTGGCAGATGCTACCACTGTTGCTGGCCCTCAACATTTTAATAGCATTGCAAGGCCGAGGGTCAATGCTTTGAACATGGAGATGAAGCCGACGTTGATTCAATTGGTGTAGTGCAACCAATTTAATGGGCTAGCAAACGAAAGTCCATATGATCATCTCACCACATTCAATGAGATTTACAACACGGTGAAGATCAATGGTGTGCCGGATGAGGCGATTAAACCTAGCTTGTTTCCTTTCTCATTGGGAGGTAATGCTAAACTGTGGTTGAACTCTTTCCCTGAGGATAGCTTTACGACTTGGGAGGCTGTGGTGGCTAACTTTCTGAATAAATACTTCCACAGTCTAAAATCAACAAAGGTAAATTGGAAATTTCTTCTTTCAAGCAAGGCATGGAAGAAACCCCAGGCCAGGCGTGGGAAAGATATAAAAGCTTGCTGAGAAAGATGCCTATGCATGGTTTTGATGATACATTTGTAGTCTTGTCATTCCTTGGAGGTCTTAGCACTCAAACGAAGCTTATGCTAGATGCCTCAGTTGGAGGTAACATTAAGCACAAGACTGCAGATGAAGCCTATGATTTGATAGAGAACATGGCTGCTAATGACAGTGAGATGCATAGAGAAAGAGGCGTCTTGCTTCAACAAAAAGGGGTTCTTCAATTGCCCACTCAAGATGCCTTACTTGTAGAGAATAAGTTGATGACTCAACAATTGGAGAATCTGACAAAGACTCTTGCTCAACTGCCTAAGGAGCTGAAGAACGTTTCACAAGTGCAACATCAACTCTATGACCGTTGTGGTGGTGTCCATATTAATGGTCAATGTGCTTATCCAGAGGAGGCCCAAGAAGAAGTCAACTACATGGGCAATCAATTCTAGTACCGCCAAGGGAATTACAACCAAGGGTGGAAGCCTCACCCAAGCATAGGTCAAGGCCAGACTAGACAAGGTGGACCAGCAGAAGGCCAATTCAATAGACCATAGCAGCAGCAACCATCACCACTAACATTTTATATTATTGTTATTATTTTATTATTAATATTAGTTTTATTATTTTTATTGTTAATTTAATAATTATTATACAAATAATAAAATTTATTAACTTTCATCAAAATAAACTAAACAATCTAAGATTATAAAAAAAATATAACTCAGAATTCGGTTTCCCAGAAACTAAATTCTAACTTAAGATTAGAAAGAAAAAAGAAAATATTACTTAGAATTCGGTTTCCCACAAACCGAATTCTCACCTTGAAAGAAAAGTGTGCTACCTAGGTAAATATAAGGCACATTATGCTATATGCACAATATTAAATGTTTTTTTGTGCTATGTCAGAATAAAAATCTCTAAATGAAACTACAATTATTACTTTTTCTCTGAATGATGTTTGAACGTCGTTTTTGGCTGGGATTCGAAGTTCATACACGTTGGCAGTTACTAAGCATAATTACACTATGTAAGTAAATCAAACAAGATCTATTACTTTTTCTCTGAATGATATTTGAATGTCGAATTCTGCAAGGCTTCGACGTTCTTACAAGATGGTGGCGTGTGAAAGTTACTAAGAATAATCACATGATGTACGTCATCGGTTCATCTATAATTATAGCTTGCATTTCATGTATTCCATTTCCTCCTGTTTCCATATTAAACATATTAGGATTCATAATTTTTATTTTGTTTGCATTTTCTTTTCATTAGATTTCTAAGCATCTCTGTTCTTCATATTGCAATTTGATAACTTTAACTTGGAAGTGGTTCATTCATCGCCATTTCGTATGAAGGAGCCCTTTCCAGTTCAAGTTAACAAAATGTTTTTATTTATAGTACATAAATGGTTAAGATATCTTACGGAAAGGAAAATGCTTACGAAAAAGAAATATGGTTCACAATATGTTTAGTGCCGAAACAATTTTAAGCTCTAAAATAATTATCTGCAAAAGTTATTCAACTTCATCATTTAACAATGTATGATTCCTTTTTTAAATTGTCCATAAATGGTACTCCTCCGTTAGATTTCAGAGTTACTGATTTCTAAGAGAGGAGACAACTTACGGACAATTTAAATTTGGAATCTCTTTACACTGTTGAGGTCAAACTTTGAGTACACTCGATGCAAAAATAAATTTTATTTAATTATTAAAAGATATGTGAAATTAATAAAGTGCCGTATTCAGGACTCAGTCATTAAAAAAAATGCTTTTTATAGTCTACACCATAAATAAGTTATCGTACTGAAAGGGAAGTGGTGAGGAAAAAGAAATATGGTTCACAATATGTTTAATGATGAAATAATTTTGAGAATAAAAATAAAACGTCAAAGCCCAGAGCGTTCGACGTTCTATGGCGCGCTTTTCAATTGCAAAGGTTTCTTAGACCTATTACTATTGGAAGCAAAAGTATAAAAAAGTACCGTACATTAAGATCTTTTTTTATTTCCCCTCTCATGGAATGTCAAAGGCTGGTGGGGCTTTGACGTTAAGGGAATTGAAGTATGTTGAGCATTAATGGTGTGTTGTGGTCGCAATAATATAATGTCGTATTTGATAGGTCTTCGACGTTTTATTTTCTTCTTCCTTAATTGATTCATGTTAGCATTGTACTGAAATTTGCACTTTTAACCAGTGATCAGTTTTTTATCAATATCATAACTGCATAATCTTCTCTTCTCAACTGGATTTAGAGTTAGTCCACATACAATGCAGTCATCATTCATCAATACTGTATTATTATATTTATTTTTATTTTTATTTTTATTAATTTTAATTTGAAAAAAATGTTAAACGATTTTTTGAATTTGAATTTTTAAAATGAGTCTTTGCTTGGTTTGTTCGCGCCCTTTAAATATGTGATGATAACTAGCAATTACTCAAAATCACACTTGCTGAAAGAAAAACCCTAGGTTGCTTATCTTTGCTAAAAGGCTGCATCCTCTTCTAATCTCACTAAAATCTCCACATCGGCTGAGAGAAGTACTAGTCCTACAGGATGGATCAATGACGATGGAGTTAGAGAAAGGTTCATCCATGCAAGAATCAAAATTTTTGTCACTCCGAAGTATCTTGATCTTGGTTGGTTGATGTCTCAGGAACTATTGTCCTTGGTTCAACTGAAAGGATACTGGTATCCTGATCTTGTGAAAGTGTTCTACGACAACCTGAAACTAGAGTAAAGGGGGTTGACATTGTGATTGACAACGATACATGGCTGCATGCTGTCGGTTTAAAAGCTAAGGGTGTATCATCTCATTTACTTAACTCGACAAATTCGTTGTTGAAGATGAGAGATGTCTACAAAGTGTGGCTAAGATATTCTGATGACAATACAAGGTTATCAGAGTTGCTTGAAAAAGACCTCGCTCATGAAGGACTAAGGATGGAAGAAAGAATAATGGCTCATATACTTGCCTTTGTGATTCTACCTACAAGAATCCCTAAACCAAATATGACAGCTGAAGATATCTACTTGTTGTATGTTCTTAAGAATGATATTCCAATGAATTGGGTGGATGTGCTAAAAGAACATATGACTATAAGTTTTATGAAAAAGTCTCTTCATCTACCCTATGCAATATTAGTCAGCAGAATTCTTGAAAATCAAGGTGTCAACACTGATTGTGAAAGGAGGTTTCCATGCAACTGCAGAAATCAGATTAACCAAAATACTCTGATCTCATTTAGATTAACAAGGACTTTAAGAGGATGGTGCTTTAAAGGAGAAGAAAATTTGTAATATCTTTATGGAAGCACCTTTGTCACAAGTGAGCAAAGAAAGATCGCATGTTCTGACAGCAGCTGCATAGATCTTGCCACAAATCATCTTCAGAACATTGTTGACAAGCTTAATCTGCTTAAGGTAAAAATTGATCGCATTATACATCACTGCAATGAAGAAGATATGTCTGAAGGTGACTCTGTGGATTCACATCAATAAGAATAGGGATCTAGTAGCCTCAGAAGTGTGATTGGAGTCTTGTTAGCTATTTGTCTTCTATAGATGTTCTCATAAATTATTATTATAATTAAGTTTATAACGAAATTAAAATAATATTAAAGAAATAAAGTTTTCACCCTATATACTTCATATTTTTAATTCAAGAATTAAAAAATTATAATTCAGTCAAAACGTCAAATTTCCTCATATCAAAAGAAGTCATGTAATAGTTAGTGTGTGAATGATCAGGTATTATTACATATTTGATTATTGCATCACCGCAAATCCCAGGTATTATTACATATTTAATTAGATTTGCAAGTTTACATTTTGCATAGTTATATATAAATAGTGGTTTGGTTTATGATGTGAGAAAAATAATGATGCATTGACCTGGAAAAGCATAAAAGAAAGGGAAAGAAAGGGAAGCTTATTTTTAGCCATTTCCGTTCAATGGGTTTGGAAAACCATGGAAGGGTTCAATGGTTTTCAAAAAAAAATTAAAATTGTTCACCGGTTTCAAAATAAATTTACAAGATAAATTTACACACCTTGATATTGTATTTTAAAATAATATTTTATTTCTCTTTAAAAATAAAACGTCGAATATCCTTAACATTCTACGTAAGATTAAAAGTCCAGTACACTTGATGTCAGTAATGCTAGTGTATCAAGGGTACTCAACATTCGATGTCAACTTTTTAAAGCTTAATCATTTATACTAATTACTTATTATAACTATTAAATTTTTGAAAGTAATTTATTTGATTTTGACCAAATAAAAGGTCTATGTTTTTTTTTAATTTTTATCGTCATCGACCTTTTAAAAACTGATCACTGGTTTAAAAGTGCAAATTTCAGTACACTGCTAACTTGAATCGATTAAGGAAGAAGTAAAAAGAAAATATTTCATGTATGATTTTAAAGAAAAGAGAGCGCCAAATTTTGAAATTGGCGGAAGAAAAAAGCGTCAAAGCCCCATGGAATTTGACGTTCTATTAAGCACACCATTAATGCTCCCAACCACTTCAATTCCCTTCACGTCCCAGCCCCGCAGCCTTCGACATTCTATGGGAGGGGTGAAAAGAAAAGTGGTACAAAAGTACGATACTTTTTGATATTGGCGGCTAATTAAGAGAAAACGTCGATTTTTCTCATATTCGACATTCTATTGGCGCTAATGTTTTAAGGGAAACTGTCAATTATTTGGGGTTGGACGTTATATTTAAATATAACGTCATTTTTAATGTATGCGACGTGGAATTTATTTATTGAATTAAAAACATAACACGGTCTCATTGTTTGTTCGCGCTTCCATTTTTGCTTGAACTTTCTTCTTCGCGAACGACTGTGATAAAGAAAGAAGGTTATTTTTAAGTTGTTTCAATGTCATTTGGTTCACATTTGTATGGTTGACCGATTGTTTTTCGTTTACCTTTAGGTTGTTTTTCGTACGTGGTCAGCAAACTTCATCATCTTCTCCAGTGACACCATTTCAAGTATGTTTTTTTTTTCTTTCAATATCTCTTATCCATGATAGATATTTATTTTTTGTTCCCTACGTCTACGTAAGTTAGTTTTTTATTTTTTTTCGTAGATTCTTTTCTTTTAGAGTCCTAGAGTATGGATCGAAGCTAGATTCGTGAACGTCGTATTAGTGAAGAGTATGACCGAGGGGTTTCTGAGTTCATACAATATGTTAAGGAACACGCAAAACCAGTGAACGAGGCATATTTTTGCCCTTGTGTTCGTTGTCTCAATCAAATACGTGAAGACTTGGACAACATCCGTGATCATCTATTCATCTATGGAATAATGAGAAGTTATACAGTTTGGACTTGGCATGGGGAAGTATTATATAAGCCAACAACTTTAAGAGGTTCGGATTATGTTGAAGAATCGATGAGTGATTATTTAGACGAAATGGTAAGTGACGTTGGAGAAGAAAATTTTGGAAGAGCTCATTTATATGATAGTCTTAAGAACGAATCAGAGCAAGAGTTGTATCCAGGATGCATCAATTTTACAAGGTTATCGGTTACTTTGAAATTGTTTTGTTTGAAAGCAAGAAACGGATGGACTGATAAAAGGTTCACGGAATTGTTGGAGTTACTGAAGGACATGCTTCCAGAAAATAACACGTTACCTATACGTAATTACGATGCGAAGAAAATTCTATGTCCAAAGGGTTTGGAATACCAAAAGATACATGCACGTCCCAATGACTGTGTATTTGTATAGAGATCAATATGCTTTAATGAAGGTGTGTCCGACGTGTGGTTCATCACGATTTAAGAAGAAACTTGATGGAAATAACGATGAACAGAATCAAGGTCCACCGGCTAAGGTCGTGTGGTGTTTACCTATAGTACTGAGGTTGAAACGATTGTTTTCTGTTAAAGAAGATGCGAGGAATCTTATGTGGCACGTTGATGGAAGAAAATGAGATAATCTTCTTCGACACCCAGCTGATTCCCCACAATGGAAGAACATTGATGCCACATTTCCCGAATTTAGTGCAGAGCCAAGAAACTTAAGACTTGCACTTGCTACCGATGGTATGAATCCTTATGGCAACTTAAGTAGCAAACATAGTTCATGGCTAGTTATTTTGATGATATACAATCTATCTCCTATGTTGTGCATGAAGAGAAAATACATGATGTTGTCGATGATGATATCGGGTCCTAGACAACCTGGAAATGACATTGATGTTTATCTAAAACCCTTAATTGACGATTTAAAAATGTTATGGGAAGAGGGCGTCGAGGTCTTCGATTCATATTCAGAAGAAAACTTCCGTTTGCGTGCAATGTTGTTTTGCACCATAAATGATTTCCCAGCCTATGGGAACTTGAGCGGTTATAGTGTTAAAGGTCATTTTGCATGTCCGATTTGTGAAGAAAATACTAGTTATCTTCAACTGAAGCATGGGCAGAAAACTGTGTACACAAGACACCGAAGATTCCTTCCTCGAAATCACCCTTACCTTAGATTGAAGAAAGTGTTTAATGGAAGTTCTGAAGATGATGTAGTGAGCACACCACGTAATGGGGAAGAAGTATACAACCAGGTGAGGAACATTGACGTTGTCTTCGGAAAACAAAAAAAAATGACCCTTGAGAAAAACATTTGGAAAAAGCGATCAATATTCTTTAATATTCCATATTGGTATAAACTTGATGTGCGACATTGCATAGATGTGATGCATGTTGAAAAAAATGTATGTGATAATGTTGTTGGGACTTTACTAAATGTATGCGAATGTTTCTGAAAATCTATTGAGACTAGCTCGTGGACCTAACACTGTGTGATCACTTTTGGCGGCTATTACATAAACAATTACTTTTCTTGCTCCTAGTATGAATTGTATGCTGCATACATGATAGCAATTGGAAAACCGTTATTTTTATACTTAAATTTGATATTAAAACACACCCTTTATGGCTTAGAATGAGCTTAAGACTCAAGTAAAACACTTAGTTGAGTCACATGAGAGTCAAAAGTTGTTTTTAGAGATATTATGCTTGTTTTGCATTATTTGCAGGGTTTTGATGAGAATTGAAAATGGAAGTGAAGAAGGGAGGACTTAGACTCATTAAAAAAGGAGAAAAAGGATGAAAAGAAGAGTCAAGTGCACCGCTCAGCGCCAATTCCAGCGCTGAGCACTAGTTTCGTGGGTAAAGTCACTGCTTCTCGCTTGAGCGGCACCGCTGAGCGTCTTGTGTGATTAGAGGGCCACCGCTGAGCGGCATATTGGACCGTTGAGCGGTTTTGCGATTAAGAGGCAAACCGTTGAGCGGCCAAATTAGGCGCTGAGCGTCCATCAGATGGGCTTGGGCTTAAATTTTGTTACTTTTATGCGCTATAAATAGCCCAGTGCGATTCTCAAAGTATTCTTTTGGCAGGCAGAGACATCCAGAGTTGTTCTACACTCCTTGGAGGTGGTTCCTTGGATGCTTAGGCTCCAATCTACCAAATTTAGGGTTTATTCTTCCATTCTTTCATTTAATTCCATCTAGTTCACCATGTTTATGGTGAACTAAACCCTTTGTTGTTGGGGAACAATGTAATCTTTTGAAACTCTCTTATATCAAAATTCTTATTTTATTTATATGCTTGCATATGCTTATATTATCAATTGTTGGGTTTCTTATCTATGCTTAATGCTTTTATCGTTTAACTCATTCGGTAAATGTTGTTTGTTTTTATCGATACGGAGACGTACGGTAATGTCATGAACTAGTAGGACATTCCTTGATTAAGCTAATACCACCTAGAGATAGGGGTAGGACAATCAATTGTATTTCGCTTCTGTTTATAATGCGTTGCTAATTATTAGGGGAGACTAGAGATAGTAAGCTAGTAATTAGTAATAGGCATTTTTCGCCAAGAGATTGGGTTTAGGGTAGACTAAGAAAGTTTGCATGACAATATGATATTAAAGCAAATTAAATAAGAAAAGTAGATATAAGAGGGTGGATAAGATGAAATTGTAAACCCCAACAACTCCATTCATCCATATCTTTTCCTTGCCAATTGATTCATTTGTATTTTGCATGTTTATTTCTGTTTTTCATACAACCACAAAATTATTTTTCCTTCTTCTTTCAAGTCTTATAAAATCAATTTACATGAAAGATAAGGCCTAAGAGTACTTTGAGAGAACAATATTTGGTCTTACCATCTATTATTACTTCATACGATCTGGTACACTTGCCAGGGGTTTAACAAGTTTTTGGTGCCGTTACCGGAGACTCGTGGTTTAACTTTTCTAGTAGTGTGAATTTGATTAAATTTGAATTGATTTTATGTTTATTTTATTTTTTTTCTAATAAATGTTTTCTAGGGTTTTGTGCCTAATGTTTGCAGGATGCAGTACGGACAAGAATTTGATTATATGGGCACTCAATTCTACAAAAATAATTTCAACCACTAGTGGGAACCTCACTCAGACATGGATCAAAGCCAATTTGGGCAAGCTACCGAGCAACAAATCACTCCACTCAAGGAGAACATAAATTCTGATGACGAATTTCTTTAGCGGATCACGGGTATGAATATATCATTCATCAGAAGTAGTGAGGAGATGCGACAACGTGAGGAGTTACGAGAACGTCAAAGACAATAATATCGTCCTTCACTTGAAGAAGTAGAACATCAAAGGCAGCAATATTCTCCTACACTTGAAGAAATAGAGAAGGAAGCTGAACAACGTCTTTGGTAGAAACAATCATCTGTGCCAAGAGAAACATTGTGGGAAGCTGAACAACGTTTATGACAAAAACAATTCTCTATACCAAGAGAAACGTTGGGGGAAGCTGAACAACATTTACGACAGAAACAATTCTCTATACCAAGAGAAACGTTCGGGGAAGTCGAACAACGTCTTTGGCAGCAACAATCATCTTTGCCAAGAGAAACGTTGGGGGAAGCTGAACAACATTTATGGCAGAACCAACTCTCTTGCATAATGAAGTCTCTGGATCTTAGGGGTAATACTAAAGTTAACCATAGGAAGGAATGTCAAGCTACTATCTCTGAAAGTGATAAGGTTGTTGATGAGAACAAAATAGAGAAAGAGGAGGAAAAGATAGACAGAGTTGTAGAGGGAGAAGAAACAAAAAGGTTGAGTGATGGAGAGAAAGATGAGGAGAGAAAAAAAGAAGTGGTTGAGAGAAAAGAAAAAAGAAAAAAAGTGCGAAAATAAAAAAGAAGAAATCAAGGAAAAATAAAAAGAGAAAGTTGAGGGAGGAAAAGAATGAGAGAAAGAGGAAGAGAGGAAAGAAGAAAAGATTGGTTTCATCCATCATCAGTTATAAGAATTTTGCATACATTCAAGGTCTCTCCACCCCAAGGACAGGTTGTTATTGCCGAGATGATCATAGGCTTGTACGACACACCTCCTGCTCATAGGTGGACGATGGATGAGTTCAACAATAGAATGGCATGGCCAGAGCAGGCATAGGGAATGGAGCTGGAGCAGCTGAAGCTCCAGTCATGGAGAAAGATGACGAGGATGATAATTTTGAGGATGCAGAGGCTGGAGATGATGAGGACTCAGATGAGGACATGGAGTAATATGGCATCTACTGATGGATGCCAGTGCATTAGAGCAGGGTTTTATCTTTCTTTTACTTTTGCATTTTGAATTTTTAGAATAGGTTGAATTTTGTTGAGTAGTGTAGGTGTCTGTGCTTGGCTTGAACATTGTTTCTGATTATGGTTTCATTGTTAATGCATGACAAGTATTTGATAATGATTGAATGTGGTTGACTGAGAATGTATGTGTGATGATATCCATTTGAATGGTTCACTAACTATATGAACAGATGTATTATGGTTTATGATTGTGATTGTGATGCTTAGCAGGATAAATGAATGATGTGTGAAAAAGCATGTTGTATGAGGGCTTGAGCTCCAGAGTTTTCACTGATATATGTACTGTTCACAGGGAATCATGAATGATATTGCCTTAGTCTTGATAATTGATTGATTTGCATGCTTATGTTATACGATTAAGGCCATGTTTGGAAGTCCTTATTTAGCCAAATTTTCACCCAAAACGTTTAAAATTTTATACCCCTTTTGAACCTTGGCCTTAAACAGGATGAAAACCCTTGATTTGAAATTATTTATCTTGAGTTGGGTTGAGAATAATCATATGTGATGAAAAGGTTCAAGTTTGGGGTTGTATGGGGAAAATTGAAAGACAAAAGAAAAGCATTGAGCTTAAGTATTGAAAAGAAAAAAAAATGAAAGATGAGCTCAATGTAAAATTAATGAAAAGGGAAGAAGTTGGGAATGAGTGAAATTGGTGACAAAGCGAGTTTAAACTTGAACCTTTTCAACGATGAAATAGTTCGCTTAACTCAAGGATTTTGTGATCCAGAAAAACCAATTTTTCTTGATAGCCCAGCCTCATTACAAGCCTTGGAAAAGCCCTTGTGATGGCATTTGCATGAAAGGATTTTGGTTGTTTTAGATGAATGGCAATATTGTTCTATGTGACATGTGAATAGTAGATAGTGGAGTGATTCCTTAAACACTTGAGTGATTGAGTGAAACACTTGCTTGGTGAGAATTGTTGAAATCCATGTGTACATCTATGCTTAGTGGATTGATCATTCATGAATAAAACATCTATTGGGAAATATTTAAGTGAACTAGATTGGATTGAAAGCATGCTTGCATTTTGGTAGGATTCCACTGAAAATCTGAATTGAAAAATAACTTGTTGTGAAGAAAAGGATTTTGAAAAGTGTAGAATTATTTGATGAAAAATTGGAAGGCCAAGTTTTGTTTTGTTTTTCTTGAGGACAAGCAAAGTTTTAAGTTTGGGGTTGTGATAACGGTCTCAAAACCGTTATTTTCATGCATAAATTTGATATTAAATCACACCCTTTGTAGCTTAAAATGAGCTTAGAATCAAGTAAAACTCTTAAGTTGTGTCACATGAGAGTCAAAAGTTGTTTCTAGAGATATTATGTTTGTTTTGCATTGTTTTGCAGGGTTTTTGATGAAAATTGAAGATGGCAATGAAGTAGGAAGGTCATAGATTCAAGAATGAAGGAGAAAAAGGAAGAAAAGAAGAGTCTGTGAACCACTCAGCGGTAAATTCCACCGCTGAGCGTCCTAGTTCGAGGAAAAGAACTGTCTGGCGCCTAGGTGGTGACACTGAGCGTCCAGAGCGACAAGAGGCAAACCGCTCAGCGGTCATTTTAGGCGCCTAGGCGGTGGCGTGTGTTGAGGCAAACCGCTCAGCGGCCAATTTTGGCGCCTGGCGGTTGTCTGTTTTTATATTTTGGATTTTGAGATCTTTATGTTATCTTTTTGGCTTATATATAGCCCTAGTGCGAATCCAAATGTAATTCTTTTGGCAGAGAACAACGTCCACAACAGCTTTGCACCTTTGGAGGAGATTTCTTGGATGCTTAGGCTCCACTTTATCAAATCTAGGGTTTGTTTTTCCATTCTTCCATTATATTTCATCTAGTATCACCATGACTATGGTGAACTAAACCCTTTGTTGTTGGGGAACAATGTAATCTTTTGAAACTCTCATATATCCAAATTCTTTTTTACTTTATATGCTTGCATATGCTTGATTTATCAATTGTTGGGTTCTTTACCTGTATTTAATGCTTTTACCGTTTAACTCATTTGGTAGATGTTGTTTGTCTTTATTGATACGGGGACATACAGTAATGTCATGAACTGGGGAGAATTCCTTGATTATGTTAATACCGCCTAGGGATAGGGGTAGGACGATCAATTGTATTTTGCTTCCGCTTATCATGCATTATTAATTACTAGGGGAGGCTAGGGATAGCAAGCCGGTAATTAGTAATAGGCTCTTTTCACCAAAGGATTGGGTTAAGGGTAGACCAAGAAAGTTTGCATGGCAATATGATAAATAAGCAAAGTAAATAAGAAGAGTAGATATAGGAGGGTGGATAAGATGAAATTGTAAACCCCAACAACCTCATTCATTCATAGTTTCTCTTAGTCAATTGAATTTCTGCATTTGCATGTTTATTTCTGTTTTGCATTCAAACCATTTAAACTAATTTTCTTTTACTCAAGTCTTAAACAATTTGTTTACACGAAAGATAAGGCCTTAAGAGTCCTCTAGGAAGAACGATATTGGGATTACCGATTTTAATTACTTGATATGATCTGGTACACTTGCCAGGGTCCTAACAAGTTTTTGGTGCAGTTGCCAGGGACTCTTGGTTTAACTTTTCTAAAAGTGTAAATTGATTAAATTCGACTTGATTTTTTTTATGTTTATTTTTATTCTAATAAATGTTTCTACGATTTTGTGCCTAATTTTTGCAGGATGCAGTTTGGACAAGAATTTGATTATATTGGCACTTAATTTCAACCACTGGTGGGAACCTCACTCATACATGGATCAAAGCCAATCTGGGCAAGCTGATGAGCAACAAATTACTCCACTTAAGAAAAATACAAATTCTGATGAACTTCTTCAGAGGATCATGAATTTGGAAGTATACCATGTCAAAAGCATAGAGGAGAGTGGAAAGAATGACAAATTTTTTCCACAAGGCATGTATACAAGATTTTCTTCTCATAGAAGCATGGAAGACATGCAACAATATCAGTGGCAACAACAAATCTCTTTACCAATAGAAACGTGGGAGTATGATCAACAATTATGTCATCAGATAGTTGATGTGACAGAACAAGTCAAAAGCCTTAATGAAAAGTTCAACAAATTTTTGGAGAAGTACGATTCTAAGAGCTATGAAGTTACCTTCAGGAATTTGGAGACACAAATTGATGAGGTTGTTGATGAGGAAAAGATAGAGAGAGAGGTGAAAAAGATACAAGAGAGAACAAAAAAGGTTGTTGCTGAGGAGAAGATAGATGAAGAAAAGATAGAAGAAGAGGATGTAAAATTGAAAGAGATGGAGTATGAAAAACCCTTGCCCTATCCAAAGACATATTCTAGAGGGAGAAAGAAAAGCAGTTTGAGCGCTGTATGGAAATTTTTAAGAAGTTGGAAATAACCATACCATTTTCTGAAGCACTTCAGCAAATCCCATCATATGCGAAATTTTTGAAAGAACTTCTCATGAAGAAAAGGAAGTATATTGAGAAGGAAACTATTGAGGTGCAAGGAAATTGCAGTGCAGTCATACAAAGGACATTACCTCCTAAATTACAAGATTTAGGGAGCTTTACAATTCAAGTGGTTGAAAGAAAAGAGAAAAATAGAAAATGTGCAAAAATAAAGAAGAAAATAAAAAGAAAGAAAAAGAGAAAGTTGAGGGAGAAGAAGAGTGAGAAGTAGAGGAAGAAAGGAAAGAAGAAAAGATCACATGAAAAACCTCTTCCTCATAAAAAGAAATATCATAGGAAAGAAAAGAAAATTATATGCTTCATGGAAATCTTTAAGAAATTGAAGATCAAAGTTCCTATGATTGAAACATGGAAACAGGTGCTTGGTGTTCTTAATTTTCTGAAGAAATTCAGTAATAAGAAGAAAAAGAAAAGAATATCAAGCAACGGGAGTATCAACACTTACTGATGGGTGTTGAATTTATTGGGTAGCTTCTACTGAGGGAAGCTAAAGATTTTTTTGTATCTACTGAAGGATACGGGAAGGCACACCCACTAAAGGGTGTTGGTAAGGATTGCACTTACTGATGGGTGCTAGAAAGGTTTGGGTCAGGCTCGTGACGTTAACTCATTCGGTAGATGTTGTTTGTCTTTATTGATACGGGGACGTACAATAATGTCATGAACTGGAGAGAATTCCTTGATTATGTTAATACCGCCTAGGGATAGGGGTAGGACGATCAATTGTATTTTGCATCCGCTTATCATGCATTATTAATTACTAGGGGAGGCTAGGGATAGCAAGCCGGTAATTAGTAATAGGCTCTTTTCACCAAGGGATTGAGTTAAGGGTAGACCAAGAAAGTTTGCATGGCAATATGCTAAATAAGCAAAGTAAATAAGAAGAGTAGATATATGAGGGTGGATAAGATGAAATTGTAAACCCCAACAACCTCATTCATTCATAGTTTCTCTTAGTCAATTGAATTCCTGCATTTGCATGTTTATTTCTGTTTTGCATTCAAACCATTTAAAGTAATTTTCTTTTACTCAAGTCTTAAACAATTTGTTTACACGAAAGATGAGGCCTTAAGAGTCCTCTAGGAAGAACGATATTGGGATTACCGATTTTTATTACTTGATACGATCTGGTACACTTGCCAGGGTCCTAACAGCAAGGCGTATAAAGCAATATCTCGGAGAAAAGATAGATCTAGATGAGGAAGCTACTGATGAACAGGCAAGCTGTAGTGTCTCTTTGAAGAGAGAACATCCTCCAAAAGTGAAGGATCCAGGAAGTCTTATAATTCCTTGCACCATTGGGAGTGAGAAGATAGGGAAAGCCTTACTTGATTTAGGGTCAAGCATTAATTTGATGCCCTTATCTATGCTTAAGAAGATTGGTGGTCCTAGATTGAATCCGACAAAAATTTCCTTGCTAATGGCGGATGGATCACCAAAGAAACCCTACGGTATGGTGGAGGACATTGTGGTTCAAATGGAAAGACTTGAATTTCTGGTTGACTTTGTGGTGATAGTGATGAAGGAGGATGACAAGACCCCTATCATTCTTGGAAGGCCGTTTATGAAAGCGGCTAAAGTATTCATCAATGTGGATGATGGACTAATAATGATTAAAGACCAAGAAGAGGAGGTGATCTATAATGTCTTCAAGGAGAAGTAGATTCACTTAAAGAAGATTAGTCACAAAGCTGCATGGAAGGATGCACCAGTGGCTCGACATAAATCTGCACAGCCAGGCAATAAAGGTAAAAATTGTGTTTTGATGCAGGTTAAGGAAGAAGAGAAAGTTGACAAAGGAGGGATGGTTCATCCTGACACTAAAGATGCACAATTAAAACTTGGTACTCCTATGAGATTCAACAAAAAGTTGTGGGTTGTGAAAGGCTTCAAAGAGAATGGAGTAATAGAGATTGAGGCTCCATATTCTAAGCGAGTCAAGAAGGTGGACCAGAAGCAGTTGATGAGTTGGTGTAATGAAAGCAAGAGGGACACCAATAATAAAGAAGGAACATGAGCTTTACTGGAAGGCACCCTAGTGATTTAAAAACATTGTTTCTTGTGTTATTTAATTATTTTGGTGATGTAATTTTGGATATTTTTGAACATTGTTTATTGGGTAGCATCTACTGAGGGATGCTAGATGATTATGTATCTACTGAAGGATACTAGGAAGGTACACCTACTGATCGGTGATGGTAAGGTTGGGTCAGGCTCGTGAAGTTAAACAAGCGCTACCTTGGAGGCAACCCAGTTGGTTGATTTATGTTTGTTGCATGTTTTGATTCTGTTCTAGTTGCATTTTAGGGGTTTGAATGAGTAAAAATTGCAGGAAATTCAAAAATTTGAGAGTTGAAATTGAGTGGTATGTGGTAAATGATGCTTAGGGCGAGCCATGAAGAGGAGATTATAAATCGCGTTCACCGCTCAGCGGTAACTAGCATTGAGCGGTGATTCTGCAACATTTCATTTTTGGGTTTTTAAGTTGGGCCCAGCGTGAGTTGGTCCATTGCACAAATTACTTACCCTAGGTCTCACCCAAGCCTCCTCATTCGACCCTCACTCACTTTTTGCCACTTTCAAGCTCTCTCTAAAGCACTCTATCCACTTTCTCCTTCACCCCCTTTCTCAAAAACCCTTTCTCCACCATTTTTGCACCACTTCATCATCAAAGTTTGGGGTTTTTGTGAGAGCACAGCAGTTGGGGTTAAGTCTTCTTCACATTCATCAATCATCTTGCACACATTTGAGTATCTCCACCCAAGTAAGTCATACATTTTTCATTCTAGGGTTTTAAAAACATGATTTTGTATGAAATTGGTTGTCTAAGCATGGATTTTTAGGGCTTTTGTCCAAGTATGATTGAGGTTTGAAACTAAAAAAATTGCTTGAGGGTGGAGATTATAAGCCAACTAGGGCCATTTTGAAAAGTTTGCACTCGTACCACTCAGCGGTACTTGGCGTTGAGCGCCCCTTTTTGCAGTTTCTGGATTGGTGCATTTTCTTTGTGTAGATGACGCTAAGGGGTCCTGATTTGCCCTCAGCGCTGATAGGCAGTGTGTATGGACGAGCTTTTATGATTTGCTAACGCTTAATGAGATTTCCTTTGGTTTTGTGAATTGTTTTTGATGCAGGGATGGCCTCCTCATCTGGAAAAAGGATCAAGACTGCATGACATAAGAAGAGGGAACCAGAGAGGTTCTATTCCAACAAGTTCCTTTCCAGAAGACATGAGCAACATTACTGCCTTGTCCAAGATAGGCGACTTCTGATGGAATGCAAGGCATGATGGATTCCAACCTTGGCTCCACAGTTTGGAGAGGAGATGAAGAGCAGACACTAGGAGAAGCTAGCCATCTATCCTGCACCAGCTAACATTGCAGTGGTGAAGGAATTCTACACCAATGCAAAGTCATTCGGGGACTCCCACACTCAGGATTATATGAGTTATGCTCGTGGAATAATTGTTAGGTATGATCCTGAGACCATTAACAGGTTCCTTAACACTGAGTGGACAAGTGTGCAATGCCAGTTTGCACTCAACTTGGAGGAGGGAACTAACTTTGATGAAATTGAGAGCGTGTGATGGGTGTCGCACCCCATACAAATTTGATGTGCATAAAGAATGCAGTATAGTACTAGGAAGTGACTCCTAAGTCGCCTCTCAAGGACCAAACAGTGGTTTGAGAATCAGGTCAAACACGAAGTGAAGGGGGGTTTTTGTGAAAAGTTTATGAATGCAAAAAAATTAAATTAAAACACGAATGCAAACAGAAAGGAAAAATAGAAAGGTAACAGACATGCAAAAAGGAATCAAATACAGAATAAAAACGGTTGGTCATTAACTCAATTACTATGCTTTCAATCACAGATTAATGACAAGTACACACTACTCTAATCGAAATCCAACACGAATCACCCAACTAAGCGAAGGCTAATTTGGTCTTCAGAATTGCAAACTAAGCGAATGCAATGCACAAATTAAATCAGTCATGCACCATACAGTCTAATCAACTAAGTGAAGATTAAACACCGATTAGACAACTAAGCGTATACCTAATCGCAAGCACATAACAGATCAAATATTGAGCTAAATCAAAGCAGCAGCATGGCAATCAAAGTGCAAAAGTCTCATGAATAAACTACTCTAACTTCTAATCCAGCACAGCTAACCGACTAAGTAAAGGTCAATCATGCTATCATAATTGCGAACTAAGCGAACACGATACACATATTCCATCTTATGTGTTCTATACATATTGATCAACTAAGCGAAGATGCAATCACCAATTAGGCAACTAAGCCTATACCCATTGAAAAACACAGTCAGATTTCATAGAATGTCAGGCAGAACAGAATAAACACAAGTAAAGTCCAAGAAATATCAAGGAAAAAAAGTAATTTTATTAATGACCAACCCAACTCACTTAAGCTAACATTAAAACTGAATTAAAAGAAATTTGTGTGACTCTCTTGAATTGAACTTGCTAAATCAAAAATTAAATGCACATTAAAGCTTGGAATAAAAGAAGCAAAGTTTAGCTCATAATTAAATTGCTAGCGGAAATAAAATAGAATGCAAGTATTAACCAATTAAAATCCATGGCAGCTAGAATAAAATATTTCTACGCTAAAGCTAATACATGAAAGGCACCTTGCAGCGAGAACAACACAAAAAAACTGACGCGTGAACAGTGAGCTAATACATATGACTAAGCTACTTGATAATAAATGTGTTCTAATATAAAAAGCACAAAAGGTATCTCCGTTCAAGCGTGAAGACAAGAAAAATGTAAAACCTCTTCTCAATGAGTCATCACTGTCTCCCATTCCCATTAAATTAGCCTTAATTCTCAAAATAAATTGGAAAGTGTGCCTCTTCATTCAACAAAATGCAACAGAGTAAAATAACATTTCAAAGCTTATCTTTCAAACGTTCAAAAGCAAAAGCCAAAATGAAAAAAACTTAGTGTGGCGGCTGCACCAGCGTGATGAATCCTCCAGCACCGTATAGCTCACTAAATGAAGAAAATAAATCACCTGTAACCCTCCATGTGTGTGTGGCCAGCAGTGTGCTTCCTAAGAGAAAAGTGCAAGAAAGATCCCCAACCTAGGGTGGCAGCTGCCCTTAAAATGAAAAATAATTCCCAACCCACGTGCTGCAGCTCCCGTTCTGGACCAGGCTTCTCTACTTTGCTTTGCTGGACACACCTCTTCAAGACCGTGACAGCACCTCTTCCACCACACACCTCTCCAAGCTGCTGGATTGTTGAAGTGTGGAGTGAAGCCCAACTACTGCCCGTGGATGTGCTGGACCGCTTGCTGGATGTATCTCCTTGGGCCGTGGCAGCATGCTCTCAATGTGGCTGCTACTGGACGTGCAGGTGCGTTGCTCGAACTTTCTAAAATTCACGTGCAGTTGTTGTGTGGACGTGTTGCTGCTCTTTTGGTGGCTGTAGAAACATTTTGGGCAGTGAATGTGGAGTGCAGGACGTGACATTTCCCAAGCCTTGCTGGACCTTGCTTTTGCACCCTCGTGGATATGTGAAGGCTGGATGAAATTGCTTTGCTGGACGCTAAAAGCTGCAGCTGCTGGACGTCATTGCTTTGCTCCTTGCCCGTGAAATTGGACGTGCTGAACATGGGCTGTCCGTGAGGTGCTGCATTCCAAACTAGACATGTGAAGATATTGCTGGGCCGTTTCTTCCTTCTCAGGTGGCAGCCATATAAAATTCTATTTTAATAACTAGGCCGTGATCTTATTTTTTTCTTTCAGCCCATACGCATGAGCCCGCTGTGTGCACCTTCTTTCCAATAAATAAATCAGCGTGTGCAGCCAGTCTCCATAATGTGACCGTGTGCTATTTCTTGTGCAGCATCCTGTATCTTTTTTTCTTAACCCATGAGCTATGCTTCTTCTTTTTTTTTTTTTTAGGATGTCACTCCACTTTCCAATTGAAACACCCCTTTCTCATAAGCCCAAAGAGTAAAATCACCGTAGTGTCCTCTTTCTTGTACACACTTCTTTTGTGGAGAGTCTTGAATTAATTGGTGTCCTCCCTAATGTCCCAAAATATATTTCCAAAATTTTCCTGTAATTAATAATGCAAATAATTAGCTCAGAATATTCAAATTAATTAAAATTAGAATTTCCGGTCAAATTAAGCACAATTAGCAAAAACGGGAAAATACTGAACATTTAAGCACAATTCCCTGATTAATTCTAGCACAATAAACTAAGTAAAATCAAGAAAAATATCGACTCATCAGCGTGCTATGTGTGCTTGGAGGGCACTTTCATAGGAACAGTAGTGGCGCAGCTGTGCACATCAAGAAGGCTTAATTGATGCCTCTAGCATAATATTGAATGGCATTCTCTCATGTTAACATCCAACCCTACTCTCATGTCTCGGATATCACTATTGCCAAGGCCATGTTCTTGCACTACGTGTTGAGAGGATTGAATGTTAACATAGGCGAAGTTATAGCAAACAAGATAAGAAGTTGTGCCCTCACTTTGAGCAAAAAAGCACCTTTGGGGCATCCTTCTCTCATTACACACTTGTGTCAGCTAGTTGGAGTGGATAAATCTATTCCACCTTTGGAGAGGCCAATAAAAGCCATTGATGAGCCCTATTATAGGCAATACTGTGGAGGAGATGAGGTGGCCCAGCCAGTGCCTCAAAGGCGTCCTAGGAGGAGAATTCCACAACAGGGAGATGCACAGGCTCATGATGCAGAGCCTTTCCAGATGAGAGACATCCACAGAGGGCAGGTGGCCATAACTGAGATGATTATTGGGCTTTATGACACGCCCCCTGCACACAGGTGGACCATGGACGAATTTAACAACGTGGTGGCATGGCCATAGGATGACGCATAGCCTAGTGGAGCTAGAGCAGGTGAAGCTCCAGAGATAGAGGACGACGATGAGGATGCTGAATTTGAGGATGATGGAGAGGAGGAGGACTCCGATGACAACATGGGATGAGGAGATGAGATAGTATCTACTGATGGATGCCATCTACATTAGAATAGGATTTTTCTTATCTTTTGGTTTTTCAATTTGAACTTATTTGCTTCTGTTAGTAGTTTAGGGTTTGATGTACTTGGTTGGAAACTTTATCTGATGCAGTGGTTTGATTATTGATGTTTTCATGATGGGTATTGCTTGATGAATGCTTTGATATTGATATGTTGAGATTCAACTGTATGCTGATATACAGGTTGTTCACAGGCTATGTGAACAGATGCATGATATTGTGATTGTGATTATGATGCTAAGAAGGGTGTTTATCTGGGATGTTTGGAATATTGAGTGAGCTTATATGTGAGGTTTTGAGCTCTCGAGTTTTTTTTTTTTTTTGTGAACGCTTGCTATTTACTTGAAAGCATGAATGATTTTGCTCAGGTTTTTATGATTGATTGAATTGCATATATGTGTCATATGATCAAGGACATTTTTTATTAGCCCTTTCTTAGCCAATGCATAAAATTTTTGTCCCAATGCAAAAGAGCACAATGTGTTCTACCCTTTTTGAACCTAAACCATAAACAAAATTGAAAACCCTTTTGAAAATATTTACCCTAAGTTAAGTTGAGAATTCTTGTGTGGGTATTGATAAAGTTTCAAGTTTGGGATTGTTGGGAAAGTTGAAAGAAAAGTTAAGCATTGAGCTAAAGTGTTGAGCAAAGCTTAAAAAGAAATAGATAGAAAAAATAAAATGAAAGAAAAATAAGCTCAATGCAAAAAGGGGGAAAGTTGGGAATAAGAGATTGGTTATAAAAGATAGTGTGTGCTTGAATGATGAATTATTGAATGACTCTCTTAACTAAAGAATTTTTTGATCTAGAAAAACCAATTTTTCTTGTTAGCCCAACCTCATTATAAGCCATGAAAAGTCCTTATGATGACATGTATGTGTGAGTATGTTGATTGTGGTAAATGAAAGGCAAATTTGTTCTATGTGACATGTGGATAGTCGAGGGAAGGAGTGACCTCTTGAAACACCTGTGTGATTGAGTGAAACACTTTATCTGTGAGAATTGTTTCCATGAATTTATGATTACATTTCTGCTTAGTTAATTGATCATTCATTAGAATAACATCTATTGTAGATTATGTGATTGTGTGAACACCATGATGAGTTGTTCTGAATCAAAGCATGTGTGCATCTTGACTGAACTCGGTTTGATGAGCTTATTTGATTACTTATCTTAAAAGAGAGGTTTTGGAATGTGTTGAACCATTGTGTTGATTGATGGAAGACTAAGTTTCATTTTGTTTGCTTAAGGACAAGCAAGTTCGAAGTTTGGGGTTGTGATAACGGTTCAAAAACCGTTATTTTTATACTTAAATCTAACACTAAACACACCCTTTATGAATTAGAAACTAACTTGAAATCATGCATTTTGATTAAGATAGAGAATAAGAGAGTCAAGGGTATTTTTCTTGTTTTGGCAGGAATTAACATGAATTGAATGAAGGAATTTGAAGTAGCAAGGAGCTGAATTCAAAAGAAGTGGAAGAAAGGCACAAAAGAAGAATCGCAGTCACCGCTCAGCGTCAATTACCGCTGAGCGCTGGTCTTGATGATGAATCCACTGGCCAACGCTTACGCGTCAACGCTGAGGGGAAGATACCGCTTAGCGCTAATCCACCGCTGAGCGCCAACCTCTTCAGAGAGTTCACTGCCAGACGCCTAGGCAACAACGTTGAGCGTTATTCTTGAGAACCGTGCCTACCGCTAAGCGGTAACCCAGTGTTAGGCGCCAGCTTCTTGGACTTGGACCAATTTCTGCTGATTTTAATGAATTTTAAATAGATTTGTACGACCCAGTGAGGGTATCCTTTGACAGAAAGAGGTGCAGAAACACTCTCTTCACCCCTCGGAGGCGGATTTTGGATGCGGAAGCTCCAATATACAATTTCTAGGGTTTTATCTTTCATTCTTTTCATTGTTTTCCTCTAGTTTCACCATGTCCATGATGAACTAAACCTCCATTGTTGTTGGGGAAACGATGTAATCGTTTGAAACTCTCATGTATTGAATTGAATTGTTAATATTTATGCTTTACTTCATTAATTGTTAGAGTTTTTCCTCTATTCTCTATGCATGCTTTGTTTAACTCATTGGATGACATGATCTTTGATTTTGTTGTTATGGACACATACAGGAAAATCTAGACATGGGGAAATTCTCTCGAGAGCAATATTACTTAGACATAGGGATAAGAGGATCGATTGCTGATAACGGTTGAAAAACCGTTATTTTTATGCTCAATAGTGATATTAAATGCACCCTTGTTGACTTAGAAACTTGCTTGGAATCATGATTTTGCTTTAGTTTTATGAATAAGAGAGCTGAGGATATGTTTAATGATTTTATCAATAAATTCCTTGATTTTATAGGTTTTTGGAATGATTTGAAAGAAGGGTTGAAGTATCAAGAGTTGCAGTGCAGAAAAGTTAAATAGAATGCAAAAAAGTCAACCAGTCAACCAGAAAGGTCAACCAGTCAACCAATCAACCAGAAAAGTCAACCAGTTGACCAGAATATTGACCAGAGCGTTGAGCGGCAGTTTTGGGCGCTGAGCGCCAGTTGGCAAACCGCTGAGCGCTAGTTGGCAAACACTCTTTTCATTCCCTGGAGGCGGATTTTGGATGCGAAAGCTCCAATCTTTCAAATCTAGGGTTTATCTTTTCATTCTTTCCATTTAATTCATCTAGTTCCACCATGACAATGGTGAACTAAACCCTTTGTTGTTGGGGAACGATGTAATCCTTTTGAAACTTTCTTATATCGAAGTTCTTATTTTATTCATATACTTTTATTATCAATAGTTTGGGTTTTCTTCTCTGAGATTAAAGCTTGCATTTTTTAACTCATTCAATGTCATGATCATTGATTTTGTCGAGATGGGAACGTACGGGGAAATCTAGAACTGAGAAGAATTCTCTTGATTATTATATATTTCCTAGGAAGAGGAATAAGATGGTTAATTGCTTTAAGCTTCTATCATTAATGCGTTACTATTTACTAGGGAGACTGGGAATAGTAAACTAGTTATTGGTAATAGGCTCTCTTTGCCGAGGAATCGGGTTTAGAGTAAATTAGAAAGTTGTATGAACATTGATAATAGATTTGAATTTAATAAGAATAGTAGATATAGGAAGGTGGATTAGGATGAAACTGTAAACTCCAACAACTCCATTAATTCATACCTTTATCTGTCAATTGATCAAACTTTGCATTTGCATGTTTATTTTCGTTTTGCATTACAAACCCTAAATTCAATCTTTATCATGTTTTAGGAAATCAATTCACATGAACGTCTAGGCCTAAGAGTCCCTTGGGAAACGATATTCGGACTTACCGTCTATTTATTAATTGATACGATCCGGTACACTTGCCAGGGTGTTAACACTAGGGAGACAAGACATTGTAAACTACTAATTAGGAGTAGACTCTCTTCACCGAGACATCGGGTTTAGGATAAATTAGAAAGTGGCATTAACATTAATGAAGGAGTAGAATTCATAAATACATAAAAGTGGATAGGATAAAGTCGAAAACCCCAACAACATAATTCATCCATATAATTCACCTGCATTTATTCTTTGGTCAATTGATCAACCTTTTCATGCATGTTTAATTTCGTTTCTCAAGTCTTAAATAATCAAAAAATCACATGAATGTCTAGGCCAATGAGTCTCTAGGGAAAACGATACTCGAACTTACCATTTATATTACTTGATATGATTCAGTACACTTGTTGGAGTCTTAACACTCTGCAATGGCTAATGAACTGTTTTGTGATGAGTAATATTGTCTTATGTTGCTCTATGGATTTAAAATGCATGGTTGAGTTAATGATTGAATTAGCTATTAAGAACAAATAATGGTTGCTCATAATTGTTTAAAACAGATGCATGGTTTCAATTGTGATTGATATGTTTGGCAGGATGTATATTAAATTATGGAACTTGAGTTAACCTGTGAGAGTTTGGGCTTCAGAGTTTATTATTGATTGAATGTTATTGCTTTGGAATCATAGTTGATTTTGCCTAAGTTTTTCTGTTGAACTATTTGCTTGCATGTGTCATATGATCAAGGCCATTTGTTCTTCTGCCATATAAGCCAATGCAATATTTGTTCCCAACAAAAAGAACAATGTTGTTCTATCCCTTGAACCTTAAGCCTAAATTTGTGAAAATCCCATTTGAAATCTTTACCTTGAGTTGAGTTGAGTATATTTGTATGGTATGAAGAAAGGTTCAAGTTTGGGGTTGTTGGGGAAATTTGAAAAAGAATTGTGAAAATAAAAATAAAAAAAGCTTTGAGCTAAGTGTTGAACGAAATTCAAAAAAAAAGAGAAGAGAAGACGAAAAAGAAGGAAAAGCTCAATGAATGAAAAGTTGGGAGTAAGATGAGAATGGTTTCCCAAATATAAAGGAGAAAAAGAGATTATGGTTAATGTGAAAGGAAATTTTTACTCTCTTAACTCAAGGATTTTGTTGTCTAAAAAAACCAATTTTCTTCTTAACCCAGCCACATTACAAGCCTTGAAAAGACCTTGTGATGATAACTTGCGTGCGAATGTGTTTTGATGTGCTTAAATGAATGACAAAGTTGATTTATGTGACATTCTGATAGTATAGTGAAAGAGACACCAACACCTCACTAAACGCTTTTGAGTGCTTGAGTGAAACACTTTTGAGTGCTTGAGTGAAACATTGTCTTTGGTGACGAATGGTTCCATGCATTACAGTTTGACATTCTGCTTGGCTGTTGATCACTTATCATCTTTTTGCATCTGTTGTGTATTCATTGTTGTGTGAGCACCATAATTGAAGCTTAATCTGCTAAGACATCATTATTTCTTGATGGATCTTTCTATGATGAGCATACATGAGTGATTTACTTGTCTTAGAGAAAAATTCTTTTTGATGTGTTAGACCATTGTAGTATATCTATTTTATGTAAGCCAAGTTATAGTTTTGCTTGAGGACAAGCAAAGTTTCAAGTTTGGGGTTGTGATTACGGTTGAATATACTGTTATCTGTGATTCAATTTTGATACTAAATGCATCCTATTTGACTTAGAAACTTGCTTTAACTCATGTTTTTGCTTTAGTTTTGTGAATAAGAGGATTGAGGTTATACTTAATTATTTTATTACTAAATTCCCTTTTAGGGGGGCTGAGCGCGAGAACTTGTTGTCCAAAGCCTGGGCGTCCTTTTAGGGGCGCTGAGTGCCAAAATTTGCACCGCACCATGCCTGGGCACCCTTTCAGGACCGTTATGCACCAATACTCGCGGTTTCACACTCGAGCACCCTATTTAAGACCCAGACGGCCTAGAGAATGTATCTCTGATGGCTTGAGTATGGAAACACGTTTTTCACCCCTTGAGGGCAGATTTGGGGATGTGACAACTCTCCTCTTCTCTTTCTAGGGTTTTATCTTCATTCCATTCCATTGTACAGCTAGTTTCTCCATGACGGTGGAAACCTAATGTCATTTGTTATTGGGGAAGATGTAACCTCTAAACTCTCTTGTATTTGAATTGATTCTTGTTATTGATATATGCTTCTTTCATTAATTGTTAGGGTTTTTGAACTTCGCTCATTGCTTGCTTTGTTTAACTCATTCATGGCATGATATATGAATTGCATGAGTGTCGAAGGGTATCTTACAATTCAGGTTCTGGGGAATTACTCCCAAAAACAGTATTGCTCAGAAGTGGGGATATGAGTTTTGGTTGTCTTAAGCTACTAATCGTAATGCAAAATTAACTATTAGGGATGCAAGAAATTGTTACCTAGTAATTAAGGATAAGCTTTCTTCGTTGAGAAGTCGGGTTTTAAGTACTTTAGATAGTGACATTGACATTATTGAAGAAGTAGAATTCGTAGAGTAAATTAGGTGAAATCTGAACCCCAACAACATATTCATCCCATATTATAAACATCATCCATTCATTCTAGTGTTTAGCCTCAATTGATCAAATTGCATTGATGTTTATTTTTCTGCATTTTGCATTCAAAACCCTCAAAATATTGTTTTCAGTCTTAATTGGTTAAGAAAAAGTACAATTGTTTAGTGTCGTGAGTCTCTTAGGAAACGATACTTGGTCTTACTATTTTATATTACTTGATACGATTCGGTACACTTGCCGATTCATTAACAGGTTTCACGAGGAGAGTATTTGGGAAAATGGAAGAGGGAATTCCCAAATTCTGATTTCATTAAGTGAATGCCTATATCAACGGGCAAAAGCCTTTGGTAAATTCGTTGCCCAATACCGAAGAGCCAAAGTCTTCGGTAATCACCATCTTACATGACAGTCGCTAAATCCTTCGATATATCAACGTTACCGACAACCCAAAGGCCTTCGGTAATAATCCTTCTATAATCAGCGCATTTCTGGTATAAATCATTCCTTAAGCTAAAATATAACCTATATTAATAGTTATCAAAGTATGTGATCTTTCTTTGAATTTTTTAAAGAATATGTTAATTAAATTAAGCAAGTCTAAAGTTTTCTTATAATTGGGATCATGCTAACACATTGTGGTTAATATTTGGAAAATAAGAGTTTAATACACTATAAAATGAATGATAAAAAGTCTAAAACAGTAATTATTGAATACAGGGGAATATTTCAATAATTCAAAGTAATATGTAGATCGTATTTTATGTTTATTAAGATTCATATTTGAAACGTACAAAAACCTTATTCATTTTTTTATTTTACTCTTGTGTGTCAGTGGTACAAGTAGAAGACGAACCACCTTAGTAAAAGTTATTCACAGAAATTTAAGGTGATTTTCTCTTTTAAGATGTCATTGATGAATTAGTTTTGGTAAATAGTCTCTTGAGTATAAAAGTATAAATATTTTGTCTTTAGTATATTAAGAACTTTAATTCCTTTGGTTTTTTCTTAGTTCCTTTATCTGCTAACGTAATTGAGTACATGTTTAGTTTTAGTAATTGTTACGTGTGTTTATTAAAGCGAATACAATCAACTTGGAATGAACCACTAATGGTTTTCCAAGGATTCCTTTAAATTATTCAAATTAACAATAATATACAATTAAATTTCCTTCTACGTTAATGGCATATTAACTTTAATGTTTCCATTAATAAACACATCTGGCAACTGGATGTTGGTTGGATTAAGATGGATACAGATGGTATGGTGTAACTTGTGAGTCTTGGCTTGGTAGCATGAGGAGGGAAACATTAACAACAACAAAAAATGTCAAAATATGCAATGCAAATCATTCTATTAAACTTGCAAGAATTTAGGAGAAGCAATAAAAAAATGATAATAATAATCACAAAAAGAATAACAATATTTTTAACATAAGAAAACTTTCTAAATGTGAGAAGTAAAAACCCATGGGCACAAGCCAGTAAATCAAGTTTCACTAAGATCTAATATAGGTATAAGATAGTTAAATAAAAAATACAGACAAGTGTCTATAATCAGCTAATACATCAAAACAATAATGTTCTAGATTGATTTATATAACCTTATACCTCCAATTGACGACCCCAACAGTCAAAATGAAGAATTTTATGATGTAAACTTTTTATCAAAATTTCACGATAAATGTAGTTGAAATCACAATTTTAATGAAATGGTTCGGTGAATATGCCAACAACATTTTTTTCCCCTTTTAAGGATTGCAAAAATAAACCTCTTTCTTGTGACTCTTGTGACCTAAAAGACTCTTCGATCTTTAGCGTCATTTCAAACTTTGACGTTTTAGTCGAAGAAGTCAAATTAGCGTCAGAGTGGAAAGCTAATATCAAAGGACGCCAGTAATGGATGAAACCGATGTCAATTGATGACAGACAGAAGATAAATTGATTTTCAAGGGTATTGGGCGATAGGATTTGCACCGTTGAACGTGAATTGTTGTGAATGTTTTGGTATTCAACAGAAGTGGGACATACATGTGCTAGTTTGTTTAGGGATAGTAGGGATGAATATATTGAGAACTTCTATATTTTTTTAAGGTTTATAATTCGTTATATGCAAAAATCATTGGTGTTATTCTATCTATTGAACATTCTCAGCTAGTTGAATATAGACATGTTTGTTTGAAAAATGATTTCATACTATTATGTAAAACTTTTTCTTTTGTGCACATTGCCCATTGATGGAGATTTGTGAGGGTAAGTTGGTTTTTCTTGAATTAGAAAATAAGATTCACTATCAATCGTATGATATTATGCATTCATAGATAGCTTTTGATTTCTTTCTTAATAGGTTTCAACTTCTCACGTTTATAGTTGTTTAATTCTTTGATAGGAATTTTTCCTTAGTTTTTACGTACATGAGTTTCATTTGGTCTTCCCATCTCTTTTATACTTATTTTCTTTTTTTAATTATATTTTTCATCTTAACTGGAATAGATAGTAATGTCTAACATGTGTTTATATAAAAAATATATCAATATTTATTATACTAAATTGATTATTTATCCTAAACTTGTATATCTTTTCACTTTTATATTTCTAAACTTGTTCTCTTATATAAAATTAGTGATGTTTAAAGTTTTGTTTTAACGAAAAAAATTGAAGCAAACCAAATTAAACAATAATTCTACGTAATACACTTTCAAACTAATTTTCAGAATTTTCAATCAACAATAACATAATGAATTACGTACACAAATTGTTGATCCATTAGTCGAACGAAAATATTGTACAAATGAAAGCTGCATAGCATAATGTAACAAATTTGGCTTTTAAAGACAAATTTATCATGCAATACTCCTCACCACGCGACTTCCCGATGAGGAACGAGAATCTTTATTCTTAGATGATATAATCTTGAATTGGAATTCTCAGTTGAATTTTTTTGTCTCGTCATGACTTCAAAATATACCGATTTTAATATTTTAAAACATGTTAAAACTTTTATTAATATAAAAAATTAATATATTTTAAATATAGAGAAAATGAATAGCACTCAAAACTCAGTAAAGAATTTGAAGTTTAGAATCTTGCTAGCGGTGGCAATTATTGCGTGCGCTAATGCCTTCGTTACCTGCCAAGACCAAATACTTGTCTTTCCTTGTCATGTTGGTGCACGCAAACCCCAAAGCTTTGCATATCTCCTTTTGCACAAAATTGGCCACTTCAATCTTTGATTTTCCACCACCTTGACATGTTTGTGATTGTGGTAACATCCCCAGAAATTTTATGGTATATGTAGGACTTGGATTCAAGAAGTGGAAAAAGGGGTCTAAACATTTATACCCGCTTGCTGTTGTTCCATAAAACATGCTAACCTTCACATCAATAGCCACAGGAATGATGTTAGCTGTAATCTCAGCAAACAAAGGGCTAAACCGTAACAGATAAGGTTCCCTGCAAGTTGTTCCCTCAGGACACACCACCAGGTTTCCTAGGCTCAGCAATTTGTCCATTTTTTCTCTGTCTTTCTCTCTGTCCCTTGTTAGCCTTACAGTTTTGATAGGGGATACTGTTTCACTTAATTTACTAAGGCTATATGTGACTGTAGAAAGTGGTTTACCTAGAACAGTTGAAACGTAAAGTGGGTCAAGCAGGGTTCTGTGATTGCACACATAGAGCATACCCTTTTCCTTTTCTTCACTGTGGACCAAAGACCCTGTGCTTTGGGGTCTTGAAAACGTGGTTCTTGTTCCTGTGAAGGCCAATATTGGAGCTGACAAATTCAGGGGCAATGCTATGCCTATTGTAAATCTGACTAGGCAAAGAAATAGTCCAAAGGGTAACCAAATGAACAGCACCAGAGAAGATGGAAGAGTAGGCATGAAAGCCAATCTTCCATCATGGAAGATCAATGGCTTCGGATACTTTTCTCTCGAAAGAACATGACAGTTTCTCTTCTCATCAGCTAGGCAATCCTCCTGAATAAGAAATCAGAAATTATTACAACTCTTTTTCCTATATAATCCATTCACAACACTCTTTTATAACGAAGAATTATTGTGATATTGATTATAAATATATTACAAGTTCAGAAAATATAAATATATAGCTAAAAATGAGTCAATTTGATTAAACAAAACTACACATGTCTTTGTTTACTTCAAACGGTTTTATTTAGCTCAAAAAGAGACATAACATGAATGATTTGACTGTTTTATATGTTTAAAAAATAACAAACCTTGGATTCTTGGGTAAGTTGCCCCTGGTCAATAAACTCAACATGGTTTCTGTCTACCATACCAGCACTGTTGTTGATGTTTGTCCCTGTTATCCCTCCATTAACTTTACATGAAGGGACTTTATTTGGATTTTTCTTCTCATACACTCCCATAAAGAAACCCCTCAAGGACTTCAACTCTTTTGCCATGACTGCCTCAACCCCTAAATAGTCTTTCAGGAAATTTTCGACCATGATCCTAGGCAACTGAGTAGTTGCCACTTTTCTCTCATAACACATTAGAGCTTCAAAGCCTTCCCCTCTAATGTCTTCTAAGAAGAACTTTGGCAGAACAGCTGATCCTGTTCTGAATGTGTCCTTTCTGATGCCAAAAAAGCACAAGAAAACCATGATGTTTAAGCCAAGTTGGTCTTCACCCAGCAGCCAGATCAAAGGGTATGAAAGAAAAAGGATAACAGATCTTAGTATCCCACCAGCTTCAAAAGCAACTAACATGAAGTAAGGGAACAAGGAAGTTGATTGTAACAGAGTGCCCTCAAAATCAAAGACTAGCGTTTCATTATTTCCCAATTTTTCTTTTTTCTGAACAAAAGAACTGGTTCTCATTTTGCTGCAGTAGGGGTTCATTGTTTAACATAGGAATGGAAAACTCCAAAGTGGCACTACAATATATAGACAAGAATTGAAGAGTGACATCATTTGTTATTATGTTTCTATGGAAAAGAGTCACACTATATTTTAAACATAAAGAGAAGCATAATTAAATTTGAATAAAAAAGATAAATTGAAAATTAATAAAGACAATTTTAAAACAATAATAGCAATTATTGAAAAATTTATATCATCGTTTAAATTAGAGTTAAATATGTGTTTCGTCCCTTAAGTATCACACGATTTTAGATTTAGTCCCTACTCGAAACTTTGATGGTTTTTAGTCTTCTTAGTTTTGAAATTCTTATATTTAGTCCTTAAAATTGAACAACATTAGATTTTGGCTAACGGCTAATCACATATCACGTCAACTTTCTCTCAGTAACTCGTAATTGCATGCAATGGTGTTTTTTCTTCTTTTTATCCTCCCCTGATTCCATCGCAACTTCCACCTTCACTCCTTCATCTCCACTCCCAACAACTCCTTCCGCTTTTCCGCCGGCGACACATTCTTTGTGACCTCCGTCGACTCTATATGCTCCTCCACCGTTGCTTTATCTTTGTTAGACAAACAATCTTTCTTCTGAAATGGTTGGCTCTCCCCCCGTCACTTCTAGTCCATTCCCATCCATGGTAATTCCCCTCTGTACCTGCAATGATGGTCCATGTCCATCATTTGAACCCCGAGAAGTAGAAACACGAGATGAATCATCTCATCACTCTCAAGCATCAATAGTGGATCAGGATAAAATTGAAGGGCCAAGATTGGATAAAACAACTTGCTCTAGCATGTTTTGGGGTAGAAGAAGTTGCAGCAGGGAGCACCAATGCAATTCAGAGATAAATGCTTGACTCGTATGGTGCTTGTATGACCCACTCTTGTGTTGTGGATACATGCAAGAAGACCAGCAATTCAACCAAAATTAAATACGATAACCGAATCATTAGCCTTCTTGGATACAGGATAATAAGTACTGAAGGACTAACATCATAAATTTCTTACTAACATCATAAAATCACATTAATATTCAAAGTGTAAATATGACAAAGTTATATTATAAATGAAGAAATGAGTTCCACACATTACCACGTCCTTGATTAATAATATTATATTAAAAAAAGTGTTATTGATAATATATATATATATATATATATATATATATATATATATATATATTAATATAATATAATATTTAAAACACGGTTAAAAGATTTTTTTGTGTGTTAACGGTGGATTATGGTTATGACGTTGTTTTCTTCGTGCAATGTGCGTAGAAATGAATCTGAAAAAACATGCAGAGTTGGTGGGTTGTTTTGATGTATTGTTTGGAGTAATGTGTGTAGAACTGAAGCTGTAAAAACGTGTAGGGTTGGTGAAAGGAATAAGGTATCTGTTGAAGATTAATAGTAGTTTTTCATAGGTTTACAGACACCGAAGTTGGGGACCGAAACCTGCCGATGCAGTTATGAAAACCTGTTCTTGTGGAGTTGATATGGAGCTGCTGAAATAGTGATTATAGCATGCCATATTGGCTTCTGTAAAGGGCATTTTAACAGAGTGGTGCTAGTTTTTTATGGGAGCGGTTTTCTTGATTTTACGTTTTATGGCTTCTTGATTTTATGGCTACTAACACTTTTAAATCGGTTTTCTTGATCTTTACGTTCTCTATAAATTTAGGGAAGCCATTGACTACTAACTTTCATACCTAGACTGTGCAAAGTACCGAGCTACAGTAGCACATCAAGCAAAGAAAAACAATGGGGAAACCAAGGTATGTAAGGGAGGGCTTCAGTACCACGTTATGTAGACTATGTCTGGGATTAAAATACTTGTGTGATATTTACATTGCAGGGTAAGGTAGCCATTGTCACCCGCGGAGCCACCGGAATAGGAGAGGAAGTAGTGAGGATATTCGCGGAAAACGGAGCACTGGCCAACCATTTTAGAAGAAACATTGTTTGTTGAATAAAGATAAAGCGACAGTGGAGGAACAGACGGAGTTGACGGAGGTCACGAAAAATGTGTGGCTGGTAGAAGAGCGGAGGGAGTTGTTGGGAGTGAAGACGAAGGAAGTGAAGGTGGAAGTTGCCATGGAGGTTAGGGAGGATAAAAAGAAGAAAAAAAAAACAACTTTGCACACAATTACGAGTGAGTGAGTTACTGAGAGAATGCTGATGTCACATTTGGCTCGCCCTTAGTTAAAATCTAATGTTGTTCAATTTTAAGAACTAAATATACGAGTTTCAAAACTAAAAAGACTAAAAGTTATCAAAGTTTCGAATAGAAACTAAATCAAAAATAGTACAATACTTAAGGGACGAATAATATTTTAAAAATCATTTTCAAAAGTAGTTACAGTACTATAAATCAGAATTTAATACATTGACTACACATGCAAAAAATTACTTAAGTTGAATATAAAACAATGATATAATATTATAACTGTTATATATTATTTTTATATTAGAGATGAACATTTTAATCTTATTAAAGAAACTACGAACTTCAAGTATATTTAACTTTTCTATCTTTGTAAGAATATTTGTTAGTTTAAGTGACTTAATTATCTAGTTTGATGACTTAACTTGATCCAATCTAATTTCAATATATTAGATTTAACGTATTTAGTATTTTACTAATATGTGTGGGTTTATTTAATGTGATTATTTAACTTTTTTTAGTCTTCAATTCAGTCTCTTTTTTATTTAAAAGGGTTTATTTAATGTGATTATTTAACTTTTTTTGTCTTCAATTCAATCTCTTTTTTATTTAAAAAGATTTTATTTGATTCTTTTCATTATATTAGTGTTAATATTGTTTGGAAAATGATTATGTCAGTTTTTAGTGGGAGGTGGTGTTTAAGGTTCATTCCAATTCTTCCCTCCTCCTATCATGATATCCTTTTCTCTCGCTTCTCCACTTCTCTGTTACTATTTCAACCTTCCTTTTTGGCTCCCACTCCAACCTCCTTTGTCACTGGTTATATGACACATTCCTATCTACTAACTCCCACCTCCTTTTCGTTGTTCTTTCCTTTGTCTCTTTCCTTAATAGCAGCTACGTCTTTTGCATTCACTCCCTTGAGTCGCTCTCCCTTCTTTGCTTCAAGGTTATCCTTCTCATGCTCTAAGCTGCCGAGACCAGATCCCGCAACAATAAGCCTCTCTTTGTAATAATACCTTACCTCTCCCACCCTTCCATCTACCATGTCCTTCTTCCAAAATCCCAATGCTTTTCTCCTACCTCCATTGCCCTCCAATCCTTCTTCTCCTAGATCTTCCACATGTTTGCCTAGTCTAAGCTTGACTCCTAGGTCTCCATGAGTGCTCTTAGACATCTAAGTATGTCTTTGTGAATGCCCGACGAGTGTGAGCATGTCTTTAGAATTGCTTCTAGGAGTTTGGGAATGTTCCCATGAATGCTCTGAGGTGAATGAACATGTCTCCATGAATGCTCAAAGACGAGTGTGAACATGTCTCCATGAGTAGTCATTAGTACAAAAACAAAGTATAACGTCATGTGTTCAACGTTCAACCATTGAATAATCAACGTTAAAAATGATCGGTGACATTTTTGTAAATAAATACAATTATTAGACGTCATTTAGGATTGTAATTTGACGTCAATTTGTTATAAGACATCGAATATTGAGAAGTCCAACATCCTATTGGGTTAATTTTGCAAAAATGTTTGGCGCGAAGAAGAAAATGTACTTACATATGACGTCGAATTCCCTAGAATTAGGCGTCAAAAAGTTATAAAACGTCGAATGCCCTAGAGTTACACATCAAAAGGTTAGAGAATTCAATAAAAATTTGAGTGGGAGGTTGAAAATTCATTAACTTTATCTTAGCGCGCGAGACCCTCTTCTGTGCTCAAACTTTTCTCGAACGAAGTTTGATGACCATCACATGTAATCTTTCTTTCATTTGATACAATTGCATGCGTTGATTAACTACTTTAGGTATGATTTTTGTTTATTTTGACCGATTGTTTTCATGTTCTTGTCTTTCATAGGCGCATTCTGCTTTCTCTCACTGGTGGCAACACTTTATTCCAACGAACCCACCTTTTGAAGGTTAGTTTTCGTTTTCCTTTTGAAGAACTTATTTGTTGAAATTGTTGTTGTTGTTGTTTTGTTGAACTTGTTTGTTGTTGTTGTTGTTTGTTGTTGATACTATACTACACGTTCACAGTTCATGTTGTATAAAACACCAAAAATTGGATTACATTTGTTGTTTTATTCTGCTTTCCATGTCTCGTAGAGTTGTAAAAAAGGATCAAAATTAATTAAAAAAAACAAAAAAGTTGATTGACGTCGTACATTGACAAAATTCATCGACATTAACTTACATTAATTGACATCGGTCATAAAGCAATATTCGACGCCAATTTGCTCTACTAGAGACGTTGGATTGTTCTATGTCTGACTTTCAATTAACGTAAACTAACGTCGAATTTTTTAAATTCGACGTCAATTTAATGTCTTCCGGTATGACGTCGGCTTCAAATTCGACGTGAAAGGCCGAAAAACACCGATGTTATACGGTGTTTTTGTACTAGTGTCCTAGAGGTCTAAGATAATGTTTTGAGGTTAGTAGAGTTAAGGCCAAAGTTTCATAATCTACCAAATATGTGGTGTGATGTTTGTGATATAGATAATTCTTTGATTGCAATCTTTTGTTTGTGATTGTAGTTTTCACATGAAACAATCATGTATGTTGTTCAGGATCAGTTGATGAAGCAAGTATGAATGAATACCAAGGATAGAAGAGTGAAGATGTGAGATGAGTGTGGAGTAGCAACTTGAACTTTATAATTTTCTTTCCTTTCAAGTTACGGAAATTTAGCTTGTGTAGACTATTTGGTGTCAAGCATTTTGGCTTTTTTTCTCACTTTTATTGAAGGTCTTATGTTATTTAGTTTAAGTTTTTTTTTAATATGATTTTGGAAGTGATTATTGTATAGTAGACTATAGCATTTGAACTCATTATACTCATTAGACTATAGGTTCACTATTATACGACTCATTTTAAGAAAAAAATACTTTTAAAAAATCATTGTTTTTATAAGTTTTACTAAAAGTAATTTGTTGTAAGGAATTAGTTATAATTATTAGTTATTGGTAATGAATTATATTTGAGAAAATTAAGTTGTAATGAAGATGCATATATGCATATAGAGAAGAAGTCTATGTGAAGGGTGGGTTGTAACACATTTCAACTTTCGTGGCACCATGACAATAAGGGATTCTTGGGAAAGTAATTCTTTAGCGTTATGGTACTATTACATGTATTGACTTTGTAATAACCAACTTGGTAATATATTATCTTAATATATATATATATATATATATATATATATAACATATTATAAGTTATGATTATTATAATGATTTAAAAGCTAAAAGAGTTATTTTTTTTGGTATAACTTATTTGATACATTGCTTCAAGTCCATCAAAACCTAAAGGAAGGCATGGAATAAATAATTAAATTAAATTGTTTTGAGGCCTTGAGAAAATAATAAGATTTATATGTGAGATGAGATAATAATAACATTTGTGATCCCCATTATGATTTAATTTAGGGCTAAATATGTTTTTGGTCCCTTAACTTTTAGTGAAAATTGGAATGAATCCCTCTGCAAAACTTTGGCGTAATTTAGTCCCCAAACTTTAGAAATGTATGAATTTAGTCTTTTTAACCAAATTTTGATAACTTTATTTGATGTTTCAAATGCGTTTCTCAGTTAACATTAAAGCAAAAATGTGTCAAACAGTGTAAACAAGTTAAATGCTATCATGAAACGTGATTAAAACATCAAATAAACCTAACAAAATTTAGTTAAAAGAACTAAATTCATACATTTCTAGAGTTAGGGGACTAAATTAGGCCAAAGTTTTGAGGAGATAATTCCAATTTTTACTGAAAGTTAAAGGACTAAAAACATATTTATCCCTTTAATTTATTTAAGTTTTAGTAGTTTATAATGCACCGAAAGAGTGAAACATGTTATATTATATCATGTATAGAATTTCTTTAATTAATTAAATATCACATTTGATATGTTCTTTTTCCATATTAGAATCGAACATTGTAGACATTTAATATGAAATTTTATTTTATTTTTTTGTTATTACTACCATAAATACCACTTTATTAAAAATAAATTTTATGTAAATAAATTAAATGTTATTACTAAGATGTTTTGGCATTTCAATTGTTATCCAACATTCACATAAATGGATAAGAGAATTTGGATTGGGTTTACTATTGGTTCTTGAGATATGAATGCAATTTGTAACATTTGAAACTCAATTTGCAACATTTGAAGCTCAATCATAATCAGTGTCAAAGATTCTTACATGGCTAGAATCATGTAAATTACACTAAAGACTTGACAGAAAACTTAATAAGACTCCTTCAATGGCAAGTCATATAAGGTTATTAATAAAAATACCCAACCAACAACTTGATTATACATTAAAGTTTTTGTTTTATGAACCCTAGGAAGTTTAATTAGAAACAAATTAAATCAGGTATATATTGGAAAAGGATGTAATAAAGACTCTAATGCCATGAATTTGAAACTTGATAAATTCAACCAAGATCAAACTCTTGTTACACTTGATAAGATGATGACAATTGATGGACTTCCTTGTATATTTGTTGAAAGTGAAGAGATTAGGAAGTTCATACACAAAGCTCAACCATATTTTAAACTTTCTTGTGTGATTATTTTTAGATATTGCATGCTTGTACTTAATTATGAAAAGTTGAAGTTGAAATATAGACGTCGGTTATATGCTTGTCCAACGTCCCATTGACGTCACCAGAATAGTCCTACTCTGACGTTTTAGTGATGTCAGACATGTCAACACAAGAAAGGAACAAAACTGCACTAAAACACAACACAAAGAAAGCAAATTTTAATCAGTTGAACCAGAAGATAATCGATGAAAGACTAAACAAAGTTTAAACGATAAGCATAAAAAAAAACCACGCACCTGGGATGTAATGCCGCAAGAGAGAAGAAGGAGAGGAGGAAGACGATAAAGATAACAGAAACAACAATAGAATGCCGCAAGAGAGAAAAAGAAGAGGTGCCACAAGCGAGAAAAAGAAGAGGTGCCGCAAGAGAAAAAGGAGAAGAGGAAGATGATATCAGAAACTGCAATGCCGCGAAGGGTCTGCGGTTTATTTAAAATGAAATGGGGCGTCAGTTCCCCGTGGACACCGACGTCTATAGTCACTGAGACGTCGGTTATCTAACTAATTCGACGTCCAAGATAACATTTAAAGTGACTTTATGAATGCAGTAGACGTCGGTGTCCAGGGGGGCCGACTTCTAGTGCGCTGAACCGATTGATGTTTCATTTCATGTCAGGGAAGTAGACGACGGTTGACAAAGGGCGCCGACGTCTATAATACTATAGACGTTCGTCACTACTACCAGACGTCGACGTGCCTCGGATTTTGGTGAACATAATTAATTACAGGCACATAGACGTCGCGCACCCAGAAATGCGACGTCTATTTTGCAGAAATTTCTGTCTTCCCGCCTTCTAGACAGGCTATAGACGTCGGTGATTGACCACGCGACGTCGAAGCGTCTGGGAATCAGGTGGCGAGCATTAATTGCACCCTTAGTAGACGTCAGGCCCCCAACATAAGCGACGTCAATTGCCTGGAGAAGTCAGTCTTGTCGCCAACCTTCATACATTGGACGTCGGTTTACGTCAGAGCTGACGTGTATTATATAATAGACGTCGAGTCCCCTTCAAACCGACGTCTAGGTTACCACTTATTTACTCTAATGCCACCGTGCACTCATATACGTCGGGCTACGCGCTAACTGACGTCATATGGGTGACGTTAAACAACGTTTTTCCACTAGTGTTAATCTCTTTACCAGTTTAGGAATGTCTTAAAATAGGTGATTGGATAAATGTCCTTTTAATGGTTTTTACAAAAAAAAGCTTTCTTATGATGTTTCATTATGTGTTAATGATAATATATCCTTTAATATATTGATTAAATCATTGAAGATATTGTTAAACCATTGAAGATATTAATAAATCATTGAATCTAACCACTCTTAAACATAAAGTATTGTATTGAATACCTCACTCTTAGCTAAATAACAAGCCATTTTTGACTAAATAACAAGTATTTTTATTTGGACACAATGACTCTTGACTACAACAAGTATTCTTTCGAAACAACCACTCTTAGATAACACCGCAAGTATTATTTAAAAACAACCACTTTTGTCTAAGCTCAAGTATTGTTTGGAATAAGCTTCTCTTTGCTAAAATACTTTGATAAACAAAGGTTTATGATCTAAATGTTCACGAGATTTTCTCACTAAAAAATAATTAACATCCTTAAGAAGAACGTAGGTTTGACTACACTCATTTAGATGGATATGAACTCTAATAATGTTTTTTCTTGAAAATTGAAAGATTAAGGGATTGCTAAAGATAACAGTACGTTATTCATAGATACTGTCATCATTAATCTTTCTTCTTCAAAAATAACTTCTTTATATAGAGGTTAGAAGAAAAACGTTACTATAAATCCTTTTGGAGTAGCTATGAGGTTATATGTCTTTCATCTTTGTACATAGACACATTAAGTGCTCTCCATGTACATTAAACGTGTGTGACTTCTTTACACAACTCTCGTAACATATGACATGACTTATCAGGCCTAGGATTGGTAAATTTTTTTCTCTTTAATGTTAAGCACAATGCTTGATACACAACTTGTAAATTTATTTAGAATTGTCATTCAACAATTTGTTGAAAAATTGTTCACATGAAACAACCTTAATTTTGAAAAATCGATTATGACATGACTTATATGGCCCGTTGATAATCGATTATCACTTATATAATCGATGATCATAGGAAAAATAATTTTGGAAAAGGCCTATCAATAATCAATTATAACTTTGGAGAATCGATTATCTTAAAGAAAAATAACTTTTGAAAAGGCCTGCTAATATCAGTGGTAGTTGCGAAAAGACTCTCCAGCTTATGATGTACTTTCAAACTTGGGCCTATAAATGCATTGGCACTGAACATTTTTTAATTACCTATTCTTTTTTAGAAGTTTAGTGCTTTTGCGATTCTTTAAGTTCTAATCTTGTAAACCCTATAGTTTTTGTAAAAAGAAGTGCTTCCACTAAGTGTGTCTAAGTGGGTGTGCACATCTGTTATGGCTAGGTTAAGTTGTTCATCCATTTGTGTCTCAAAAGGAAGTGATAGTACCGACGGCCGAAATATGTCGGAAATGTCCAAAATCCGTCGATAATGACATTTTTTCGACGGATTACCGACGGTCATAACTCCGTCGGTAATAACGTTGTCGGTAATATTTACTGACAGACTATTATGACCGTCGGTAATTACCGAAGGAAAAATTCCGTCGGTAAGTCCGTCGGTAAATATCTCGATCTGATTCATCTTCTTCCTCTTTCCCCTTCTTCTTTTTCCTCAAATTTCAAATTTTTTTATCAAACTTTCTTCATTCCTAAACAAAAAGAGCAATCCAATTCATTCCAAAACCAAAATCAAAGACTAAACTTAGGTTCTCCAATTGTTTTAGAAACCTTAAAATTGGGAAAAATGCCTAATTAGTTTTTGAGCATCCATATTATCTTCATTTTCAACAACACAACATGCAGCCACCATGTTGGCAGCACTACTCCGCGTGGTTCTCCCAGGATAGCGGTGGCGTTCTGCCATGGCAGCGGTGAAAACAGAAGAAAAAAAAAGGGTTGCACAGTGGTGACAACAGCTGAAGCGTGAAAGGGGAAGAAAAGAGACATTGAATGGTGCTGACAGTGGTTGCAGAGAAGAAAGATGTAGGCGGCCTGACTGAACGGAGCGGCGATCTTGCTGAACGGAGATGGAGACAGTTTTGATTTGTAGCTGCAATGAAGTGGAAGAGAAGAGAAAGATAGGGTGGAAGATGGAGACGTAGGAAAAAAAGCAAGTTCATCGCACAAATGAGGAAGAAATGAGAAAAACGAGATATATAACACTCTGCTCGCGGACAAAGAGGAAAAATGGGTGGGAAAATTCCCGTGCATTTTACCGACGAATGTACCGACATCTTTTTCCGTCGGTAATTAAAATAATGGGCGGGAAAAATCCCGCGCATTTTACCGAGAGATTTTTCCTTCGGTAAATGAAGGGCATTTTACCAACGGATTTTTCCTTCGATAAATGAAGGGTCTATTACTGAAGGATTTACCGATGGATTTTTTCCTTCGATAAATGAAGGGTCCATTATCGACGGATTTACCGATGGATTTTTTCTTTCGGTAAATGTTGGGTCCATTACCGACGAATTTATGGACGAATTTTTTTCGGTAAATGTGAAGTGCATTATCAACGGATTATTGCTTCGGTAATGATTCCACCAGTAAAATCCGTTGATAAATTACAATTACCGATGGAAATATTTTCGTCGGTAAAAATCCGTCCGTAATTATCAGATTTCTTGTAGAGGTGAACTTTAACCTTTACTCTACTACTTTCATTTGTAAGTTCTGGTTATTTGCTAGTTATTAGTTAATTACTCTTTAAGAGAGCTTAACAATTCGATGTAGTATCTTTTCATCTGAACCAATATAAAATAATTTGTGCAAGCTTCTATTTTCTTACTGATGACTTGGGTCCAAGCCCATCAAATAATCAAAGTCCAATTAGAAGAAGAATAATGTTGCTTAGCACACCCCCATTTTGCTAAATCCACCCGTGGTAGATTTTCTTCACATTTAGCACATGTATTTAGTGCTTTTCCGTGTAGCTTCTAGATATCCACTCATGCTTTTCTTACCTTGGCACATGGATTATGATCCATCATATCCAAACTTCATCACCACCGTACACTTCTAGTTGGATAATCTATAAATCCAACTTAAATCATTTGTAAGACCACTTTTGTTGATAATGTGAGTTTTACTCTGCTGATGAATTTCCAGCCCCTAAAACTCTGTCCAAAAGTCACCTCGATGAGCTTTCCTTTCTCCACCTAGCTTCCCTCCACCGTAGTACTCTTCAAACCATCACCTACACCACCGAAATTCATCCTTCCGCTGCTGCCAAACTATAACGATCTCATTCACTGCCTATGGATCAATTTCTAACATCTTCCGCTGCATTCAATCGATTTTCCTGGCTGGAGCAACTTCAACATGTGGTATTCAGAGGCTAGGTTGCTCACAGTGATGTCCGGTTGTTCCAGCTAAGTATTTCCTTCATACATTCCATTCTATCAGATCTGGTTTTGCTTGTCTTTGTTGATTCAGTTTCACTGTTCCATTGGTTTGCTTAATTTCCGTAGCTTCCTTTGAGTCATTTGATTGTTCCAGCTTTGATTTGATTTAGTTTCAACATTTTAATCGGTTCATTTCACTAATTTGAGTTTTTAATTTTTAAATCTGATGCTGTCATGTCCAGTCATATTCAATTGGTTTGATTTTGTTAAAATCTGAAGTGGATCTGTGCCTGGATAAAACTGCTTGACTTGATTGGTTATTCAATAGCTGCACATCATAAGAGCAATGATCTAATGAGCTCAAGTGCACAATTCATCCTTTTGCTGCTGCCAAACCATAAGCGATCTCATCCGCTGCCTCTGGATCAATTTTTAACATCTTCTGCTACATTCAATCCATTTTCCTGGCTAGAGCAACTTCATCACTTACACTCTTTATTTACTTATTATTTATTATAAAGAATAAATGTTATTTATAAAATCAATATATAAAAATGGGAAAATCTATAAAAGGCATAGTTTGTTCAATAAGTGAAAGTAAAAGCATAGTGAAAGAATAAGTAGCATAGAGAAAGATGAAATTTCAAGCCTAAATCAAACCCGAGAAGGTGAAGCTTAGACAAGATCAAGTGAAAAGTGCTAAGTTAAAAGAGTCACAAGTTGTTAAATGGCAAAGGTCTTTGTTAAGACCTCGGAAAGTGTCTGAATCGTATCAAGTAATATAAAATGGTAACACCAAGTATCGTATCCCATAAGACTCACGACACTAAATAGTTATGTAATACCTTAACTAATTAAGATGATGATGATGATGATGTCATTATTAGAAGATATTTTAATTTATGATCTGATTGAAAATTTAATATTAAAGTATCATAAATGACATAATAGTTAAAGAAACAAACATTCTCTAATTAAATATTGCGAATATTGTCATATATTTATCACCCAATCACGAAAGAGAAGTGTTTTGGAGATCAAAGACGATAAGAAAATATCCAGATGATTGAAGTCACAATGTTATGGTATTTGAAATTCAAATTGTTAAATGATTGAAAATGAAAGAACTATAAATTCACAAGATGAAGAATGTGCTGAATTCAACATGTATCAATGGTCAAATGGCACAATGTGACTATAAGTACCAAGACATAAATGATGAAGAAAAGAAAAAAGTGAGAAAAGAATCAAAGTGCTGAAATTATGTCATATCAATTCTTGAAGAGGAAAGATAAGTGAGAATACTCTTTGAGCATTAGAGTCATATTCATTTTTATATAGAGTGATATTGGGTTGAGTGAAAACCATTATAAATCCTTTACAAAGTTAATTTATACCTTATGCGGATGATTTGAACTCTCGTGTAAGAGATTATTTTGTTCATTATATCTTAGGGGGAGACTGAGAAAGGATACATGGAGAGCTTAAACTCGTTAGAACCTAGAGAGGTTGATACTCGTGGTAACCTAGAGAAATTGATACATGTGGTAACCTTGTTAATGAATCGACAAGTGTACCGAATCGTATCAAGTAATAAACATGGTAAGACCAAGTATCATTTCCCAAGAGACTCACGACACTAAACCTTTGTGCTTTTGCTTAACCAATTAAGACTTTTAAAACAATATTTGGGGGTTTTGAATGCAAAGTGCAGAAAAATAAACATGAATGGAATTTGATCAATTGAGGTTAAACACTAGAATGAATGGATGATGTTGATAATATGGAATGAATATGTTGTTGGGGTTTAGATTTCTCCTACCCACTCTCATGCATATACGAATTCGTCTTTCTAACATACAAAAGACGCCGCTATTCTTGTGAGGAAGCTAGCAATGGGAGAATGTTGTACTACGTTACCCAAAGAGAGGATCAAAACTGCACTAAAACATATTTTAATTGGTTAGTAGATGATATATGATGAAGAAAGCACTTTAATCGGACTAAAACAAAGTTTAAATGGTTGAAATAAAAAAAGAAAAACGCACCTGCAATGCTTAACCGCAAGATAGAGAAAAGGAGAGGAGGAAGAAGATTGTGCGCGTAACTACGATAGATAGAAACGGAGAGGAGGAAGAAGATTGTGCGCGTAACTAAGACAGGGAGAAACAGAGAGGAGGAAAAAGATTCTGCGCGTAACTGCGAGAGAGAGAAACGAAGAGAGGAAGAAGACGATGCGCGTAACTGCGAGTTCGCGGTTACTTAAACATGAAATGATGCGTCGGTTACCTCACTAATCCGACGTCCAAGAGACTTTTGACCTGCCTTTTTCAGGCCATTTAGACGTCGGATGCAAGGGTAGTGACGTCTAAAGCGCTGAACGAAGTGATGTTTCAATATCCGGTCAGTCGAGTAGAAGACGGGGACCTGGGGGAGCCGATGTCTATAACCTTATAGACGTCGGTCCTGAACAAATGGACGTCTATTTTGCATGCGGGTAAGTAAATTGCATTAATTGCAGCCATATAGACGTTGGCCCCCTGTATAAACCGACGTCCAATAGACTTTTCACCTGCCCTTTTCAGGCCATTTAGAAGTCGGATGCAAGGGTAGTGACGTCTCAAGCACTGAACGAAGTGACGTTTCAGTATCCGGTAAGTCCAGTAGACGACGGGGACCTTGGGGCGCCGACAGCTATAAGCTGATAGACGTCGGTCCTGAACAAATGGACGTCTGTTTTGCCTGCCGGTGGTTGAATCGCATTAATTGCAGCAATATAGACGTCGGCCCCCTGATAAACTAACGTCCAATAGAATTTTCACATGCCTTTTTCTGGCCATTTGAACGTCGGTGCTGGAAGACGCGACGTCTATATGCCTGCGTGATAAGTGAATCACATTAATTGCAGCAGTATAGACGTCAGTTTGTGGTAAAACTGACATATACATTATTATAGACGTCGGTTTATATCGAAACTGACGTCCATATCGCCAACTTATTTACTAAAATACCACCGGTTAGTCATATACGTCGCTCAACACCATAACCGACGTCTATGGGGTGACGTTAAAGAGCGATTCTGCACTAGTGATCATTGGAATGATACAAAATGTAACAAAGTATGGACTAAAATATCAAACCTTAAGGGAAACCCATGCAAACATTTTAGCTGTAGCAGTAGATCTCCTAATTAACATCATATGTGTTCCAAGGAAACTATTAAAAAAAATGCTTTAGCATTCATTTATATAACAAAGAAAGTTGAAACATTTATATAACAAAAAAAGTTGTAAAATTATAAATTTTAATAATTTTTTTTTCAAAATATTGACTCAATTGATTAAATCCAGTCGGGTTGAGTTTGGTCTAACAAAAAACAAATATAAAAATCCAACCTCAAAGTTTGATCCTTACCTTTTCTTTTTCACATATCAGAAATATTTATAATATTGTTTTTCGTTTATGTTTTTGAAATAACATATGATAGCTCCATCCTTGAGCTATGCAACATATCCGTGAGAATTGGAGGCTGGAACAATGTCAATGGAAGCTGAAAACTCCATGGACTGTGACAGAGGTAGCTGCATCCGATGCAGGATCAAATGCAGTTTGGTTGATCAACTTCAGTGAAGGAAGAATGAAGCCTGGCAGCGGATGATGGTGTGAGAAGTGGCTGTTGGAATGTGTGTAGTGCTTTGATGGAGGAATACAACTCAGATGGCCTTCCACTCAAGGAAGGAAGTTGCATTGGAGAAAGTAAGCATGGTGAGGACTTCTGAATTCAAGAGGTGGCTGTATATTTCAGCAGAGTTTCTCATATTATTCAAAAGTCATTACAAAGTGCTATCATGGGGGTTTTATAGATGCAGCCCCTTTGGCTATAGGTGAGATGCATGATCCGTGAAAAGTGGATCTCATTTCCACCGGTCTAGCATATTGAACATGTGAGGAAAATGCTTTCAATCACGTGGAAACATGCTGAATTAAATTTGATGTTGCAGCCCCTTGCTTGCTAAGCTCACCCCCCCTCCTTTGTAGAAATGACTCTTTTACCCTTCTCCATGTTTTGGTACTTTGACAACATCTTCTTGGTCTCCAATCTTCCATCCAAAAATAGCAAAGAGTACTTGACCTTTGGGAGAGTGCTCATCTTGAAGTTTCTTGATCATCCCTCTTGTGATAGGTCCTATGGTGTTAGGCCTTCTTGTATCATCCCCTCCCTCTTGAGAGGGATTTGTCCTCAAATCCATAGGATCTTCATCTTCACTTTCATAACCTGCAAAAGGTTTAAGGTCAGATACATTGAAGGTAGCATGAACACTATATTCAGGAGGAAGATCAAGTTGATATGCATTGTTATTAATCCTCCTTATGACTCTAAAAGGTCCATCTCCTCTAGGATTGAGTTTGGATTTTCTTAGTTGAGGAAATCTTTCCTTTCTAAGATGAACCCAAACTAAATCTCCTTCATTGAAGATTAACTCTTTCTTGCCCTTATTATGTTGCTTGGCATATTTCTGATTTTGTTGTTGAATTTGATTTCTAACCCTTTGATGTAATTCTTTGATAAACTTAGATTTAGATACCCCATCTTGATGAACAAAATCAATAGAACTTGGAAGGGGTATTAAATCCATAGGAGTTAAAGGGTTAAAACCATAGACAACCTCAAAAGGAGACAATTTAGTAGTTCCATGAACTACTCTATTGTATGCAAACTCAACATGAGGTAGGTACTCATCCCAAGATTTGTGATTTCCTTTAAGAATTACCCTTAGTAAAGTGGAAAGAGATCTATTGACTACTTCAGTTTGACCATCTGTTTGAGGATGGCAAGTAGTAGAAAAAGATAACTTAGTCCCTAATCTAGACCATAAAGTCCTCCAAAAGTGACTAAGAAATTTTGTATCTCTATCCGAAACTATTACTTTAGGTAACCCATGAAGTTTGACCACATCTCTAAAGAATAACTTTGCAATGTTGCTTGCATCATCTACTTTGTGGCAAGGTATAAAATGAGCCATTTTACTAAATCTATCCACCACCACAAAGATAGAATCACAACCCCTAGAAGTTTTAGGAAGTCCTAGCACAAAATCCATACTTATCTCTTCCCAAGGGGTGGAAGCAACATTCAAAGGAGTATAAAGTCCATGAGGCATTGACTTAGATTTAGCTTCTAAACAAGTTATACATTTAAAGCAATGCCTTTGAACATCCCTTCTCATATGAGGCCAGAAGAATTTTTCTTTCAACATGGCAAGGGTCTTTTCTACCCCAAAATGCCCCATTAATCCACCCTCATGTGTCTCTTTAATAAGGAGTTTTCTATGTGAACCTTGAGGAATGCAAATTTTTCCTTCTTTAAAAAGATACCCTTCTTTCACATAGAATCCTCCTTGAGGCTTATTGAGACATTCCTCATAAATATGAGCAAAATCAGGATCTTGTGAATACAATTCAAGAATGTTATTAAACCCAAGAATTTGAGCTCCCAATGTGGCTAAGAGATTAATTTTCCTTGACAAAGCATCAGCCACGACATTGGATTTTCCTTTCTTGTATTTAATAACATAAGTGAATTGTTCAATGAATTCCAACCACTTAGCATGCCTCTTTTGCAACTTGTGTTGACTCTTCAAATACTTAAGTGATTCATGATCACTATGAATGATAAACTCCTTGGCAACAAGGTAATGTTCCCAAGTTTGAAGAGCTCTCACAAGTGCATAGAGTTCCTTGTCATAGGTGGGGTAATTACAAGAAGCACCATGAAGTTTTTCACTAAAATATGCAATTGGGTGTCCTTCTTGTAATAACACTACACCTATTCCAAATCCTGAAGCATCACATTCTAGCTCAAAAGTTTTGGAAAAATTTGGTAAAGCTAGAATGGGTGCTTGTGTGAGCTTCTCTTTGAGTAGCTCAAAAGCTTTTTGTTGTTTTTCTCCCCAATGAAATGTAACATCCTTTTTCACCAACTCATTGAGGGGTGAAGCAAGACTAGAGAAGTTAGGAACAAATCTTCTATAAAAACTTGCCAACCCATGGAAGCTCCTTACTTCTCCTACATTCTTTGGAGGAGGCCAATCTTGGATGGCCTTTATTTTTTCTGGATCCATATGAACCCCATTTTTGCTAACCACAAATCCAAGAAATATGACACTATCAACACAAAAGGTACACTTATCAAAGTTTGCAAACAATTTGTGATTTCTAAGAATTGTTAAAACAACTCTTAAATGATTTTCATGAGTTTGCAAATTTTGACTATATACCAAGATGTCATCAAAGTAAACAACTACAAACTTCCCAATGCAATCCCTAAGAACATGATTCATAAGTCGCATGAATGTGCTTGGAGCATTTGTAAGACCAAAAGGCATAACTAACCACTCATATAATCCAAACTTGGTCTTAAAGGCAGTTTTCCATTCATCACCCTCTTTAATTCTTATTTGGTGATAGCCACTCTTTAAATCTACCTTTGAAAATATTTGTGCCCCATGCAATTCATCCAACATATCATCAAGCCTAGGAATGGGATGTCTATACTTGATTGTGATGTTGTTGATAGCTCTACAATCACAACACATGCGCCACTTTCCATCCTTTTTTGGTACAAGCAACACTGGTACAGCACATGGACTTAGACTCTTTTGAATTAAGCCTTTATCTAGCAATTCTTGGACTTGTGTCTCAATCTCCTTAGTTTCTTGGGGGTTGGTCCTATAGGCTGGCCTATTAGGAAGAATTGCCCCTGGAGTGAAATCAATTTGATGTTCTATTCCTCTTATGGGTGGAAGCCCTTTTGGAATTTCTTTTGGAAATAGATCATCAAATTCTTTCAAAAGTTTGTGAATGGGTGGAGAAAGAGTTGAAGTCTTTGGATCACTAGATGTACATGTAAGTGTTCCTTGACAAAGAAGAAGATATGAAGGTTGCTCAACTTGAAGGGTATTAAGTAAAGTCTTTTTGGTTAAAAGAACTTCATGTTGAGTAACCTTAGATGGTACACTTGTCTCTTTACTCTCCTTTCTTTTTGACTTTTTCTTTTGGCCATGTTCTTGCCTTCTTAAAGACTTCATTTGTGCTTGATCCTTAGCCACTTGGTTAGGAGTTAGAGGATGAAGCACAAACTTTTTGTCCTTTTGATGGATAGTGATAGTATTAGTTAGACCATGATGGATAGTTTGATGATCAAATTGCCATGGTCTCCCTAATAACACATGACATGCTTCCATGGGAACTATATCACATAAAACTTCATCTTTGAAGTTCCCAATGGAAAATGCCAACTTCACTTGATTCTTGACTATTATATCCCCATCTTCATTTAGCCAATGAAGTTTATAAGGTTTTGGATGGGGTATAATATCAAGTTTCAATTTCTCAACCAACCTTGTACTACAACAATTGCAACAAGAACCACTATCAACAATGAGAGAACAATGATTTTCTTGAATTTTACACCTTGTATGAAAGATGTTCTCTCTTTGTGATAGGTGTTCTAGACTTGATTGGTTGCTAAGGATTCTTCTCACCATGAGAAGTTGCCCATCATCAGCATATATTTCCTCTTCTTTTTCTTCTTCCTCACTCTCACTTTCACTAGTTGGGGTGTCACTTTCACTACTATATATGTCCTTACCTTTTAAAATGATATTTCTCTTTGTAGGACATTGAGTAGCTACATGACCCCTTCCTAGACATTTGAAGCACTTGATCTCACTTGTTTTTGTGTGTGAGGGTGTTTCTTTCTTGGGTCTCTCTTCAATTTTGGCTAGAGGTTTAAATGGCTCTTTTTCTTTAAAAACTTTCTTTTCAAAAGTAGGTTGAACTTGAATTCTTTTTGAAGAAGATTTCCTCAAATTTTGTTGTTCTACCTTTATACACATTTGAACAAGATCATTCAAATCTCTATAAGGTAGAAGTTCAACTCTATCTCTTATGTCAAAATTGAGCCCACTTAAAAATCTGGCCAAAGTAATTTCTGGACCCTCCACTATGCCTGCTCTCATCATATATAACTCCATCTTTTGTCTATATTCCTCAACTGTCATAGACCTTTATTGTAACCTTTGGAGTTTATCCATGAGTTCCCTATTGTAGTAGGAGGGAATGTGCCTCCTTCTAAGGGCAGATTTAAGATCATTCCAATAATGGATGGGAGGGGCTTGATGTCTAAGCCTCTCTTGGACTAAGGCAGTCCACCAATACATTGCATACCCTTGAAAGCTTAGGGTAGCTAGAGAAACCTTTCTCTCTTCACTTACTTGGTGGCAAGCAAATAATTGTTCCACCTTCATTTCCCAATCAAGATAAGCCTCAACATTATCCTTCCCATGGAAGTGAGGCAACACAATATTGACTTCTCTAGGGGGTGGGGGGACATGAGAATTTCTCCTATGCCTCCTAGAAGTAGAAGGTTGATGAGGGTAATAATCACCCATACTCAAAGAATTCCCTCCCTCTTGAGAATTTTCACTCTGACTTCCCCTAGATTTACTTGCCCTTATCAATCTCAATTCATCTTGAATAACAGCATTTTGAAGCTTTCTATTGATTTTCTCTTCTTTTATTTCTCTTCTCATTTCCTTGAATTCATTAACTAAAACTTGAAGAGAAACATTTTCTTTTTCACTATCACTAAGCCTAGGAGAGTGTCTTCTAGACATTATAGTGGACTTAAATGTTATTCTTGAAATAAAGACTAAAGATTTTCACTTGAAAGCAATATTCCAGGTAAGGGTGGTGAACCACTAGGGTCACTTAATAACCATGCCTTGTCCTTGCCAAATATGCTTCTAGCTACTTACTAAAGTCCTTAGATCAAAATCACTCTTAAATCCACTTAAGTCTTAAGACCACAAAGAGAACACAAAGATTGAGACTCTAAAATTCGGACTCTAGGCGCGCTCCTAGTCCTTGAATGAAGAATAAAGAAACTTTGAAAGTAAAGGTGAGATCTCCTATGGTGAGGCTTAGACTTTGGATCTAAGACACACTCACCGACTACCCAAATTTTAGGTTGTGAGACTTCTTTGAGTCTAGTTACAAATGAGGGAAGAGCACTTGTGAACTCTAGCACCTCACTTGCTTGAAGTTAAAATTAAAAACCAAAGAAAATTACAAGACAACTTGGTAAATTGGTAAGGAAAAGATGTGTGCAGCTTTGGCTTCTCAAAACAAGAATGAACTATGCTTAATTCACACCAAATCTCTCAGCTGCAAGTGATCACTCAAAACTGGACAATTCTGCTGAAACCAAAGCAATCTGCACTTGCTGTTATAAACCAGCCAAGTTCTGATGCAGAATTGAATTCCGAGAGGCCTCCTTGGCTTTGATTTTCTCAAGCAATGAACTTCCTTTGATGCTTCCTTTCGTGGAGATTAGTCTGAGCTATAATCCACCACTGCAATTCACATATATTAGTGCTACAATTGTCACCACTGCTGCTGCATTTCACACCCAAAAACCAGTACAGAACAACCTTTTATCAAACAGGTTGTGTGCAAGAACTTCAAAATTATTGAAATTGAGCAATTAAATGGTAACAAACAAGGTAGCACTTCAAAAAGAACCTAAGAATAGTTCTAGAGTGGATTTAAAAAACAAGAAACAACTTTAAATCAGAATCATACACGAATTTGCTAAGCATTGAAAATTGACAAAACTGTTTGATGAAATGCCTGAATGAGTTTCACCAAATTTCTGCACCAGATTTTTAACAGCACAAAACTATAGACTTCAAATTTTCGAAGACTGATGTTGCAATGGTTCTAAATGCCTTTTAACGTTTGTAATATCTCTTTTGAATTGTTATCTTGCTGTTTTAAATGAACCATGGCTTTTACTGCATCTAAGTGTGATGAATCAAACAATGTAATGCAGTGCAGAATTTGACAGAAACAGAAACCAGCACAGTTTTCTCAGCAGTATTAATTTCAATGCAGAAAAATGACCAAATGAACAGTACTGCACCTAGTTAATTTCCAGTGTTTCAAACATGTTTTGATGATGATTTATGACTTGTTGTAACTAATTGGATGTATCAAAACTATGTAAAACAGAAAATCACTACTGCAGTACCAGATTTTAAGCTGAAATTAGCAACTAGCATGGTCAAATTTTGATTCAAAAGCAATTCTGATTTGAAAACAGCAAATAGAAGCTAGGAATGGTATTTGAAAATTGCTCAAATGCAGAAATTCAGTGTTGAGAGTGGTTAGCAATGATCTAATACCAACCACACACAATTATGCAGAATTTGCAATGACAACTATGCATCTCGGCTTGATGATGCTTTAACACTCTTGCCACATGAAAATCTATTTGGAATCAACTCAGTTCATCTTCCAAATGGTTCAGACCATGGATCAATCAGCTGCTACTCAATGGAATAGTAAATGACCATATGAACAGTGGCAAAATGGAACAAAATTTCAGAAACTAAAATGCTGTAACAGATTTGAGAAAAAACAGCACAGATTTGAATTTGAATGGTAGATCTAAACACCTGAGCTCATTTCTGAAGTATTCATTGCTCTTAATTGGTGTAGCCACATTCAAACAACTCAAAACTTTGGGACAACTTGGTTGAAAACCAGATTTGATGACAATTCAGCAAAAGAACTAACATGACTTAGACAAAACCAGAAATGATGTTTAAATTGCAAATTAAACTCAAACAATTAAGAACAGCCGAATAAAATGAAAGAAACTCAAGCAAAGACAGCTAGTAGTCAATGAAATTGAGAGTAAATCCTAAACACAACAATGATTGATGAAAATCAGTGCAGAATTTTCAGAAAACTTCAAGAACAACCAGGAAAATTTGACAGCAAGGAAATGAAAGAAAACTGGACTTATCTCACGGTTCTAGCTTGAACCTAGGCTCATGATACCACTTGATAGCTCCATCCTTGAGCTATGCAACATATCCGTGAGAATTGGAGGCTGGAACAATGTCAATGGAAGCTGAAAACTCCATGGACTGTGACAGAGGTAGCTGCATCCGATGCAGGATCAAATGCAGTTTGGTTGATCAACTTCAGTGAAGGAAGAATGAAGCCTGGCAGCGGATGATGGTGTGAGAAGTGGCTGTTGGAATGAGTGTAGTGCTTTGATGGAGGAATACAACTCAGATGGCCTTCCACTCAAGGAAGGAAGTTGCATTGGAGAAAGTAAGCATGGTGAGGACTTCTGAATTCAAGAGGTGGCTGTATATTTCAGCAGAGTTTCTCATATTATTCAAAAGTCATTACAAAGTGCTATCATGGGGGTTTTATAGATGCAGCCCCTTTGGCTATAGGTGAGATGCATGATCCGTGAAAAGTGGATCTCATTTCCACCGGTCTAGCATATTGAACATGTGAGGAAAATGCTTTCAATCGCGTGGAAACATGATGAATTAAATTTGATGTTGCAGCCCCTTGCTTGCTAAGCTCACCCCCCCTCCTTTGTAGAAATGACTCTTTTACCCTTCTCCATGTTTTGGTACTTTGACAACATCTTCTTGGTCTCCAATCTTCCATCCAAAAATAGCAAAGAGTACTTGACCTTTGGGAGAGTGCTCATCTTGAAGTTTCTTGATCATCCCTCTTGTGATAGGTCCTATGGTGTTAGGCCTTCTTGTATCAACATATAACTACTATCACTGCCTATTAATTAAATATTTTCGTTATTTAGAATCAATAATAATGATAAATTATCCTCCTTCTTTCAACCTACGATTTCCAAATTATCATATTACAATATTTTTTTTTGTCATCAAAATTTTATTGTTGCTGTGTCGAAATCTTTTACACCATCACTATCGTAATCAAATGAGTTTAAATTATAATTACTAAGAGTAAATATTTTGCGTTTTAAATTTAATACCACTGGAAAGTATCATTCTTTGTTAAGCAACAATAACTCACACTAAAGAACTTGCAATTTAAAAAATTTAACGTAAACAATACAAATATGAATAAATAAATAAATAACAAATTAAAATTGAAAACTAAAACTAGTATGACAAATACTGAATATAAGTAGGGGAGGTCAATGAGAGGTCAATGAGAGGTGTAGCTGTTTCCATTTTTGTTTTTGTCGGGGAATTTGGCAGAATTTGGATCGAGTCCCATATGAATGGAATTTTGAGTAGCATACACAAATTATTATAAACAATTAGAAATAAAATAATAGTACTATCCACGTAAGTCCATCAATAATAATGTTTCCAACTGTCCGTCTCTTCATTGTGACGTTCACCAACTTTTTGTTATCAAGTCTCTTCATGAACACTACCGATAGCAAACTTTCTTTTTTCTTAATGAGCATGTGAAATACCTAACTTTAAAAGCCATTCTCTTAAAATTTGTCTCAGCAATATTGGCTACATTAATTCCCCTTAAGAGCTGTATAATACTTATCCCTATATCGATGTTTTACCTTGTTTCGGTATTTGGGTCCGAGTTATATCCTTCCACAATTTACCTTAGACTTTATGCTCGATCTCTTCCAAATTTTCCAAATGTTGTACTTCGAGATTCCCTCAATTCGATCCGAGCAGGATTGGGTATCTTCTAAGATACTCTGACGTTCAAGTTAGTTCTCAATTACTGTTCGGTTAACACAATTCAATATTAAATGCGCAATAAATGCTACTTTACCTCTCTACAGTATCTTTGTATTTATAGACTTCGGTATGGACCTTGATTAAGGCAGGCCCAATCACGATTGATTTGTTTCCCAATGTCTAGTAATTAGGTTTCCCTTCTTTTAATTAAGCCGATTACCTGTTGAAGTTATCGTTCATGCATGGTTTGTTGTTCGGTTATAGTGATGACACGTACCGAACCGAACAATTCATATGGTCCAAAGGTTGCCTGCTGGTTATGGTTGTGATACAGACTGGACGATTCATATGGTACATAGGCCCCCCAAGTCCAAGTGCAATGAAGTTAGTGAAGGATTTAAGAAAGGACGCCTGGTGTGAAAGTTTGGTTTCGTAATTATAAAGTAATCGTTTCTGAGGGGAAGTTACATAGTCAGTCTCTTTTGTTTGTTAGACTTGACAAAGATTCGAATTGGGCCGTAGGATCATATCGCATCTAGCGATTGGGGGTGATTCGTAAGTCCGCAGGTTGGGCTACTTTTGTAGGTCAGAGGTGAATAGTGACTTTTCCTGCATTAGGTGGTTCGACAAAGATTCGAATTGGGTTGTAGGATCACGTAAACATCTAACGACTGTTGGTGATTCGGGAATGCATGAGTTGCTACCTATAAATAGGGTAGGCCCTCATGATGGGGAAGTACATGCTTAGAGAAGAGTAAACTAATGACAAATAGAGAATGAAATGAATTAAAAACGAATTAAGAGAGAAGGGATGCAAAACTTATGTATTGTGGTATACGCCACTTGGAGAGGATTCCGAGATAAGTGTCTGGAGTTGGATCGCCACTTGATCTTGATCAAGATAAGATCTCAAAATTGACTAAGAGACAGAAAACTATCTGTAAGAAGAAAAGCAATATTCCAATTCACTCTTAAAAGTTCATTTATTCAAAGGTATGTACAAAGGAGACCCCCTAGGTTGCTTATATAGTTTTTGGAATGACTTAGGTGAAGAGTTTCAAAAGATGTGGGACTTGAATGCCCAAGGTCTGACCAACAGCGTCCCTAGGTGTTTCTTAGTCCCACATTGCTTAATTCTCTCATTCCAAAAGGGTTTATAAGCTTCCTAGCACTCCTAGAGTTCAAAACCAAAAACTAGTTAAGACTACTTGCACTACAAGCTACGGAAATCTATTTACTCTTCTTTTCTTTTAAGTCCAAGCTATGTGAAGTCACACATTGATTGTAATAAAAGTAAAAGAAGAGTTTATAAATGTTTGTTCACCTGAAATAATGAAAAGTAACAAAACACGCAAATACAAGCCAATGAAACCTATTCTACTCTTTTTATGCTTGTTGTCACTTTGAAAACTCTTCGTTGTTGCCCCATCTATGATTATATCATCCCCTCCAGGTTGGAGAGGATTCAACCTCAAATCTTGAAAAACTTGCTACAAAGAGAGATTAGTGACTTTTTGATAACGGTTTAAAAACCGTTATTTTTATACTTAAATTTGATATCAAAACACACCCTTTATGACTTAGAATGAGCTTAGAATCAAGTGAAACACTTAGTTGAGTCACATGAGAGTCAAAAGTTGTTTTTAGAGATATTATGCTTGTTTTGCATTGTTTTGCAAGGTTTTGATGAGAATTGAAGATGGAAGTGAAGAAGGGAGGACTTAGACTCAAGAAAGAAGGAGAAAAAGGAAGAAAAGAAGAGTCAAAGTCACCGCTCAGCGCTATTTTCCAATGCTGAGCGCCAGACTCGAGGGAGCAGCCACTGCCTCTCGCTAAAGCGGTGCCGCTGAGCGTACAGGCGATTTCGAGGCAAATCGCTAAGTGGTGAGATAGACCGCTGAGCGGTCCGACGATTTGGAGGGAAACCGCTGAGCGGCCAAATTAGGCGCTGAGCGGCCAAATTAGGCGCTGAGCGGTGGAATGCTGGGCTTGGGCTTAAATTCTGTTACTTTTATGTGTTATAAATAGTCGCAGTGCGACCTTCAGAGTATTCTTTTGGCAGGCAGAGACGTCCAGAGCAGTTCTACACTCCTTGGAGGCGGTTTCTTGGATGCTTAGGCTCCAATTTATCAAATCTAGGGTTTACTCTTCCATTCTTTCATTTAATTCCATCTAGTTTCACCATGTCCATGGTGAACTAAACCCTTTGTTGTTGGGGAATAATGTAATCTTTTGAAACTCTCTTATATTGAAATTCTTTTTTTATTCATATACTTATATTATCAATTGTTGGGTTTCTTATCTATGCTCAATGCTTTTATCGTTTAACTCATTTGGTAAGAAGATATTTGCCTTTGTCGATACGGAGACGTACGGGGAAGTCATGAACTGATAGGGAATTCCTTGATTAAGCAATACTGCCTAGAGAAAGGGGTAGGACGATTAATTGTATTTTGCTTCTATGATATATGCATTGCTAATTACTCAAGGAGACTAGAGGTAGTAAACTAGTAGTTAGTGATAGGCTCTTTTCGCCGAGAGATCGGGTTTAGGGTAGGCAAAGAAAGTTTGCATGACAATTAGATAATAAAGCGAATTAAATAAGAAAAGTAGATATAAGAGGGCTAAGATGAAATTGTAAACCCCAACAACTCCATTAATTCATATCTTTTCTTTGCCAGTTGAATCACTTGCATTTGCATGTTTATTTTTCGTTTTGCATACAACCACAAAATTATTTCTTTTTCAAGTCTTATGCAATCAATCTACATGAAAGATAAGGCCTAAGAGTCCTTTGGGAGAACGATACTCGGTCTTACCGATTATATTACTTGATAACGATCTGGTACACTTGCCAGGGGATTAACATGTTTTTGGCGCCGTTGTCGGGGACTCGTGGTTTAACTTTTCAAGTAGTGTGAATGTGATTAAATTTGACTTGATTTTATGTCTATTTTATTTTTGTTCTAAGAAATTTTTTCTAGGGTTTTGTGCCTAATGTTTGCAGGATGCAGTACAGACAAGAATTTGATTATATGGGCACTCAATTCTACCAAAATGATTTCAACCACTAGTGGGAACCTCACTCATACATGGATCAAAGCCAATTTGGGCAAGCTACCGAGCAACAAATTACTTCACTCAAGGAGAACATAAATTCTAACGACGAATTTCTTCAGCAGATCACGAGTATGAATATATCATTCATCATAAGTATTGAGGAGATTTGACAACGTGAGGAGTTACGAGAACGTCAAAGACAACAATATCGTCCTTCACTTGAAGAAGTAGAACGTCAAAGGCAGCAATATTCTCCTACACTTGAAGAAAGAGAGAAGGAAGTTGAACAACGTCTTTGGCAGAAACAATCGTCTATGCCAAGAGAAACGTTGGGGGAAGCTGAAAAACGTTTATGGAAAGAACAATCCTCTATGCCAAGAGAAACGTTGGGGGAAGCTGAACAACGTTTATGAAAAGAACAATCCTCTATGCCAAGAGAAACGTTGGGGGAAGCTGAACAATGTTGGCTGGAGGAAATTAAACAACATTGGCAGCAACGATCTCCATCAGAAAGCTGTGAAGAGACATTCCAACAAGTAATGCAGAATACTATCTCCTTTTCAGAATGTGATGACGCAAGATGTAAAAGGAAGGAGATAGAATTGGGTTGTGTGACTACATCTCTAAATTATTCTAGGGTGGGGGCTGGGCGACGCAGGGTTGGCGCTGAGCGTGAGCAAGTCACATGGAAGAAGCCACTCGCAGACGCTGGGCGACGCAGGGTTGGCGCTGAGCGAAAGCTTCAATCCATAGGCCAGTTCATTTTTTTTCCTTTTTAGCTCCTTTGCTTTCCTTGACTTATTTAGCTTCTTGGATGGCTTAATCATGGTCTCTAATCTTTATTGGACACTATAAAACAACATATAAACATATTAGAAGAGAATCCTTCTAAGACTTAGAGAAAGAAAATCAAGAAAGAGCCTTTAAAAGTCCTTCTTCACTTCCCTTTCTTAGCCTTAGCTTTAGTTGATACTCCTTTGAATGGAATGCCCTAAATGGGTTTCATCAATAAGTCAAGCATGAACAAATTTTCAAAACATAACAGACTAAGTCGAATGCCTTGCGCATATAGTCGACTTTGTAAGAGTTAAATGCACAGTTTTGAAAAACTTCCTTTCCAAAAATACTCACAGCACACTTTGAAAAAGTTTGAGCAAAGCCACGAGTTTTAATCGAATTACTTCATTATGAATTCGACTTAAAACTGTTGTTTTGCCACACAATATAAATTCAACAAAAGTGCATGTGGTTTTTCTTTTCTAAATCATTTGTTATGCAATCACAGATAAGATCTCATGTAAAACACAGTGATTTGCATGCTTTAACAGAAACAACACAAACATGTTCTCGAAATATCATAAAAATGAAAGTAATGAACATGTAACACATATAAATAGATGTGTTATTAATAATGTGTTGTCAGCATCAAAAACCAGAAGCTCTTTGAGATTGTAAGGTTTGGCTAAATGATAATAATTGAAATACCGTTATTTTTATACTTAATTTAGATACTAAAAACACCATTTATGACTTAGAAACTAGCTTGAAATTATGCTTTTACTTAAGTTGTGAGAATAAGAGAGGTCAAGGTTGTATTATTGGTTTTATGCTTGGTTTTCCTTGTTTTGGCAGGAATTAAGAGGAATTGGATGAAAGAAGTTGAAGTAGCAAGGAGTTGGACTCAGGAAAGGAAGGAAAATTGCACAACAGAAGAACTGTAGTTCGCGCTGAGCGCCACTTTTACTGCTAAGCGCCAAGTCTACTGTTGAGTTCACTGTCTGGCACTTAAGCGCCACCGTTGAGGGCCAAATCCAAGTGTCGCACCTACCGATAAGATTCATTTAACCGATGAGCGCCAGTTTTGCTAAAGAGTTCTCTATCTCATGATAACGGTCTAAAAACCTTTATTTTCATGCTTAAATTGATATCGAAATCCACCCTTTATGGCTTAGATAAGCTTAGAATCAAGTAAAACACTTAAGTTGAGTCATTTGAGAGTCAAAAGTTATTTTTAGAGATATTATGCTTGTTTTGCAGGGTTTTGATGATAATTAAGAATGGAATTGAAGAAGGAAGTCTTAGACTCAAGGAAGAAGAAGAAAAATGAAGAAAAGAAGAGTCTATGCACTGCTCAGCGTCAAAATGCACCGCTGAGTGCCAATATTCGAGGGAAAGCTGTTGTCTGGCGCCCAGGCGGTGACGCTGAGCGTCCAGAGCGATTAGAGGCAAACCACTCAGCGGTGAAATTGACTGCTGAGCAGTGGAGCGGCTAGAGGGAAACCGCTGAGCGGTAAAGTTGGACACCGAGCGGTTGTCTGCTGGGCTTGGTCTTAAATTCTGTTACTTTTATGCTCTATATATAGCCCCAGTGCGATTCAAATATTATTCTTTTGGTAGAAGAGGACGTCCAGAGCTATTCTACACTCCTTGGAGAAGATTTCTTGGATGCTTAGGCTCCATTTTATCATATCTAGGGTTTGCTTTTCCATTCTTTCATTGTATTTCATCTAGTTTCACCATGTTAATGGTGAACTAAACCCTTTGTTGTTGGGGAACAATGTAATCTTTTGAAACTCTCTTTTATTGAAATTATTGTTTTATTCATATGCTTGCATATGCTGTTATTATCAATTGTGGGTTCTTTATCTATGCTCTAAGCTATTATCATTTAACTCATTTGATAAATAGATGTTTGCCTTTGTCGATACGGGGACGTACGAGGAAGTCATGAACTGATAAGGAATTCTTGATCAACAAATATCACCTAGGAATAGGGGTGTAGGACGATCACTTGTATTTTGCTTCTGTGGTACTTGCACTGCTAATTACTAGGGGAGACTAGGGATAGTAAGCCAGTAACTAGTAGTAGGCTTTTTCGCCGAGGGATCGGGTTTAGGGTAGACTAAGAAAGTTACATGACAATTCGATAATAAAGCAAATTTAATAAGAAGAGTAGATATAAGAGAGTGGATAAGATGAAATTGTAAACCCCAACAACTCCATTCATCCATACCTTTTTCTTGCCAATTGAATTAACTGCATTTGCATGTTTACTTTTTGTTTTTGCATTAAACTACAAATCAATTTTCTTTACAAGTCTTACAAGATTAATTTACATGAAAGATCAGGCCTTTGAGTCCTTTGGGAGAACGATATTGGGTTTTACCAATTATATTACTTGATAACGATCTGGTACACTTGTCAGGGGTTTTAACATCTCACGCCTAGGCGCCACCGCTCAGCGTCATTCTGATTGCCGCACCTACCGTTGAGCATCATTTTAGCGCTGAGCATTGTCAGTGTGGGCCTGGGCCAGTTTATGCTATTTGTTTATGAACTATATATTGATTTGCACGACCTAGAGGGTCTATCTTTTGACAAAAAGAGGCGCAAAAACACTCTCTTCACCCCTCAGAGGCATATTTTGGATGCGGAAGATCCAATCTACAAGTTTTAGGGTTCTATCTTTCTTTATTTTCATCTAGTTTCACCATATCTATGGTGAACTAAACCTCCATTCTTGTTGGGGAAATGATGTAATCCTTTGAAACTCTCATGTATTGAATTGATTTATATTACAAATGCTTTACTTCATTAATTGTTAGGGTTTTTGCTCTTTGCTCTTTGCTCTATGCATGCTTTGTTTAACTCATTCAATTGCAAGATCATTGATTTTGTTGATATGGACACATACGGGGAAATATAGAACTGGGGAAATTCTCCCGAAAGCAATATTACCTAGACATAGGAATAAGAGGGTCGGTTGTCTTTAAGCTTCTGTGTGAATGTAATGCATAATTAGTTGCTAGGGATACAAGACATTGTGGACTAGTAATTAAGAGTAGGTTTTCTTCACCGAGACATCGGGTTTAAAGTAAATTTAAAGTGGCATTAACATTAATGAAGGAGTCAAATTCGTAAATACATGAGAGTGGATAGGATAAGTCGGACACCCCAACAACATAATCATTCCATATTTTATACACCATTCACCTGCACATTCTTTTTGTCAATTGATCAACACTTGCATTCATATTTTTTTTTTTTGCATTATAAACACAATGATTTTCGTTCTCAAGTTTTAAATAATCAACAAATCACATGACTGTTTAGGCCAATGAGTCTCTAGGGAAAACGATATTTGGTCTTACCATTTATATTACTTGATATGATTCGGTACACTTGCCGGAGTCTTAACACTAAACTAGTGCTCCCCCTATCAACAATCTCAACATACCTATTAGGCCAAATGGCTGAATACCAGTGAGGCCGAATGGCCGAATACCTGTGAGGCCAAATGGCCGAACAGTTGCTGCCGAAGGGACCAAGCATCTGTGAGGCCGAATGGCCGAATACTTGTGAGGCTGAATGGCCGAACAGTTGAGGCCGAAGGGGCCGAGCACTTGAGAGGTCGAATGGCCGAATACATGTAAGGCCAAATGGCCGAATACGTGTGAGGCTGAATGGCCGAGCAGTTGAGGCTGAAGGGGTCGAGCACCTGTGAGGTCGAATCGTCGAGTACCTGTGAGGCCAAATGGCCGAATACTTGGTAGGCCGAATGATCGAGTAGTTGAGGCCAAAGGGGCCGAGCACCTGTAAGGCCGAATGATCGAATACTTGTGAGGAAAACTGGTCGAATACTTGTGAGGCCGAGTGGCTGAGCAGTTGAGGTCAAATGGCCGAGCAGTTGAGGCCGAGCACCTGTGATGCCGAATGACCGAATACTTGTGAGGCCAAGTGGCCGAATACTTGTGAGGTCGAATGACCGAATACTTATGAGGCCAAATGGCCGAATACTTGTGAGGCTGAACGACCGAATACCTAAGGCCAAATGGCTGAGTGGTTGAATACTTGATGCTAAATTTGGCTAAGTGGTGAGTGCGTCATTCGACCCTTTCTAAATTACGGGCAACAACATGCTCCACCCATAACGTCGCAATGTCCTCTTAGTGCTTCCTTTGCATCTCCAACAACTGTGCTCGCAACTACGCCTGCATATCTTTTATCAACTCTCTTGTGCTTTATTGCTTCTGCATATTTCTCGTGGTCACCATTGGGTTTCTTCAGCTTCTCTCGGCCCCACGGTGGGCACCAAAATATTTCTATATGGATATGTGTAGGGCTGAGAGACTAACATTTGTGTTGTGACTTTCCTACTTTCCAATGCTTGAGTCCCCTGCTTCGCTTCCTCCAAAAGGCACTCTGACGCTGAAGTTAGGCATGTGTTTAAAGAGCTTCTGCTCACAATTGAATATTCAGTTAATTGTTTATCACAATTGAGTATTTTGGATCTAGTAGAACGTACTTGGCTTTTGGGCATGACCTTATATTTATAAGTCATCTCATGGAACCTAAACTAGCACAAATCCAATAAAATAAAACAAACATACCTTTAGATTCGGTTTTTACTCATAAACAACTTATCAATATCTTTAATCAGATATCTTTGATTATTTTATTATATGCTCGACTATTGGTCCCATAATAACTTAAACGCTGGCCCAATTATGGCGAAACATCAATAAAATCATTTAACCTGGTTAACCATTATTGATGTAGTGGATGGATCGAACGGTGCTGAGTGTTAACTGTTCAGTCTATACTATAGACCATACACACATAAAAATGAAATCAACATTTACCAAATTAATTATTTATCTTTTAAGCGTTTAACTATTTAAGTTTCATCACTCAATATATTTTTAATAAGGGAGCGACTAATTTTTTTTTCTCTATAAATTAATCTATTTACCATTACAATTAAATATGTACAACGAATGGTTTTAAATATAAGAATTAAATATACTTTTAGATCATAAATTTAAATGTGAAATTATTCTAAATTTTATGTATTTTTAAATTTTAAAGATTAAATATATTAAAGTTTAAAATATACATAAATTTTAATTTTATGTAAATAAAAAATATATTTAACTCTAAATTTAATTATTAAGATTATGAAATGATGATGCATAAAATGTCTACTAATCTAATCATGCTTCGTTAAATATATAAAAATAAATGAACAGTCAAACATTCTTGTGAAACCCAAGAAGACCGATGAATCAATGCTTATGTGGTTAAAGAAATTTTCTCTAAAATTGTAAAACACTGATATTTTGGAATGTTCTGTTTCCTATTGAACGATTGTCTCATAATATATACAAAGATGTAATTATCTAAATCCCACATAACACTCCTAGAATCCCCCTATCACAACTCCTACTTTCCCATGACAGTATAGTCATATATATATGATAACAGTTGAAAAACCGTTATTTTCATACTTAATTTTGATATCAAATGCACTCTTGTTCACTTAGAAACTTGCTTGGAATCATGATTTTTCTTTAATTTTGTGAATAAGAGTGTTGAGGACATGTTTTATGATTTTATAGGTTTTTGGAATGATTTGAAAGAAGGGTTGAAGTACCAAGGGTTGCAGTGCAGAAAAGTCAAATAGAATGCAGAAAAGTAAACCAGTCAACCAGAAAAGTCAACTAGTTGACTAGAATGTTGACTAGAGCGCTGAGCGACAGTTTTGGGCGCTGAGCGCCAGTGAGGCAAACCGCTGAGCGCCGTTTTTGAGCGTTGAGCGTTGGGGACGCGGGCTTGGACCTGTTTTCTGTTATTTTTATGATCTATTTGGGCTTGGACTTGTTTTCTGTTATTTTTATGCCCTATTTAAAAGCCAGAACGTCTTAGGGTTTGTATCTTTTGATGACTTAGGCATAGAAACACACTTTTCACCCCTTTGGGGGTAGATTTGGAGATGGTGACAACTCTCGTTTTCTCCTTTTAGGATTTCTATCTCTTTCATTCCATTGTTCACCTAGTTTTTCCATGACGATGGAGAACTAATCTTATTTGTTGTTGGGAAAAGATGTAACCTCTAAACTCTCTTGTATTTGAATTGTTCTTGAATATATATGCTTCTTCCATTAATTGTTAGAGATATTCTTCTTTGCTCAAATGGTTGTTATGATTTATTCATATTTGGCATAAATCTTATGATTTGTGAATATCATGAGGAGATATCGCACTCTTAGGGTAGGTGGATTTGGAGGTAGTGACAACTCTCCTCTTCTTTCCCTAAGATTGGTATCATGAGATATCTACAAATCACGATCTGGAGAATTCTCTTGATTAAGCAATATTGCCTAGAGATAGGAGTATGACGATCAATTGTATTTGCTTCTGTAATATATTGCATTGCTAATTACTTAGGGAGACTAGAGATGGTAAACTAGTAATTAGTGATAAACTCTTTTCACTGAGAGATCGGGTTTAGAGTATACTAGAAAGTTTGCATAAACATTAATGAAGAAGATGAATTCATTCATATATGAGAGTGATTAGGTGAAATCTGAACCCTAGCAACAAACCCATCCCATATTATCAACATCATCCATGCACTTTTGTGTTTAACCTCAATTGATCAAATTGCATTCATGTTTATTTTTCCGCACTTTATATTTAAAAACCCTCAAAATATTGTTTACATAGTCTTGATTGGTTTTGCAAATTGCATTCATGTTTACATAGTCTTGATTAGTGCCATGAGTCTCTTGGGAAAACGATACTTGGTCTTACCACTTATTATTACTTGATACGATCTGGTACACTTGCCAGGGGATTAACAATATACTTTCCAAATTAACCAAGTTAATCTTTGCTGATATGATTGGAAACATACATGGATAAATATAGCAATAATATACACCACATATAGTTATTAACCCCCCCCTCCTCAAGTAGGCGCATGCATGTTTTGGATGCCCAACTTGCTTAACAAGAACAAGAATTGCTTTGTTCCAAGAGCTTTGGTGAATATATTGGGAAGCCTAGTCGGACTAGGGACATAAGAGAGCTGAACATTATTCTTAAGAACCTCATCACGAATAAAGTGGCAATCAACTTCAATGTGTTTTGTTCGTTCATGGAAAACGGGGTTTTTAGCTATATGAAGAGCGGATTGGTTGTCACAATGGATATGAATTGGGTGAGGATGAGGCACACCAAGATTAGATAAAATGTCTTTCAGCCACTTCAATTCATATATGATGTTGGCCATGGAACGATATTTCGCTTCGGTAAATGATCGGGAGACTGTGTGTTGCTTTTTGGTCTTCCATGAAATAGGGGAGCGACCATTATGCAAAAGAATGCCTTGCCTGGGGTTTCCTTTTAAGTAACGAACCACACGCAATGCAGCATGTCAATGATCTTCTTGAGGTTGTTGCATGAATTGAGGCAAAGTGTGAACACTGTAGGAAAGCTCAAGTCTAGTGAAACATGAGTAGATGAGGCGCCTAACAAGACGTCGATAATGAGCAGGATCATACAACAAAGGACCTTCAGCCAACGCTAAGCGATGATTTTCGTCAAGAGGTAGAGGAGTTGGTTTGGCTCCAAGCAAACCTGCCTCAAGGATAATATCTAAGGCGTATTTTCGTTGACACAAGTAAATTCGTGTGGGTGAACGAGCAACTTCCACTCCAATAACATATTTTAGTCTCCCCAAATCTTTTATATGAAAACATGTATGAAGATAAAGTTTAAATCAGTGAATAGCTTCAGAATCATCACCTGAAATAATTAGCTCATCCACATAAACGAGAATAACAATATTTATAGTGGTAGTCCGCAAAGTGAATAGGGAATAATCAGAACAAGACTGCCGAAACCCATACTTCTTCAGAGCAGCAAAGAGCTTAGAAAACCAACATCTTGGTGCTTGCCGAAACCATAAAGCGATTTATGAAGTTTGCAGACCATTCCTTGTTGTTCCACCATAAAGCCGGGGGGCAATTTCATGTACACATCATCTTGAAGCTCACCATGTAGGAAAGCATTGTGAACATCCATTTGGTGAAGTTCCCATGCTTTAGCAGCAGCTACAACAATTACTATACGTACAGTAACCATTTTTGCCACCGGGGCAAAAGTTTGAGTGTAGTCTATCCCTTCAACTTGGTAATTTCCCAAAATGACTAGCCTTGCTTTGAACCTCTCAACGGTACCATCTGAGTGATACTTGATTTTGTAAATCCACTTGCCAAAGCTTTCTTCCCTGGAGGTAAGGTGCTTAAGGTCCATGTGCAATTATTTTGAAGAGCTTGAAGCTCATTGGCTATGGCTGCTTGCCATCGTGAATCTTGTACAGCTTCTGAAAAATGCCTAGGTTCTAGATCCACATTTATTACTGCAAGGAACTGATGATGTTGAAAGGAAAATCTATCACAATTAACATAATGAGCTATAGGATAACACGCACCTGAATGATGTGATGTAGCGAAGGAACGAATAGATGGGCTCAACTTGATCATGGTGTTTGTCACATAATCACGCAACTTCACAGAAGGTTGCTTGATCCGATGACCTCTTCCAATTTGTGAAGAAGAAGCAATATTGCTTTCTGGTTCATCGTTACTATCAGACATTGTATTTGTGCAGTTTTGTGTTTCTAGAACAGGTTCAAGGCGTTGGGTTTCATCATGCGCTACACTAGTACCCCCCCCTGACATCAACATTTATGTCGTCATCTACAAGATATTCTTCTCCCGGGAAAGGAGCATTGATGGGAACTTGAGTAAGAGGAGATGTGATGTATTAAACCCCTGGCAAGTGTACCAGATCATATCAAGTAATAATAAAATAGTAAGTCCAAGTATCGTTTTCCCAAGAGACTCATGGCACTAAACTGTTGTGCTTTTGCATAACCAATCATGACTATAAAAACAATATTTTGGGATTTTTGAATATTAGGTACGGAAAAGTAAACATGAATGCAATTTGATCAATTGAGGTTAAACACAAAAGTGGATGGATGATGTTGATAATATGAGATGAGTTTGTTGTTAGGATTCAGATTTCACCCAATCACTCTCTGATATCTACTTTTCTTATTTAATTCGCTTATTTATCATATTGTCATGCAAACTTTCTTAGTCTACCCTTAACCCAATCCCTTGGCGAAAAGACCCTATTACTAATTACCGGCTTGGTATCCCTAGCCTCCCCTAGTAATTAATAATGCATGATAACGGAAGCAAAATACAATTGATCGTCCTACCCCTATCCCTAGGCGGTATTAGCATAATCAAGGAATTCCCCCTAGTTCATGACATTATTGTACGTTCCCGTATCAATAAAGACAAAGAACATTTACCGAATGAGTTAAATGATAAAAGCATTAAGCAAAGGTAAGGAACCCAACAATTGATAAAGATAAGCATATGCAAGCATATAAAATAAATAAGAATTTGGATAAATGAGAGTTTAGAGGTTACATCTTTCCCCAGCAACAAATAAGGTTAGTTCTCCATCGTCATGGAGAAACTAGGTGAATAATGGAATGAAAGAGATAGAAACCCTAAAAAGGAGAAAAGGAGAGTTGTCACCATCTCTAAATCTACCCAAAGGGGTGAAAAGTGTGTTTCTGTGTCTAAGCCATCAAAAGATACAAACCCTAAGACATTCTGGCCTTTAAATAGGACATAAAAATAACAGAAAATAGGTCCAAGCCCAAACAGATCATAAAAATCGCACAAAATATATCAAATCACGTTTTGTTGACTTTTTTTGGATTTTAGTTGACTTTTCAGCACTCTGGTCAACTTTTTAGTATTCTGGTTGACTGGTTGACTTTTCTGGTTGGCTGGTTGACTTTTCTGAACTCTGTTTGACTTTTCTGCACTCCAACCATTTGATACTTCAACCTTTCTTTCAATTCATTCCAAAAACCTACAAAATCAAGGGATTTTAATGATAAAATCATAAAACATGTCCTCAACTCTTTTATTCACAAAACTAAAGAAAAATCATGAGTCAAAGCAAGTTTCTAAGTCAACAAGGGTGCATTTGATATCAAAATTAAGTATAAAAATAACGGTTTTTCAACCGTTATCATGATGCTTGCTTCCTCAAAAGGAAATTCTATTTCAACAAATTTGACACCTCAGGAAACAAAGAATACCTCTTTCTCTAAGTCAAATAATTTCCATCCTTTTTGTCCATAAGGGTAGCAAACGAATATACATTTATGGCTTTTACTATCAAATTTATCTCCCTTTCTATCTTGATTGTGTGTGTAGCAAAGCGAGCCAAACACTCTTAAGTGGTCATAAGAAGGAGATTTTCCATGGATAAGTTTATATCATGTTTTACCACCAAGAGTAAGGGATGGAGTCAGATTAATCAAATACCCAGCAGTTAGAATACATTCACCCCAAAACTGGATCGGAAGTCTCCCTTGAAATCGCAACAACCTTGCTATATTCAAAATATGTTTATGTTTCCGCTCTACTCTTCCGTTCTGATGCGGTGTGCCAATACATGATTTTTGATGAATAATCCCATGATCAATGAAATATTTTAAACTTGTCTTTTGTTTACTTTGCTTTTTCACAGACTTCACAAACCTTATTCAAAAATTCTCTCCTACAACTACTGGCATTAGGAATCAATTGGACAACTTTAAAAGAAGGATTCCCCATTCATTTATGCCAAAGATCAAGGTGATTCTGTGTATGAGTTTGATAAGCGGTGGCATGTTGAACACCATGATACAGATAAAGCCCATCCTTCCGCTCACTCGCTCCAATCAGCATCTTCGAAGTGTGGTCCTGCATCACACATAATTTTTCAGTAAAATGCACTACATGTCCTGCCTTCCCATAGTAAGAACACACCATAGATTTGTCTTTTGTGTCTACTCTTACTTTTGCTTTGTATCCTGCTTGTACTGCAAGACCCATGAATGCTCCTCTTTCTTCCTTCGATCTATTGATTGTTTTCACCCTTTCTTCTTGCACTAGAATGGAGTACACCCGATTTAACGATGGTAGAGGGTCGCCAACCATAACGTTAGAGCACACCATACCATAGCTTGCATCATCCAAGCCCATCAAAAATTGGTGAACCCTCTCTTCTTCTCTTCGTTTTTCAAGTTTAGATGCAATATCACATTTGCATCCTCCACATGAACACCTTGGAATCTGCTCATAGCTTGCGAGTTCGTCCTAGAGTCTTTTTAATTTCCCGTAGTAGGAAGCCATTGTCATCCCTTGTTCCTTGCAATATGCTAATTCTGCCTTTAACTGCTGGATCCTCGGACCGTTTACTACCGAAAAACGATCTCTGATATCCTCTCATACCTCCTTTGCAGTTTCCGCATATGTCACAGTTGAACGCAAGGTAGGTTCAATGGTATTCATTATCCATGACACCATCATGGATTGAACAGTCCACCAATCTTCCATTTCCGATGTGCCATCGCCAGGTTGTTGATGAGTTCCATCAAGGAAACCCCATTTTCTACGGGTACGCAACGAAACTTTCATTGCTCGGGCCCATTCTTCATAATTTTCTCCCCGCAACTGTACTTGTGTAATCACGTTACCCAGGTTGTCATTTGAGTTTAAATCGTATAGATGTAGGTTTCTTGGAACCACCGGTTTGAGGCTTTACGGTTTTTGTCATGTGGCTCTAGATACCATGTAAAACACTGATATTTTGGAATGTTCTGTTTTCTATTGAACGATTGTCTCATAATATATACAAAGATGTAATTATCTAAATCCCACATAACACTCCTAGAATCCCCCTATCACAGCTCCTACTTTCCCATGACAGTATAGTCAAATATATACTTTCCAAATTAACCAACTTAATCTTTACTGATATGATTAGAAACATACAGGGATAAATATAGCAATAATATACACCACATATTGTTATTAAAAAATATAAAGTAAACAGAACATTCTTAATTTGCATTCTTGGTTCTTCTCCAACATGCATTGTGTAAACAAGAATCCAAACACCTTTAAGTTAGCTAAGCACACAGATAATTGACTTTTATGCACAGATGAAAATTTTCAAATATGCACAATCAAATACCATTACAAAAATTGTCATTAAGTCAATACAGGACACTTAAAAAAAATCCTAAATCTAATTATATAATCTTGTACGAGAGACCAATGTGAACATTATTTTTTTAAGAAGCCAAAAGGAATTTATTTAAATTAAACCTATCAATTCGGCCTTGATCCACATAGTTAGGGAAAAAAAGCACACAAAACTAAAAAACAATCCTTATAAAAAACTTTGAAATTGAAATTGAAATTAGTTTAGATTAACCTAAGGTCAGTTTGGGTCAAATCGAGATGAATTCATGTTAGGTGGTAGGTCTTATAACCTTTGCTAGGATAAGTTGATATAGGCATATGCAAGCATATGAATAAAACAAGAATTTCAATATGAGAGAGTTTCAAAAGATTACATTGTTCCCCAACAACAAAGGGTTTAGTTCACCATAGACATGGTGAACTAGATGTAATTAAATGAAAGTATGGAAGAATAAACCCTAAATTTGGTAAATTGGAGCCTAAGCATCCAAGGAACCGCCTCCAAGGAGTGTAGAACAGCTCTGGACGTCTTTGCCAGCCAAAAGAATACTTTGAGGGTTGCATTGGGGCTATTTATAACGCATAAAAGTAACAAAATTTAAGCCCAGGCCCAACATTGCACCGCTCAACGCCTAATTTGGCCGCTCAGCAGTTTCCCTCTAATCGCCGAACCGCTCAGCGGTCCCCAGGCGAAAAACAGTGAAAAACAGGCAAAACTGGCGCTCAGCGCCCAAAACTGCCGCTCAGCGGTTTGGACAACATTTTGGTCAATTGGTTGACTTTTCTGGTTGACTTTTCTGGATTCTAGTTGACTTTTCTACACCGCAACCATTTGATACTTCAACCTTTCTTTCAATTCATTCCAAAAAACCTACGAAATCAAGGGAAACCAAGAAAACCAACTTTGACTCTCTTATTCCAACCGTTATCACAACTACAAACTTAACACTTTGCTTGTCCTCAAGCAAATAAAACAAAACTAAGCGTTCTACCTATCATCAAAATGGTTCAACGCTTTTCAAAACACATCCTTTCACAATAAGTAACTACTCAATTCATCTCTTCAATGGAATCCAATCAAGATGCAAACATGCTTCAATTCATTCAAGTTCACAGATTGCTCACATAATCATATACTCTCCAACAGATGCTATTTTTATGAATGACCAATCCACTAAGCACAGATGTAATCATGAAATTTATCAATCCTTTCCAAGCAAAGTGTTTCACTCAATCACTCAAGTGTTTCAGGAGGTCACTCTTCTCTCTACTATTCATCTATCACATGAAACAAAATTGACATTCGTCTCCTACAATAAATATCTTCACATACAAATGCCATCACAAGGACTTTTCAAGGCTTATAATGCGATTGGGCTAACAAGAAACATTGGTTTTTCAGATCACAAAATCCTTGAGTTAAGAGAGTTATTCATCATTCATAGTTCAAGCACAAACTCTCTTTTTACCAATCTCACTCATTCCCAACTTTCCCTTTTTCCTTTTCTTTTATATTGAGCTCACCTTTCATGCTTTTTCTTTGCTTTTCTTTTCTTTTCTCATGCTTTTTCATTCAACACTTGAGTTCAATACCTTTCTTTTACCTTTCAATTTCCCCCAACAACTCCAAACTTGAACCTTTATCAACACCACAAAATATTTCTCATCCTAACTCAAGGTGAAGATTTTCAAAACAAGGATTTCATCATGTTTAAGGCTTAGGATCAAAAAAGGTAGAACATCAAATGTTCCTTTTGCTTTGGGCAAAAATATGGCTAGATAAGGGCTACCAAAAATGGCCTTGATTATATGACATAAACATGTAATTCAATCGATCATAAAGATTCGGGCAATATCATTCATGCTTTCAATTGAATAACAAATATATCAACAAACACTCTGAAGCTCAAAACCTCACACAACTGTGCTTACTCAATCATTCAATCATACATCCTGCTTAGCATCATAACCACAAGCATAACTCATCATACATCTGTTCACACAACTTGTGAGCAATTCACCTATATAGAAGCATATATAACAATCTCAATCATCATCCACCTCAAGCATCATCAAGCATACTCATCAGGCAGTCAAATCAAACCATAGTCAAAAAAGGTGTTCAAGTCAAGCACAAACACCTACACTACTCAACAAAATTCAACTTATTCTAAAAATTCAAAGTACAAAAGTGAAAGATAAAACCCATGTTCTAAGCATTGGCATCCATCAGTAGATGCCATATCACCCTATGTTGTCATCAGAGTCCTCATCCTCTCCAGCCTTTGCATCCTCAAAGTTATCATCCTTGTCATTGTCTTTCCTGACTAGAGATTTAGTTGCTCCAGCTCCACTCCCCTGTGCCTACTCTGACCAAGCCACTCTGTTGTTGAACTCATCCATCGTCCACCTATGAGCAGGAGGTGTGTCGTACATGCCTATGATCATCTCGACAATGACAACCTGTCCTTGGGGTTAAAAGACCTTGAATGTATGCAAAATTCTTTATAACTGATGATGGATGAAACCAAAATGCAGTGCTCTCTCAAAAACCCCAAACTTGGATTATGAATGATGTAAAAGTGATAGAGAATGGATTTTCTAAAATGCAACAATTAAACCCTAAATACAATTTCCACTCACTTTACTCACTTATGCAACAATTAAGCCCTAAATGTAACTAGAACAGTATTAAAACATGCAACAATAATAAATCAATCAACTGGGTTGCCTCTTAGGTAGCGCTTGTTTAACGTCACGAGCCTGACCCAACCCTTTCTAGCACCCATCAGTAAGTGCAATCCTTACCAACACCCATCAGTAAGTGTACCTTTCTGTACCCATCAGTGAGATACATAAAAATTAGCATCCCTTAGTAGATGCTACCCAAAAATTGTTTAAAAATAATCCAAGAATTACATGTTCAAAATAAAATAAAACTAATATATTACAACAACTGGGATGACCCCCAGCAAACACCCATCAATAGGTGTTGATATTTTTTTATGTTGGTGTTCTTCCTCCTTCATGACACCAACAACCTTGTCACCAACTTTAAGAGCTCTGTTTGCTTTAATAGTCTTGACAACCCATAACTTATTCTTGAATTTCACTTGATGTGTCAGGTTTGGGTTTGTCACTTTTCACATCAGGGTGTTGGTGAACCAATTCTCCTTTCACATCTTGTGCTCCTAATACAAATTTTTATCCTGCACACACTAAAGAATACTACACTAGGCACAAAATTAGCCCCCAAAAAAATAAAAAAATAAAAACAGTAAAAGATATTATTTTATTTTAATTTTCGTTTTTTTTTAAATTTTTATTTTTATTTTTATTTTTATTTATTTTTTATTTTTTATTTTAAATAAAAACATAAAAGATATTATTTTATTTTCTTTTTCTTTTTTTTTAAATAAAGAAAGAAAAATAAAAACAGAAAAATAAAAACAGAAAAATAAAACCGAAAAGATAAAAACAGAAAAATAAAAACAGAAGATAAAAACAAAAAGATACTCCCCTTGCTTGATATTCTTTTCTTTTTCTTCTTCCTGCTGAATTTTTTCAAAAAGTTAAGAACACCAAGCACATGTTTCCATGTCTCAATCATAGGAACTTTAATCTCCAATTTCTTGAAGATTTCAATAAAGCACTTAAACTTCTTTTCTTTCCTATGATATTTCTTTTGATGAGGAAGGGGTTTTGCATATGATCTTTTCTTCTTTCCTCTCTTCCTCTTTTTCTTAATCTCCCCCCTCAACTTTCTCTTTTTCTCTTTTCTTATTTTCTTCTATATTTTCACATATTTTTTCTTTAATCTTTTTTTCTCAACCACTACTTTTTCTTTCTCCTCATCTTTCTCCCCCTCACTCAACTTTTCTATTTCTTCTTCCTCTATATCTCTCTCTATCTTTTCTTCCCCAATCTTCTCCTCCTTTTTCTCCATTTTTTTCTCCTCAACAACCTTTGCTATTTCTATCTCTTCTATCTTTTTCACCTCTCTCTCTATCTTCTCCTCATCAACAACCTATTCAATTTGTGTCTCCAAATTCCTGAAGGTAACTTCATAGCTCTTGGAATCGTACTACTTCAAAAATTTGTCGAACTTTTCATTAAGGCTCTTGACTTGTTCCGTCAAATTAGCTAACTGATGACATAGTTGTTGCTCATCCTCCCATGTTTCTGTTGATAAAGAGAGTTGTTGCTGCCAGTAATATTGTTGCATCTCTTCCATGCTCCTAGTAAAAGAAAAACTTGTATCCATTGCCTGCAAAAAGAGTTCGTTACTCTCCATATTCTCCTCTTGATAACGGTCTCAAAACCGTTATTTTCATGCATAAATTTGATATTAAAACACACCCTTTGTAGCCTAAAATGAGCTTAGAATCAAGTAAAACTCTTAAGTTGTGTTACATGAGAGTCAAAAGTTGTTTTTAAAGATATTATGCTTGTTTTGCATTGTTTTGCAGGGTTTTTGATGAAAATGGAAGATGGCAATTGATGAGTCGATATTTTATTGATTTCACTTAGCTTATTGTACTGAATTTAATCAGGGAATTGTGCTTAATTGTCCGGTATTTTCCCGTGTTTCCTAATTATGCTTAATTTGATCGGAAATTCTTATTTTAGTTAATTTGAATTTTCTGAGCTGATTAATTGCATTTTTAATTGCAGGGAAAATTTTGGAGATATATTTTGGAGCATTGGGATGGAGACAAATTAATTCAAGACTCTCCACAAAGACACTTTAGAATTAATCAAATTTTAATTTAGTAGATTAGGCTTTTTAAACCAAGTTTTGTAATTTGGGTCAATTTTTGGTAATTTAGTCTTAGCCCAAGTGTAGGAAAGGGTGACATGGCACCTAGGGTTTTTCAAATGGGTGGACCCCACCCTTATTTTGTAGGACACGACCTTATGTGCAAAAGGGGAGCCGACACTTCATTGGAGGGGATTGAAGGGGCACTCTCAGCTGAACATAGGGGTGCTGGAACGTTTTCTACTCTTTGCTTTTGAGCTTGGAACCATGTTCATTTTATCTGATTTTGGTTGAATGTATGAAGCACTTTAATTTTGTTTTCATTACACGTTGATTGATTTGAAGAAACACGATATTTTTATTTGAACTAGAGTAGCCGACGCATTTTTCTGGGGACTTGGCTTTTTACGTTTTTTTTAGAAGCTTTTTGAACCATGTTGATGTTATTGGATTTTGGATGATGGGATGAATGGGAATATGCTGCAGCCACAACTTACATAAGGAGATTTTGATTTGATTAGGAAGGTAGCGCTCCAAAGGTAAAGGTTACGTTTTTTTTAGAAGCGAATTCCATTTCTTAGAAGTAGCACGTTACAAAGCAAGAGGTGTCAAGGCTAGAGCACGTTTTCTTTTCACTTGAATTAGAAATAGAGAAAAGCACGGTGATGAGTTTTATTTCTTTTATTTAAGAAGCATAAGTGTCAATTATTAATGGTAGAGTCGGTGCCTTATTATGACGTGCATCACATTTTCAATTTTGGATGAGCTCGTTCACGTCAAGCAGGAGGTGTCACGGTGTGATTAATTTTAGGAAGAATTTTGGCTTTTGAAAGAAGTGGTTCACATGGTAATTTTTATTTGGAGAAGAAGTGTGGGTAGCCACACTAATTTTATTTAGAGAAATGGTGCAGCAGACACGTTATGGTATAATGGAACTTTTAAGCATTTTTATTTTCTTTTGAGAGGAAAGTTGTCATTTATCTTTGCTTGGAAGAGGAAACTGTAGCGCATTTGCAATTTCAATCTCTTTTGGTAGATGCACAAGTGGTCACATGAGGTGTTAGATAAATTTATGTCTTCTAATTTTTCTTTGCTTTAAAATATTTTAAATTTCATTTTGAGTTGATTTTTATTTTCTTAATTTAGTGTTGCATTTTAATAGCTTCAATTATGTTTGGATATTTGTCTATTGTAGTGTTAGGATTAGCATCTTCTTTTACTTTAATGTTGTCTAGTAATTTTGGTATTGTTAATTTAACTGTGATGTTAGCTTAAATTAATTGAGTTGGTCATTAGCGATATTATAATGTTTCCTTGAGATTTCTGGACTGTAATTGTGTTTGCCACTCTACCTTGGTTAATGTGAAATCTGTATCTGCATTTGCAATTGGGTATACGTTTAGTTGCCCAGTTGGTGTTGAGTCTTCACTTAGTTGATGAAACTGCATGGTGTAAATTGGATTTGATGTTAACATTGCGTTCGCTTAGTTTGCTTTTATGAAAACATGTTTAGCCTTCGCTTAGTTGGTTAGTTGTGTTGGATTAGAGGTTTGAGTCACTGCTTTATTTTGTTGATCTATGATAGGAAGCATTGTAATTAAGTTAATGACCAACCGTTTCCATTCTGTCTTTGAAACAACTTTACATCTGTGTTTACATTGTTGTTTGCATTCGTTTTTTGATTTTGTTTATCCGCATTGACAAACTTTTCCCAAACCCCCCCACTTCGTGTTTGACCTGATTCTCGAACCATAGTTTGGTCCTTGAGAGACGACCTAGGAGTAACTTCCTAGTCTATATTGCATTCTTTTATGCACATTAAATTTGCATGGGGTGCGACACCCATCAAATTTTGGCGTCGTTTCTGGGGACCAACGGATCGGTTTTAGGTCTTTTGTTGTGTTAGTGTGTGTTGTTTTGTCTTGTGTTGTGAGTGTGATGTTCTGTTTTGTGTGTTCGTCATTGTGTGTTGCATTTAGGTAGCTTTAGTTACATATTTTCATTGCATTCTTCTTTTCCCCCTTTCTCCCTTTCTACATGTCTACCTATTTTGGTTATGTGAGTAATTCTTATTCTGCCTGTGTCTATGATTCTCCTCCTGCTTGTTACTCTGATTATGATTCGCCTGCTGATTTCTGTGTTAAGAACAATATGACTCATCCTTCCATTCTTGAGAGTGTTCTTTGGGAGCCAGCTTCACTTAGCGAGGATGATGTTCATTGCGTTCTCACATCTGGACTGATAGATTTGCTGCCTAGGTTTTATGGTTCTGTAGGTGAATGCCCACACAGACATTTGGAGAGGTTCCAACACATTTGCTCTGAAATGAAACCTCCACATGTCCCGGATAATCACATTTTCTTAAAGGCATTTCTGCATTCAGTAGAAGAGGCAGCATGGGGATGGCTTTATTACCTTCCTCCAGAATTCAAAGCCAATTGGGAAGATCTCAAACGTCTGTTTTTGGAAAGATTTCGCACTTCACAGCTTCAATATCAAGAACCACCATTCCATAATGCTTGTATGCCTCTCCCTATCCAGGAACCATAGCAACTGCAGTTTCATGAGCCTGCCCAAGCAACTCCTCATCCTTCCGCTACTTCTGAGCCTACATTGAGGGAGTTACTGAGGCAGATAGCCATTCAGAACATTCAGTTCCACCAAGAGACTAGAGCTTCCATTCAAAGTTTGACTGATCAGATGGGGCAGATGGCCACTCAACTCACCGAGGAACAATCTCATGTTTCAGAGGAATCACAATTTCAGACTGTTCAGCTTCCAGATGATGTTGGTGCCATCCACATAGGAGATGGGGAGCATAGTCATGAGCTTACTATTGCGCCACCTACTTTCCCACCCTCCTATGTCCCTACTCTTGCACCTGAGGAGACTGATGACGATTTGGAGGACAGGCAGATATGAGCACCACTTTTGAGATAGGTAGACCAGCTTTACCTTCCACTACTCTACCAACTTTCAGGGAAGTGGAGGTAAACATACCTATGATTGATTCTGTTGTTGATGATCATGTTGTTGATAGGTATGTTATTGATGATTATGATGTTGATGAGCATGATTTTAATTCTCCCTCTTTGCATGATGAGAACAACTTTTTGCTATCACATATGAATGTTTGTTCTCCATGCACTGAACATGAATCTGATTCTGTTGTTGATACTGCTTCTAAATTTGAACTTGATTCATGTTCTGAGGGTATATCAGAGGGTCATCTTGTTACACTGAGATTGGGTGTTATGCCTCTGCATGTTATTTCTGTAGAACCACATTGCACTAACCATGTTGCAGGAGGTACACATGAGTTTGATCAACAAACACCCACGGTGGAAGATAAGAGTGCCAGTGTACACAAAAGCTTGAATATCAATGGGCATCAGCTGAACTCAATCATCAACAATCACTGCTTCTTAGATCCAGATGTGGAGGACATCTCCCTGCTTGATCAAATCTGGAGACTGAAGCAATTCCTCCTCAAGACTTCTTTGTTGGATTCGGTGGTGGAAGAGATCTCCCTAAAGGTCCAAAATTGGCAACTGCCACCATGATCAGGGGAGTTTTCCTCTTCCCTTCTCCTCCTTTCCCGCTTTTATTGCACTTGTCCATGATCTATTGATTATACTGATTTCTGATCTGATGATTGTGACACATTGAGGACACTGTGTAGTTTAAGTGCGGTCTATTGAGGGAGATTCTGAATTTTTAGTTGTTAGTTTATGTTTTCTGCGTTAAATTTTTTTGTTTTCTAGGTAGCTTATGTTTTGTCTTGTGTACAGTTTTACCTGTTTCTCTTGATTTCTGGACTTTGTTTAGGTTGTCAGTTTTTCCTTCACTTCATTGATACTCTAATCTGTTTGAAATCCTTGCTTTTCTCTGCTTGGAATATGATTATGATGTTTGAGAGTTGAATTGATTGCGACAAAAGTACCTTATGTGAGATTTGAGACACTTGATATTCTTTCTTGTGTGTGATATGTCTCTTGATTGCTTGCGCATATGCCTTGGCTTGACTCTGTTGATAATTCTTGATTGATATGCATGTTTGGAAGTGATAAAGGAAGTTTTGTTGTTGAGCCTCTCTAACCAGATGAGCCTACCCTATTTTAATCCCCTGATAACCCCTTTGAGCCTATATCTTTCCCTGTTTCTTTGTTTTGAAGCTCATACACTAGCCCTAAGTGAAAAACCATGATTACCTTAACCTTAGGGAATTTTGGAGCTTTGGAAGTGTTTTGGGAACAAGTGTGGTCTCCCGGGGGATTCAAATGAATTGGCTAGATGGTTCCTCTTCTTGTTTTTATTTTTGACAATATGTTGTGTATCTTGTCTCTTGAAGTTGTGTTCTGAAAAGAGAGAAAAGAAAAGAGACAAGATGAGAAATAAAAAAAAATACAGAAAAATGAGAAAAAATTTGTGAATAATGAAGTCAAGAAGAGGATTGAATTAGAGGGTTTGGGTGTTATTTGACTGTGTTTACACTTGTTCCCCATTGCTCCTCTATTTCTTTTGGTTTGTAGCTTCTCATCCATATTATATCCTCTCTTGTCCTTGGCCCCATTACATCCATAAAAGACCTTTTGATTTGAACATGCATATGTGTTTGAGTGTTGATATTAGAGGCTTGCCAAGTCTGTTTGTGTTTGCTTTCTTGAGTGCATTAAGTTGACACTGTTTACCCTAGACACTTGAGAGAAACACTGATAGTGTGCATCTGTGAGTCTCTGTTGCTTTTGATTCATCTCTTGAACAGATTGATCATTTTGCCATGTTTTGATCTGCTTGGATAATTTCATGAGTATCTGCTTTCCTTGATTCTGTGTTGGATACTGTCCACTTCCCTTCACTGTCCAGATTTCTTGAGAACTATGTAATTCTATTTCTTTCCTTGTCAGTCTTTGTTTTCTGTGTGTTGAGTCTGTGTCACTTCCCTGATGTCCTCAGAACTGTTCCCTGTTTTCCGTCTTGATTTTGCCCAGGAGTGCAAACGACTAAGTGTGGTCTATTTTGATGAGTCGATATTTTATTGATTTCACTTAGCTTATTGTATTGAATTTAATCAGGGAATTGTGCTTAATTGTCCGGTATTTTCCCGTTTTTCCTAATTATGCTTAATTTGTTCGGAAATTCTTATTTTAGTTAATTTGAATTTTCTGAGCTGATTAATTGCATTTTTAATTGCAGGGAAAATTTTGGAGATATATTTTGGAGCATTGGGATGGAGACAAATTAATTCAAGACTCTCCACAAAGACACTTTAGAATTAATCAAATTTTAATTTAGTAGATTAGGCTTTTTAAACCAAGTTTTGTAATTTGGGCCAATTTTTGGTAATTTAGTCTTAGCCCAAGTGTAGGAAAGGGTGACATGGCACCTAGGGTTTTTCAAATGGGTGGACCCCACCCTTATTTTGTAGGACACGACCTTATGTGCAAAAGGGGAGCCGACACTTCATTGGAAGGGATTGAAGGGGCACTCTCAGCTGAACATAGGGGTGCTGGAACGTTTTCTACTCTTTGCTTTTGAGCTTGGAACCATGTTCATTTTCTATGATTTTGGTTGAATGTATGAAGCACTTTAATTTTCTCTTCATTACACGATAATTGATTTGAAGAAACACGGTATTTTTATTTGAACTAGAGTAGCCGACGCATTTTTCTGGGGACTTGGCCTTGCACGTTTTTTTTAGAAGCTTTTTGAACCATGTTGATGTTATTGGATTTTGGATGATGGGATGAATGGGAATATGCTGCAACCACAACTTACATAAGGAGATTTTGATTTGATTAGGAAGGTAGCACTCCAAAGGTAAAGGTTACGTTTTTTTTAGAAGCGAATTCCATTTCTTAGAAGTAGCACGTTACAAAGAAAGAGGTGTCAAGGCTAGAGCATGTTTTCTTTTCACTTGAATTAGAAATAGAGAAAAGCACGGTGATGGTTTTATTTCTTTTATTTAAGAAGCATAAGTGTCAATTATTAATGGTAGAGTCGGTGCCTTATTATGACGTGCATCACATTTTAAATTTTGGATGAGCTCGTTCACGTCAAGCAGGAGGTGTCACGGTGTGATTAATTTTAGGAAGAATTTTTGGCTTTTGAAAGAAGTGGTTCACATGGTGATTTTTATTTGGAGAAGAAGTGTGGGCAGCCACGCTAATTTTATTTAGAGAAATGGTGCAGCAGACACGTTATGGTATAATGGAACTTTTAAGCATTTTTATTTTCTTTTGAGAGGAAAGTTGTCATTTATCTTTGCTTGGAAGAGGAAACTGTAACGCATTTGCAATTTCAATCTCTTTTTGTAGATGCACAAGTGGTCACATGAGGTGTTAGATAAATTTATGTCTTCTAATTTTTCTTTACTTTAAAATATTTTAAATTTCATTTTGAGTTGATTTTTATTTTCTTAATTTAGTGTTGCATTTTAATAGCTTCAATTATGTTTGGATATTTGTCTATTGCAGTGTTAGGATTAGCATCTTCTTTTACTTTAATGTTGTCTAGTAATTTTGGTATTGTTAATTTAACTGTGATGTTAGCTTAAATTAATTGAGTTGGTCATTAGCGATATTATAATGTTTCCTTGAGATTTCTGGACTGTAATTGTTTTTGCCACTCTACCTTGGTTAATGTGAAATCTGTATCTGCATTTGCAAGTGGGTATACGTTTAGTTGCCCAGTTGGTGTTGAGTCTTCACTTAGTTGATGAAACTGCATGGTGTAAATTGGATTTGATGTTAACATTGCGTTCGCTTAGTTTGCTTTTATGAAAACATGTTTAGCCTTCGCTTAGTTGGTTAGTTGTGTTGGATTAGAGGTTTGAGTCACTACTTTATTTTGTTGATCTATGATAGGAAGCATTGTAATTAAGTTAATGACCAACCGTTTCCATTCTGTGTTTGAAACAACTTTACATCTGTGTTTACATTGTTGTTTGCATTCGTGTTTTGATTTTGTTTATCCGCATCCTTGAGAGACGACCTAGGAGTCACTTCCTAGTCTATATTGCATTCTTTTATGCACATTAAATTTGCATGGGGTGCGACACCCATCAGCAATGAAGTAGGAAGGTCATAAACTCGAGAATGAAGGAGAAAAATGAAGAAAAGAAGATTCTGTGAACCACTCAACGACAAGATGGCAATGAAGTAGGCGGTGACGCTGAGCGTCCAGAGCGACAAGAGGCAAACCGCTCAGCGATCATTTTAGGCGCCTGGGCGGTGGCGTGTGTTGAGGCAAACTGTTGAGCGGCCAATTTAGGCGCCTGGGCGGTTGTCTGTTTTTATATTTTGGATTTTGAGATCTTTCTGTTATCTTTTTGGCTTATATATAGCCCTAGTGCGAATCCAGATGTAATTCTTTTGGCAGAGAACAAAGTCCACAACAACTTTACACCTTTGGAGGAGATTTCTTGGATGCTTAGGCTCCACTTGCCAGGAGTTTAACACCTCTACACCTTTGACATGGTATATTTCCATATTCATGATCCTCTGAAGAATTTCGTCAGAATTTGTGTACTCCCTGAGTGGAGTAGTTTGTTGCTTAGCAGCTCGCCCAAATTGGCTTTGATCCATGTATGAGTGAGGTTCCCACTAGTGTTTGAAATCATTTTGGTAGAATTGAGTGCCCATATAATCAAATTCTTGTCCAAACTACATCGTGCAAACATTAGGCACAAAACCCTAGACAACATTTATTAGAACCAAAATAAAAATAAACATAAAATCAAGTAAAATCTAATCAATTTACACTACTCGATAAGTTAAACCACGAGTCCCCGGCAACGGCGCCAAAAACTTGTTAATCCCTTAGCACGTGTACCAGATCGTATCAAGTAATAATAGATGGTAAGACCAAATATCGTTCTCCCAAAGGACTCTTAAGCCTTAACTTTCATGTAAAGAGATCACATAAGACTTGAGAAAAGAATTAAATTTAGGTTTTTGAATGCAAGATGAAAATAAACATGCAAAATGCAGTGAATCAACTGGCTAGAAGAAACTATTGATGAATGGAGTTGTTGGGGTTTTCAATTTCATCTTATCCACCCTCTTATATCTACTATTCTTATTTAATTCGCCTATTTATCATATTGTCATGCAAACTTTCTTGGTCTACCCTAAACCCAATCTCTTGGTGAATAGAGCCTATTACTGATTACTGGCTTGCTATCTCTAGCCTCCCCTAGTAACTAATAATGCATGATAAACGAAAGCAAAATACAATTGATCGTCCTACCCCTATCTCTAGGCGGTATTAGCTTAATTAAAGAATTTCCCCTAGTTCATGACATTACTATACGTCTCTGTATCAATAAAGACAAACAACATTTACCGAATGAGTTAAACGGTAAAAGCATTACGCAAAGGTAAGAAACCCAACAATAAAACAAGAATTTCAATATAAGAGAGTTTCAAAAGATTACATTGTTCCCCAACAACAAAGGGTTTAGTTCACCATAGACATGGTGAACTAGATGGAATTAAATGAAAGTATGGAAGAATAAACCCTACATTTGGTAAATTGGAGCCTAAGCATCCAAGGAACTGACTCCAAGGAGTGTAGAACAGCTCTGGACGTCTCTGCCTGCCAAAAGAATACTATGAGGGTCACACTGGGGCTATTTATAACGCATAAAAGTAACATAATTTAAGCCTAGGCCCAACATTGCACCACTCAGCGCCTAATTTGGATGCTCAGCGGTTTCCCTCTAATTGTCGGATCGCTCAGTGGTCCCCCAGGCAAAAAACAGTGAAAAAGAAGCAAAATTGGCGCTCAGCGCCCAAAACTGCCGCTCAACGGTTTGGTCAACATTCTGGTCAACTGGTTGACTAGTTGACTTTTTTGGTTGACTTTTCTGCACCGCAACCATTTGATACTTCAACCTTTCTTTCAATTCATTCCAAAAAACCTACGAAATCAAGGGAAACCAAGCGTAAAACCAAGAAAACCAACTTTGTCTCTCTTATTCTCTAACTTAAACAAAATGCATGATTTCAAGCTAATTCTAAGTCATAGAGGTTGTGTTTTGATATCAAATTAATGTATAAAAATAATGGTTATCCAACCGTTATCGCCTTTTTCATGCAATGCTCAACTTAACTTCTTGTGGTCTTGATTATTTGTTATTCTTGGATTCATCTTTAAGGTATCATAAAACTTTAACCAATTTATATCCACACCTTAATAAGTTCAACTTAGCTGCAGCTTCACTAACACATCTCAAAATATCCAAAGAATATTTATGCAACTAAAATGCTATTTTTATCATGGTTTTGTATGTTATGCTCAATAAATCCAATTATAACAAATCCAAGTTAAAATATTCTTTTAAAGTAGAAAAACCAATTAAGAATCCAAGATTAAAGGCTACATGAGGAAATAAATATGCAGTTATCACACCCCCACAGTTACACTTTTGCACCCCTAGGAAAAACATAGTAATTTCAAGACTTTATTCCTGGTCAATATTCACATAAACATTAAACCAAAGAAAAAGAACTTCACTACAAACAAATTAACTTTCTAAATCAATTTGTCATGAATCATGCGAATAAGAAAACTCTATTTTAATCACATTAGTTAATCTTTTGAATTTATCAAGAAATCAAGTATGAAAGATATCATTCAAGTTAAAATATATATTCACTCACCAATGCTCTCTTAAGTGTTTAAACTTGTGTTTTCACTCAAAATACTCATGTAAGTAAACACTACCATAACTTAGCAAGACTGTAATATTCACATACTTTTGGAAAGCATGCATTCAAAGATCATGAGGACTTTTTAAGGGTTGTAATGTGGTTAAAGCAGAGGTAGAAAAAATTTAGGATATAAAGGATTAAAAAGTTTGGATAAAAAGAATTAAGGAGCAAAGATTTTAGAAAACAAATATATTATTTTGTTTGTGCTATTTTTTAAGAAAGCAATTATCTTTCTTTTTCTTTATTTTGTTTTCCATTTTTATTTCTTCATATCTTTTTTCCTTTCACCTTTTTTTTCCATAAAACTTTTTTCTTCCTTTTGCATTTTTATTATTTTGTGGGTGAGGTACTCACTCACACACTTTATTCATTACTCATTCCTAACACAATCCATTAACTCTTTCTTTCATCCTAAGGTAAGGAAGAGTATGGTCTTTTTCTTTTCATAGTTTGGCAATGGGTTGAAAACAGGAAAAATAGGATTAAGGCTCAAAGGGGATACGAATGGATTAATATTAGGGTGAGCTTATTTGGCCAAGTAGCTAAAAACAAGAAATGCCACAATCATATAAAATAATGCATAGCTACCTAAGTTGCAAAAGAAAAGAATCAAGCTAAATATTAGAGTATAAATAAAACATAAGCAATTCCCTCAAGAAAACTAGGAATAACAAAGGTAGTCCATCCATCACAATTAGGCTCAAAAACTCACAAGGCTAAAAACTCTTTCACAAAAGAATCCACCAAGTAATTCTCAAATTAACTCATTTAATAATTAATAATTAGGAATCAATTAGGCTAGCTTCTAATCAATTCAACAATCCAAATAATAGACTATATGACTATTATTTCAACATTATGATAGTTCCAGTTACTAAATGAAATCCTAAAATCCAATGTCAATATATTTCATTAAAAACATGAAAATATTTTTCGGTGAATTTCTTAAGAGACATACTATGTAAAAGTTTCATTGAGTAGAAAGTTAATACTTTCACAATTTTCTAAAAAAAAAATCACATTTTTTATGGAAATAAAAAATGAAAAGCATAAAGAGAGAAAAAAAAACCTAAATTATATTCATCTCCCCCACACTTATTTGAAAAATTTTTGACTTCTAGCTCGATCTGGCCATAAGTAAAAATTTATTTTCTTTAACATTATAAAGTACAAGTCACCTTGTACAATTTTATTAATTTTCAAATTTTTAATTTTAATAAAAACAAATATTTTTACAATTTTAATATTAAATTTTCTATTTATTCTAAAAACAAAAAATAACCATGCATACATCTTTAAATTTGTATCAAAAATGATATCAAATGAATTAAAATCTAATTTGTTTTCCTTTTTTTAGTAACCTTTTTTTGTCTTTTCTAGCCAAGTCAACAAATATCACCTTAAAAAATTATTTTCATTATTCATATAACATAATTGATATGTGGAACAAGTGGCGTCAACTCAATTTCAGCATCATCAGGTGTTTTAGGATGGTTAATGATCATCAATAATCCTCATAATCTCATATTGTGAGCAAAAATCTACACCTGAAATAGTTGACTAAGCTACTTCATCATTAACAAGTTCAAGTAAAATTTATATGTCCATGAGTATACATATCAGTGTGATGTGATTCTATAGTTTGTTGTTGATGTGATCTTTGAAACATGAAGTCATTCACATTAGATATCAGATTCTACAACCTCTGATTCATCTCCTTAATCATTTTCTTCAATTCAATATTCTATTCAACCCATATCCTAAAAGGAATTTCTAAGTTAGGATCATTTAGTTGACATATAGTCAACTTACTGATATTAGGTGCAGTAGTAAGTATAACAACTTGTTGTTAATATATGAATCATGTGGGTGTTGTTGATAGTAATCATAATTCATTTGTAAATCATACTGTTGATTTTTTTCATATGAAAAACTATTTTGAATTTTTGAAAGAGGTTTTCAAAAAAGAAATAATTTAAAAGCTTATTGAGTATACCTCCAAGAAAGAGAGGTGTGTCTTAATGGAGAACTTAAGTACCTTATCTTTCCTTAGGCAAAGTGTTCCCCAACTAGTTTCACAAATTTCCTAAAGAAATTCCTCAAAAAAAAATTATAATAAAAAAACCAAAAAGCAAAAATTAAAATAACTAAAGCAAAAAATAAAATGATATAGAAAAAATAAAGAAAAAGAAAATGTTAGTGGTAAACTGATAACGGTCTCAAAATCGTTATTTTCATGCATAAATTTGATATTAAATCACACCCTTTGTAGCTTAAAATGAGCTTAGAATCAAGTAAAACTCTTAAGTTGTGTTACATGAGAGACAAAAGTTGTTTTTAGAGATATTATGCTTGTTTTGCAGGGTTTTTGATGAAAATTGAAGATGGCAATGAAGTAGGAAGGTCATAGACTCAAGAATGAAGGAGAAAAAGGAAGAAAAGAAGAGTCTGTGAACCGCTCAGCGATAAATTCCACCGTTGAGCGTCCTAGTGCAAGGAAAAGTTGTTGTCTGGCGCCCAGGCGGTGACGCTGAGCGTCTAGAGTGACAAGAGGCAAACCGCATAGCGGTCATTTTAGGCGCCTGGGCGGTTGTCTGTTTTATATTTTGGATTCTGAGATCTTTCTGTTATCTTTTTGGCTTATATATAGCCCTAGTGCGAATCCAAATGTAATTCTTTTGGCAGAGAACAACGTCCACAGCAGCTTTACACCTTTGGAGGAGATTTCTTGGATGCTTAGGCTCCACTTTATCAATTCTAGGGTTTGCTTTTCCATTCTTCCATTTAGCTCATCTAGTTTCACCATGATTATGGTGAACTAAACCTTTTGTTGTTGGGGAACAATGTAACTTTTTGAAACTCTCATATATTGAAATTCTTGTTTACTTTATATGCTTGCATATGCTTGATTTATCAATTGTTGGGTTCTTTACCTTTGCTTAATGCTTGTACCATTTAACTCATTCGGTAGATGTTGTTTGTCTTTATTGATACGGGGACGTACATTAATGTCATGAACTGGGGAGAATTCCTTGATTATGTTAATACCGCCTAGGGATAGGGGTAGGACGATCAATTGTATTTTGCTTCCGCTTATTATGCATTATTAGTTACTAGGGGAGGCTAGAGATAGCAAGCCGATAATTAGTAATAGGCTCTTCTCACCAAGGGATTGGGTTAAGGGTAGACCAAGAAAGTTTGCATGGCAATATGATAAATAAGAAAAGTAAATAAGAAAAGTAGATATATGAGGGTAGATAAGATGAAATTTTAAACCCCAACTACCTCATTCATTCATAGTTTCTCTTAGTCAATTGAATTCTTGCATTTACATGTTTATTTCTGTTTTGCATTTAAACCATTCAAATTATTTTCTTTTACTCAAGTCTTAAACAATTTGTTTACACGAAAGATGAGGCCTTAAGAGTCCTTTGGGAAGAACGATATTTGGTTTATCAATTATTATTACTTGATATGATCTGGTACACTTGCCAGGGGTTTATCATAAACCAAAATAAAATAAGAACAAAAATGATAAAAATTCTAATTATGTTCCCCGACAACAACGCCAAATTTGATAACTTTGTTGTTTACGCGATCAAATTAATACTATTAAATTATAGCAACCTCAGTCACTGCTGCAGAAACAACTTTTTAGCATGCACAACAAGCTTCGGTTTTGAAGAAACTGAAGTGATGAGTCAATATTTTCTTGACTGTATTTAGTTTATTGTGCTTAAATAAATTAGGGAATTGTGCTTAATTGTCTGGTATTTTCCCGTTTTTCTTAATTATTCTTAATTTGATTGAAAATTCTTATTTTAATTAATTTGAATTTTCTGAGCTGATTAATTGCATTTTTAGTTGTAGGGAAATTTTGGAGATATCTTTTGGAGCATTAGGATGGAGGCATGGTCATTAAAGACTCTACAATTAGGCATCTCATTTTTAATTAAATTGTAACTTAGTTGTCTAGAAACTTTAATTAAGCTTAGGTGCAATGGGCCCCTTTAGGGGCAAAAATGTAAATGCCCAATTTTGTGGGACACTTGGCCTAACCCTAGGGTTTCTTTTAGAGGTGGACCCCATCCATTTTAATGTAACTCTCGACAATTTAAGGTGGAGGCCGACCCTTCATTGGGACACACTCTTCACTTTTCATTTTGCTTGGCTTGTATGAACACTCTCTTGGAGAGCTTGTGGGTGCTTTCGGTTTTTGGAGGTGGAATGAAACAAGAATGCATTTTTCTTCTTCTCTTGCTTGCAACCTTACTTATTCTTGCTTAAGGGAAGGGAGATACGTCACTCCTCTTCTTGCATTTTCCTTTTGAATGTTGAAAGCTTGAGCTTGGAGGTGGTTCTTTGCATTTTCACGGTGGTTGTTTGGTTTGAATGAAGAAGGATTTTGCTTTCTCCTTTTCATTTGCTGCACATTTCTTGTTCTCTTTGAGTTTACTTTGTTGAATGAAAAAGAATATGGTTCCCATTGAGCATTGGAGTGAAGAAAGCTTGAGTTGATTCATTGTTGTTTGGAGCTTGAGCCCTTTTTCTTCTTTATTTCACTTTGAGTAATGTAAGTAATGTATGAGATGGAACATTGTATTTCATTTGGAGAGTTGGACGGTGTTGCAAAGGGGGCTAGGGATTCCATTTTGTTTTTATCAAAAGTTTGAAAAAAAAAGAGAGCTTCACACATTGCAGAATTTGGGGAAATCGGTGCCCATCCATTTCTTGTGGCTGCAGCCGGTCCTCTCCCTTGCTTTTGAAGTTGGTTCATTAATGTTTGATTCTAGCATTTAGCTTTCTTGGAGAATGCAGCATAGCTGCCGAGGATGTTGATTGATGGAGAGAGGAGTTTGGTTTCACGGCTGCAAGTACAGTTATTGAAGGTTTGGAGAACTTGTTATTTTAATTTCTTGTGAATGAAAAGGGATTAGATGGAAAGTGCCAGCAGCTGTCTTGTCCAACAAAGAACACATTTTTGCCTCCTTGCTTTTAGCATTTGAAGAACACATTTCATTATTTTATTTGGCAAAGGGTGATAGGTTTTATGGAGATGCAGAGCTGGAAGGATGTCACGGTTGTTGGGTGGGAGTTGGTGGAACGATGCAATTCATTTCTTTCCTTGAGAAGAACACGTTGGTTATTGGAGAACAACTCATTTCCATTTTATCTCATTTAGTGAATGTCTTGTCCCATCATGGAGAACTGACGGGTTGGTGGCTACTTAATTGTTTGTTACAGTGTTGGGGCTAGTATTTTATTTTGTTTTAATGTTGTCTATTATTTCTGGTAGAGATAATTTGACTGTCATGTTAGGTTAAATTAATTGAGTTGGTCATTAGCGATATTATAATGTTTCCTTGAGATTTCTGGACTATAATTGTGTTTTCTACTCTGACTTGGTTAATGTGAAATTTGTTTTTACACTAGCAATTGGGTATACGCTTAGTTGCCCAGTTGGTGTTTAGTCTTCGCTTAGTTGATGAAACTGCATGGTGTAAATTGGATTTGATGTTAACATTGCGTTCGCTTTTATGAAAACATGATTAGCCTTCGCTTAGTTGGTTAACTATCTTGGATTAGAGGTTTGAGTCGCCGCTTTATTTTGTTGATCTGTGATTGGAAGCATTGTAATTAAGTTAATGACCAACCGTTTCCATTCTGTCTTTGAAACCACTTTTATAACTGTGTTTAATTATCTGTTTGCGTCAATGTTTTGATTTAATTCATCCGTATTCGCCACAAACATTTTCACAAACCCCCCCTTCGTGTTTGACTTAATTTCTGAACCGCAATTTGGTCCTTGAGAGACGACCTAGGAGTCACTTCCTAGTTATACTGCATACCTAATTGCACATTAAATTTGTGTTGGTTGCGACACCCATCAAATTTTGGCGCCGTTGTCGGGGACCAACGGTTCAGTTTTAAGTCTTGTGTTGTGTTTGTGTTTGTGTGAGTTGTGTTATCTTGTGTTGTTTTCTGTTTGATAGGACGTTTCATAGGTTAGCTAGGCATTCTAGGAATTTGTCTTTAGAGTCTGTTTTTGAGTCAATTCCATTACATACTGTGCATCCTACTGTTGAATCTGAATCCACTGCTGAGTACTTTGGGCATACTACATCTACTACATCTATTGCATCTGCACCTGATTCTGATTCTGATTCAGACATTTTTCACACTGAGAACAATATGGCACAACCTCCACCTCGTAAGAGGACTTTTAGGGAAATGGCTACACCTGATTTCGATATTGAAAGATTGTGCATCCAATATCCTGATGAGGACGTTCCATATGTTCTCAAGACTGGACTGATCCATTTGTTGCCAAAGTTTCATGGACTTGCAGGTGAGAGTCCGCATAAGCATCTGAAGGAATTCCATATTGTCTGTTCGACGATGAAACCGCATGATGTTCCTGAAGATCACATCTTCTTGAAGGCATTCCCTCATTCATTAGAAAGTGCTGCTAAGGATTAGTTGTACTGTTTGGCACCTAGATCCGTCACTAGCTGGGATGATCTGAAGAGGCTGTTCTTGGAGAAATTTTTCCCAGCATCCCGGACCATAGCTATCAGAAAAGACATATCTGGGATTAGACATCTTGGTGAAGAGAGCTTATATGAGTACTGGGAGAGATTCAAGAAACTTTGTGCAAGTTGTCCTCATCATCAGATACCTGACCAACTCCTTCTTCAGTACTTCTATAAAGGCCTAAACAACATGGATAGGGGTATGATTGATGTTGCCAGTGGTGGAGCACTTGGAGACACCATGCCTGCTGAGGCTAGGCAATTGATAGAGAAGATGGCCGCCAACTCTCAGCAGTTTAGTGCCAGGAATGATGCCATTGTGGTGAGGGGCGTACATGATGTTGGTGCTCAGTCTTCATCATCTGCTGCAAGCAAATTGAAAGGAAAGCTTGACTCTCTTGTGAGGTTGGTGACACAGTTGGCAACCAACCAGAGACTTGCAGCTCCAGCTGCATCTGTTGCACGACTATGTGCTATCTGTTGCATGACTATGTGCTATCTGTTGCATGACTATGTGCTATCTATCCTTCCAGTGACCACTATACAGATGCCTGTCCTTCTTTGCAGCACCCTGTTGCCCCTAATGCCCCTCAATCTTATGCTACTAACATCTATAATAATAGGCAGCAACAACAGCAGAATTATGACTTGTCCAGCAACAGGTACAACCCAGGGTGGAGGAATCACCCCAATCTTAGATGGAACAATGCGCCACAGCATCAGCTGCAGGCGTCACCTTTCCAGAATGCTGGAGGTCCTAACAGATATGTACATCCACCTATGCAACAAAATAAGAGGCAGCAACAACAGCAGCAAGAGGCACCTGCCCAATCAGCTGCCCAACCTTCTAGTTCTTCTGAGCCTACATTGGAAGAGTTAGTGAGACAGATGACTATGCAGAACATGCAGTTTCAGCAGGAGACTAGAGCTTCCATACAGAGTCTCACTAACCATACGCAGTCTCAAAATTCTGATAAGTTACCATCCCAGACTGTCCAGAATTCAAAGAATGTGAGTGTCATAACCCTCAGATCAGGGAGGCAGATTGTTGTGCCTTCAAAGCCTACACCTACACTTATACCCACGCTTGCCGCTTCTCATAGGACAGAGGACCAGTCTGGTCCACGCAGGACATTTGAGGTGGGTGGATCTTCTTCCTCTTCCGGTGGTTTCTCTCCTCCAGGTGGACCTTCTCCTTCTTCCACCACTACCACCGGTGCATCTCCTCCTTTGACGGATCGACCTATCCCTCTTCCCTTCCCTTCAAGGGAAATTCCGAGCAAAAAGATGGAAGAGGTGGATAGGGAAATATTTGAAACCTTCAGGAAGGTAGAGGTGAACATACCTCTACTTGATGCAATAAAACAGATTCCAAGGTATGCCAAATTCTTGAAGGAGTTGTGCACACACAAGAGGAAGATGAAAGGTAATGAAAGGATTATCATGGGTAGGAATGTATATGCGCTTATTGATAAGTCGGTCCCGCACATTCCTGAACAAAAATTAAACCAAAATAAAATAAGAAAAAAAATGATAAAAATTCTAATTATGTTCCCCGACAACAACACCAAATTTGATAACGTTGTTGTTTACGCGATCAAATTCATACTATTAAATTAAAGCAACTTCAGTCACTACTGCATAAACAACTTTTTAGCATGCACAATAGGCTTCGGTTTTGAAGAAACCGAAGCATAACAAAACACGGTGGCATAACTTATACCCCTCGGTTAAGTAGGAACCCAAGCATAAAAGTTATACTTGAAGTAACTGAAAAATACTATAAGGGTGGGGGCATTGAATAAATTTTTTGGAAAACTTTTTTGCAACCCTTCTTTTATAGCACGCTATTGAGCTCTTGAAATATTCTTTTGAAAGCTTAGACGCTTGACTTGGAATATATGTATAAGTGTCAATAAGTTTATCGTGTTATTCAGAATATATCTACTGTAATGTTTTGTAAGAACTTCCTTAAGAAGAAATAATAATTTAGCTTGGAAGTTTCTGTATTTGAAATATAAAGCTCAACTGCAGGTTTTTGATGAGTCATTATTTTGTACTATTGATGAATCATTATTTTGTACTATTCACTTACCTTTTTGCACCGTATTGTGTATAATTCTCCATTATTATCTCATTTTCACTATTTGGGTTTAATTAGACTATTAATTCTTATTTTAACTAATTTGAATTATTTGGGCCTAATTATTCCAATTATTATTTGTAGGACAATTTTGAAATCGTATTTTGGGAGAACAACAGTATGGCCACGTCAACAATTGTTTTTAATTTCGTTTCTAATTTTAATTCTTTTATTTTTGGACCAGATTTGGTTTTGGGCCTATTTTTTGGTCAAAAATTAGGAGAAGCTCAAATGAGGGCATTTTCGTCTTTTAGGACTTTGAAACCCTTGCAATAAGATTTCCTTGCATTTTTTTCCCTCATTTGCGTTTTTCTCTTGGGTTTTTAGGAGCTTTGGAGCGTTTTCTTCCCCCTCCCCCTTTGGGGGGTTTTCGGTTTGCTTTCAATTCACTCTTTATGTATTGAATCCTTTTTTTAATTACAATTACAATTACATTTTCATTTTGTGTTCTTCTTTCATTCTTACTTTTCAATTTCATTTTCCCTAGTTTCATTACTGCCGAATTTCGTTTCCCAAGTCTAATTGCATTTTTTAGTTTAGGTGTAAATTTATTTGCATTTTTATGAGATTCTATTTTGTTCTTCCATTTCAATTTCGCATTCCAGCTTTGCCTATTCGTTTTGCCTCTGTTTTCATGTTTTTAGTTGCGTTTTGCTACGGTAATTTCGATTTAATATTAGCTTAGATTTGTCGTGTTGGTCATTAGCGAAATTGCATTGTTTCCATGAGATTTATGAACCATAATTGTGTTTCTATTACTCTGACTTGGCATTCTATTAAATTTGGTTGTGTTCTTGCAATGGGTATACGCTTAGTTTCCCAATTGGTGATTGAATCTTTGCTTAGTTGATCAATATATATGGAATAAAATGGATGGAATAGGTGTGTTATGTTCACTTAGTTCGCAATTATGAAAACATGGTTAGTCTTCGCTTAGTTGATTAGCTTATGTTGGATTAAGGATTAGAGTAATGTGTTGTTCATTAATTTGTGATTGGAAGCATGCATTTGGGTTAATAATCAAGCGTTGTGAAATCTGTGTTTAATTTCGTGCTTTAATTAGTTCATTTTCATTCACAAATCTGTCCATAAACCACCCCCACCAAGTGTTTGACCTAATGATTGAACCAACATTTGGTCCTTGAGAGACGAACTACGAGTCACTTCCTACTATTATACTACATTTAATTAAACATTAAATTGGATTCGAGTATGACCTTGATAACGGTCTCAAAACCGTTATTTTCATGCATAAATTTGATATTAAATCACACCCTTTGTAGCTTAAAATGAGCTTAGAATCAAGTAAAACTCTTAAGTTGTGTTACATGAGAGTCAAAAGTTGTTTTTAGAGATATTATGCTTGTTTTGCATTGTTTTGCAGGGTTTTTGATGAAAATGGAAGATGGTAATGAAGTAGGAAGGTCATAGACTCAAGAATGAAGGAGAAAAAGGAAGAAAAGAAGAGTTTGTGAACCGCTCAGCGGTAAATTCCACCGCTGAGCGTCCCACTGCAAAGAACAATTGTTGTCTGGCGCGCAGGCGGTGACGCTGAGCGTCAAGAGCGACAAGAGGCAAACCACTAAGCGGTCATTTTAGGCGCCTGGGCGGCGGCGTGTGTTGAGGAAAACCGTTGAGCGGCCAATTTAGGCGCCTGGGTGGTTGTCTGTTTTTATATTTTGGATTTTGAGATCTTTCTGTTATCTTTTTGGCTTATATATAGCTCTAGTGCGAATCCAAATGTAATTCTTTTGGCAGAGAACAAAGTCCACAGAAGCTTTACACCTTTGGAGGAGTTTTCTTGGATGCTTAGGCTCCACTTTATCAATTCTAGGGTTTGGTTTTCCATTCTTCCATTTAATTCATCTAGTTTCACCATGATTATGGTGAATTAAACCCTTTGTTGTTGGGGAATAATGTAATCTTTTGAAACTCTCATATATTGAAATTCTTGTTTACTTTATATGCTTGCATATGCTTAATTTATCAATTGTTGGGTTCTTTACCTTTGCTTAATGCTTCTACAGTTTAACTCATTCGGTAGATGCTGTTTGTCTTTATTGATACTGGAACGTACGGTAATGTCATGAACTGGGGAGAATTCCTTGATTATGTTAATACCACCTAGGGATAGGGGTAGGACGATCAATTGTATTTTGCTTCCGCAAATTATACATTATTAGTTACTAGGGGAGGCTAGGGATAGCAAGCCGGTAATTAGTAATAGGCTCTTTTCACCAAGGGATTGGGTTAAGGGTAGACCAAGAAAGTTTGCATTGCAATATGATAAAAAAGCAAAGTAAATAAGAAGAGTAGATATATGAGAGTGGATAAGATGGAATTGTAAACCCCAACAACCTCATTCATTCATAGTTACTTTTCATCAATTGAATTCTTGCATTTGCATGTTTATTTTTGTTTTGCATTTAAACAATTCAAATTAATTTTCTTTACTCAAGTCTTACACGATTAGTTTACACGAAAGATGAGGCCTTAAGAGTCCTTTGGGAGAACGATATTGGGTTTACCAATTATTATTACTTGATACGATCTGGTATACTTGTTATGGGTTTAATAAGTTTTTGGCGCCGTTGCCGGGGACTCTTGGTTTAACTTTTTCAAGTAGTGTAAATTGATTAATTTTGACTTGATTGTTGATATTTGTATATATTTTGTTTTTTAATATAAAAGTGGTACTAGGGTTTGTGTTTCTTGTACATGGAACAGGAGGCTAGACATTCTAGGACCAAGAAAAATATCCAACCTCTTCTTGACAGTTTAAGTGAGACAAGGGGAAAAAGGAGAGTCAGACGCCCATCTAGGGATTTATTCCCTTCTCCTAGCAGATTATTGTCAGCTTCACCAGATAGAAGAACAGGGGGGATGGCAGAACAATTTCCTCCAAGACGCACATTGGCAGATCAATCTAATGTTGTAGGTCCTTTTCACTTTAACAGCATAGCCATGCCTACGGATCAAACGACCAACATGGTGATGAATCCAGCACTAATACACCTAGTACAAGGCAACCAGTTTCACGGCTTGTCAAATGAGAATCCGTATGATCATTTGACCACGTTTAGTGAAATCTGCAATATTGTGAAGATGGCAGGAGTATCAGATGAACGAGTAAAGCTTAGCTTGTTCCCATTCTCATTAGCAAGCAATGCTAAGGCGTGTCTTAATTCCTTTCCTGAAGGAACATTCACCACATGGCATAGTGTGGCTACAATATTTGTTAAAAAATATTTTCCACAGTCCAAAGTTATTCAAGGAAAGCTGGAAATATCGTCATTCAAGCAGGGCATGGAAGAGACTCTTGGGCAAGCATGGGATAGGTTTAAACGCCTATTAAGGAAAACCCCAGTCCAAGGATTTGATAAAACAACTATAGTTCTTTCATTTCTTGGAGGGGTAAACATGCAATCAAAGATGGTGTTAAATGCTGTAGCTGGAGGGGATATAATGAAAAAAATTGAAGACGAGGCTTATGAGTTGATTGAGAACATGGCAGACAATGAGGAAACACAGAGTGAAAGCACAGCTTTTGTTCAGAAAACTTCAGTATCACAGGATCATAGTGTAATAATGGAGCAAAACAAGATAATTGCTCAGCAATTGGAGACAATCATTATGAAATTGTCTACTTTACCACAAGAGATGATAACACCATCAAGAGTTTCAGAACAACCTCAATTTATGGCAATACAAAGAAATGCAGAATCTGAAGAAATTTTTCAGAGAATTATGAATAATACAACATTTTATGTTGATCAAGTAGAAAAAAAGGAAACATGTGAGATGATTACCAGAAGCGGGAGAGTGTTGGAGGAGAGGAGAGTTGAAAAAGAAAGTATAAAAAAAGAGTGTGATCAAAATGAAAGAGAGAAAGAAAAAAATGAGGGTGATAATCAGGAAAAAGAGGTTGAGAAAGAAAAGGAGTATGTTAAACCATTGCCTTATCCAAAGACATACTCAAGAAAAGAAAAAGAAAAACAGTTGGAGCGTTTTATGGAGATTTTTAAGAAGCTGGAAATAACCATACCATTTTCTGAGGCACTTTAGCAAATGTCATCATATGCCAAATTTCTAAAGGAACTTCTTACTAAAAAAAAGAAGTGCAATGAGATTGTAGTGCAGTCATACAAAAGAAACTACCTCCTAAATTGCAAGATCTAGGGAGCTTTACCATTCCATGCACCATTGGAGAGTTAGAAGTGGGAAAAGCTTTTATTGATTTGGGAGCTAGTATTAATCTAATGCCTATTTCCATGTTTAAAAAGGTCAGAGAATTAGAATTAAAACCAACAAGGATGACTCTTCAATTGGCAAACAGGTCGCTTAAATATCCATATGGAGTGGCTGAAGATGTGATAGTAAAGGTGGATAAATTTTTATTCCCAGTAGATTTTGTTGTCATGGAGATGGAGGAAAATGGAGATGCACCTTTGATTCTGGGAAGACCTTTTATGAAGACATCCAGGATTTTAATTGATGTAGAGAATGGTAAGTTGAAGGTTAGAGTTCAGGATGAAGAGGTAAATTTTGATGTCTTCCATGCAATGTCATATCCTAAGGATAATAAGTCATGTTTTCAAATAGACATTATGGAAGAACTTTGTATGTTGCAAGATAAGAGAATACGAAATGCTTATGTATTAGAGAGAACTCCCATTGATGACCATGAAGATGTACATGAAGAGGAGTAGAAAATGATTGAAGAATGTATCCGTGATTTAGAAGCAATAAAGGCAACAGAGGAAGCCAGTTTTGAAAGAATTGATCTTGAAGAAAAAGTGAAAGAAAGTAAGCTTGAATTGAAAGAATTACCACCATATCTGAAATATGTATTTTTGGAAAATAATGAAGGAAAACCAGTTATTATTAGTACTTCGTTATCTCCTAATGAAGAAGAGAAATTGGTGGAAATTCTAAAAGCAAATAGCGGTGCTATAGGCTGGTCAATTATAGATCTTAAAGGTATAAGCCCCACATATTGTATGCACAGGATTCTTATGGAGAATGATTATAGGCCAGTGGCGCAACCACAGAGGAGATTGAATCCTGTTATGAAGGAAGTTGTGAGAAAGGAAGTGTTGAAATTATTAGAAGCAGGTATCATTTACCCAATTTCTGATAGCAAATGGGTGAGTCCGGTTCAGGTGGTGCCAAAGAAAGAAAGAATGACAGTGATTCATAATGAGAAAAATGAATTAATTCCTACACGAACAGTTACTGGATGGCGTATGTGTATTGACTACAGAAAGGTAAATACAGCTACCAGAAAGGATCATTTTCCTTTACCCTTTATAGACCAGATGTTAGAAAGACTGGCTGGACAAGCATATTATTGTTTCCTTGACGGCTATTCTAGATATAATCAAATTGTGGTGGATCCTGAAGATCAAGAAAAAACAGCCTTTACATGTCCTTTTGGTATATTCGCCTATAGGAAAATGCCATTTGGATTATGTAATGCACCTGCTACATTTCAAAGGTGTATGCAAGCAATCTTTGCGGAATTCATGGAAAAAAGCATAGAAGTATTCATGGATGATTTTTCAGTATTTGGAGATTCCTTTCAAAGATGCTTAATTAACTTGGATGCAGTTCTTAAAAGGTGTGTTCAAACGAATCTTGTTTTGAATTGGGAAAAATGTCATTTTATGGTTACAGAAGGAATTGTGTTGGGACACAAGATTTCGGCCAGAGGAATTGAAGTTGATAAGGCCAAGGTGGAGATTATTGAAAAACTTCCACCACCATCAAATGTGAAGGGAATTCGGAGTTTCTTAGGTCATGCGGGGTTTTATCGGAGATTCATTAAAGATTTTTCAAAGATTGCTAAGCCATTAAGTAATTTGCTTGTTAAGGATACACCATTTGAGATGAGCCCTAAGTGTTTACAAGCTTTTGATTTCTTAAAGAGAAGTTTGATTTCTGCTCCAGTGATTGTGGCTCCAGATTGGAATAAAGATTTTGAGCTTATGTGTGATGCCAGTGATTATGCTATAGGTGTTGTGTTGGGTCAAAGAAAAGAAAAGGTATTTCATGCTATTTATTATGCTAGCAAGGTATTAAATGAAGCACAGCTGAATTATGCTACTACAGAAAAAGAATTTCTAGCTATAGTTTATGCACTGGAAAAATTTAGATCTTATTTTATTGGATCTAAAGTGATAATTTATACGGATCATGCAGCTATAAAGTACTTATTGACAAAGCCAGATTCAAAGCCACGGCTAATTAGGTGGGTCCTTTTGTTACAAGAGTTTGATGTAGAGATCCGTGATAAAGAGGGAAGTGAGAATTTAATTGCCGATCATTTATCCCGGTTGGTTAACACTGAAGTGACAAGCAAGGAGAAAAAAATCTGGGAGACTTTTTAAGATGAAACTCTTTTGTATATTCAAGAGAGACCATGGTTTGCTGATATGGCTAATTTTAAAGCTGCAACTGTTATTCCTGAGGAACTAAGTTGGCAACAAAGAAAGTTTTTTTATTCTGATGCTAAGCAGTTTATATGGGATGATCCGTATTTATTTAAGATTGGGTCAGACAATCTTTTAAGAAGATGTGTGACAAAGGAAGAAGCAGAAGGAATCCTTTGGCATTGTCATAATTCTCCTTATGGAGGTCACTATAATGGAGGGCGAACGGCTGCAAAAATTTTGCAGTCAAGATTTTATTGGCCTACATTGTTTAAAGATGCTCACAACCATGCTAGGAATTGTGACAAGTGTCAACGGACAGGGGCTATATCAAAAAGACGTGAAATGTCGTTACAGATATCTTGGAAGTTGAGGTGTTTGATAGTTGGGGGATTGATTTTATTGGTCCTTTTCCACCATCATTTAAAATAATGAATATATTTTGGTCGCTGTGGATTATGCGAGTAAATGGGTTGAAGCTTTGGCATGTCCAAAGAATGATGCTAACACGGTGATTAAATTTTTGAAAAGGCAAATTTTCTCACGATTTTGAACTCCTAGAGTACTTATTAGCGATGGGGGGTCTCATTTTTGTAATGTTCAGCTTGCTAAGGTACTTAAACATTACAGGGTAAAGCATAAGGTAGCTGCACCTTATCATCCACAAACAAACGGTCAAGCTGAAGTCTCTAATAGAGAAATCAAAAGGATATTAGAAAAGATAGTTGCTATTTCGCGAAAAGATTGGTCACATAAATTGGATGATGCACTTTGGGCATATAGGACAACTATGAAGACCTCCATGGGATTATCACCTTTTCAAATGGTATATGGGAAAGCATGTCACTTCCCAGTAGAGATGGAACATAAGGCTTTGTGGGCTTTGAAGTTTTTAAACTTTTATCCTCATGAAGTTCAAAGCAAACGAAGAAATCAATTGTTAGAACTTGAAGAGATGAGGTTACATACATATGACTCCTCTAGGAGTTATAAAGAGAAAGTAAAATTTTATCATGATAAGAAGTTGATAAAGAGGGTTTTCAATCCAGGGCAACAGGTGTTATTGTTCAATTCAAGGTTGAAGTTATTTCCTGGAAAGTTAAAATCCAAATGGTCGGGACCGTTTGTAATAAAGTGTGTATATCCAAATGGAGCTGTGGAATTGGAAATTCCAAATGATGATGGTCAGCAGCGAAGTTGGGTGGTAAATGGGCAGAGGCTTCAGGATTACTTGGGAGGAAAGGTGGAGAAATTTTCTGCAGTAATGATGTTGGTGGATCCATGGGGTTTGGGTCAGGCTCGTGATGTTAAACAAGCGCTATTGGGAGGAAACCCAGGTATTTTTTTTCTTTAGTACTTTGAATTTGTAGTATAGGTTGAACTTTTATTCTGTGTCTATGCTTGGCTTGTACAATGGTTTTGATGGTAGTATTAAAAATGCATGACAAGTATTGGATAAGGATTGAATGTGGATGACTGAGAATGTATGTGTGTTGATATCCAGTTAAATGATCCACTAATTATATGAACAGATGTATTGTGGTTCATGATTGTGATTGTGATGTTAAGCAGGATAAATGAATGATGTGTGAGAAAGTATGTGTGTGAGGTTTTGAGCTCCAGAGTTCTTAACTGATATATGTGTTATTCATAGAGAATCATGAATGATATTGCCTTAGTCTTGATAATTGATTGATGTGCATGCTTATGTTATATGATCAAGGCCATGTTTGGATGCCCTTATCTAGCCAAAATTTCACCCAAGAAGTTTAAAATTTTATACCGTTTTTGAACCTTGGCCTTAAACAGGATGAGAACCCTTGATTTGAAATTATTTATCTTGAGTAGGGTTGAGAATAATCTTATGTGATGAAAAAGTTCAAGTTTGGGGTTGTATGGGAAAAATTGAAAGGCAAAAGAAGAGCATTGAGTTCAAGTATTGAAAAGAAAAAATGCATGAGTAAAGAAGAAAAAGGAACTCAATGCAAAATTGATAAAAAGGGAAGAAGTTGGGAATAAAGGAGTTTGGTGATAGAGAGAGTTTAAACTTGAACCTTTTCAATGATGAAATAGCTCTCTTAATTCAAGGATTTTGCAATCTAGAAAAACCAAATTTTCTTGATAGCCTAACCTCATTACAAGCCTTGGAAAAGTCCTTGTGATGGTATTTGCATGTAAGGATTTTTATTGTTTTAAATACATGGCAATATTGTTTTGTGTGGCATGTGAATAGTAAAGAGTGGAGTGATTCCTTAAACCACTTGAATGATTGAGTGAAACACTTGCTTGGTAAGAATTGTTGAAATCCATGTTTACATCTATGCTTAGTGGATTGATCATTCATGAATAAAACATCTATTGGGAAATATTGAAGTAGGTGAACTAGATTGGATTGAAAGCAAGCTTGCATTTTGGTAGGATTCCACTGAAAATATGAATTAACTTGTCATGAAGAAAAGGGTTTTGAAAAGTGTAGAACTATTTGATGAAAAATTGGAAGGCCAGGTTTTGTTTTGTTTGGCTTGAGGACAAGCAAAGTTTTAAGTTTGGGTTGTGATAACGGTCTCAAAATCGTTATTTTCATGCATAAATTTGATATTAAATCACACCCTTTGTAGCTTAAAATGAGCTTAGAATCAAGTAAAACTCTTAAGTTGTGTTACATGAGAGTCAAAAGTTATTTTTAGAGATATTATGCTTGTTTTGAATTGTTTTGCAGGGTTTTTGACTAAAATGGAAGATGGTAATGAAGTAGGAAGGTCATAGACTCAAGAATGAAGGAGAAAAAGGAAGAAAAGAAGAGTATGTGAACCGCTTAGCGGTAAATTCCACCGGTGAGTGTCCTAGTGCAAGGAAAAGTTGTTGTCTGACGCCCAGGCGGTGACGCTGAGCGTCCAGAGCGACAATAGGCAAACCGCTCAGCGGTCATTTTAGGCGCCTAGGCGGTGGCGTGTGTTGCGGCAAACCGCTGAGCGGCCAATTTAGGCGCCTGGGCGGTTGTCTGTTTTTATATTTTGGATTTTGAGATCTTACTATTATCTTTTTGGCTTATATATAGCCCTAGTGCGAATCCAAATGTAATTCTTTTGGCAGAGAACAAAGTCCACAACAGCTTTACACCTTTGGACGAGATTTCTTGGATGCTTAGGCTCCACTTTATCAATTCTAGGGTTTGCTTTTCCATTCTTCCATTAAATTCATCTAGTTTCACCATGATTATGGTGAACTAAACCCTTTGTTGTTGGGGAACAATGTAATCTTTCGAAACTCTCATATATTGAAATTCTTGTTTACTTTATATGCTTGCATATGCTTAATTTATCAATTGTTGGGTTCTTTACCTTTACTTAATGCTTCTATAGTTTAACTCATTCGGTAGATGCTGTTTGTCTTTATTGATACGGGGACGTACAATAATGTCATGAACTGGGGAGAATTCCTTGATTATGTTAATACTACCTAGGGATAGGGGTAGGACGATCAATTATATTTTGCTTCCGCTTATTATGCATTATTAGTTACTAGGGGAGGCTAGGGATAGCAAGCCGGTAATTAGTAATAGGCTCTTTTCACCAAGGGATTGGGTTAAGGGTAGACCACGAAAGTTTGCATGGGAATATGATAAATAAGCAAAGGAAATAAGAAGAGTAGATATATGAGAGTGGATAAGATGAAATTGTAAACCCCAACAACCTCATTCATTCATAGTTTCTCTTCGTCAATTGAATTCTTGCATTTGCATGATTATTTTTGTTTTGCATTTAAACAATTCAAATTAATTTTCTTTACTCAAGTCTTAAACGATTAGTTTACACGAAAGATGAGGCCTTAAGAGTCCTTTGGGTGAACGATATTGGGTTTACCAATTATTATTACTTGGTACAATCTGGTACACTTGCCAGGGGTTTAACAGACCTCAATCTCTGAGCTTTTTTTTCGGGATCAGAAATCAATCCTTCAAGAGTTATAGGTTGAGAATCACGAGGACGAGAGGAAGAAGAACCACCAGTTCTTCTGCGAGTAGGCATTTTTTGTCTTGCATCAACAATGGGGATGAATAGTAAGTGTAGTGTAAAGAGAATGTATGAAAATGAGAGAAAGAATCTTAAAATCTCTCAATTTGGGTAGAGTATGGGTGTAAATGGGAGTCTTAATCTATTAATGGGAAATATTTATAGAGAAGAATAGGAAACTAGTCGTTTTAGACCGTTACAATGACTATTTTTTGAAATACCGTCGATTGAAGATAATCGATTATTACTTGATGAAAACCCAAATTCTTAAGAATACTTCAAGATAATCAATTATGCCCTGCAATAATCGATTATTTGCGAACCAAAAAATGTTTCTTATACCAAAGATAATCAGTTATGACCTTTCTATAATTGATTATTGCATGGTGATTTACGAAAAACACACATTTGACATGACATATCTAACAATCTCAAATTTCTTTTAATTTCATAAAATCTATCATTGGGTAATGTCTTAGTGAAAATATCAACTAATTGATGCATTGTTTCAATGTATTCTATGGTAAAATCACCTTTTTGAATGTGATCTCTTAAGAAGTGATGTTTAATTTCAATGTGTTTGGTTCTAGAATGCATTATAGGGTTCTTACTTAAGTTTATAAAACTTGTGTTGTCACATTTTAAAGGAATGTGATTAAGGAAGATATCAAAATCTTCCAATTGTTGTTTTATCCAAAGGATTTGGGCACAACAATTTCCAGCAGCTATGTATTCTGCTTCAATGGTAGATAAGGCTACACATACTTGTTTCTTTGAGTGCCAAGAAACTAAAGAACAACCTAGGAAGTGGCAGGTTCCACTAGTGGTTTTCCTATCAATATAACAACCCCCATAATCAGCGTCTGAATAACCTATTAGAGTAGGTGTTGCATCAAAAGGATACCATAATCCAAAAGATGTAGTGCCTTTAAGGCATTTTAGAATTCTCTTAATAGCTATGAGGTGAGATTCTTTAGGTTTAGCTTGATATCTAGCACATACACATACACTTTGCATTACATCAGGTATACTGGCGTTAAGATAGAGCAAAGGTCCTATGATACCTCTAAACATAGTTTGTGTTGAAAATAGAATAGCTTAGTTTGAAGACTAAGAGGGGAGGAGGTGAATTGGTGATAGCTCCATCCTTGAGCTATGCAACATATCCGTGAGAATTGGAGGCTGGAACAATGTCAATGGAAGCTGAAAACTCCATGGACTGTGACAGAGGTAGCTGCATCCGATGCAGGATCAAATGCAGTTTGGTTGATCAACTTCAGTGAAGGAAGAATGAAGCCTGGCAGCGGATGATGGTGTGAGAAGTGGCTGTTGGAATGAGTGTAGTGCTTTGATGGAGGAATACAACTCAGATGGCCTTCCACTCAAGGAAGGAAGTTGCATTGGAGAAAGTAAGCATGGTGAGGACTTCTGAATTCAAGAGGTGGCTGTATATTTCAGCAGAGTTTCTCATATTATTCAAAAGTCATTACAAAGTGCTATCATGGGGGTTTTATAGATGCAGCCCCTTTGGCTATAGGTGAGATGCATGATCCGTGAAAAGTGGATCTCATTTCCACCGGTCTAGCATATTGAACATGTGAGGAAAATGCTTTCAATCACGTGGAAACATGCTGAATTAAATTTGATGTTGCAGCCCCTTGCTTGCTAAGCTCACCCCCCCTCCTTTGTAGAAATGACTCTTTTACCCTTCTCCATGTTTTGGTACTTTGACAACATCTTCTTGGTCTCCAATCTTCCATCCAAAAATAGCAAAGAGTACTTGACCTTTGGGAGAGTGCTCATCTTGAAGTTTCTTGATCATCCCTCTTGTGATAGGTCCTATGGTGTTAGGCCTTCTTGTATCATCCCCTCCCTCTTGAGAGGGATTTGTCCTCAAATCCATAGGATCTTCATCTTCACTTTCATAACCTGCAAAAGGTTTAAGGTCAGATACATTGAAGGTAGCATGAACACTATATTCAGGAGGAAGATCAAGTTGATATGCATTGTTATTAATCCTCCTTATGACTCTAAAAGGTCCATCTCCTCTAGGATTGAGTTTGGATTTTCTTAGTTGAGGAAATCTTTCCTTTCTAAGATGAACCCAAACTAAATCTCCTTCATTGAAGATTAACTCTTTCTTGCCCTTATTATGTTGCTTGGCATATTTCTGATTTTGTTGTTGAATTTGATTTCTAACCCTTTGATGTAATTCTTTGATAAACTTAGATTTAGATACCCCATCTTGATGAACAAAATCAATAGAACTTGGAAGGGGTATTAAATCCATAGGAGTTAAAGGGTTAAAACCATAGACAACCTCAAAAGGAGACAATTTAGTAGTTCCATGAACTACTCTATTGTATGCAAACTCAACATGAGGTAGGTACTCATCCCAAGATTTGTGATTTCCTTTAAGAATTACCCTTAGTAAAGTGGAAAGAGATCTATTGACTACTTCAGTTTGACCATCTGTTTGAGGATGGCAAGTAGTAGAAAAAGATAACTTAGTCCCTAATCTAGACCATAAAGTCCTCCAAAAGTGACTAAGAAATTTTGTATCTCTATCCGAAACTATTACTTTAGGTAACCCATGAAGTTTGACCACATCTCTAAAGAATAACTTTGCAATGTTGCTTGCATCATCTACTTTGTGGCAAGGTATAAAATGAGCCATTTTACTAAATCTATCCACCACCACAAAGATAGAATCACAACCCCTAGAAGTTTTAGGAAGTCCTAGCACAAAATCCATACTTATCTCTTCCCAAGGGGTGGAAGCAACATTCAAAGGAGTATAAAGTCCATGAGGCATTGACTTAGATTTAGCTTCTAAACAAGTTATACATTTAAAGCAATGCCTTTGAACATCCCTTCTCATATGAGGCCAGAAGAATTTTTCTTTCAACATGGCAAGGGTCTTTTCTACCCCAAAATGCCCCATTAATCCACCCTCATGTGTCTCTTTAACAAGGAGTTTTCTATGTGAACCTTGAGGAATGCAAATTTTTCCTTCTTTAAAAAGATACCCTTCTTTCACATAGAATCCTCCTTGAGGCTTATTGAGACATTCCTTATAAATATGAGCAAAATCAGGATCTTGTGAATACAATTCAAGAATGTTATTAAACCCAAGAATTTGAGCTCCCAATGTGGCTAAGAGATTAATTTTCCTTGACAAAGCATCAGCCACGACATTGGATTTTCCTTTCTTGTATTTAATAACATAAGTGAATTGTTCAATGAATTCCAACCACTTAGCATGCCTCTTTTGCAACTTGTGTTGACTCTTCAAATACTTAAGTGATTCATGATCACTATGAATGATAAACTCCTTGGCAACAAGGTAATGTTCCCAAGTTTGAAGAGCTCTCACAAGTGCATAGAGTTCCTTGTCATAGGTGGGGTAATTACAAGAAGCACCATGAAGTTTTTCACTAAAATATGCAATTGGGTGTCCTTCTTGTAATAACACTGCACCTATTCCAAATCCTGAAGCATCACATTCTAGCTCAAAAGTTTTGGAAAAATTTGGTAAAGCTAGAATGGGTGCTTGTGTGAGCTTCTCTTTGAGTAGCTCAAAAGCTTTTTGTTGTTTTTCTCCCCAATGAAATGTAACATCCTTTTTCACCAACTCATTGAGGGGTGAAGCAAGACTAGAGAAGTTAGGAACAAATCTTCTATAAAAACTTGCCAACCCATGGAAGCTCCTTACTTCTCCTACATTCTTTGGAGGAGGCCAATCTTGGATGGCCTTTATTTTTTCTGGATCCATATGAACCCCATTTTTGCTAACCACAAATCCAAGAAATATGACACTATCAACACAAAAGGTACACTTATCAAAGTTTGCAAACAATTTGTGATTTCTAAGAATTGTTAAAACAACTCTTAAATGATTTTCATGAGTTTGCAAATTTTGACTATATACCAAGATGTCATCAAAGTAAACAACTACAAACTTCCCAATGCAATCCCTAAGAACATGATTCATAAGTCGCATGAATGTGCTTGGAGCATTTGTAAGACCAAAAGGCATAACTAACCACTCATATAATCCAAACTTGGTCTTAAAGGCAGTTTTCCATTCATCACCCTCTTTAATTCTTATTTGGTGATAGCCACTCTTTAAATCTACCTTTGAAAATATTTGTGCCCCATGCAATTCATCCAACATATCATCAAGCCTAGGAATGGGATGTCTATACTTGATTGTGATGTTGTTGATAGCTCTACAATCACAACACATGCGCCACTTTCCATCCTTTTTTGGTACAAGCAACACTGGTACAGCACATGGACTTAGACTCTTTTGAATTAAGCCTTTATCTAGCAATTCTTGGACTTGTGTCTCAATCTCCTTAGTTTCTTGGGGGTTGGTCCTATAGGCTGGCCTATTAGGAAGAATTGTCCCTGGAGTGAAATCAATTTGATGTTCTATTCCTCTTATGGGTGGAAGCCCTTTTGGAATTTCTTTTGGAAATAGATCATCAAATTCTTTCAAAAGTTTGTGAATGGGTGGAGAAAGAGTTGAAGTCTTTGGATCACTAGATGTACATGTAAGTGTTCCTTGACAAAGAAGAAGATATGAAGGTTGCTCAACTTGAAGGGTATTAAGTAAAGTCTTTTTGGTTAAAAGAACTTCATGTTGAGTAACCTTAGATGGTACACTTGTCTCTTTACTCTCCTTTCTTTTTGACTTTTTCTTTTGGCCATGTTCTTGCCTTCTTAAAGACTTCATTTGTGCTTGATCCTTAGCCACTTGGTTAGGAGTTAGAGGATGAAGCACAAACTTTTTGTCCTTTTGATGGATAGTGATAGTATTAGTTAGACCATGATGGATAGTTTGATGATCAAATTGCCATGGTCTCCCTAATAACACATGACATGCTTCCATGGGAACTATATCACATAAAACTTCATCTTTGAAGTTCCCAATGGAAAATGCCAACTTCACTTGATTCTTGACTATTATATCCCCATCTTCATTTAGCCAATGAAGTTTATAAGGTTTTGGATGGGGTATAATATCAAGTTTCAATTTCTCAACCAACCTTGTACTACAACAATTGCAACAAGAACCACTATCAACAATGAGAGAACAATGATTTTCTTGAATTTTACACCTTGTATGAAAGATGTTCTCTCTTTGTGATAGGTGTTCTAGACTTGATTGGTTGCTAAGGATTCTTCTCACCATGAGAAGTTGCCCATCATCAGCATATATTTCCTCTTCTTTTTCTTCTTCCTCACTCTCACTTTCACTAGTTGGGGTGTCACTTTCACTACTATATATGTCCTTACCTTTTAAAATGATATTTCTCTTTGTAGGACATTGAGTAGCTACATGACCCCTTCCTAGACATTTGAAGCACTTGATCTCACTTGTTTTTGTGTGTGAGGGTGTTTCTTTCTTGGGTCTCTCTTCAATTTTGGCTAGAGGTTTAAATGGCTCGTTTTCTTTAAAAACTTTCTTTTCAAAAGTAGGTTGAACTTGAATTCTTTTTGAAGAAGATTTCCTCAAATTTTGTTGTTCTACCTTTATACACATTTGAACAAGATCATTCAAATCTCTATAAGGTAGGAGTTCAACTCTATCTCTTATGTCAAAATTGAGCCCACTTAAAAATCTGGCCAAAGTAATTTCTGGACCCTCCACTATGCCTGCTCTCATCATATATAACTCCATCTTTTGTCTATATTCCTCAACTGTCATAGACCTTTGTTGTAACCTTTGGAGTTTATCCATGAGTTCCCTATTGTAGTAGGAGGGAATGTGCCTCCTTCTAAGGGCAGATTTAAGATCATTCCAATAATGGATGGGAGGGGCTTGATGTCTAAGCCTCTCTTGGACTAAGGCAGTCCACCAATACATTGCATACCCTTGAAAGCTTAGGGTAGCTAGAGAAACCTTTCTCTCTTCACTTACTTGGTGGCAAGCAAATAATTGTTCCACCTTCATTTCCCAATCAAGATAAGCCTCAACATTATCCTTCCCATAGAAATGAGGCAACACAATATTGACTTCTCTAGGGGGTGGGGGGACATGAGAATTTCTCCTATGCCTCCTAGAAGTAGAAGGTTGATGAGGGTAATAATCACCCATACTCAAAGAATTCCCTCCCTCTTGAGAATTTTCACTCTGACTTCCCCTAGATTTACTTGCCCTTATCAATCTCAATTCATCTTGAATAACAGCATTTTGAAGCTCTCTATTGATTTTCTCTTCTTTTATTTCTCTTCTCATTTCCTTGAATTCATTAACTAAAACTTGAAGAGAAACATTTTCTTTTTCACTATCACTAAGCCTAGGAGAGTGTCTTCTAGACATTATAGTGGACTTAAATGTTATTCTTGAAATAAAGACTAAAGATTTTCACTTGAAAGCAATATTCCAGGTAAGGGTGGTGAACCACTAGGGTCACTTAATAACCATGCCTTGTCCTTGCCAAATATGCTTCTAGCTACTTACTAAAGTCCTTAGATCAAAATCACTCTTAAATCCACTTAAGTCTTAAGACCACAAAGAGAACACAAAGATTGAGACTCTAAAATTCGGACTCTAGGCGCGCTCCTAGTCCTTGAATGAAGAATAAAGAAACTTTGAAAGTAAAGGTGAGATCTCCTATGGTGAGGCTTAGACTTTGGATCTAAGACACACTCACCGACTACCCAAATTTTAGGTTGTGAGACTTCTTTGAGTCTAGTTACAAATGAGGGAAGAGCACTTGTGAACTCTAGCACCTCACTTGCTTGAAGTTAAAATTAAAAACCAAAGAAAATTACAAGACAACTTGGTAAATTGGTAAGGAAAAGATGTGTGCAGCTTTGGCTTCTCAAAACAAGAATGAACTATGCTTAATTCACACCAAATCTCTCAGCTGCAAGTGATCACTCAAAACTGGACAATTCTGCTGAAACCAAAGCAATCTGCACTTGCTGTTATAAACCAGCCAAGTTCTGATGCAGAATTGAATTCCGAGAGGCCTCCTTGGCTTTAATTTTCTCAAGCAATGAACTTCCTTTGATGCTTCCTTTCGTGGAGATTAGTCTGAGCTATAATCCACCACTGTAATTCACATATATTAGTGCTACAATTGTCACCACTGCTGCTGCATTTCACACCCAAAAACCAGTACAGAACAACCTTTTATCAAACAGGTTGTGTGCAAGAACTTCAAAATTATTGAAATTGAGCAATTAAATGGTAACAAACAAGGTAGCACTTTAAAAAGAACCTAAGAATAGTTCTAGAGTGGATTTAAAAAACAAGAAACAACTTTAAATCAGAATCATACACGAATTTGCTAAGCATTGAAAATTGACAAAACTGTTTGATGAAATGCCTGAATGAGTTTCACCAAATTTCTGCACCAGATTTTTAACAGCACAAAACTATAGACTTCAAATTTTCGAAGACTGATGTTGCAATGGTTCTAAATGCCTTTTAACGTTTGTAATATCTCTTTTGAATTGTTATCTTGCTGTTTTAAATGAACCATGGCTTTTACTGCATCTAAGTGTGATGAATCAAACAATGTAATGCAGTGCAGAATTTGACAGAAACAGAAACCAGCACAGTTTTCTCAGCAGTATTAATTTCAATGCAGAAAAATGACCAAATGAACAGTACTGCACCTAGTTAATTTCCAGTGTTTCAAACATGTTTTGATGATGATTTATGACTTGTTGTAACTAATTGGATGTATCAAAACTATGTAAAACAGAAAATCACTACTGCAGTACCAGATTTTAAGCTGAAATTAGCAACTAGCATGGTCAAATTTTGATTCAAAAGCAATTCTGATTTGAAAACAGCAAATAGAAGCTAGGAATGGTATTTGAAAATTGCTCAAATGCAGAAATTCAGTGTTGAGAGTGGTTAGCAATGATCTAATACCAACCACACACAATTATGCAGAATTTGCAATGACAACTATGCATCTCGGCTTAATGATGCTTTAACACTCTTGCCACATGAAAATCTATTTGGAATCAACTCAGTTCATCTTCCAAATGGTTCAGACCATGGATCAATCAGCTGCTACTCAATGGAACAGTAAATGACCATATGAACAGTGGCAAAATGGAACAAAATTTCAGAAACTAAAATGCTGTAACAGATTTGAGAAAAAACAGCACAGATTTGAATTTGAATGGTAGATCTAAACACCTGAGCTCATTTCTGAAGTATTCATTGCTCTTAATTGGTGTAGCCACATTCAAACAACTCAAAACTTTGGGACAACTTGGTTGAAAACCAGATTTGATGACAATTCAGCAAAAGAACTAACATGACTTAGACAAAACTAGAAATGATGTTTAAATTGCAAATTAAACTCAAACAATTAAGAACAGCCGAATAAAATGAAAGAAACTCAAGCAAAGACAGCTAGTAGTCAATGAAATTGAGAGTAAATCCTAAACACAGCAATGATTGATGAAAATCAGTGCAGAATTTTCAGAAAACTTCAAGAACAACCAGGAAAATTTGACAGCAAGGAAATGAAAGAAAACTGGACTTATCTCACGGTTCTAGCTTGAACCTAGGCTCATGATACCACTTGATAGCTCCATCCTTGAGCTATGCAACATATCCGTGAGAATTGGAGGCTGGAACAATGTCAATGGAAGCTGAAAACTCCATGGACTGTGACAGAGGTAGCTGCATCCGATGCAGGATCAAATGCAGTTTGGTTGATCAACTTCAGTGAAGGAAGAATGAAGCCTGGCAGCGGATGATGGTGTGAGAAGTGGTTGTTGGAATGAGTGTAGTGCTTTGATGGAGGAATACAACTCAGATGGCCTTCCACTCAAGGAAGGAAGTTGCATTGGAGAAAGTAAGCATGGTGAGGACTTCTGAATTCAAGAGGTGGCTGTATATTTCAGCAGAGTTTCTCATATTATTCAAAAGTCATTACAAAGTGCTATCATGGGGGTTTTATAGATGCAGCCCCTTTGGCTATAGGTGAGATGCATGATCCGTGAAAAGTGGATCTCATTTCCACCGGTCTAGCATATTGAACATGTGAGGAAAATGCTTTCAATCACGTGGAAACATGCTGAATTAAATTTGATGTTGCAGCCCCTTGCTTGCTAAGCTCACCCCCCCTCCTTTGTAGAAATGACTCTTTTACCCTTCTCCATGTTTTGGTACTTTGACAACATCTTCTTGGTCTCCAATCTTCCATCCAAAAATAGCAAAGAGTACTTGACCTTTGGGAGAGTGCTCATCTTGAAGTTTCTTGATCATCCCTCTTGTGATAGGTCCTATGGTGTTAGGCCTTCTTGTATCAATTGGTGAAACACAAAAATTAGAGTCTTTTAAAATCTTTTTGGTAAAAGAGATGAGCTTTGAAAAGTTTCTTGAATCGAAAGGAAAAAGATTTTTAAAGTGTACTGGAAATAGTTGACTACGTGAAAAGTAAAGTCGACTTTGAAATGTAAAAGTGCAGGGATAGAGAATTCAAACGCAGGTTTTTATACTGGTTTGGCTAAACTGCCTACATCTAGTGTCCTTCCAATCCCAGGAAGCAAATGCACTATAATGATCAGGGTTTTAATCACTTTGAACAATCCTCAAAGTCCTAGAACGCAACACGTCCTCTTCCTGTAGTCACAACAACGCAGCCACAGTCTTCATAAGATTGAGAGAAGAAGTTGATCACAAATCAGACACCTCAATGTGCAGGTTGATCAATCAGTCTATGCACACAAAAAATCTTGCTCGTCAAGAAACTCCCAAAGAACGATCACCTCGGTCTTCTTGATGAATTCTTGAAGCTTTGGCACTTTCTACAAGAGATCACCAATTTGAAACCTATTAATTCGTTAGAATCACAAAAGTCTCTATACAAATCAAATTTGCGTCAATATATAGTTTTTCACAAAACTAACGCTCCTAAGTCGACTTTGCTACTAATGAAGTTGATTATACTCAGACAATTATAACAACTAGTAGCAGTCAAACCAACTAAATTGATTTCGCATTTAATACAATTGACTCACAATCAATGCTTGCTCAAAGATATAAAATATAGTTGTTAGACATCACAAGCATTAACAGAGTTTCAAAACATAACTAACTAAGTCGAGTAGCCTGCACATACAATCGACTTTGTAACACTTTAATGCAGTTTTAAAAAACTTTCTTTCCAAAAATATTCAAAGCATACTTTGAAAGAGTTTTTGCAAAGCCACGAGTTTTAGTCAACTTGCTTCATAATGAAGTCGACTTAAAACTGTTGTTTTGCCACAGATTATAAGTTCAACTAAAGTGCATGTGATTTTCCTTTTCTAAAACATATGTTGTGAAATCACAAGTAAGATCTCATGTAGAATGCAGTGAATTGCAGTAATGACAGAATCAACACAAACATGTTCTCAAATAATCATAAACATGAAATTTATGAACATGTAACACATATAACACATAACAACTCATGTGTTATTAATTATGTTGTCATCATAAAATACCAGAAGCTTTGTGAGATTGTAAGGTTTAGCTAAACCAGTGCTCCCCTTTTCAACAATCTCAACAATCTAAATAACATGAAGTATCCATTCCAAATTTCTTAAGGACTTCTCTACAGTATTTGGTTTGGGAAATAAAAGTTCCCCCATTCATTTGTTTTATCTATAAGCCTAAGAAAAATGTTAACTCCCCCATCATAGACATTTCAAATTCCCTTTCCATTATGCTAGCAAATCCTTCACATAGAGTATTATCAGTTGACCCAAAAATTATGTCATCTACGTAAACATGTACAAGAAAAATATGACTTCTTACTTTCTTAATGAACAAGGTTGAGTCAACCTTTCGTCTAGAGAAGTGATTTTCAATCAGGATAATACTAAGTCTCTCACACCAACACCTAGGTGCCCTTTTAAGGCCATAAAAAACTTTCTTTAATTTATAAAAATGATTAGGAAACATAAAATCCTCAAAACCAAGGGGTTGATCAACTAACCTTGCTTTCTAATTCCTCTTTAATAAAACCATCCAAAAAACCACTTTTTACATCCATTTGATATAATTTGAATTTCATTAAAGAGGTATAAGAAAGTGATAATCTAATTGTTTCTATACCTTCTTCTTGATAGTAGCCTTTAGCAACTAACCTTGCTTTATTCTTTGGATATTTCCTTCTTCATCTAACTTGTTTTTGAATACCCATTTGGTACCAATCACTTGGTAATGCTCTTTTCTAGGGATAAGTTCCCAAACTTCATTCCTCTCAAATTGATTCAGCTATTTTTTAATTGTAATACACCATTTGTCATCTTGAAGAGCATCACCTATGTTCTTGGGTTCTATTTGAGACACAAGAAACAGTTAAGCAAAAATTATTCAAATTGTGTCTAGTGGTTACCCATTTTTAGATATCTGATAACGGTTGAAAATACCATTATCTGTAATGTAATTTTGATACTAAAAGCACCATTTTCTGCTTAGAAACTTGCTTGGAATCATGTTTTTTTGTTAAGTTGTGTGAATAAGAGAGTTAAGGTTGAATTTGATGATTTTATGACTAAACCCCCTTATTTTGGCAGGAAATGAGATAATATGGAAAGCAGAGCTGAAGTTCCAAGGAGATGAAGCTTAGAAAGGCTTGGAAAAGCACCAGAAGAGAGGGAAGCACAAAGCTTGGGCGCCCTTTGTGGTGCCCTCAGTGCCAGGAGAGTGTCGCCCATCGATCAACGCCACTTTCAGGGCGCTGAACGCCACTTTTCCCAGAAGAATGTTGCCTGCTTACCCTGTTTGAGGCGCTGAACACCAGAATGAGTGTCGTACATCGCTGAGCACCCTAAGTGGGGCGCTAAGCGCCAACGACACGGGCCTAGGCCTTGTTTCTGTTTTATTTTCGCTCTATTTAAATCACCCAAACGCCCTAGATTTTGTATCTTTGGCAGAGGGAGCGCAACAGCACACTCTTTCGCTCTTTGGAGGCAGACTTGGATGCGGGATCTTCTATCCTCTACTTTTTGGGTTTTTATATCTCATTCTTCTCCAATGTTCATCTAGTTTCACCTTGTCTATGGTGAACTAAACTCTATTTGTTGATGTATTACATGTTCTATTGCTTATTCATTTATATCTTGTTGAACATGTTTTTGTGTTTATCTTAATATGTGAATGCACATTTATTGAGCTTGTATATGTTACATCATATCTGGTTGCATTACATATGTTTTGAAAGAAGAAAACAACATGCACTTTTACGAACTTACACTGTGTGGCATATCTGCAAGCTGTAAGTCGACTTCAATATGGGGGAAGTCGAATTAAGCTCGAGACTATGCACAGATTTTCAGAAACAGTGCTATGTGAGATTTTACATTGAAAAGAATTTCGAAGTGAACTTTTGAGTTGAAGTCGACTGTGTGTGCCACACATTCAACTGTATTAGTTGCTTGTTTTGAAATTATGTTATGCTCATGAACAGTAACGACTATATTTTTAAAAGTAAGTTGAGCATTGAATGTTGGTCAAATGTATTGAATGAGGAATTAATTTGTTTAACTAGAATGCTACTATTTGACTTAACTGTTATAACTGTTTTAATACAGTCGACTCTATTAGTAGCGTATTTGACTACAGGAGCGTCTGTTTTATAGAAATCTATAAATAGACGAGACCTGAGTTGTTTAAAAGAAATTTTGGAGAACTTTTGGAAATCTAAACTTTCATATTCTGTTTCAGATTGTTTCTTTGAAGAATTGAGCTCCAAGAACTCATCAAGAATACTGTTGTGATCTTTCTTTGAAGAGTTTCTGAAGGAGGACTGTGTCGCGCTCATTGCTTGATCAGAATCTGCAGAATTGAGGTGTTTCTGAGTTGATCAAGATTGATTGTTGTGTTAACTGTTGTGACTATAGGGGTTGGACTCGTGCAGTCTGGTACACTTTGAGGATTGTTCAAAGTGGGTTACAGATTGCAGGAGAGGGGATATCTTGCTGCAAGTCTTGCTGTGTGGTTTGCCTATATTTTGGTTAGAGGGTTAGATAGGTGTTTTATATTTTTAACGTGGAGGTCTCTATAAAAGCCTTGTTGTAAAAACCTTGACCATTATAGTGGATTTGCTTCCTGGTACTGGAAGGACACTCGATGTAGGCATTGAGGTTGAACGAGTATAAAAACCTACGTTTGAATTCTCTATCCCTGCTTTTTTACATTCAGTCGACTTTATAATTTACGTAGTCTACTTTGATTTTCCGCTGCACTTAATTTTCTATTACTTACAATTCAAGAAAGTTTGTAAAGTTTTATACTTTGAATCAAAGATTGCAAAAAGACTCTGATTTTGAAAACTCACCAATTCACCCCCCCTCTTGGTGTTAAAACAAAGCTTACCTGTTTCCCAACAGAAACCTCACTCAAACATGGGACCAAGTCAATATGGACAAGCTGTCGGACAACAACAATGGCAGCAACAACCCTCTCTATCAGAAAGAATGGCTAAGATGGATGAGACACTTCAATAGTTAATGCAGACATCTGATTCTCATCATAAAAGCACTGAAGCAGCATTCGGAAGGATAGAGAGGAAGCTTTGTCACATACTTTAGAAGCTGGATGATTTTGGGAGCCATATGAAAGTTAACTCTAGAGAGGAGTGCAAAGCTGTTGTTACTGGAAGTGGCAAAGTTTTAGATGAGAGAAAAATAGAGAGAAAAGAAAAAGAAAGGTTGAGTGAAAGAGAAAAAGATGAAGAAGAGATAGAAAAAGAAGAGAGTGAGGGAAAAGAAAAGGAAAAAGAGAGGGAAAAGAAGAAAAAAAAAAAGGATGAGGATGAGAGAAAAAAGAAAGAATTGTATGAAAAACCCCTTCCTTACCCAAAGAATTATTCTTGGAAGGAGAAAGAAAAACAATTTGAGTGTTTGATGGAGATTTTTAAGAAATTGGAGATTAACATTCCTTTCTCCAAAGCCTTGCAACAAATGCCTTCATATGCTAAATTTATGAAGGAGCTCCTCACTAAAAAAAGGAAGTACATTGAAGTTCAAGGAAACTGTAGTGTTATCATACAAAAGCTTCTATGTCCCAAGTTGAAAGATCCAGGAAGCTTCACCATTCCTTGCACTATAGGGAATATCTCTGTTGGAAAGACACTAATTGATTTGGGAGCAAGTATCAATCTCATGTCGCTCTCTATGTTTAAGAAGATTGAAGGATTGGAACTCAAGCCTACTCGAATGACTCTTGAACTAGCAGATAGATCTCTAAAATATCCTTATGGGGTAGCTAAAGATGTGCTTGTGAAGGTAGATAAATTTATGTTTCTTATGGACTTTTTTATCTTGGAGGTGGAGGAGGATGTGAATGTGCCTCTTTTTCTTGGGAGACCTTTTATGAAGACTGCAAGACTTTTTATTGATGTGGAAAACGACAAGCTGAAGGTGAGAGTGCAAGACGAAGAAGTAAATTTTGATGTTTTTGAAGCCATGTCTCACCCAAGGATGAGAAGGAGTGTTTCCATCTTGACACTCTTGACGAAATATGCATGGTACAAGAGAAGAAAGCATTTGATATTTTTCCTTTAGAGGACACACTAGTTGACACTTGTGAAGAATTGAATGAGAAAGAAGAAGAATTGATTGATGAATGCTTGGATGATTTAGAAGTTAAAAGAAGTTCCTTTGCATAAGACGAAAATAGAAGAGATCAACACAGAAGAAAAAGTCAAGGAAAGCAAATTGGAGCTGAAGATGTTACCACCATACTTGAAGTATGTGTTTTTAGAAGAGGGTGGGAATAAACCAGTTATCATCAGTAATTCTCTCTCTCCCAAAGAAAAAGAAAAGTTGGTAGAGGTACTAAAAACCAACAAAGGAGCTATTGGATGGTCAATCTAAGATCTCAAAGGCATAAGTCCAACTTATTGCATGCACAAAATATTCGTGGAGGATGATTACAAACCAGTTGCTCATCCACAACGAAGGTTAAATCCAGTGATGAAGGAGGAGGTGAGAAAAGAAGTGCTAAAGTTACTTGAGGCTGGTACTATTTATCCTATTTCTGACAGTGCATGGGTAAGCCCAGTACAGGTGGTACCAAGGAAAGGTGGGATGACAGTTATTTATAATGAAAAAATGAGCTCATACCTACAAGGAATATTACTGGATGGAGGATTTGTATTGACTATAGAAAGTTGAACAATGCTACTAGGAAGGACCACTTTCCCCTTCCTTTCATGGATCAGATGCTGGAGAGATTGGCAGGTCAGGCTTTCTATTGCTTTATGGATGGATATTCTGGATATAATCAAATTGTGCTAGATCCAAAAGACCAAGAGAAGACGTCCTTTACTTGCCCATTTGGACTTTTTGCTTACAAAAAAATGTTGTTTGGGTTATGTAATGCTCCAGCTACTTTTCAGAGGTGTATGCAGGCAATCTTCGCAGATTTAATAGAAAAATGCATTGAAGTCTTTATGGATGATTTTTTGGTGTTTGGTAGTTCCTTTGATGAGTGTTTGTCTAACCTAGATGTTGTACTTAAGAGATGCACCCAAGCCAGTCTTGTTCTCAATTGGGAGAGAGGAATTGAAGTTGACAGAGCCAAAGTGGAAGTCATTGAAAAACTTCTGCCACGAACCAATGTGAAGGGAATCAAAAGCTTTTTGGGTCATGCTGGGTTTTATAGGAGATTCATCAAAGACTTTTCAAAGATTGCCAAACCATTAAGCAGTCTCCTTGTCAAAGACGTGCCATTTGTGATGGATGATGAATGCCTTAAGGCATTTGATATTTTGAAAAAGAAGTTGATTTCTGCTCCAGTAATTGTAGCTCCTAATTGGAATCAAGACTTTGAGTTGATGTGCGATGCTAGTAATTATGTCATTGGTGTTGTTCTTGCTCAAAGAAGAGATAAGGTATTTCACACTATTTATTATGCAAGCAAAGTTTTGAATGAAGCCCAATTGAATTATGCCACCACAGAAAAATAATTTTTGCTATTGTGTATGCCTTGGAGAAATTTAGACCCTATCTCATTGGGTTTAAAGTGATCATTTACACTGACCATGCGACTATAAAATACTTGCTAACCAAGCCGGATTCTAAGCCGCGATTGATTAGATGGGTACTTTTGTTACAAGAATTTAATGTGGAAATCCATGGTAAAAAGGGAAGCGAGAATGGAATTGCTGATCATTTATCTCGGTTGGTTAATAGTGAAGTTACAAGCAAGGAGGCAGAAATCTGGGAATCCTTCTCAGATGAAACACTCAGGTATATCCAACAAATGCCATGGTTTGTTGACATAGCCAATTTCAAAGCTGCAGGAGTAATCCCAGAAGATCTCAATTGGCAACAGAGAAAAAAAATTTTGCATGATGCCAAACAGTTTGTTTGGGATGACCCTTACTTGTTAAAAATTGGAGCAGATAATATTTTGAGGCGCTTTGTGACTAAGGAAGAAGTGGAAGGAATTTTATGGCACTATCATGACTCACCTTATGGGGGGCATTTTAGTGGAGAAAGAACAACTGCAAAAGTGCTCCAGTTAGGATTTTATTGGCCTACTTTGTTTAAAGATGCTCATGATCATGCCAGGAACTGCGATAAGTGTCAAAGGACGGGTACTATCTCCAGACGTCATGAAATGCCACTGCAAGGCATATTAGAGGTTGAAGTTTTTTATTGTTGGGGCATAGATTTTGTTGGACCTTTTCCACCATCTTTCAATAATGAATACATACTTGTGGCAGTGGATTATGTGAGTAAATTGGTGGAAGCTTTGGCTTGTCCCAATAATGATTATAGGAATGTTATTAAATTTCTGAAAAGGCAAATTTTCTCCTGGTTTGGAACGCCCAGAGTACTCATTAGTGATGGAGGATCTCATTTTTGTAACTTTTAGTTGGCAAAGGTGCTCAAGCACTTTGGTGTGAAACACAAGGTAGCTACACCTTATCATCCACAGACAAACGGGCAAGTGATAGTGGTTTAAAAACCGTTATTTTTATACTTAATTTTGATACTAAATGCACCCTTTTTGAGTTAGACACTTGCTTTGACTCATGTTTTTGCTTTAGTTTTGTGAATAAGGAAGTTGAGGTTATACTTGATGATTTTATTACTAAAATCCCTTGATTTTATATGTTGTTGGAATGATTTGAAAGAAGGGTTGAAGTATCAAGGAGTTGCAGTGTAGAAAAGTCAACTAGAATGCAGAAAAGTCAACCAGAGTGCAGAAAAGTCAACCAATCAACCAAAGTGCAGAAAAGTTGCGTTGAGCGTTTACAGTTAATGGAAAAACATATGGAAATAAGAATCAATACAAAACCTAGAGCCTAAGAATTGGGAAAAAAGTGTATTTCTATGCTCTTTTCTGCCAGAGATACAAAACCTAGAGCCTCAGGTTCTTTTAAATAGTGTCAAAAACAAGCAAAAATAGGGCCCGATCCAATAGAGTTGAAATAGAGGAGAAACAGGGCCTGATCCACGAAAAGCCGCCGATCAGGCGCCCCACTTAGGGCGTCGGGCAATGAGAACACCTCATGTAAGGCTTGGGCTTCGAGTTGGACACCCAAGCTTCGAGGCCCCCGCCACCTAGGCGGTTAGGGAGGGCGCCCAGGTGGCGGACGTCGATTTTCCTCGCTCAAGCTTCTCTTCAGGGCGCCTGAGCTTCGTGTTGTCCCTCTTTCTGGTGCCTTTTTAGGCCCTTTTGAGCTCCACTATTTATTATGCAAGCAAAGTTTTGAATGAAGCCCAATTGAATTATGCCACCACAGAAAAATAATTTTTGCTATTGTGTATGCCTTGGAGAAATTTAGACCCTATCTGATTGGGTCTAAAGTGATCATTTACACTGACCATGCGACTATAAAATACTTGCTAACCAAGCCGGATTCTAAGCCGCGATTGATTAGATGGGTACTTTTGTTACAAGAATTTAATGTGGAAATCCATGGTAAAAAGGGAAACGAGAATGGAATTGCTGATCATTTATCTCGGTTGGTTAATAGTGAAGTTACAAGCAAGGAGGCAGAAATCTGGGAATCCTTCTCAGATGAAACACTCAGGTATATCCAACAAATGCCATGGTTTGTTGACATAGCCAATTTCAAAGCTGCAGGAGTAATCCCAGAAGATCTCAATTGGCAACAGAGAAAAAATTTTTTGCATGATGCCAAACAGTTTGTTTGGGATGACCCTTACTTGTTAAAAATTGGAGCAGATAATATTTTGAGGCGCTTTGTGACTAAGGAAGAAGTGGAAGGAATTTTATGGCACTATCATGACTCACCTTATGGGGGGCATTTTAGTGGAGAAAGAACAACTGCAAAAGTGCTCCAGTTAGGATTTTATTGGCCTACTTTGTTTAAAGATGCTCATGATCATGCCAGGAACTGCGATAAGTGTCAAAGGACGGGTACTATCTCCAGACGTCATGAAATGCCACTGCAAGGCATATTAGAGGTTGAAGTTTTTTATTGCTGGGGCATAGATTTTGTTGGACCTTTTCCACCATCTTTCAATAATGAATACATACTTGTGGCAGTGGATTATGTGAGTAAATTGGTGGAAGCTTTGGCTTGTCCCAATAATGATTATAGGAATGTTATTAAATTTCTGAAAAGGCAAATTTTCTCCTGGTTTGGAACGCCCAGAGTACTCATTAGTGATGGAGGATCTCATTTTTGTAACTTTTAGTTGGCAAAGGTGCTCAAGCACTTTGGTGTGAAACACAAGGTAGCTACACCTTATCATCCACAGAAAAACGGGCAAGTGATAGTGGTTTAAAAACCGTTATTTTTATACTTAATTTTGATACTAAATGCACCCTTTTTGAGTTAGACACTTGCTTTGACTCATGTTTTTGCTTTAGTTTTGTGAATAAGGAAGTTGAGGTTATACTTGATGATTTTATTACTAAAATCCCTTGATTTTATATGTTGTTGGAATGATTTGAAAGAAGGGTTGAAGTATCAAGGAGTTGCAGTGTAGAAAAGTCAACTAGAATGCAGAAAAGTCAACCAAAGTGCAGAAAAGTCAACCAATCAACCAAAGTGCAGAAAAGTTGCGTTGAGCGTTTACAGTTAATGGAAAAACATATGGAAATAAGAATCAATACAAAACCTAGAGCCTAAGAATTGGGAAAAAAGTGTATTTCTATGCTCTTTTCTGCCAGAGATACAAAACCTAGAGCCTCAGGTTCTTTTAAATAGTGTCAAAAACAAGCAAAAATAGGGCCCGATCCAATAGAGTTGAAATAGAGGAGAAACAGGGCCTGATCCACGAAAAGCCGCCGATCAGGCGCCCCACTTAGGGCGTCGGGCAATGAGAACACCTCATGTAAGGCTTGGGCTTCGAGTTGGACACCCAAGCTTCGAGGCCCCCGCCACCTAGGCGGTTAGGGAGGGCGCCCAGGTGGCGGACGTCGATTTTCCTCGCTCAAGCTTCTCTTCAGGGCGCCTGAGCTTCGTGTTGTCCCTCTTTCTGGTGCCTTTTTAGGCCCTTTTGAGCTCCATCTTCATGGCACTTCATCTCTGCTTCTAGTATTACTTCAATCTTTGTCAAAACAAGGGGAATTAGTCATAAAACCATTGAAATCAACCTCAACTCTCATATTCACACAATTTAATGAAAACTCATGAGTCTAAGCAAGTTTCTAAGTGAAAAAGGGTGCTTTTAGTATTAAAATAACATCACAAATAACGGTATTTTAAACCATCACAACCCCAAACTTAGAACTTTTCTTGTCCTAAAGCAAAACATAATGTAACTCAGCTTTTCAGACCAATCAGTACAATGACTCAACATTTTTCAAAAATTTTCTTTCCAAGACAAGAAATCACTTTTATCAATTCAACATAAAGATCTCAGTCAAGATGTGCAGATGCCTTAATTTAATCAAAATTCATGTGATGCTCATACACTTTCAACAAATGTTATCCTTAAGAATGATTAATCAACAAAGCAAAGCTGCAATCAGAAATTCAGAGAACTACTCCTCACCAAGGAATATGTTTCACTCAAGCACTCAAAAGTGTATCCCCTTGGGAGGTAGCTTTGATTTGGTTGTAATTTTTGGCTTTGTAACTCATGACCTTGTTAGGTGTCTTGGGGGAGTGATGAGTCGATATTTTATTGATTTCACTTAGTTTATTGTGCTAGAATTAATCAGGGAATTGTGCTTAATTGTCCGGTATTTTCCTGTTTCTGCTAATTGTGCTTAATTTGACCGGAAATTCTAATTTTAATTAATTTGAATTTTCTGAGCTAATTAATTGCATTATTTATTGCAGGAAAATTTTGGACATGCATTTTGGAGCATTAGGAAAGAGGCAAATAGTTGAAGACTCTCCAATTCGACATTTTAAAATTAATTGTATTGTAATTTAGTTGTTTAAAACTTTTTAGACAAACTTTTGCACATTTGGGTCAATGTTGACAAATTTATGATGAACCCAAATTGTGGGGGAGAGACATGGCACTTTAGAGTTTTTTTAGGGTGGACCCCACCCTTATTTTGGAGGACTTACGGTCTCTTGTTCAGGGCAGTAGCCTCCCACATAAAAGGGACTCTCACGACATTTGAGAGGGGAAGCTAGGAGCCGTCACTTGGAAATTTCTGCCGGGAAGTTCTATTAGCTGAAGCGTTCTCTCTTTTCTTTGAAACATGTTTATGCTACTGGATTCTGGTTGATTACAAAGTGCTTCCAGCCGCCATTTATTATCCAAGTTTTTGCTTTGAATTTCTTTTTGAGGAATGAAATAGAAAAGCACACATCACAACTGATTCATACGTGCAACGCTGTTTTCTTTGAATGAAAGGTTTCTTTGGATGGAATTGGGTAGCAGCTGCCATTCTTAATTTTATTTTCTTTTGTTGAATGTTTTTGGAAGCAAGGGCTGGAACGGAGCAATAGGTGTTTCACGGAGGTTTTTGATGAATAAAAAAAAGTACTTCTCCATTTCTTAGTTTTGTGCAACACTGATTTCCTTAGATGAGATGTGTTCGCAGCTGGATGTTAGCTATTCTCTTTTCCTTTATTTACTTTAGAATGAAGAAGTGATTGCTTAAAGGGTTGCACGGTGCAGCAGATTAATTTCCTAGAGAGCTGGAAGGGTTCACGGTTTTAGCTTCAGAGTTTGTGTCACGGCCTGGTTGGATTTCAAGGACACATTGGTTAATGCACCTTCTTTTTATTAATTGAAATTTTAGCACGACACTTTAGTTTCATTTGGCACTTTATTTGGCACTTTAGTTTCATTAAGGCATACATATTACGGCATTTTTTTATTTAGCACTTTATGTTAATTGGAAGCATCTCACGCTGAAGTAGGGAAGCATGATGCACACAGTTTTTTTTTTTATTTCCTTTCTTCATGAATGAATATAATAATATTTCTTATATTTTATATATATTGGAAAGCAAGCAGTTGAATTGTTTATGTTACTTTACTTTTACGTGTTAATTAAATGCCTTAGTGATGAATGTTGCATTTCATTTCTCGTTGCAATGTGAATTAAATATTTTAGCTCAAGTATTCCATTTGAATAGCATTCCACGTGTTTCTTTATTATTTTGTGCATTTAAATTAGTTCACACATTTTGCTTTAGGACTGTTCAATTTACTGTTTTCATATTGTCTGTTATGTTCGATTTATTGTTTCCGATCACTGTGTTGTTTGTTCTATCTGATTTTGTTAATTTAACTGTCATGTTAGCTTAGGTTAGTTGGTTGGTTATTAATAAAATTATTTGGCTTCCTTGAGATTTATCAGACTGTTCTTGTGTTTATTCTGCTCTGCCTGGCAGTCTGTGAAAACTGACTATTGGAAAATCTCTCAATTACCAAAACAGCTGCAGAATATCTCACATGCTCAACATCAACTTTGTGAGCTATGTGATGGAGATCATATCAATGGAAAATGTGCCATGCAAGTCAATACCCAAGAAGAAGTTAATTTTATGGGTAATCAGGGTCGTCCAAGTAATTACAACCAAGGATGGAAACCTCACCCAAGCATGGGTCAAGGGCAAGCTGGGCAATTCAATAGATCACCACAACAATAATGGCAACAACAACCTTCCTTATCAGACCGGATTGCAAAACTAGAGGAAACACTCCAACCATTTATGCAAAAGTCTATTTCTAATCATAAGAGCACTGAAGTTGCTATTAGAAATTTGGAGATACAGGTTGGCCAATTGGCTAAAAAGTTGGAGGATAAGTCTGAGAAGAATTTTGGGGCTAATACTGAAGTTAACCCTAAGGAGGAGTGTAACGTCATTATGAGTATGAGTGGTGACATATTAGATGAGAGAAAAATTGAGAGAAAAGAAAAAGTTGAGTTGAGTGAAAAGGAAGAAGCCAATGAAGAGAGAAAAGGTGAGACTAAGAGAAAGAAAGAAAAAAAGAATGATGAAGGGGGAGAAAGGAAGAAGAGGATGAGAAAAAAGAAAGAAAAATTGAGAAATCTATTCCTTATCCAAAGGACTATTCTAGGAAGGAAAAAGAGAAACAAGTTGGTTGTTTTAAAAGAGATCTTCAAAAAATTGGAGATTACTATTCCATTTACCGAAGCATTGCAACAAATCCCTGCTTATGTGAAATATTTGAAGCAGATCCTCAAAAAGAAGAAATATTTAGATGAAGAGACAATTAAAGTATAGGGTAATTGTAGTGTTGTTATGTAGAAGACACTTCCTCCCAAAGTCAAAGATTTGGGAAGTTTTACTATTTCTTGCACTATTTGGAATTATGATATAGGGAAAGCTCTAATTGACTTAGGGGCTAGCATCAATATGATTCCCTTATTTTTGCTTAAGAAGATTGGTGATCTTGAGTTTAAATCTACAAATATGATCTTGCTAATGGCGGATAGATCCACCAAGAATACCTATGGTGTAGGGGAAGATGTTGGGGTTCAAATTGACAGACTTAAATTCCCGGTGGATTTTGTAGTGATGGAGATGGGGGAAAATGTGGAATCCCGCTCATTCTTGGAAGACCATTCATGAAGACAGCAAGGGTTTTCTTCAATGATTTGCAACTAACTCAAGTAAAGAAGACTAGTCCGAAAACTGCAGATGAAGATCTACCAGTGACTAGTTTATCTGATCAAGCTGTCAAATCAGTCAAGAAGAGGATGGAGATATTGAAGAGAAGCTAGTTCATCAAGACTCGGTGCGTGAAGATGAAGAATTCAAACCTGGCAAACTAGTGAAATACAGGAACATGTTATGGGTTATTAAGGAGATTAAAGCGAATGGAGTTATTGATATTGAAGCTCCATATTCTAGAAGAGTCAAGTTGGTGAACATGAAGCTGCTGAAGATATGTTGGTGTGATGAAAGTAAAAGGAACACCAACTTCAAAGATTTGAACTAAGCTTAATGGTGTTAAGCTAATGACGTTAAACAAGTGCTTGTTGGGAGGCAGCCCAGTGTTTTAAAAACTTTTATTGTTAATTTGTTTATTTATTTGGTGTTTTGATGTAATTTAATTTGAGTTGGATTTAGTTTTTAGGGTTATTTGTTTGAAGTTATTTGGTTATTTGTTTATTATGATCTAGTATGCATATGGGATGTGTCGGTGGATGAATGGTTTGATGTGCATAGGGAGCTTTAATTGTTTTAATTGTGAGATGTTAAAGTTTGAGTTGGAGAGTTAGAACGTTCTGAAAGTACATTGAAACTATCATTTTAAACATTCAAAGTTGTCCCTTAAGAGTTGAACAAGTTTCTTTAGTGAAAACATGTCAAATTGGGCTGAACTGAATGATTAAAAATGTCAGAATTTCAAAATCATTGGTTGAGTTGGGAGAAAATTGTAAAAATCTGAAAAATTTGGGATGAAGATGAGGGCCCCTTTCCTAGGGATGCCCAGGGTTAGCAGAACATGGGAAGAATGTAGTGTCATATGATGTTGAGCGCCCCCTAGGTCATGCTCAGCGCCAGTGCTACGGGTTGGACTGTTTGGGCGTTTTGGGCTTAGCGTAATTAGGCTCAACCAACCCCCCTAACCCTAAATGACTCGACCAAACCCTCACTTTTCACTCTCATACTTTCCAGTCACTCCACTCGTTTCCCTAAAAGCTCTCTCTCACTCTCCCCTTCCTTTCCATCACCAAAAATCCTTCCCTTCACTGAACTTTGCTTCCATACATCAAAGTTTGCGGTGGTTTTCAAGTTGTTGTTGCTAGTGTCTATCCAAGTTCTGAGTTTTCTGACTCTCTTGTGCATCTTTCAAGCTTTGCATCTCCATCAAAGTAGGCATCTCCATTTTTGTGCTTGAAATATTTTAGTTTGAATGATGGTTGATCCTATGCATGGTATATTGTTGATGATGGCAATGCTCTAGCTAGGACAAGCCAAATCTAGAAGCAACCAAGCCAACAAGAACAAGATGCTCAAGGTTTTAGATGGAATGCGGAAGGGTGGTGGTATAAGGTGGAGGTTGTCACGGTTTTGGGTGTTTGAATGGTGATGGAAGGTGTGTTTGGTGGTTCTCTAAGAGAGGTTGGGCCACTTGGGTTGCGCTAGCCTATGGTGACCTTAAAAGAGTAGTATGGCACAAAAATGGAAACATAAATTTACTCTAAATTAAAGGTGAAATACAAGAGTGGAGACATCTCTATTTATAGGCCAAGGATGTCTCCTTCTAACCCTAAAAGCATGATCTCCCACCTTTTCTCTCATTGGCCAAAAATGAGGCCTTCTAACCTCTCCAATGATGGGAGGATATGTGGCCACTCATAAAACACAATCCTCTCCATTCCTAGAGTGCCATGTGGCCACTATTAAAAGTAAATCCTCTCCACTCCTAGGGTGCCATGTGGCTACCTTTTAAAAAGCAAATCCTCTCCAATGAAAGCATGACACATGGCACTGACTTTCCACTTGGTTTGGATATCTAACTTAGGGAAAATCTTATGCTACTTAGGCCTTAATACAAGCCTTAATCAAACCTACACTACATGGCCAAATACAAGGCCTAAACCTATACTACTCCTTCTTTATCCACAATAGCCCAAGTGAAACACACCTTTGTTTCACCTTCTATGGATGGTTCCTCTTGGAGAAGCTTGGACATAGTTCTAGTGGTTGGACCCTTGGCTATGAGCTTGCCATCATCCCCTCCCTCTTGAAAAGGATTAGACCTCAAATCAAGAGGGTCTTCTTCTTCCAAATCACCTACAAAAGGGGTTAGATCACAAATATTGAAGGTAACACTCACATCATACTCATTTGGCAACTCTAGCCTATATGCATTATTATTAACCCTTTGAAGCACTCTAAAAGGTCCATTACCACGAGAATTGAGTTTGGATCTCCTTTGTTTAGGAAATCTATCTTTTCTCAAATGGAGCCAAACCCAATCTCCTACTTCAAAGACCACCTCCCTTTTGCCCTTGTTGTTATACCTAGTGTATCTCTCGGTTTGTTGTTGTATATTGGACTTCACCTTTTCATGCAACTTCTTCACAAACTAAAACTAGGACTTAGCTACCCCTTCCTTATGAATGAATTCACTAGGGTTTGGGAGAGGTATTAAGTCTAAGGGAGTGATTGGGTTGAAGCCATATACAAACTCAAAGGGAGACATCTTGGTGGCCTTGTGAACCACCCTATTGTATGCAAATTCAATGTGGTGAAGGTACTCATCCCAAGATTTGTGGTTTCCCTTAAGAATGGCTCTTAACATGGTGCCTAAGGTTCTATTGACAACCTCGGTTTGGCCATCTGTTTGTGGATGACAAGAGGTTGAAAAATGAAGCTTGGTTCCTAGCCTTGACCAAAGAGTTTTCCAAAAATGGCTTAGGAACTTAGTATCTCTATTCGACACTATAGTCTTAGTTACACCATGTAGCTTAACCACATCTCTAAAGAAGAGTTTAGCAATGAAGCTAGCCACATCAACTTTGTGGAATGGAATGAAATGAGCCATCTTGCTAAATCTATCCAATACCACAAAGATGGAATCAAATCCCCTTCGAGTTTTGGGTAGACCAAGGATAAAATCCATGCTAATGTCTTCCCATGTGGATGAAGCAATGGGAAGGGGGGTGTACAAGCCATGGGGCATGCTTTTGGCCTTAGCTTGTAAACATGGAATGCATTTATGACAATGCCTTTGTACATCTTTTCTCATGTGTGGCCAAAAAGAATCTTTCTTGAAGGATGCTAAGAGTCTTATCCACTCCAAAATGGCCCATGAGAGACCTCCCTCATGTGACTCCTTGATGAGGAGTTTCCTATGGGATCCTTGAGGCACACAAAGTTTCCCCTCTTTAAAAAGATACCCTTTGGATACATAGAACCCCCCTTGAGCCCTCTTTTGACAAGTTGCAAATATGGCGGAAAAGAAATCATCTTGTTCATACATTTCACCCATGTGTTCAAATCCAAGAATGTGGGAGCCAAGTTTTGAAAAGAGATTGCGCCTTCTAGGGAGGGCATCTGCAACCACATTACTTTTTCCCTTCTTGTACTTAATCACATAAGGGAATTGTTGATACTCCATCCATCTTGCATGTCTTTTATTCAACTTATGTTGTCCACTCAGATACTTGAGTGATTCATGATCACTATGTATAACAAACTCCTTGAAGACTAGATAATGCTCCCAAGTTTGAAGGGATCTAACCAAGGCATACATCTCCTTATCATCAGTGGGGTAGTTAAGAGTGGCACCATTGAGTTTTTCACTAAAGTAAGCAATTGGGTGCCCGTCTGATAACGGTCTCAAAACCGTTATTTTCATGCATAAATTTGATATTAAAACACACCCTTGTAGCTTAAAATGAGCTTAGAATCAAGTAAAACTCTTAGGTTGTGTTACATGGGAGTCAAAAGTTGTTTTTAGAGATATTATGCTTGTTTTGCATTGTTTTGCAGGATTTTTGATGAAAATGGAAGATGGTAATGAAGTTGGAAGGTCATAGACTCAAGAATGAAGGAGAAAAAGGAAGAAAAGAAGAGTCTGTGAACCGCTCAACGGTAAATTCCACCGCTGAGCATCATAGTGCAAAGAACAGTTGTTGTCTGGCGCCCAGGCGGTGGCGCTGAGTGTCAAGAGCGACAAGAGGCAAACCGCTCAGCGGTCATTTTAGGCGCCTGGGCGGTGGCGTGTGTTGAGGAAAACCGCTGAGCGGCCAATTTAGGTGCCTGGGCGGTTGTCTGTTTTTATATTTGGATTTTGAGATCTTTCTGTTATCTTTTTGGCTTATATATAGCCCTAGTGCAAACCCAAATGTAATTCTTTTGGCAGAGAACAAGTCCACGGCAACTCTACACCTTTGGAGGAGATTTTTTGGATGCTTAGGCTCCACTTTATCAATTCTAGGGTTTGCTTTTCCATTCTTCCATTTAGTTCATCTAGTTTCACCATGATTATGGTGAACTAAACCCTTAGTTGTTGGGGAACAATGTAATCTTTTGAAACTCTCATATATTGAAATTCTTGTTTACTTTATATGCTTGCATATGCTTCATTTATCAATTGTTGGGTTCATTACCTTTGCTTAATGCTTCTACAGTTTAACTCATTCGGTAGATGTTTGTCTTTATTGATACGGGGACGTACGGTAATGTCATGAGCTGGGGAGAATTCCTTGATTATGTTAATACCGCCTAGGGATAGGGGTAGGACGATCAATTGTATTTTGCTTCCGCTCATTATGCATTATTAGTTACTAGGGGAGGCTAGGGATAGCAAGCCGGTAATTAGTAATAGGCTCTTTTCACCAAGGGATTGGGTTAAGGGTAGACCAAGAAAGTTTGCATGGCAATATGATAAATAAGAAAAGTAAATAAGAAGAGTAGATATATGAGAGTGGATAAGATGAAATTGTAAACCCCAACAACCTCATTCATTCATAGTTTCTCTTTGTCAATTGAATTCTTTCATTTGCATGTTTATTTTTGTTTTGCATTTAAACAATTCAAATTAATTTCCTTTCTCAAGTCTTAAATGATTAGTTTACATGAAAGATGAGGCCTTAAGAGTCCTTTGGGAACAACGATATTGGGTTTACCAATTATTATTATTTGATACGATCTAGTACACTTGCCAGGGGTTTAACACCGTCTTGTAACACAAATCCACCAATTCCTACACCACTAGCATCACATTCTATCTCAAATGTTTTGGAAAAAATTGGGAGAGCTAGACTGGGTGCATTCGTTAGTTTGTCCTTTCGTTTCATGAAAGCCAACTCTTGCCTCTCCCCCCACTCAAACTTCATATCTTTCTTCACCAACTCATTGAGTGGTGATGCTATGCTAGAGAAGTTAGGCACAAATCTCCTATAAAAGGAGGATAAACCATGAAAACTCCTAACCTCTCCTACATTTTGGGGGGTTGGCCATTCTTGAATGGCCTTCACTTTGGTGGGATCAACATGGACTCCATGCTTATTGACTATGAAGCCTAAAATGATGACACTATCCTCACCAAATGTGAATTTCTCTCTATTGGCAAATAAGTGGTTGTCTCCTAATGTGGAAAGAACCACTTATAGGTGTCCTAGATGACCATGTAAATTTTTGCTATACACTAGGATATCATCAAAGTACACAACCACAAATTTTCCAATGCAATCCCTCAAGACATGATTCATTAATCTCATAAAGGTGCTAGGTGCATTAGTTAAGCCCAAAGGCATCACTAACCACTCATATAATCCAAACTTAATCTTAAAGGTTGTTTTCCACTCATCACCTTCTCTTATTCTTATTTGGTGATAGTCACTTTTAAGATCTATTTTGGAAAATATAGTGGACCCATACAACTTATCAAGCATGTCATCAAGTCTTGGAATTGGGTGCCTATACTTGATAGTAATATTGTTAATAGCTCTATAATCACAACACATTCTCCATTTTCCATCCTTCTTAGGGACTAATAACACAGGCACAACACATGGACTCAAACTCAAAATCTTGTAAAAGCTTTTCCAAAAGAGATGGAAACTTATACTCTATAAAGTTGTTATGCATAAGAGAGCAGTTCTACAAAGAAGAAGAAAGGAAGGTTGCTCATTTAGGAGGGTTTTCTTTAAAGTTTTCTTAGATAAATTCATCTTCTTTTAAGTAACCTTGGTAGGAGTGCTAGTCTTTTTTTTCTCATGTATGCATGCAATGGGAGCTTTCTCCTCTTTTCCTATGCACACTCTCTCTCTATTTTCCTCATCCCTCTTCTTTTTCATTTGCCTTTTTGATCTTCATACACCTTAGAAGGTGGTAAGGGATGGATGATGAACTTCTTTTCCTTGTGGTGAAGGGTGATCTCATTGGTAAGGCCATTGTGCATGGTTTTTTTGTCAAATTGCCATGGCCTGCCTAAGAGAATGTGGCAAGCTTCCATAGGAATAACATCATAAGTTATTTTATCTTCATAATTTCCTATGGTAAGTTTGACCTCCACTTGTTGGTCTACTCTCAAATCCCCTCCTTCATTGAGCCATTGAAGCTTGTAAGGCTTTGGATGGGGTTTGGTAGTAAGCTCTAGATTTTCTACCAACCTTGTGCTACAACAATTGCAACATGACCCACTATCCACAATGAGAGAACATGTTTGATTTGAAACTTTACATCTTGTGTGAAAGATTTTCTCTCTTTGGGTTAGGGTTTGAATATGAGGTTGGTTTTTGAGGTCTCTTCTTATCATGAGAATATCTCCCTCACAAGGAAAGGAATCTTCTCCTTCACTCTATTCCTCAATTTTATTTGTACACTCTTCTTGCTCACTTTCACTACTATATGTGTCAATACCCCTTAAGATGATGATTCTTTTTGTGGGGGCATTGAGATACAATATGTCCCCTCCCTAGACACTTAAAACACTTGATATCACTAGTGCGCTTGAAGGATGTTGATCCATCTTTTGGTTTCTTAAACTTCCTAGGAGGCTTCTCTCTTTTGATTTCTTTTCCCTCCCTCTTGAAGTCTCTTTTGACATTGGAGCTAGAGTGGATAGTTCAACTTTCATTTCCCAATCTAGGTATGCCTCAACATCTTCTTTCCCATGGAAATAGGGGAGGTCTACTCTAACCTCTCTTAGAGTGTGCTCTCTATCATGAATTCTATGTGGGTGAGGTTGATAGTATTGGTTTGCAAGCATACTATCTACCTTATGGTGTGTGAGTTGAGTTGAAGTTTTAGAACTCCTCCTTGTATGACTCCTACTTCTCTTTATTTCCTCTTGGGCTTTTTCTTGTTTTTCATTAAGGACTCTATGTTCTTCTTCCAACTTGGCAAGATACTCTTCTCTTTCAATTCTTTCTTTTTCTTTGAGAAGAGTTTCTTACCTTTGCCAAATTTTAAGTGACTTTAGCTCTTTTGTTAAATTTTTCAAAGTGAGTTTTACATCCTCACTAGAGTCACTTTCAATTTCAAAGGAATTAGTCTTAGACATCCTTAAAGGTTTTCATAAAGATGAAATGCAACAAATAAATACTTAAATTTCAAAGAAAGTTCCTTAAGAGATTTAAGGAGGAAAAAGACACCCAAGTTCACTTCCAGGAAAAGGAGGTGAATCACAATGGATTTCTTAAATACCAAACCTTTCCTAGCCAAATTTTACCTTAGGCACTCTTGAACCAAATTTCTCAAACGGAACTAAAGTTGAAATTAAAGTTGACACACACTAAGCTATCACAATTAAAGAAAGCAAATAACTAGTTATGTGGCCTAATGATTAAGTTAGAAGAACTTTGGTTCCTCCAACCAACCAACTAAAAACGAAATTTACTAACAAATAAAGGTTCTTGTTAGGAGATGGGATTGAGCACCAACGACTCCTTGATGGGTGTCGCACCCCATGCAAATTTAATGTGCATAAAAGAATGCAGTATAAACTAGGAAGTGACTCCTAGGTCGTCTCTCAAGGACCAAACGTGGCTCGAGAATTAGGTCAGACACGAAGTGGGGGGGGGTTGTGAAAGGTTTTGTGACTGTGGATCAAAAAAATTAAAATACGGATGCAAACAAAAATGCAAACACAAATGTAAACAGAAATGGAAACAGAAATGTAAAAACGGAAACAAATACAGAGTAAAAATGGTTGGTCATTAACTCAATTACTACGCTTCCAATCACAAATCAACGACAATTACACACTACTCTAATCCAAATTCGACACGAATCACCCAACTAAGCTAAGGCTAATTCGGTCTTCAAAATTACAGACTAAGCGAATACAATGCACAAATTTTATCAGTCATCCACCATACAGTCTAATCAACTAAGCGAAGAATTGACACCGATTAGGCAACTAAGCGTATACCTAATCGTAGGCAGACAACAAATTAAATATTGAGCAGAATCAAAGCAGCAGTATGGCAATTAAAGTTCAAAAGTCTCATGAATAAACTACTCTAACCTCTAATCCAACACAACTAACCAACTAAGCGAAGGCTAATCATGTTGTTTTAATCACGAACTAAGACGATGCAATACATCTATTCCATCTGATGTGTTCTATACAGATTGATCAACTAAGCGAAGATGCAATCACCAACTAGGCAACTAAGCGTATACCCGTGGCAAGAACATAGTCAGTTTTTTCTCATCCTCTTCTTCCTTTCTCCCCCTTCATCATTCTTTTTTTCTTTCTTTCTCTCAGTCTCACCTTTTCTCTCTTCATTGGCTTCTTCCTTTTCACTCAACTCAACTTTTTCTTTTCTCTCAATTTTTCTCTCATCTAATATGTCACCACTCATACTCATAATGACGTTACACTCCTCCTTAGGGTTAACTTCAGTATTAGCCCCAAAATTCTTCTCAGACTTATCCTCCAACTTTTTAGCCAATTGGCCAACCTGTATCTCCAAATTTCTAATAGCAACTTCAGTGCTCTTATGATTAGAAATAGACTTTTGCATAAATGGTTGGAGTGTTTCCTCTAGTTTTGCAATCCTGTCTGATAAGGAAGGTTGTTGTTTCCATTATTGTTGTGGTGATCTATTGAATTGCCCAGCTTGCCCTTGACCCATGCTTGGGTGAGGTTTCCATCCTTGGTTGTAATTACTTGGACGACCCTGATTACCCATAAAATTAACTTCTTCTTGGGTATTGACTTGCATGGCACATTTTCCATTGATATGATCTCCATCACATAGCTCACAGAGTTGATGTTGAGCATGTGAGATATTCTGCAGCTGTTTTGGTAATTGAGAGATTTTCTTCCAATTGTTGAGTAAGAATTTTGTTCTAAGCCAACAAAGCCTCTTGAGATTGTAATTGAAGAACTCCTTTCTGTTGAAGTTGAGCCCTTTCATTGTGCATCTCATTATCATTCGTGGCCATATTTTCTATCAACTGATAAGCTTCCTCTAGAGTCTTGCACTTGATATTACCTCCAACTGATGCGTCCAACATCAATTTAGTCTATGAACTCAGACCTCCAAGGAAAAGAATGACCACCGTAGGTTCATCAAAGCCATGTGTGGGCGTCTTTCGCAATAAACCTTTGAATCTATCCCATGCTTGTTTCGTCCATGCCCTATCTAAAAGAAGAAATTTCTTGCTTACCTTTATTTACCTTAGAATGAGGGAAATATTTATTCAGGAATTTTGCCACCACATCTTCCCAATCAATGAACATATTCTCTGAATGAATTAAGCCACATCTTAGCATGGCCTCCCAAAGAGAAAGGGAACAAGCTAAGTTTAATACCCTCATTTGGCACACTATTGATATTCACTGTATTGCATATTTCATTGAATGTGGTTAGATGTTCATATGGAGTTTCATGAGATAATCCATTGAATTGGTTACTCTTCACCAATTGAATGAGAGTAGGCTTCATCTCCATGTTTGCAGCATTAACCCTCGGCCTTGTAATATTGTTAAAATGATGAAGGCCAATAACTATTTCATAATCTGCCAGGGTACGTCTATTATTTTGATCTTCAACCTTATCTTCTGTTTCCTGGTCAGATATTTGAGGTGAAGGTTCTTTAAGAGTCTTAGGAGAAGGGAAAAGTTCTTTGGACGTCTTGTTCTTTCTTCTTCTTCTACTATTGTCTAAACCTGTAAGAAGAGGTTTAGAAAATTTCGTGCTTCTAGTCCAAATTGTACCCTGCATACACTAGAGAACAAAACACTAGAGCACCCAATTAACCCGAAAATAAAATAAAGAAATAAAAAAAAATTAAAAAAAATAAAAATAAAGTCTAAACTGGTTAAGAACACAAAAGTATAGTTTGAACCACGAGTCCCCAACAATGGCGCCAAAAACTTGTCAAGGGTTCGGCAAGTGTACCAAATCGTATCAAGTAATAATAAATGGTAAGACCAAGTATCATTTCCCAAGAGACAAACGACACTAAACAATTGTGAATTAGAGGTTTTGGGTGTGATTTGACTGTGTTTACACTTGTTCCCCATTGCTCCTCTATTTATTTTGGTTTATAGCTTCTCATCCATATTATATCCTCCCTTGTCCTTGACCCCATTACATCCATAAAAGACCTTTTGATTTGAACATGCATATGTTATGAGTGTTGATATTAGAGACTTGCCAAGACTGTTGTTGCTTGCTTTCTTGAGTGCATTGAGTTGAATTTTTACCCTAGACACTTGAGAGAAACACTGGTAGCGTGCATCTGTGAGGTTCTGTTACTTTTGATTCACCTCTTTAGCTGACTGATCATTTTGCCATGCTTGGAATTGCTTTGATGACTTCATGAGTATCTGCTTTCAATGATTCTGTGTTGGATACTATCTACTACTTTTCCTTGTCCAGATTTCTTGAGGACTGTAATTCTGTTTGTTTGTTTCCTTGTGAGTCTCTGTTTTTTGTGTGCTGAGTCTGTGTCACTTCCTTGATGTCCGTTGAATTGTTCCCTGATTTGCGTCTTGATTTTGCCCAAGAGTGCAAAAGACTAAGTGTGGTCTATTTTGATGAGTCAATATTTTCTTGACTTCACTTAGTTTATTGTGCTAGAATTAATCAGGGAATTATGCTTAAATGTCCGGTATTTTCTCATTTTTGCTAATTGTGCTTTATTTGACCAGAAATTTTTATTTTAATTAATTTGAATCATATGAGTTAATTATTTGCATTATTATTTTTAGGAAAATTGTTGGATAATATTTTGGGACTCAAAGAGAAATTCCACATCAATTTTGTTATAAGCTTAAAGGTGAAAGGAGGTGTGAATTTCATTTTTGGGGTGGCACATGGAGATGGACTAGAGAGTGACGGAGCATTCATTCTATTTCCAATTGAAGAGAGCACTGTGCCTTTATTTTTCTTAGCTGGCGCTAGCACAAGTGCTACTCATGCAAGGAAAGTGCACATACGGTATTCACATTTTTAATGGATGCTGTTACGGTCCAACAACAACATATGTCACGGCTTGGTAGAAAGCACACATGCTGTAATTAAATTTGGAGACAAGGGTTGCACATTTATGCATCAATGCCCATGAAGAAGGCAGCAACACTTGAGAAGCCAGTTTGTTGGCAGAATGGGAGCTAACACTCGGCCCAAATGAAACTTCACGCATCTAATTGCATATTTTTTTAGCTTTGCCCGAAGAGAAAAAGAGATGGACTATGGAGCACGTGGTGGCATCAGAATGAAAAGTCCAGCAAGCAATTAAAGGGTTGCACGTCCAACAATTCATTCATGTTGGGCCTCGAGGTTGTTTCGCTTGAAGGTAGCGGTGCAGCAGCCACATCTTCAATTATCTCTTAATCCAGCTTTTAGGAGGTGCAACAAAAGAAGAGAGCAACATCTTTACGTCCGGCCTGGCCCAGCAACAACAGCTGATTCATTTCATGAAGAAAAAAAGTTGCATGTTCATTTCAAGCTTGGAGCTCTACGTCAACAGTAAGAGGTGAACCGGCCCAACAGTTTTGGAACAGCACCACGCTCCAGCTTTACGTCCAGTAGGTGTGTGCTTGGAGAAATCACAAGGACGGTGCACACGGAAAAAAATCAAGCAACCGAGCAGCATCACGGTCTAGCAACGGGTTCGGGCAATTACATCTAGCTTCAAACACCATGTGGGGGTGCATCCAACAAAGAGGGCACGGTGTTGTCTCGTTGGAGAAAAGGGAGCAGCAGGGAATGAGTGATTCATCCTTTATTTAAGGAGCAAGCCGCCACACGCACAAGATCTTTTTACTTTTCTTTATGGTAGCACACAGACAGTGAAGCATGGAGGGTTACGGCTGAACCTTATGGAATGTTAGAATGTTAGAAGCACTTTTTATTTGATTTTTGTTGATTCTTCATTTGCGTTTTTTTTCAAGTTCATCATTACTGAAGTTCACTTTTGCTTTGAAGGTTGATTGCAAGCTGCTCGTTTATTCTATTTTCGTTGTCACACGTTTTTACTTTATTGCTTAACGTGTTGGTAACTGAATGTTAGCTAGTTTTTTTTCCTTTATTTCCTTGAGAATGAAGAAGTGATGGCTTGATTAGGTGTATGTGTCACGGTGCTGGAGTTTAATTTTTGGAGGCAGCTATTTCCTTTCTTCAATAAGAAAACACACGCTAAATCATTTGCAATTCGTATTTCTTTCTTTGAGAAAAAGAATGTTGCTGCAAGGAACATTTTATTTTTTTTAATATAAACGTTGTTTTTTAGTTGCAATATGCCTTTTCTTTATTAGTTAAATTGTTGAATCTAAATTTACTCTCACCATGTGCCATTTCTTCGCAGTTCACGCATTGCTTTTAGTGTCGATTCAGTGATGAATATCATTTCATTTCTTTAGTTTAGTGTTGTGTTTAAATAGCATGCCAAGTGTTTCTTTATTATCTGCTGCAATTTAATTAGTTTACATACCTTGCATTAGGACCGTTAAATTTACTGTTTTGATTTACTATGATGTTCGTCATGTTCGGTTTATTGTTTCCGTTTCCTTTTTTGCTATCTGTTTTGTTCGATTGTGTTAATTTAATTGTCATGTTAGTCTAAATTAATTGAGTTGTTCATTAGCGATATTACTTTGTTTCCTTGAGATTTCTTGGACTGTCTTTATGTTTATTCTGCTTTGCCTGACACTCTATGAAATATGTTGTGTGCCTGCGATTAGGTATACGCTTAGTTGCCTAATCGGTGTTTAATCTTCGCTTAGTTGATTAGACTGTATGGTGCATGACTGATTAAATTTGAGCATTGCATTCGCTTAGTGTGCATTTTTGAAGACCGAATTAGCCTTCGCTTAGTTGGGTGATTCGTGTCGGATTTGGATTAGAGTAGTGTGTACTTGTCGATGATCTGTGATTGGAAGCATAGTAATTGAGTTAATGACCAACCGTTTTTATTCTGTATTTGATTCCATTTTGCATTTCTGTTTTCACATTTTTGTTTGCATCTGTGTTTTAATTTAATTTTTCCGCAGTCACAAAACCCTTCACAAACGCCCCCACTACGTGTTAGACCTGATTCTCGAACCACAGTTTGGTCCTTGAGAGACGACCTAGGATTCACTTCCTAGTCTATACAGCATTATTTATGCACATTAAATTTGCATGGGGTGCGACACCCATCAGCTACTATTTGACTTAATTGTTATAACTGTTTTAATACAGTCGACTCTATTAGTAGCATATTCAACTGTAGGAGCGTCTATTTTATAGAAATCTATAAATAGACGAGACACCCATAAGCTACTATTTGACTTAATTGTTATAACTGTTTTAATACAGTCGACTCTATTAGTAGCATATTCAACTGTAGGAGCGTCTATTTTATAGAAATCTATAAATAGACGAGACCTAAGTTGTTTCAAATAACTTTTGGAGAACTTTTGGAAATCTAAGCTTTCGTATTCTGTTTCAGATTGTTTCTTGGAAGAATTGAGCTCCAAGAACTCATCAAGAAGAAGGTTGTGATATTTCTTTGAAGAGTTTCTGAAGGAGGATTGTGTCGCGCTCATTACTTCATCAGAATCTGCACAATTGAGGTGTTTCTGAGTTGACCAAGATTGTTGTTGGCATTCGTGGGGATTGTTGTGTTACCTATTGTGACTGTAGGGATTAGACTCGTGGAGTCTGGTACACTTTAAGGATTGTTCAAAGAGGGTTGCAGATTGTAGGAGAGGGGATATCTTGCTGTAAGTCTTGCTGTGTGGTTTACCTATATTTTGGTTAGAGGGTTAGAGAGGTGTTTTATATTTTTTACGTAGAGGTCTCTATAAAAGCCTTGTTGTAAAAACCTTGACCATTATAGTGCATTCGCTTCCTGGTACTAGAAGGACACTAGATGTAGGCATTGAGGTCGAACTAGTATAAAAACCTACGTTTGAATTCTCTATCCCTGCTCTTTTACATTCAGTCAACTTTACAATTCACGTAGTCTACTTTGATTTTCCGCTGCACTTAATTTTCTATTACTTGCGATTCAAGAAAGTTTTTAAAGTTTTATACTTTGAATCAAAGATTGCGAAAAGACTTTGAATTTGAAAACTCACCAATTCACTCCCCCTCTTGGTGTTAAAACGAGCCTACCTGTTTCCCAACATAAACTCACTTGTATTTGAATTGATTCTTGTTAGTTATATATGCTTCTTTCATTATATACCACCACCCTTCTGCATTCCATCTAAAACCTTGAGCATCTTGTTCTTGTTGGCTTGGTTGCTTCTAGATTTGACTTGTCCTAGCTAGAGCATTGCCATCATTTGGTATCAAGAGCCTTGGTTCTTCAAAGAGCTATGTTTCTTGGTTTTGATCCTTGGTTATTTCCTTGTTATTTAATGCTTTCCTTACTTGTCTTGTGTTATTTTTTCCATCTATCATTTTTTTTTTCTGGTAGTAAACTAGGATGATTTTGAAACTTAAATTGCATCTAGTCCAGTCATCCAAAAAATACGTAAAAATACTCAGCAAAGGTCAATGTTGTTAGAATGCTCTCATTAGCGTTTTTCAAGTTATGTTTTGTTAGCTTTGACTATTGTTTTGTGTCTTTTCGTTTTTGAGTCATTCCTTACTGTTTTGTTGGGTCTTTTATTGATTTATATTTGATGCATTTCATTGATTGAGTCATTTGAAGTTTTTAATCCATCCATGTTTGTCTAGAGTCATGTGTAGTTTTGTCAATTTTCTCTAGTAACTTTGAAAAATCATCAAAAAAATATATATAACTTCGTTTCCAAAACCGCACCATATACAACCATTTGGCGGTCTTATGTTTGATGTTTTGGGTTCATACTTGCCATTAGATCATTGGAAAGCTCTTAAAAAAAATTCTCTATTGATGTTTCTAGTTTTGAACTCCATTTTTTATTCTAGTAGGATTCTCTTCTATTTTGTGTTTCTTGTCTTTGTGACTTTTAAAACCCATAAATCACCTCTATTTCAAGTGTGTTGTGGTCTTAGTTTTCACCTTAAAAGAGTGGAAAAATAAGTGCTAAAAGCTTTTAAGCAAAGGGCCTCAAAAGAGTACCAAAAGAGAGCTTAAAAAGTGCTAAAAAATATTGTGTGCTTAGACCGCTACCATTGTTTTTGCGCAATCTGTTTTGGAACGAGTTTTGCTCACTGTTTTGGGATTTTATCTTCACTTTCCAGTGCCTAAAAGTCTTTGCTATGATGTTAAAAGAATGGCCTTAGTGCCCCCATTTGCTCAAAGTTGCCAAAAGACAAGAACCACCCACTTTTCTTCTAGTAGTTTTTGTTTTGTGAATCTATTCTAGCACCTTTCATTAGGATTTCTTTTGAGTGCTAACCTTTGTTTCTTAACCTTTAATTTCTTTCTTGTCTTCTTGGATTTCTTAGTTTTGTCATAATTAAATTCTTTTTGCAAAGCCTTTCTTGTTTTTGGACCTTTTTATTGCTTTTATTCCTTGTTTCTTCTTGCACAATTTCGGTTTTGGTTACTTTGTGTGGTGTAGGTTCTCTTTGTGAGGTGATCCAATATCTTAGAGGTATCCTTCTAGGTGGTGGATACCCAAAGGGAGCTTGAAGTCTAGAGTGGTAGCCAAAAAGAAAGGAGAGAAACACCTTGGGAGGTAGCTTTGATTTGGTTGTAATTTTTGGCTTTGTAATCTTTCTTCATTTTTTTCTCTTGTAACTCATGGGCCTTGTTAGGTGTCTTGGGGGAGTCTTTGGTGCTCAATCCCATATCCTAACAAGAACCTTTATTTGTTACTAAATTTAGTTTTTAGTTTGTTGGGTGGAGGAACCAAAGTTCTTCTAACTTAATCATTAGGCCGCATAACTAGTTTATTTGCTTTCTGTAATTGTGATAGTTTAGTGTGGGTCAACTTTAATTTCAACTTTAGTTCCCTTTGAGAAATTTGGTTCAAGAGTGCCTAAGGTAAAATTTGGCTAGGAAAGGTTTGGTATTTAAGAAATCCATTGTGAGTCACCTCCCTTTTCTGGAAGTGAACTTGGATGTCTTTTGCCTCCTTAAATCTCTTAAGGTACTTTCTTTGAAATTGAAGTATTTGTTTGTTGCATTTCATCTTTATGAAAAACTTTAAGGATATCTAAGACAAATTCCTTTGAAATTGAAAGTGACTCTAGTGAGGATATAAAACCCACTTTGAAAAATTTAGCAAAAGAGCTAAAGTCACTTCAAATTTGGCAAAGGCAAGAAACTCTTCTCAAAGAAAAAGAAAGAATTGGAAGAGAAGAGTATCTCGCCAAGTTGGAAGAAGAACATAGAGTCCTTAATGAAAAACAAGAAAAATCCCAAAAGGAAATAAAGAGAAGTAGAAGTCATACAAGGAGGAGTTCTAAAACTTCAACTTAACTCACACACTATGAATTCATGATAGAGAGCACACTCTAAGAGAGGTTAGAGTAGACCTCCCCCATTTCCATGGGAAAGGAGATGTTGAGGCATACTTAGATTAGGAAATGAAAGTTGAACTCTTTGAGTGTCATCAAGGGAGTGAGGAGAGAAAGGTCACATTGGCCACTTTGAGTTTTCAAGGGAATGCCATGTATTGGTGGACTTCCCTTGTGAGAGAAAGAAGGCTTTCTAATTTTCCCCAAGTCACCTATTGGAATGACTTCAAGAGTGCCATGAGAAGAAGGCACATTCCCTCATATTATCATGGGGAGCTAATGGACAAACTCCAAAGGCTCCAACAAAGAGACATAAGCATAGAGAGCTATAGGAAAAAGATGGAGCTCTATATGATGAGGGCGGGAATTAGAGAGGAAGAAGAGACCACCATCTCTAGGTTTCTAAGTGTTCTCAATCTTGAGATTAGAGATAAAGTGGAATTGTTGCCCTACCAAGACTTAAATGACTTGGTACAAATTTGCATTAAGGTAGAGCAACAACTATTGAGAAAAGGATTGAAAACTATCCACTCTAGCTCCAATGCCAAAAGAGACTTCAAGAGGGAGGGAAAAGAAATCAAAAGAGAGGAGCCTCCTAGGAACTTTAAGAAACCCAAAGATGGATCAACATCCTTCAAGCGCACTAGTGATATCAAGTGTTTTAAGTGTCTAGGGAGGGGACATGTTGTACCTCAATGCCCCACAAAAAGAATCATCATCTTAAGGGGTATTGACACATATAGTAGTGAAAGTGAGCAAGAATAGTTTACAAATAAAATTGAGGAAGAGAGTGAAGGAGAAGATTCCTTTCCTTGTGAGGTAGATCTTCTCATGATAAGAAGAGTCCTTAAAAACCAACCTCATCTTCAAACCTTAACCCAAAGAGAGAACATCTTTCACACAAGATGTAAAGTTTCAAATCAAACATGTTCTCTCATTGTGGATAGTGGGTCATGTTGAAATTGTTGTAGCACAAGGTTGGTAAAAAACATGGAGCTTATACCAAACCTCATCCAAAGCCTTACAAGCTTCAATGGCTCAATGAAGGAGGGGATTTGAGAGTAGACCAACAAGTGGAGGTCAAACTTACCATAGGAAATTATGAAGATAAAATAACTTGTGATGTTATTCCTATGGAAGCTAGCCATATTCTCTTAGGTAGGCCTTGGAAATTTGACAAAAAAAACCATGCACAATGGCCTTACCAATGAGATCACCCTCCACCACAAGGAAAAATTGTTCATCCTCCATCCCATACCACCTTCTAAGGTGTATAAAGATCAAAGGAAAATGAAAAAGAAGAGGGTTGAGGAAAATAGAGAGAGAGTGCATAGGAAAAGAGGAGCAAGTTCCCATTGCATGCATACATTAGAAAGGAGAGACTAGCACTCCTACCAAGGTTACTTAAAAGGAGATGAATTTATCTAAGAAAACTTTAAAGAAAACCCTCCTAAATTGGCAACCTTCCTTCCTTCTTCTTTGTAGAAGTGATCTCTCATGTATAACAACTCTAGAGTCTAAGTTTCCATCTCTTTTGGAAAAGCTTTTACAAGATTTTGAGTTTGAGTCCTTGTGCTGTTCCTGTGTTATTAGTCCCTAAGAAGGATGAAAAATGGAGAATGTGTTGTGATTGTAGGGCTATTAACAATATTACCATCAAGTATAGGCACCCAATTCCAACACTTGATGACATGCTTGATGAGTTGTATGGGTCCACTATATTTTCCAAAGTAGATCTTAAAAGTGGCTATCACCAAATAAGAATAAGAGAAGGTGATGAGTGGAAAACAAACTTTAAGATTAAGTTTGGATTATATGAGTGGTTAGTGATGCCTTTTAACTTAACTAATGCATCTAGCACCTTTATGAGATTAATGAATCATGTCTTGAGGGATTACATTGGAAAATTTGTGGTTGTGTACTTTGATGATATCCTAGTGTATAGCAAAAATTTACATGATCATCTAGGACACCTACAAGTGGTTCTTTCCAATTTAAGAGACAACCACTTATTTGCCAATAGAGAAAAATGCACATTTGGTGAGGATAGTGTCATCTTTATAGGCTTCATAGTCAATAAGCCACTGCCGGGCGGTAGACTATTGGGCTTGGGCCAAATTTCAGTGGTTTTCCCTAAGTTATAAATAGTTTTGCACGAACCATAAAGGGTATCTTTTGGAAGAAGGGAAGCAGAAACACACTTTTTCACTCCTTGGAGGCGGATTTTGGATACGGAAGCACATGTTTGCATGTTTCAACCATAGGAACTTTAATCTCCAATTTCTTGAAGATCTCCATAAAGCATTTGACTTTCTTTTCCTTCCTATGATATTTTTTTGAATGAGGAAGGGGTTTTTCATATGATCTTTTCTCCTTTCCTCTCTTCCTCTTTTCTCACTTTTCTTTTCTCTCAACTTTCTCTTTTTATTTTTTCTTGTTTTCTTCTTTATTTTCACCATTTTTCTCTTTTTTTCTTTTCTCTCAACCATTGCCTTTTCCTTATCATCATCTTCATCCCCCTTACTCAACTTTTTTGTTTCTTCTTCCTCTCTATCTCTCTATCTTTTCCTTCTCTATCTCTATTTTTTTCTCATCAACAACCTTATCACTTTCAGAGATATTGGCTTGGCATTCCTCCCTAGGATTAACTTCAGTACTAACCCTAGAATCATTCAGAGATGCAGTCACGCAATCCAATTCTATCTCCTTCCTTTTACATCTTGCTTCATCACATTCTGAAAAGGAAAAAGTATTCTGCATCACTTGTTGGAATGTCTCTTCACGACTTTCTAATGGAGATAATTGCTGCCAATGTTGTTTAGTTTCCTTCAGCAAACGTTGTTCAGCTTCTCCCAACGTTTCTCTTGGCAAAGAGAGTTGTTCTTTCCATAAACGTTGTTCAGCTTCCCCCAACGTTTCTCTTAGCATAGAGGATTGTTTCTGCCAAAGACATTGTTCAGCTTCCTTCTCTCTTTCTTCATGTGTAAAAGAATATTGTTGCCTTTGACGTTCTACTTCTGCAAGTGAAGGACGATATTGTTGTCTTTGACGTTCTAGTAACTCCTCACATTGTCGCATCTCCTTCATATGCTTGTATTATCAATAGTTTGAGTTTTCTTTTCTGCGGATAGAGCTTGCATCATTTAACTCATTTGGTGTCATGATCTTTGATTTTGTCGATACAACAACGTATGGGGAAATCTAGAACTATTTTTAAGCTTCTATGATTAATGCATTAGTAATTACTAGGTAGACTAGTGATAGTAAACTAGTAATTATGGTAATAGGCTCTTTTCACCAAGCAATCAGGTTTAAAGTAATTTAGAAAGTTGCATGACATTGATAATAAAGCGAATTTAATAAGAAAAGTAAATATAAGGGAGTGGATTAGGATGAATTTGTAAACCCCAACAACTCCATTCATCCATAGTTTCATTTGCCAATTGATTCAAGTTTTGCGTTTTGCATGTTTAATTTTATCCTTGCATCAAAATACCAAATTATTCATCTTTCAAGTCTTATGCGATCAAATCACATGAACGTTTAGGCCACTGAGTCCTTTGGGAAAACGATACATTGAGTTAAGAAGAAAATTGGATTTTCTAGACAACAAAAACCTTGAGTTAAGAGAGTGAACAATTCATAATTTCATCATTTAACAACAATCTCTCTTTCTCCTTTACTTGGGAAACCATTCCCAACTTTTCATTTATTGAGCTTTTCCTTCTATTCCTTCTTCTCCTTTGTTTTGCTTTTACTCAATTCTTTTTTTCCTTTTTTCATTATCATTTTTTTTCAAATTCTTTCCAATTTCCCAACAACCACAAATTTGAACCATTCACCTATACCATACAAACATACTCTACTCAACTCAAGGCAAGGATTTCAAAAAGGTTTTTCATTTGTTTAGCTTCAGGTTCAAAGGATAGAATAAACATTGTTCTTTGTTGGGTTAAAATAATGACATTGGCTTACAAGGGAGAATAACAGATGGCCTTGATCATTTGTAACAAGCAAGCAAGTGGTTCAATCATAGAAAATCAGGCAAAATCAATTATGATTTAAAAGTAATAGCATTCAATCAACAAAAACTCTGAAGTCCAACCTCTCACAAGTTAATCTTAGGTTCCACAATTTTGATAAACATCCTCCCCAACATATTAATCACAATTCATTTAAACCAAGTACATCAGTAAGCTAAAACTAAAAACAAAATAAAGTTCAAAAATGCATAAAAATAAAGAAAACGAAAATCTTGTTCTAGTAGCATCCTAACACCATTAGTAGATGCTATCATCTGAATCATCAGCCCTTGCAACCATCTGAGTCCTCATCATCGTCGTCATCTTCCTCCTCTTCTTCCTTATCTTCGTCTTCCACATCATCATTATCCTCATCATCTTCCTCCATAGCAGCAGCTCTAGATGCTCCAGCTCCTTCACTAGATTGGGCCTAATCACTAGGCCATGCAACATAAGCTAGGAAGTCGTCCTCAAACATAAACTGACTCTCAGGAAAGGCAAAGTCATGCTCCTCAGCAATTCCTATTCACCTTTGTACAGTGCCTCCATCTTGTCTTCCATTAATGACATATACATGTCTCTCATCTGGAAAGGGGTAGCATCATGAGGTTGATCCTGTTAGGCCTGCTCTGGTCTCCTATGGACCTTGGGAGGCTGAGGTGCTAGTACAAGCAATCCCTCTTCATCCAGCAAGCAGTACTAGGTATAATAGGAGGCGTCTATCTCCTTCCTCAGTCTCTCAAATGGAGGGGTAGATGTGTTCACCCCTACTAGCTCATATAGGCGTGTGATTAGAGATGGGTGCCCAATAGGAGATTTGTTGCTTATAGCATGGGCACACTGTTTGATTTCATTCGCTATAACTTGCCCCACATTGATGTTTAAGCCTTTGAGAACACAATATAAGAAGACGACTCTATGTGTGGTAATGTATGACACATGAGAGTAGGGTTGAATATTGTGATGCGTGAATGCCATCAAGTATTTAGCCAAGGAGGTAAGGTATGACCTCCTGATATGAATAGGCACATCTTGCCTATTCCTTTGAAAATGACCTCCTGGTATGCATAAGGTCCTTTCCACTTCAGCATAATTTATATCTTCCTCCATTGAAGAAGAAAACTGACGCTATTCTCTTGTCCATTCAGTGCCCAGAAAAGTGTTGATAGTGCCAACATCATACGGGATTCTCTTGGCCCTCACATAACTTGTGAACATCACTTGGTCAACACCAAAGGACCTTGCATTTGTGTAAAACTCTTTACTACTCCAATGTTGGCAGATGCAGGATAGGAAGCTAGATTCTCCCATTGTCTTCTTCCCAACTCCATTTCAAATTGTAGAGCCAAGAGAGGTATCACTCCCAATTTCCTTTCCATCAGTAATCTTCTATTTTGAATCGTCTATAAATGCCTTTCGTGCATGTGTGAAAGGAATTTGTTTGAGTAGAATTGAACCTTCCTTTTCCTTCCTCTCTCTATGTTTGTAGCAATAGTCTTGATATGTTTAGAACCAGATGAAGATCTCATATCTGCAACATAAAGGTACACAACAAAAAACACTAATGAGTAACCAAAATAACAATTCAATCATACCATATACCCATCAACATCACATAACACATATCCAACACAGTTTTTACACCATATTCATCATGACAAAGGATATTAAGCATAAGCATAAGCATCTAAAACTCAAAGCACAATTTAAACATGCAAAATCCTCTTCTGTCTGTGATAACGGTTGAATATACCGTTATCTGTGATTCAATTTTGATACTAAATGCAGCCTTTTTTGACTTGGAAACTTGCTTTAACTCATGTTTTTGCTTTAGTTTTGTGAATAAGAGAATTGAGGTTATACTTAATGATTTTATTAATAAATTCCCTAAATTTTGTAGGCTAATTGAGTGATTTGGAAGAGGAGTTAAAGTATGAAGGAGTCGGAACTCAAGGAGCGAGCAGAACTATAGAAAAAGAGTAAAAAACACAGTGCTGAAATATGTTGTCCAAGCTCAGCGCCCCTTTTAGAAGGGCTGCCAAAATCTGTGGTCCAAAGCTTGGGCTCCCTTTTAAGGGCGTTAAGCACCATAATTTACATCGAAGCACGCTTGGGCGCCCTTCGAGGGGCCCTGAGCGCCAGTACTCGCTGTTCCACGCCCGGGCGCCCTAAGTGGGGCGCTGAGCGTCGGCGACGTGGGCTTGGACCTATTTTATGTTATTTTTATGATTTATTTAAGACCAAGACGTCCTAGGGTTTGTATCTTTTGATGGCTTAAGCACAAAAACACGTTTTTCACCCCTTTGGGGGCAGATTTGGGGATGTGAGAGCTCTCTTCTTCTCTTTCTAGGGATTTATCTTCATTCCATTCCATTGTACACCTAGTTTCTCCAAGATAGTGGAGAACTAATCTCATTTGTTATTGGGGAGGATGTAACCTCTAAACTCTCTTGAATTTGAATTGATTCTTGTTAGTTATATATGTTTCTTTCATTAATTGTTTGGGTTTTTCCTCTATACCCTATGCATTGCTTGTTTAACTCATTCATAGAATTATAATTGATTTCGTTGATATTGACACATCCGGGGGAATCGAGATTTGGGGAATCTCTCCCAAAAGCAATATTACGTAGGGATGGGGATATGAGTTTTGGTTGCCTTAAGCTTTTGTGCGTATGTAATGCAGAATTAATTGTTAGGGAGACAAGACATTGTAATCTAGTAATTAAGGATAGGCTTTCTTCGCCGAGACATCGAGTTTTAAGTAAATTAGAAAGTGACATTAACATTAATGAAGAAGAAGAATTCGTTTATGCATGAGAGTGATTAAGTGAAATTTAAACCCTAATAACATTATCATCTCATAACTTCATCCATTCATTCTAGTGTTTAGCCTCAATTGATCAAATTTCATTCATGTTTATTTTTCTTCACTTTACATTTAAAATCCCTAAAATATTGTTCTAAAAGTCTTAATTGGATAAGAAAAAGCACAATTGTTTAGTGTCGTGAGTCTCTTGGGAAACGATACTTGATCTTACCATTTTATATTACTTGTACAATTCGGTACACTTTTTGGAGTCTTAATAAGTTTTTGGCGTCGTTGTCGGGGATCAAAAATTTTGTTTATCAAGTTTTTGGCGCCATTGTCGGGGACTCATGGTGTAACTATTCTATTTGTGTGATTCTTAACCGGTTGGAATTTATCTATCATTAAAAAAAAATAAGAAAAGAAAAAAAAATATTTTACTGTTTTTTATTTTTTGGGCTAATTGTGTGCTCTAGTGTAGTGTTCTTTAGTGTATGCAAGATAAAATTGATACTAGGAGCACAAGATCATTGATAACGGTCTAAAAACCATTATTTTTATACATTAATTTGATATCAAAACACAACCTTTATGACTTAGAATTAGCTTAGAATCAAGCAAAACATCTTAGTTTGAATACAAGAGAGCCAAAAGTGGTTTTAGAGATATTATGCTTGGTTTTACATTGTTTTGGCAGGATTTTCGAGAATTGAATGATGAAGATGAAGAAGGAAGGACTTAGAATTGAGAAAGGGCGAGAAAATATGAAAAGGAGGAGCCACGACCACCGTGCAGCACCAACTCAGCGTTGAGCGTCCATGTCGCAGACCGCTGAGCGTCCAATGAGCGCTGAGCATCCTGCGTGGCCACCGCTGAGCGTTAGCTAGCGCCGAGCGCCTAAATGAATGGGCCTGGGCTGAATTTCTGTTATTTTTATGGCCTATAAATAGACCCAATGCGATTCTTAGAGTAATCTTTTGGCAAACAGAGTCGTTAGAGCACCTTCTTCACTCCTTGGAGGCGGCATTTGGATGTGGGAACTCCAAATTTCCAATTCTAGGGTTTATTCTTTCATTCTTTCCATTAATTCCATCTAGTTTCACCATGTCTATGGTGAACTAAACCCATTGTTGGTGGGGAACAATGTAATCTTTTTGAAACTCTCTTATATTGAAATTCTTATTTTATTCATATGCTTGTATTATCAATATTTTGAGTTTTCTTTTCTGCGGATAGGGCTTGCATCATTTAACTCATTTGGTGTCATGATTTTTGATTTTGTCGATACGATGACATACGGGGAAATATAGAACTGTTAAGAATTCTCTTGATTATGCAATACTACCTAGCGATAGGAGTAGAACGGTCAATTTCTTTTAAGCTTCTGTGATTAATGCATTAGTAATTACTAGGGAGACTAGCGATAGTAAACTAGTAATTATGGTAATAGGCTCTTTTCGCCGAGCGATCGAGTTTAGAGTAATTTAGAAAGTTGCATGACATTGATAATAAAGCGAATTTAATAAGAAAAGTAGATATAAGAGAGTGGATTAGGATGAATTTGTAAACCCCAACAACTCCATTCATCCATAGTTTCATTGGTCAATTGATTCAAGTTTTGCATTTTCCATGGTTAATTTTATCTTTGCATCAAAATACCAAATTATTCATCTTTCAAGTCTTATGCGATCCAATCACATGAACGTTTAGGCCACTGAGTCCTTTGGGAAAACAATACTTGGACTTACCATTTTCTTATTACTTGATGTGATCTTGTACACTTGCTAGGGGTTTAACAATCATCAAGACCTCTCTTTTTAGGTTTGGAAGTAAAGAAGAATGCCAATAGTAAACGAAGAGGACAAATAATGAAGAAGGCAGATAAGAAAGGAGAATTGGTTCACCAACGCCCTGATGTGAAAAGTGATGAACCCAAACCTAGCACACTAGTGAAATTCAAGGTTAGGTTATGGGTTGTCAAGATTATCAAAGAAAACAGAGTTCTTGAGATTGGGGCTCCTTATTCTAGAAGAGTGAAGTTGGTGACAAGAAAATTGTCGAGATTTTGTTGGTGTCATGAAGGAAGGAAGAACGCCAACATCAAAAATCCGGATTAGGCTTAATGGTGTCAAGCTAATGACATTAAACAAGCGCTTACTGGGAGGCAAACCAATTTCTGATTTTTTCTTTTTAATTGATTATTTGTGTGGTTTGGATTTTATTTTTGTTTTGCAGTAATGACAGCACCTACTGATGGATGTTGGTCAGCATCTACTGATGGATGTTGGTCAACATCTACTAAGGAATGCTAGGAGGACACAGATGACAACATCTACTGATGGATTCTCCTATGATGAGGATGATGAATGATAAAATCTACTGATCGATGCTATGTGATTAGACATCTACTAATAGTATTCATTGATGAATGTTACTAATAGTATTCATTGATGGATGTTACTAATAGTATTCATTGATGAATGCTACTAGGTTAAAGCATCTACTGATGGATGCTATGATGATGAAGATTCAGAGGACAGTATCTACTGATGGAAACTGTTATAGAAGAGGCTGACGATGAGAGATAGCATCTACTAACGGATGCTATGATATCAGGATTTTTTTTTATTTTTATGCCTGCTTGAATTTTGTTTATTTTGTTTTTAATAAGCTATGTACTTGGTTGAAAGAATAGCTCTGCAATGGTTGATGAACTGTTTTGTGATGAGTAATATTGTTTTGTGTTGCTCTCCGGTCTTGAAATGCATGGTTGAGTTAATGTTTGAATTAGCTATTAAGCACATATAGTGGTTGCTAAATTTTTTTTAAAACAAATGCATGGTTTCAATTGTGATTGATATGCTTGGCAGGATGTATATTAAATTGTGGAACTTGAATTAGCCTGTTAGAGGATTGGACTCCAGAGTTTTATTGTTGAATGCTATTGCTTTGGAATCATGGTTGATTTTGCCTAAGTTTTTCTGATGAACTATTTGCTTGCATGTGTCATAAGATCAAGGCAATTTGTTCTTCTCCCATATAAGCCAATGCAATATTTGAACCCAACAAAAGAACAATGTTTGTTCTATCCTTTGAACCTTAAGCCTAAACATGTGAAAAACCTTTTTGAAATCTTTACCTTGAGTTGAGTTGAGTATATTTGTATGGTATGGAGAAAGGTTCAAGTTTTGCGTTGTTGGGGAAACTTGAAAAAGAATTGTGAAAATAAAAAGAAAAAGAGCATTGAGCTAAGTGTTGAATGAAATTGAAAAAGAAAAGAAAAGAAAAGAGAAGAAGAAAAAGAAGGAAAAGCTCAATGAATGAAAAGTTGGGAGTAAGATGAGAATGGTTTCTCAAATATAAAGGAGAAAGAGAGATTATGGTTAATGTGAAAGGAATTGTTTTACTCTCTTAACTCAAGGAATTTTGTTGTCCAGAAAAACCAATTTTCTTTTTAGCCCACCCATGTTACAAGCCTTAGAATGTCCTTGTGATGATGACTTGCTTGTGAATGTGCTTTGATTTGTTTAAATGAATGGCAAAGTTGATTTATGTGACATTGTGATGGTAGAGTAAAAGAGACACGAACACCTCACTATACACCTTTAAGTTTAAGTGAAACACTTTTGAGTGTTTAAGCTATACACTTTTGAGTGCTTGAGTGAAACAATGCCTTTGGTGAGGAATGGTTCTATGCATTAAAGAGAAGCATTTTTGTCTAGCTATTGATCACACATCTTTTCGCATCTATTGTGTATTCATGGTTATGTGAGCACCATAATTGAAGCTTAATTAGCTAAAGACATTATTATTTCTTGACTGATCTTTCTATGATGAGCATACATGAGTAATTTACTTGTCTTAGACAAAAATGCTTTTTAATGTGCTAGAGTATTATAGTATATTGTTAAGACTCCGACAAGTGTACCGAATCGTATCAAGTAATAATAAGTGGTAAGACCAAGTATCATTTCCCTAAAGACTCATCAGCCTAGACTTTCATGTGATTGGTTGATTATTTAAGACTTCAATAACGAAAACTGGTGTTTAGAATGCAAAAACGAAAATTTAATATGCATGCAAAGGTTGATCAGTTGGCAGTTGAATGATATGGATGAATTGTGTTGTTGGGGTTTCCGACTTATCCTAATCCACTGTCATATATTTAAGAATTCTACTTTTTCATTAATGTCAATGTCACTTTCTAATTTACCCTAATCCCAATGTCTTGGTGAAGAGAGACTACTCCTAATTACTAGTTTACAATGTCATGTCTCCCTAGCAATTGTTCATGCATTACATTCGCGCAGAAGCTTAAAGGCAATCAGTCCTCCTATCCCTATGTCTACGTAATATTGCTCCTGAGAGAATTCCCCCATGTCTAGATCTACCTATATGTGTCCATAAAGATAAAATCAAAGATCACGCTATTGAATAATGAATTAAACAAAGCATGCATAGAGAATAGAGGAAAAACTCTAACAATTAATGAAATAAAACATATGAATAAATCATCAATTGAATATATGAGAGTTTCAAAGGATTACATTGTTTCCCCAATAACAATGGAGGTTTTGTTCACCATAGACATGGTGAAACTAGATGAAACAATGAAAAGAATGAAAAGATAAACGCTAGAACTTGTAGATTGGAGCTTCCGCATCAAAAATCCGCTTCCAAGGGGTGAAGAGTGTGTTTTTGTGTCTCCTCTACCAAAAGATAGACCCTCTAGGTTGTGCATATCTATTTACAATTTATTAAAAATCAGTAGAAACTCGCCCAGGTCCAAAAGCATAGCGCTCAGCGCTAGGTTACCGCTCAGCGATAGGTGCGGCACTAAAGATGGACGCTTAACGTTGACGCCCAAGCGTTTGGCAATGACTTCACTGAAGAAGCCATCGCTCAACGGTGAGGTAGCACTCAATAGTGGGCACGATACTCAAATTCTCCCCTCAACGTTGGCGCTTGAGCATTTGACAGAGATCTACACAGCGAAGCTGGCACTCAGCAGTGATATAGTGCTCATTGGTGGCTGCATTTCTTCCTTTGTGCACTTTTCCATCTTTTCTTGAGTCCAACTCCTTCCTACTTCAGCTTCGTTCATTCAATTCATGTTAAATGCTGCCAAAACAAGGAAAACCAAGCATAAAACCAAGAAAACCACCTTTGACTCTCTTTTCCCTAACTTAAGCAAAATGCATGATTTCAAGCTAGTTTCTAAGTCATAAAGGGTGTGTTCTGAATCAAATTTAAGTATACAAATAATAGTTTTTGAACCGTTATCATATATCTATTTTATGTAAGCCAAGTTACATTTTGCTTGAGGATAAGCAAAGTTTCTAGTTTGGGGTAGTAATAACGGTTGAATATACTGTTATCTGTGATTCAATTTTGATAATAAATGCACCCTTTTTTACTTAGAAACTTTCTTTAACTCATGTTTTTGCTTTAGTTTTGTGAATAAAAGAATTGAGGTTATACTTAATGATTTTATTACTAAATTTCCTAAACTTTGTCGGCTAATGGAGTGATTTGGAAGAGGAGTCAAAGTATGAAGGAGTCGGAACTCAAGGAGTGAGCATAATTGCAGAAAAAGGGAACAAAACGTAGTGCTAAAAAATGTTGTCCAAGCTGAGTACCCCTTTTAGGGGGGCTGAGCGCTAGAAGTTGCTGTCCAAAGCTTGGGTGCCCTTTTAGGGGCACTGAGCGCCAGAATTTGCACTGCAGCATGCTTGGGCGCCCTTTGAGGGGCCCTGAGCGCCAATACTCGTTGTTTCATGCATAGGCGCCCTAGGTGGGGCGCTGAGCGCCGGCGACGTGGGCTTGGACCTATTTTCTGTTATTTTTATGATCTATTTGAGACTCAGACGTCCTAGGGTTTGTATCTTTTGATGGCTTAGGCTCAGAAACACGTTTTTCACCCCTTTGGGGGCAGATTTGGGGATGTGAGAGCTCTCCTCTCCTCTTTCTAGGGATTTATCTTCTTTCCATTCCATTGTACACCTAGTTTCTGCATGACAGTAGAGAACTAATCTCATTTGTTATTGTGGAAGATGCAACCTCTAAATTATTGAGATTGTTGAGAACACAATATCTATATCACTCTGGTCTTTTATGATGACAACACATTTTTAATAACACATGTATTATTGATGTGTTACATGTTCTATTGCTTATTCATTGATGTCTTGTTGAACATTTTCTTGTGTTTATCTTAATTTTTGAATGCACATTTATAGAGCTTGTATATGTTACATCATATCTGGTTGCATTACACATGTTTTGAAAGAAGAAAACCACATGCACTATTATGAACTTACATTGTGTGGCATATCTGCAAGTTGTAAGTCGACTTCATTATGGGGGAAGTCGAATTAAGCTCGAGACTATGCACAGATTTTCAGAAACAGTGCTATGTGAGATTTTACATTGAAAAGAATTTCAAAGTGAACTTTTGAGTTAAAATTGACTGTGTGGGCCAGGCATTCGACTGTATTAGTTGCTTGTTTTGAAATTCTGTTATGCTCATGAACAGTAATGGCTATATTTTTAAAAGTTAGTTGAGCATTGAATGTTGATCAAATGTATTGAATGAGGAATTAATTTTTTTGACTGAAATGCTACTATTTGACTTAATTGTTATAACTGTTTTAATACAGTCGACTCTATTAGTAGCATATTCGACTGTAGGAGCGTCTGTTTTATAGAAATCTTTAAATAGACGAGACCGAAGTTGTTTCAAAGAACTTTTGGAGAACTTTTGGAAATCTAAACTTTCATATTCTGTTTCAAATTGTTTCTTTTGAAGAATTGAGCTCCAAGAACTCATTAAGAAGAAGGTTGTGATCTTTCTTTGAAGAGTTTCTGAAGGAGGACTGTGTCGCGCTCATTGCTTGATCAGAATCTGCACAATTGAGGTATTTCTGAGTTAATCAAGATTGTTTTTGGCATCCGTGGTGATTGTTGTGTTACTTGTTGTGACTACAGGGGTTGGACTCGTGGAGTCTGGTACACTTTGAGGTACACCTGGGCGCCAGACAACAATTTTTCCTTGCACTAGGACGCTCAGCGGTGGAATTTACCGCTGAGCGGTTCACAGACTCTTCTTTTCTTCCTTTTTCTCCTTCATTCTTGAGTCTATGACAAGTTAATTCATATTTTCAGTGGAATCCTACCAAAATGCAAGCATGCTTTCAATCCAATCTAGTTCACCTACTTCAATATTTCCCAATAGATGTTTTATTCATGAATGATCAATCCACTAAGCATAGATGTAAACGTGGATTTCAACAATTCTTACCAAGCAAGTGTTTCACTCAATCATTCAAGTGTTTTAAGGAATCACTCCACTCTTTACTATTCACATGCCACACAAAACAATATTTCCATGTATCTAAAGCAATAAAAATCCTTATATGCAAATACCATCACAAGGACTTTTCCAAGGCTTGTAATGAGGTTAGGCTATCAAGAAAATTTGGTTTTTCTAGATTGTAAAATCCTTGAGTTAAGAGAGCTATTTCATCATTGAAAAGGTTCAAGTTTAAACTCTCTCTATCACCAAACTCCTTTATTCCCAACTTCTTCCCTTTTTATCAATTTTGCATTGAGTTCCTTTTTCATGCTTTTATTTTTTCCTTTTTCTTCTTTACTCATGCATTTTTTCTTTTCAATACTTGAACTCAATGCTCTTCTTTTGCCTTTCAATGTTTTCCATACAACCCCAAACTTGAACCATTTCATCACATAAGATTATTCTCAACCCTACTCAAGATAAATAATTTCAAATCAAGGGTTCTCATCCTGTTTAAGGTCAAGGTTCAAAAAGGGTATAAAATTTTAAACTTCTTGGGTGAAATTTTGGCTAGATAAGGGCTTCCAAACATGGCCTTGATCATATAACATAAGCATGCACATCCATCAATTGTCAAGACTAAGGCAATATCATTCATGATTCTCTATGAATAATACATATATCAGTTAAGAACTCTGGAGCTCAAAACCTCACACACATACTTTCTCACACATCATTCATTTATCCTGCTTAGCATCACAATAACAATCATGAACCACAATACATCTGTTCATATAATTAGTGGATCATTTAACTAGATATCAACACACATACATTCTCAGTCAACCACATTCAATCATTATCCAATACTTGTCATGCATTTTTAATACTACCATCAGAACCATTGTACAAGCCAAGCATAGACACAAAATAAATGTTCAACTTATTCTACAAATTCAAAGTACAAAAGAAAAATAAAAATCCCTGTTTAAGCACTAACATCCATCAATAGATGCCCTCAACACAAATCCTCATCTGAGTCCTCCTGGTCTCCACAATCAGCATCTTCAAAATTCTCTTCGTTATCATCAACCATATTTGGTGCTTCAGCTGCTCCAGCCCTGCTGCCCTGTGCTTGCTCCTGAGGCCAAGCCATAGCTTCATGGAACTCGTCCATAGTCCACATATGCCCTGGTGGTTGCTGATACAACCCTACTATCATCTTAGCAGTCGCTATCTGTCCTCTTCGAAGAGCCTCCATCCTAGCCTCTATCGTGGACATATACATGTCCCTCATCTAGAATGGCTCGGCATGATGTGCCGGTGCATCTGCAGGTATTTTCTCCTGCTGTGCTGCTGCTCTCCTAGGACGTCTTCTAGGTGCTCCGGCTGCCCCCTCTTCCTCACAGTATTGCTGATAATAAGCAGCATTTATAGCCTTCCTAGGCCTCTCATATGATGGAACTGCAGTGTCCACCCCAGCCTGCTGACACAAAAAGGTAATTAGGGACGAATGTCCCAACGGTGTCCTGCTACTTACAGTAGTAGCGCAGCTATGAATCTCGTCAGCAATGACTTTCCCAATGTTTACATCCAACTGCCTCAGCATGCAGTAAATGAAGATGATTCGATGCATGGTTATGTCAGAAACATGTGAGCATGGCTGAATGTTGGCATGAGTAAATGCCATCCAGTATTTTGCCAAAGGCATCAAATCTGGCCTTTTTATGTTGATGGGCAAACCATTAGGGTTGTTCTGAAAATGCCTTCCAGGAAGGCACATAACCCTCTCAATATCTGCTATATCTCTGAACCCCCCCAACAAGTGCGGCATACTGGCACTATTCCCCTGGCCATTCAGTGCCCAAAAAGCTGTTAATGGTGTCAGAGTCATACCTGATGATTTGTCCCCTCACATAGCTCATATATCTACCAACATCAACTCCTCCTCTAGGTAAAGCATTTGTATAAATTTCTTTTACCAATTCAATGTTGGCCGGTGCAGGATATGTAGCCAAGCTCTCCCAATCTCTCCTCATGATTTATGCTCCAAATTCAGGAGCCAAATTAGGGATAAAGGTGGCCTTCCTCTCCATTAATAATCTCCTCTCCTGCACAGTCACAAAATGTTCCTCATGTTTCCTAGAGAGGAACCTAGGCGAATAAAATCTTCTTTGCCTCTCAGGTTCCTTCCTCTTGTTACCAAGAGTTTTCACCCTTCTTGATGACGAAGACATTCCTGCATAAAGTTCAAAATACCATAGAAGTTCATCGTTAGAGGTTAGTATATCATCAATTAAATTTCAAACCAATCTCATTCCAATACTGAGAGAAAACAGGGCCCCTCAGCGTCCCTGCATAAAAAATCAAGCATCCAACAAAATCTGCATCAGACCGCCCAGGCGCCATAGTTGGCTGCTCAGCGGTTTGCTTCAAGCTGCACCACCGCTGAGCGTCAAAGGAGACCGCTCAGCGGTGGTGACTAGGGATTCTTAAAAACCTTTTTAAACTTTCCCTATTCTCCATTCTAACACTAAATTCATCAATCCAGACAAAATCATGCAGTTCAATCGATTCCAACAGTTCCTATTTCCTTAAATTATGCATAGAAATCAAAAGCCCTAATTGATCATGTTCCTAAGCATGTTCATCAACAAATCCCAAAATAAAAACCTAAACATGAACCTGCATAACTTACTTGAGTGGAGACTTTGAATGCTTGCAAAAATTGTCCAATTGATGATGAATTCCCTCTCCAATGCAAAATCCTCACCCAAAAACCCCAACTTTGACAAAACAATGGTAGAAAATTGATTTTTTTGTGATTGGGTGATGAGGAAAAGTGGGGAAATCCCTTTGGAAAACCTTTGAAAGTAAAATTGGGTGCTAAGGTTCACAGAGAACGCTTGGGCGAGCTTCAAAGAGAGTTTTCGAAAAGTGCAGAACCCAAAAGCGCTGAGCTTTTAAAAGCCCAAGCGCAGTCTACGCCGCCACCGCTCAACGGTAAATATGCACTGCTCAACGGTGGACAGGAAAAAAATATTCTTTCTTCTTTGCTTAGTTTTGCATAATTCCACCCTTTTGCACCTGATTTTAACCTTCAATTTTTTTAATTTCATGCCTTTCCCCTCTCAGATGCTCATGCAAACATATAATGACCTTAGGACAGAGTTTAAAAAAAAAATAATCAACTAGGTTGCCTCCCTGGTAACGCTCGTTTAACGTCACGAGCCTGACCCAAACCTGTTTAGCATTTATTAGTAGGTGCAATTCTTACCCACACCTATCAGTAGGTGTACTTCCTGTATCCTTCAGTGGATACATCAAAATTAGCATCCCTCAGTAGATGCTACCCAAAATTGTTTAAATATCCAACTAATTTACATCAAATAAAACTAATATATTACAACAATTGGGATGATCCCCACCCCTCAGTAGGTGTTGATAACCCCTTTGCTTGATATTCTTTTCTTTTTCTTCTTCCTGCTGAATTCCTTCATAAAATTGAGAATACCAAGCACATGTTTCCATGTTTCAATCATAGGAACTTTGCTCCAATCTCTTGAAGATCTCCCTAAAGCACTTCACTCTCTTTTTCCTCCTATGATATTTCTTTTTAGGAAGGGGTTTTTCATTTGATCTTTTCTTCTTTCCTTTCTTCCTCTTTTTCTCAATCTTTCCCTTCAACTTTCTCTTTTTCTCTTTTCTTCTATTTTTCTTTCTTTTCACCATTTTTCTTTTTTTTTCTTTTCTTTTAACTACTTTTTTTTCCTTATCATCATCTCTATCTCCCTCACTCAACCTTTCTGTTTCTATCTCTTCTTTCTCTATTTTTTTTTCATTTTTCTCTATCCTTTCCTCCTCAACAACCTTTTCTGTTTCTATTTCTTTATCTTTTCCTCTTCTATCTTGTCATCAACATTATCACTTTCAAAACTAGTGGCCTGGCATTCCTCCCTAGGATTAACCTCAGTATTAACCCTAGAATTCAATATTTCATTGGATTGACGAATCTGTATCTCCAACCGTTTATTCCTTGCTTCATTCTCTTATGTAGAGGAGAGAGTAATTTGGATAAGTCGTTCCAATGTCTCGTCCACTTTGTTGATTTGCTCTTTCAAAACGGACACCTGTTGCCCTAATAGTAATTGTTGATGTGGATCTCCTGCCTCTCCATTCCAACTTTGATCCATGCTTGAGTGAGGTTCCCACCAGTAGTTGAAATTATTTTGATAGAATTGAGTGCCCTTAGAACCAAATTCTTGTAAATAATGCATCCTATAAACATTAGGCACAAATTCCTAGAAATAATTTATTAGAACAAAAATAAAATAAATATAAAAATCAAGTCAAATTTAATCAGTTTACACTACTACAAAAAGTTAAACCAAGAGTCCCCGGCAATGACGCCAAAAACTTGTTAAACCCTTGGCAAGTGTACCAGATCGTATCAAGTAATAATAATTGGTAAACCCAATATCGTTCATCCCAAAGGACTCTTAAGGCCTCATCTTTCGTGTAAACTAATCGTGTAAGACTTGAGTAAAGAAAATTAATTTGAATTGTTTAAATGCAAAACAAAAATAAACATGCAAATGCAAGAATTCAATTGACGAAGAGAAACTATGAATGAATGAGGTTGTTGGGGTTTACAATTTCATCATATTGCCATGCAAACTTTCTTGGTCTACCCTTAACCCAATCCCTTGGTGAAAAGAGCCTATTACTAATTACCGGCTTACTATCCCTAGCCTCCCCTAGTAACTAATAATGCATAATGAGCGGAAGCAAAATACAATTGATCGTCCTACCCCTATCCCTAGGTGGTATTAACATAATCAAGGAATTCTCCCCAGTTCATGACATTATCATACGTCCCCGTATCAATAAAGACAAACAACATCTACCGAATGAGTTAAACTGTAGAAGCATTAAGCGAAGGTAAAGAACCCAACAATTGATAAATTAAGCATATGCAAGCATATAAAGTAAACAAGAATTTCAATATATGAGAGTTTCAAAAGATTACATTGTTCCCGAACAAAAAAGGGTTTAGTTCTCCATAATCAGGGTTAAACTAGATGAATTAAATGGAAGAATGGAAAAGCAAACCCTAGAATTGATAAAGTGGAGCCTAAGCATCCAAGAAATCTCCTCCAAAGGTGTAAAGCTGTTGTGGACTTTGTTCTCTGCCAAAAGAATTACATTTGGATTCGCACTACGGCTATATATAAGCCAAAAAGATAATAGAAAGATCTCAAAATCCAAAATATAAAAATAGACAACCGCCCAGGTGCCTAAATTGGCCGCTTAGCGGTTTGCCTCAACACACGCCACCGTCCAGGCGCCTAAAATGACCGCTGAGCGGTTTGCCTCTTGTCGCTCTGGACGCTCAGCGTCACCGCTTGGGCACGAAACAACAATTTTTCCTTGCACTAGGACACTCAACGGTGGAATTTACCGCTGAGCGGTTCACAGACTCTTCTGTTCTTCCTTTTTCTCCTTCATTCTTGAGTCTATGACCTTCCTACTTCATTACCATCTTCCATTTTCATCAAAAACCCTGCAAAACAATGCAAAACAAGTATAATATCTCTAAAAACAACTTTTGACTCTCATGTAACACAACTTAAGAGTTTTACTTGATTCTAAGCTCATTTTAAGCTACAAAGGGTGTGATTTAATATAAAATTTATGCATGAAAATAACGGTTTTGAGACCGTTATGAACAGAGTTTAAAAACAGACCCAAACCTGTTTAGCACTCATCAATAAGTGCAATTCTTACCAACACCCATCAGTAGGTGTACCTTCCTGTACCCTTCAGTGGATACATAAAAATTAGGATCCCTCAGTAGATGCTACCCAAGATTGTTTAAATATCCAAATAATTACATGTCCTAAATACTAAAAAAAATGTTTTACAGACCTCAATAAATGCTTCTATTAACATACCTCCACTTTTTACTGGTGATAATTATGCATTCTGGAAAGTCAGAATGGAAATCTTTATGGGGTCTGTTGACAGAGGCATCTGGGAAGCAGTACAAAATGGTCCTTATATTCCTAAAAGTACAGAGTAAGGTGTAGAAGTAGAAAAACCATTTTTTGACTGGACTGTTGAGGAAAACAAAAGAGCCCAATTTGATATTAAGGCTCGAAATATAATTTTATCTGCACTAACCACTAATGAATTCTTTAAAGTTTTTGTTTATAAAAGTGCTCAGGAAATGTGGAAATATTTTGTTCGAATTCATTATCTACATCAATCTCCTCAAGCTCAAACAATTCTAATGAACAAGAAAATGTATGCTTGATGGCAAACAATGAATCATCTAGAAGCCAATTCTTGAAGAAAAAGAAGGATAGTCAAGGATCCTCTTCAAGCTTCAATTGTTATGGATGTGATGAAAGAGGCCATGTGAAAGTTGATTGCTCAAGCAACAAAAGAAGTAAAGAAAGAAAAGAAAAGAAATCTCATAAAAAGAAGAAATCATATATTGCTTGGGAGGATAATGCATCAAGCACTTCTAGTTCAAGTGGTTATGTTGAAGAAGCAAACATGTGTTTCACAGTTAATACTGATGACACTACAAGCCAAGTAAGTTCCTCTAGCTTTGAAACTAGTGAGTTTGTTTTGTAAAAAGCCTTTCTTGAAATGTTAAAGGAATTTAAAGAATTGCAGATTCAATATGAGAAGGCATTAGACAAGGAAGTGATTTTAAGAAATAAAATCTACAATTTAGAAATGAAAAAGTCGTCAAATGTTGAACATCCTGTTGAATTCCTTTCATGTAAGAGTCACATGTTTGACATAGATATTCTTGAGAATTTGCTTGCTAAAGCCACCAAATCTATTTCAAATGTTCAAAATGGTTTTAGAAAGAAAAATGTTAAAAACAAGAACATGCATCAACATAGGAAACCTCAAATTAAGAGAACTCGTAGAGTTTGGGTTAAGAAGGGGACCTTTGTAAACAACAAATTGCATGATGTTTGTTGTTTTGATTGCATGAAAAGGGTCATACATCTAACAAATGCAATATTAAACATTTTGGAGTTCCAAATGGAAAATATGCTTGGATTCCTGTTATAAAATAATATGCTTCTAACCTCAAAGGACCCAAATCAGATTATGGGTACCAAAACTACATTGTTTTACTTTGCAGGTTAAGTTTTCAAAAGGAGAAGAGAACTCTAAAATTATTCTACTTTTGAAATTGATGCTCCAAGTCCGAAAGCAAATTCATCAAGTGATATCCAAAGCTTTGAATCGAGCACCAAGTGATTGAGCTAAGTGTTGTTTAAACTGTGCTGTTGCATTTTGTTCCTTTTGATCTTATATTATTTGATTACTGTTATATTCATTTCTGTTTGAGCAAATGATATGTTCATCATTGATTCATTCATCCTGTGGTGTGTTCTTGTCTGTTTACACACTTTAATCAATGAAATTCATCTATTTGAGACATTCATATGTTGAATTTATTCTTTGTTATGTTTAGTCATGTGCATTGTTATTTCAATGATTTGTTTTTAAATTATAAATTGAATCTGTGCTTAACTGATTTAGTATTCAATTTCATGAGTACTTTGAAGTTAGCCTTGGTTGAACCTTTTGTCAACTTAAATGAGTTCGCTGATAGTTTTCTATCGCCATTTTTGGATGATTAAGACATTTGATGATTAATTTAACAATTCTATTTTGAAGCTGTTTATGTGGAGATTTGTTTTTAAGTTCAAATGCATATCGTATGAGCTATGATAATAAACATTGAGAACTTGGATGCAACAAATGAACTGATCAAATTTGCATAATTTTGATGTAAATTATTTGATTTAAAAACTATTGAAAGATAAAATCTAAAACAACTTTTGTGTTTGAATTTTTGTATATGTTATTTTGATATGCACAGCTGAATTAATGGGGTTGAACAGATTGGGATATAAGAGTGCATGAATCATAGTTTCTGTTTGGGAAGTTATGAATTTGTGCTGTCAAAATTAGTTTTTGAACTGATTGTGATAGCTGAAATACTTTCCTGTTAAACTTGCAGCAGCTGTGATCACATTCATTTAAGCTATTATTGTATTCATTTTAATTTATAAATTGATTGCAGAATCATTGATTTTTTATTTGTTTGAAAAATGACTATTGATTTAAATGAGTTAATTAAGTCTGATAAAAGCCGAATTTGATTTGCTACGAATTATTGAAAGTAGTTTGGAATTGCAAATACTAATATGAACTAGTTTGTAAGCATCTCTGCATTGTTTTGGACTGGACAGATCTTAAAATATTTTTCAAAATATGTTTTGAGTTTAAAAGACATTCTTGTTTGACATCTTATGACATGATCTTGTGATACCTGGTACCCATTTGAAGGGGAGATATAAGGTTGTTAGATACCTTGTTATTTATCTATACTTTGGTATTTCAAATTATATAAATCGCATCTTTCTTTTGTTGAGGGGGAGAGCCACTTGAGAGGATGTCTCTATTTTATAACCTTAGAAGAGAGTTAGGAGTGTTAGATATGTCTTAGGATCAAAATTTATGCAATTTTCTCAATTTTCATAAGCTTAGCGCTTTTAATCGATTATCACAGGGTAATAATCGATTATTTTTGGCTTTGGGAAAATCCTTAATCGTAGATAATCGATTATCCCATGGAATAATCGATTATTCAAATTCAAACCCAAATCTAGAGAATTAAGAACAAATAATCGATTATCTTTAGCCATAATCGATTATTCTGCAATTTCTGGAAAGTGACTCATGAACTGATAATCGATTATCACGCGCACAGTTTCAAACATAGAGCCGTTGGAAAGCTCTATAACGGGTATAAACGGCTATTTTCTGATTTTTCTTATAAATAGCCTCCTATAATCGATTAATGGTCACTCCTTTGCACCCAGAAACTGCTGAAATCAAATTGGAGACAGATTTCTTCATTCCTCTCCATTTTTCTCAAAACTTCATTTTTTTTTTAAAATCTTTCCATGGCTGAAACTAGAAGAAACCGTCACAGGACTGCTGGAGCTTCTTCTTCCTCACGACCTCGTCATGCAACTTTAGATGGATGGATATCCGATCAAGAGAAGCATGCAGACTATGTCAATTTTTGGCAAGAAAGAAAAATCTTGGCGGTAAAGTATATTCGTCTTGATTTTTATCGCTACTATGGATTTCAATTTCCCAATCTTTTTGCTGGTCAAGGTCTCACAATTAGTGGAGCAAAAAGGATGCATATATCCCGATCTCATAAGAGTGCTCTACCTCAATTTGAGATATCGAGATGGGATAATATCTACCAAGGTAAAAGGTGTCTGCATAATTTTGAATGATGACGCGTGGACCAACGTTGCCCAATTTACCATCTGGGATGATGCTGTAAAAGTTCATCTCGGTGTTCCAGACTTCAACCGACTGTTGGATTTTCAATCATTCTTGCGCCATCCTTAACAACAGATCAATCGTAGGTAATTGCTTGTTGGCGGATTCAAAGTTGAAGAAAGGATGATTCACTATCTGATTGTGTGGATACTGTGTCCTAGGGCCACCAACCATGCTCAATGCTCTGAGCAGGATCTGCTTCTTCTGTATGGGATTTTAAATCACATACATATTGAGTGGCCTGCTCTTATTGCTGACACCATGGTAAAAGCAAAGAAATATCACTCTTATCATTTTCCTTATGCTCTTCTCTTCTCTAGAATCCTAGAATACAAAGGGGTTAATGTGGAAGGCGAACTTGTTCATGCAATTCAAGCTATTGGATCTGAAATTGGAGAAACCACTTTTCGCCAAATGGGATTTGCTACCCGAGGAAAGGCAATTATTCATAATGATGATAAACACTCAGATGCTGATGAAGAAGAAGACATGGATGTTCATATGGCAGAACCAGTAAGTGTTGCGGCTCCTTCTGATGTTGGTCCATCCAACATGCCTTCATCCTCCTCACTTACCATGGAAGAACATTTTGCTAGACTATCTAAACAATTAGAGGATATGAGTCATGCATAGAAAACTTAGTTTGAAGAAATTTATGTGTGGCAGCAAGCTCATGACGAATACGTGGTTGATCAATTTCTTGATCTTGATGTTCGCCTAACAAATGTTGAAACTCATCTCAACATTCAACCACTTGAGAAATCCCCTAGCCCTGAGTTTTAGAGTTAGGTTTCTATGTTTGTATGTTTTGTTGTTTAATTGTTGTTGCTTCTGTGTTATATTTTTGTCTTTCATGTTTCCCCTTATGATGCTAATGTACTCCTTTCCTTTATGAATAAAATGATCTCTTGCTTTTTATACATACATTTTTTAAATCAAGGGAAGATCATATTAAGGGGGAGCTTTTTATACATACATTGTTCTTTTTGCTTATGATCAAAAAAGGGGAGAAGTATATTTTTAGGGGAAGAAGTATAATATAAGGGGAGAAGTATAATATAAGTTGATACAGGTATTGCTAACTTTGTTGTTGTCTGTTAGCTTGTATGTTTTGTAGGAAAGCCAAAGTTTCTTTTAAAACTTGAATTTTTTATCATCATCAAAAAGGGGGAGATTGTTACCAATAAGGAGCATTGGTAAATCTTGAAGTAAATGGTTTTGATGATGCTACAACAAGTTTAACCTGAAGAAGATATTATAAATCTTTTAAAAGCACTTTGTAGAATATAAATGTATTAGGAATGTCCTTAAATATGTAAAACTTGTATTTTAGGTATTGTTCTAAAATAATGGATTATGAGGAGCAATAATCGATTATCACGAGATTTTCAGAAAACCTGTATTGCACTAGAATAATCGATTATCACTCCAAATAATCGATTATCACAGGTCTGTTTTGAAATCTGCCTAAGTTATTTTGAAAAACTTGTAACGGACTTGAATAATCGATTATCACTTACAATAATCGATTATTACTGGCAGTAGGGACTTGACTTTTCATATTCAGACTAGCTGGCTATATATTGGTCTTTTGAGAACTTCAGAAGTAACATTTAGAACTAAGGTCTTAGTAGAATACAAATTGTCTTGTCTGAGGAAGTTCTCAAAAGCTAGTTCAAAATACTTTGCCCGGTCTCGTGAATAGGAGAAGCTCGTGTATCATTGGTCGATAGTCGGAGCGGTTCTCTTTGAGTTGGCAAGGTGCTCTTCCTGGTCTCATGAATAGGAGAAACTTGCGTGTCGTTGGTCGATAGACGGAGCGGTTCTCTTCGAGTTTGGAGAGCATTCATTCTTCCGGTTCGTTCGTCGAAGGAAGGTTTTATAATCATATTTTTATTCACTTTTATTGTAATTTGTGAAACTGATTTCTAGTGAAACTGTTAATCACTTTTTATAGTGATTAACAACTAGACGTAGATTCTTTTGAATCGAACTAGTATAAAAATTACTTGTTTGATTTTTCTACTCCCTAAACTCTTTACTATTATATGCACATCAATTGTTTGATAAATTTTCTCTTAGAAAATTTACTTTTAAAAAACTGACCATTTTAAATTAAAAAGTGATCGAACACGCTTTCCGCTTATTAACTATATTCTGCTCCGTTATTCTCTGGTGATACCAACCAACAACGTGCTGCTGGAACTGGAGTAGGCATTCGAGATTATTTTGGGAGCTCTTCTCGTTAGACTTCATATGCATACAGTGAAGCATAAGAACAAAGTCTGACACAAGAGATCACAAAAAAGCTTCGAGCGGACCTTAGGGAGGAGCTTAGGACAGAGCTTAGGACAGAGCTTAGGATAGAGCTTAGGACAGAGCTTAGGGTGAATTGGATAATGAGGTATGCGCCATGTTCCAGTAGCATTTTGAGAGCTATGGCATGCGCTCTATGCCATCTCCTGTACAGGAACAGGAACATGTTGGGCTTCCCATAAGTAAAATTAATAAACATTTATGTGCAATTATTTCTATCTTTTGTATAATCTAATATTTACTCTGACAGGAAGAAGCGGGAAAGGAAGTTGTTCAGCACTAGCCGTCCCAGGGGATGACATGGACGATGCTAGTCCATGTCTGCTATACATTTTAGACGGTCCCGAGACGATGCTGGTAGCTCGTGGAACAGTGTTTAAGGTAGTGACTGTTGTTCATGGTATAGAGCTATCAGAGGATGAGGTGAAGGTTTTAGTAGACGACATTATCATACCAGATGCCTTAGTTCCTCTATCTGAGGACGATCCTCTTAGTTCATTGCAGCTACTTGCTGACATCATTGAAAATAAGCCTTTGGAGGTTGAATATGATGCTAATGTATTTGGGAGAGTGATAACGGTCTAAAAACCGTTATTTTAATGCTTAAATTGATATCAAAATACACCCTTTAAGGCTTAGAATGAGCTTAGAATCAAGTGAAACACTTCAGTTGAGTCATTTGAGAGTCAAAAGCTGTTTTTAGAGATATTATGCTTGTTTTGCATTGTTTTGCAGAGTTTTGATAAGAATTAAGGATGAAATTGAAGAAGGAAGGTCTTAGACTCAAGGAAGAAGAAGAAAAATGAAGAAAAGAAGAGTCTATGCACCGCTCAGCGTCAAAATGCACCGCTGAGCGCCATTATTCGAGGGAAAACCACTGTTTGGTGCCTAGGCGGTGACGCTGAGTGTCCAGAGGAATTAGAGGCAAACCACTCAGCGGTGAACCTGACCACTGAGCGGTGGTGCGATTTGAGGGAAACCGCTGAGCGATAAAATTGGACACTGAGCGGTTGTCTGCTGGGCTTGAGCTTAAATTCTGTTACTTTTATGCCCTATATATAGCGTCAGTGCGATTTAAATATTATTCTTTTGGCAGAAGAAGACATCCAGAGTTGTTCTACACTCCTTGGAGAAGATTTCTTGGATGCTTAGGCTCCAATTTATCATATATAGGGTTTGATTTTCCATTCTTTCATTGTATTTCATCTAGTTTCACCATGTCAATGGTGAACTAAACCCTTTGTTGTTGGGGAACAATGTAATCTTTTGAAATGCTCTTATATTGAAATTCTTGTTTTATTCATATTCTTGCATATGCTTTTATTATCAATTTTTAGGTTTCTTATCTATGCTCTATGCTATTATCATTTAACTCATTCGATAAATAGATGTTTGCCTTTGTCGATACGGGGACGTACGGAGAAATCATGAACTAATAGGGAATTCCTTGATTAAGAAATACCACCTAGGGATAAGGAGGTAGGACGAGCAATTGTATTTTGCTTCTGTGGTACTTGCATTGCTAGTTACTACGGGAGACTAGGGATAGTAAGCCAGTAACTAGTAGTAGCCTCTTCTCGTCGAGGGATCGGGTTTAGGGTAGACTAAGAAAGTTTGCATGATAATTAGATAATAAAGCGAATTTAATAAGAAGAGTAGATATAAGAGAGTGGATAAGATGAAATTGTAAACCCCAACAACTCCATTCATCCATATCTTTTTCTTGCCAATTGAATCAATTGCATTGCCTGTTTACTTTTTGTTTTTGCATTCAAACCACAAGTTAATTTTCTCTACAAGTCTTACGATATTGATTTACACGAAAGATAAGGCCTTTGAGTCCTTTGGGAGAACGATATTGGGTTTTATGAATTACATTACTTGATACGATCTGGTACACTTGCCAGGGTCTTAACAAGTTTTTGGCGCCGTTGCCGGGGACTCGTGGTTTAACTTTTCGAGTAGTGTAAATTGATTAAATTTGACTTGGTGTAATTATTGTAATTATTGTATATATTTTTTTTTGTTTTATTTTTCTTATCTGTAAAAGTGCTTTTAGGGTTTTTGTTTCTTGTGCATGCAGGAAGAAATACACACTAGAAGTAAGAAAAGCCAACAACCTCTTCTTGAAGGTATATCAGATAGGAGAGAAAGAAGAGTTAGACGTCCATCATGTGAACTCTTTCCCTCTCCTGAAAGACTCTTACATTCTTCACCAGAGGCTTTTACACAGAACTTAGAGGAGATGGCAAATCAACCTCCTCCAAGACGCACACTTGCGGATCAATCTAATGTTGTGGGTCCTTTCCACTTCAACAGCATAGCCATGCCTACGTACCATACAATTAATATGGTGATGAATCCAGTACTAATCCATCTGGTACAAAGCAACCAATTTCACGGATTGTCAAATGAGAACCCATATGATCATTTGACAACATTCAGTGAAATTTGTAACATTGTGAATATGACTGGAGTATCAGATGAAAGAGTAAAGCTTATCTTGTTTCCATTCTCATTGGGAGGGAATGCTAAGACGTGGCTTAATTCCTTTCCTGAAGGAACATTCACTACATGGGAGACTGTGGCAACCAAATTTGTCAACAAATATTTTCCACAGTCCAAAATTCCTCAGGGAAGGTTGGAGATCTCATCATTCAAACAGGGCATGGAGGAAACTCTCGGGCAAGCATGGGATAGGTTTAAAGGCTTATTGAGGAAGACACCGGTCCACGGGTTTGACAAGACTACCCTAGTTCTTTCTTACCTAGGTGGTCTGAATACGCAGTCTAAAATGATGTTGGATGCCTCAACTGGAGGTGATATCAAGAAAAAGACTGAGGACGAAGCCTATGACTTGATTGAGAGTATGGATGCTAATGAGCAGGAAACTTTTAGTGAGAGGGGCGCACCTGTAAAAAAAGGGGGAGTTTTGCATTTGCCAGCAAATGATGCCATACTAGCCCAAAATCATCTTCTGACTCAAAATCTAGATAATTTGACGAAGGTTCTCTCGCAACTTCCAAAGGAGATTAGGAATGTCTCCCAAGCACAACAACTATGTAATTTTTGTGGTGGTGACCATATTAATGGTCAATGTGCTATGCCAGAGGAAATGCAACAGGAAGCCAATTACATGGGTAATCAATTCCAGTATAGGCAGGGTAATTTTAACCAAGGCAATTCTAGCCAAGGTTGGAAGAACCACCCTAGTATTGGACAAAATCAGAATAACCCATCTGGGCAATGAGGAAGCTTCCGACAGCAGCAACCATCACCTTTATGGCAGCACGTAAGTAGTTTGACAAAGACTGTCAGAAGCTTGAATGATAGATTTGATAAATTTTTGAAGGTCTATGAGTCTCAACAAGCTAGTGACCAAGCCAGCTTCAGATCTTTGGAGATGCAAATTGGTCAGTTGTCCAAAAGGGTAGAAACCACTAAAAAGAATCAGTTTAGGGCTAACACTGATGTTAACCCTAAGGATGAGTGCAAAGCTATTTTGACAAGAAGTAAAAGGGAGGCAGAGGTGGAAATAATTGATATTGAAAGCAGTGAGGAGGAAGATTAAGAAATGATTAGTAATGAAGAATCTAATGAGCAGGGAAGCAGTGAAGAAGAAGAGGAGGAGAAACAAGAAAAGAAAGAAAGTTACCGAGAATCATTTAAGGAGATCTTTATTCAGGTGACTGTTGTTCCTTCAGTACTTCCACCAATTCCTGATTATTCCAAGAGGATTAAATATTATCTTGGAGATGTTATTGATCTTGATGATGAAGAAGATCAGGAATTTTGTGTTATTCCTAGAAAGAATGATCATCCGAAAAAAAAGAAAGGATCTAGGGAGTTTAACTCTTCCATGTGTCATCAACGATGTGGATATAGGAAGAGCCATGGTTGATTCAGGATCGAGTATTAATTTGATGCCCTTCAGTTATGTCAAGAAGATTGGAGGGCTAGTATTAAAGCCAGCTCAAACTACCCTGACAGTTGCAGATGGTTCTATTAAGAAGCCAGTTGGTAAGATGGAAGATGCAATTGTTCGAATTAAGAAGCTGAAGTTCTTGATTGACTTTGTAGTTGTTGATATGGCGAATGAGGGAAGAATTCCATTAATATTGGGAAGACCTTTTATGAGGACTTCTAAAATGTTGATGCATTTCAATGACGGGAAGATGATATTAAGAGATCAAGAACAGGTGTTGATTTATGATGGCACTAAAGAAAGTACAATCAAAATAAAAAAGAGAGCCAGATATAAACAGTTAAGAAGAGAAGTTGCATCTAAAGAAAACACAACATGTACTGATACTGATAGTTGTAATGGTTTGCAGGTACCTGTAAATGAAGAAGGGAAAATTTTCCATCCTGAACCAAAAGAAGACCCATTCCGACCAGGCATCAAGGTGAAATATAAGAAGGAGTGGGTAATAAAAGAGCTGAAGGAGAAAGGAGTGGTGGAGATTAAAGCACCATATTCTAGATGCACAAAGCAATTGGATGGAAGAAAGCTGAGAATTTGGTGTACTAAAGACACCAACACGAAGGACAACACATGATTTTGCTGGAGAAATATATTTTGTTATAAAACATTTTTTTTTATTGGTTTAGTGTTTTGGACATGTAATTCCTTTGATATTTAAACAATTTTTGGGTAGCATCTACTCAGGGATGCTAATTTTTATGTATCTACTGAAGGATACAGAAGGTACACCTACTGAAGGGTAGTGGTAAGGATTACACTTACTGATGAGTGCTGGACAGGTTTGGGTCAGGCTCGTGACGTTAAACAAGCGCTACCTGGGAGGCGACCCAGTTGGTTATTTTTTTGTTTTTAAACTCTGTCTTAAGTGCATTATATGTTTGCATGTGCATTTGAGAGGGGAAAAGTATTGATTGAAAAATTGAAGGTCTAAATCAGGTGCTACATGGTTAGATGACACAAAAGCAAGCAAAAAAATAGGGGGGGGGGAGAAAATTACTGCCCACTGTTGAGCAGTGCATTTTACCGCTGAGCGGTGGCGGCGCAGACCCCACCTGGCCTTTTAAAAGCTCAGCGTTTCTGGGGTTCTGCACTTTTGAAAATCCTTTTTGAAGCTCGCTCAAGCGTTCTCTCCTAGCACCCAATTTGCACTTTCAAAGGTTTTTCAAAGAGATTTCCCCACTTTTTCTTATCACCCATTCACAAAAACCTCATTTTATACCATTCTCTTGTCAAAAGTTTGGGGTTTTTAGTGAGGGCTGTGCATCGGGAGGCATCCATCATCAATTAGGAAGAAATCTTGCAAGCATCTAGTCTCTCCACTCAAGTAAGTTGTGAAATTTCATTTTTAGGGTTTCTAAATTTGATAATTGATGAAGAACATGCTTAGGAACATAATAAATTAGGCCTTTTGATTTCTATGCATGATTTGATGAAGTAGAAACTGTTTGAACCGATTGAATTGCATGGATTTGGTCTGGATTGATGAAATTAGTGTTAGAGTGGAGAATAAGGCAATTTGGAAAAGGATTTTGAAAACCCTAATCGTTGCCGCTGAGCGGTCTGCTTGGACGCTAAGCGGTCTGCTTGGACGCTAAGCGGTCTGCTGCAGCTATGGATGCTTGAATTCTTTTATGCAGGGATGCTGAGGGGTCCTATTTTCCCCTCAGTGTTGGACTATGATTGGTTTGGAATCTGATTGATGATGTACTAACCTCTAATGATGAATTCCTATGGTCTTTTGAACTTTATTTTATGCAGGAATGTCATCATCATCAAGAAGGGTGAAAACTCTTGGCAACAAGAGGAAGGAACCTGAGAGGCAAAGAAGATTCTTTTCGCCTAGGTTCCTCTCCAGGAAGCATGAGGAACACTATGTGACTGTGCAGGAGAGGAGATTGCTGATGGAGAGGAAGACCACTTTTATCCCAGACTTGGCTCTTGAATTTGGAGTAGAGATTATGAGGAGAGAGTGGGAAAGGTTGGCCACATATCCTACACCAGCCAACATTGAATTGGTGAACGAGTTCTATACGAACGTCTTGACTAGAGAAGGAGTATCGGCTGAAAGATACATGAGTTATGTTATGGGCAGACCATTCGGTATGACCGTGATACTATTAACAGCTTTTTGGGCACTGAATGGCCAGATGAACAGTGCCAGTATGCAACACTTATTGGGGGGTTCAGAGCCATAGTAGACATTGAGAGGGTTATGTGCCTTCCTGGAAGGCATTTTTAGAATAACCCTAATGGAGTGCCCGTCAACATAAAGAGGGCAGATTTGACGCCTTTGGTGAAATACTGGATGGCTTTCACTCATGCCAACATTCATCCGTGCGCTCATGTTTCCGACATCACAATGCATCGGATCATCTTCATCTACTGCATGTTGAGGCAGTTAGATATGAACATCGGGAAGGTCATTGCCGACGAGATTCAGAGTTGCGCTACCATTGTGAGTAGCAGGATACCGCTGGGACATCCGTCCCTGATTACCTCTTTGTGTCAGCAGGCTGGGGTGGATACTGCAGTTCCACCATATGAGAGGCCTAGGAAGGCCATAGATGCTGCCTATTATCAGTAGTACTGTGAATAAGAGGAGGTAGCCGGAGCACCTAGGACACGTCCTAGGAGAGCAGCAGCACAGCAGGAGCATGTACCTGCAGATGCACAGGCACAACACGTCGAGCCATTCCAGATGAGGGATATGTATATGTCCATGATGGAGGCTAAGATGGAGGCTCTTCGCAGAGGGCAGATTGCCACTGTTGAGATGATAGTAGGGTTGTACGATAAGCCACCAGTGAATAGGTGGACCATGGAAGAGTTTCATGGAGCTATGGCTTGGCCTCAAGAGTAGGCACAGGGCAGCGGATCTGGAGCAGCTAAAGCACCAAGTATGGATGAGGATGACGATGAAGATAACTTTGAAGATGTTGATGATGGAGCAGTTGAAGCACAAGGTTTTATCTTGCACTTTTGTATTTTGTTTTTTTAGAATAGGTTGAATTTTGATTGTGAGTGTCTATGCTTGGCTTGAACACTATTTCTAAAAATGTTTGACTGAATGAAATGCATGATGAATCTATTTGATGATGATTGGATGTTGATGATGATTGCGTTGTGTTGCATGTTGATATCTAGGTGAAAAGTTCACTAGCTTTGTGGACAGACGTGTGATGATTTATGATTGTGGTTATGATGCTAAGCAGGGTGTATGAATGAATAATATGTGAGGTATTGAGCTCCAAAATATTCATTGTTATATGTACTGTTCACAGGAAAACATGAATGATATTGCTTGAGTCTTGATAATTGATTGAATTGCATGTTTATGTCATATGATCAAGGCCATTTTTGGAAGCCCTTACTTAGCCAAATTTTCACCTAAATTGATTAGAACCATGTGTTCTACCCTTTTTGAACCTTGGCCTTAAACAGGATGAAAACCATTTCTTTGAAATTATTTACCTTGAGTTGGGTTGAGAATAATTGTTGAAAAGGTTCATGTTTGGGGTTGTTGGGAAAATTTGAATGGAAAAAAGAAAGGCATTGAGCTTAAGTGTTGAAAAAGAAAAATGCATGAGAAAAGAAAAAGCATGAAAGATGAGCTCAATGTAAAAATAAAAGGAAAGGGAAGAAGTTGGGAATTAGTGAGATTGGTTAAAGAAAGAGAGTTTGCGCTTGAACATTAAATATTAAAATAGCTCTCTTGACTCAAGGATTTTGTGATCCAGAAAAACCAATTTTTCTTCTTAGCCTAGCCTCATTATAAGCCATGGAAAAGTCGTTGTGATGGCATTTGCATGAGAGGATGTTGATTGTATTAGATGAAGGGCAATTTTGTTTCATGTGACATATGAATAGTAGAGAGTTGGAGTGACCTCTTAAACACTTGAGTGATTGAGTGAAACACTTGCTTGGTGAGAATTGTTGAATTCCATGATTATATCTATGCTTAGTTGATTGATCATTCATAAATAAAACATCTGTTGGGAAATATGTGATCATGTGAACTCAATTGAATTGAAAGCATGCATACATATTGATTAGATTCCACTGAAAATCTGAAATTGAGCAGTTCTTGTCATAAGAAAATGAATTTTGGGATTGTTGAACTATTTGACGAAAAATTGGAAAGCCAAGTTTTGTTTTGTTTGCTTGAGGACAAGCAAAGTTCTAAGTTTGGGGTTGTGATAACGGTCTAAAAACCGTTCTTTTCATGCTTAAATTGATATCAAAATACACGCTTTATGGCTTAGAATGAGCTTAGAATCAAGTAAAACACTTCAGTTGAGTCATTTGAGAATCAAAAGCTATTTTTAGAGATATTATGCTTGTTTTGCATTGTTTTGCAGACTTTTGATGACAATTAAGGATGGAATTGAAGAAGTAAGGTCTTAGACTCAAGGAAGAAGAAAAATGAAGAAAAGAAGAGTTTATGCACCGCTCAGTGTCAAAATGCACCGCTGAGCGCCATTATTCGAGGGAGAGCCACTGTCTGGTGCCCAGGCGGTGACGCTGAGCATCCAGAGCGATTAGAGGCAAACCGCTCAACGGTGAAACTGACCGCTGAGCGGTGGTGCGACTTGAGGGAAACCGTTGAGCGGTAAAATTGGATGCTGAGCGGTTGTCTGCTGGGCTTGGGCTTAAATTATGTTACTTTTATTCCCTATATATAGCCCTAGTGCGATTCAAATATTATTCTTTTGGTAGAAGAAGACGTCCAGAGTTGTTCTACACTCCTTGGAGAAGATTTCTTGGATGCTTAGGCTCCAATTTATCATATCTAGGGTTTGCTTTTCCATTCTTTCATTGTATTTCATCTAGTTTCACCATGTCATTGGTGAACTAAACCCTTTGTTGTTGGGGAACAATGTAATCTTTTGAAACTCTCTTATATTGAAATTATTGTTTTATTCATATGCTTGCATATGCTTTTATTATCAATTGTTGGGTTTCTTATCTATGCTCTATGCTATTATCGTTTAACACATAAGATAAATAGATGTTTGCCTTTATCGATACGGGGACGTACGGGGAAGTCATTAACTGATAGGGAATTCCTTGATTAAGCAATACCACCTAGGGATAGGGGTGTAGGACGATCAATTGTATTTTGCTTCTGTGGTACTTGCATTGCTAGTTACTAGGGGAGACTAGGGATAGTAAGCCAGTAACTAGTAGTAGGCTCTTCTCGCCGAGGGATTACGTTTAGGGTAGAATAAGAAAGTTTGAATGACAATTAGATAATAAAGCGAATTTAATAAGAAGAGTAGATATAAGAGAGTGGATAAGATGAAATTGTAAACCCCAACAACTCCATTTATCCATATCTTTTTCTTGCCAATTGAATCAATTGCATTTGCATGTTTACTTTTTGTTTTTGCATTCAAACCACCAGTTAATTTTCTCTACAAGTCTTACGATATTGATTTACATGAAAGATAACGCCTTTGAGTCCTTTGGAAGAAAAATATTGGGTTTTACCAATTATATTACTTGATACGATCTGGTACACTTGCCAAGGTCTTAATAGAGAGGCTCTGAGGTTCTAATATACCTGCATAGCCAAGATGTCAGAGAACTTGCGTTGGGAGTAGAAGAGTTGAATATTACATTAGTTCAACTACAGATGATGTAAGTCTATGAGCAATTATTTATATAAAATTGATTTATATATCAAGTATACTTATATCTAAGTTAATTTTTGATTTCAGGTATACGTTTGGGATCAGTAACAACTTGGGGTACAATGATGACTATGGGTTCATTGATCCCCAAATCATTCATGAAACAAATGATTTTGATGAGATCACAACACATCTCACAAGAAGATTTGAAAGCGGCAAGAAAATATATTTTATGCCTTATATATCTGGGTAAGTGAACTTTGTTAACATAATAAAGTTCCATATGCATATGTGATTTTAATATATAATAATTAAGTTATTACCAATTTCAGGCGCCATTGGCAGCTTCTTGTTATTTCTATACAGGAGAGCTATGCTTTGTGGTTCTGCTCATTGCACAAGTCTCCTCCCACACATCTCAGACAAGCAGTTGATTGGTAAGAACCTCAATGTTTGGACTTTCTTTCTTATATTAATGAATGCTAAAACCCTTTTTTTTATATATAGTTCTATTCCAGCAAGTATGATGATGATTGGGAGATCAATTGCTAACAGTAGAAAGCTTGCATGGATTTCTCTCAAGGTTTGACATATGCTAAAGCCATACTTTCTTATAGTTGTTTTGTTTTAATGATTTTCACTAACTCTTTACAACTCTGATGATAAATTGTAGTGTAACAGACAAACTGGGTCATATGAGTGCGGATACTATGTAATGTATTGGATGACCCACATTATTCGTTCCCATATCACAAGAGGCTGGGAAACGGTAATATTTAAATTTAATCAATTTTGATTTTCTCCAACATTTGGAATTCATATACACTAATTAATATCAATTGTCTTGTTCAGAGATTTAAGACTACTACGACAATTCCTGAGAAACCACTTTCATTCCTGAGGAAAGCTGTTGCAAAACATTTAGTTAGATTATATAATAGTTCATAGTTATTAGATTTAAAATACATTTGAACATGATGATTTATAGTTATTAGACTTTGTACATTATGTGATGTAAACATTGATTATTGTGTTGAATCTATGTACATTATGCGATTGTTTGATACGCAGGTCTGTTTTTGTGATAGTGGATATCACAAAAACAGACCTGCTATTAAAAAAAATTCCAAGAGAATAGGCTGCAGTTGTGACCACAACCGCGGTAGAAAGTTAGACGATTTTTTTTTTAAAAAAAAAGGGTTTTGGCCGCGATTGTAGCTCGAACCGCCGTCATATCCCTAGCTTTTTACCGCGGTTTGAACCATGACCTATTGTTAAATGATTTTTGTTTTTTTAAAATAGGGGGTTTTAGCTGCAGTTCCAGGGGGAACCGTGGTCATATCTCCAGCTTTTTACCGTCGTTGAAACCGCGGCCTAAAGTCCCAAACTTTTTATCTCGCCCGTATATGCCGCGGTTCGGAAACCGCGACGTATACTAAAAAACAACCGTGGTCGTTTCCCTGCACTGCACTAGTGACGTGTTCATATAGATAGAATCAAAGATTATGCTATTGAATCATGTCTTAAATGCATGCAAATATAATAGAGGAAAAACTCTAACAATTGATAAAAGGAAGCATATGAATAACGCAAGAATTTCAATATATGAGAGTATCAATAGGATTACATCGTTTCCCCCAACAACAAAGGGGTTTAGTTCACCATAATCAAGGTGAAACTAGATGAAAAGAATGAAAAGTATGAAAAGGTAACCCTATAATTGATAAGTTGGAGCTTCTGCATCCAAAATCTGCCTTCAAGGAGTGAAGAGAGTGTTTCTGCGTCCTTTCTGCCAAAAGATAGACCATCTAGGTCTTCCAAATCTATTTATAAGTTCTTAAATCGAAGCAGAAACTAGCCCAGGTCCAATAGTCCACCGCTCGGCGGTAGGTTCACTACCCAGCGGTATGTTCAACACCTGGTATCACTCCTCAGCGCTGCCACCCGGCGTTGGCCAGAGAGTTCTTCTGAAGGTTCCATTGCCCGGCGGTATGGAAGACAATCCAATTCACCCCCTAGCGGTGCCGCTTGAGCATCTGGCAGAGAGTCCTCTAGAAAGTACACCGCCCGATGGTGGGTTCACCGCCCAACGGTGGCTGCGACCCTTCTTTACTTCACTTTTCCACCTTCTCCTAAGTCCAACTCTTATCTTCTTCAGTTCCCTTCATTCAATTCCTGATAAATCCTGCCAAATCATGGAAAAACCAAGCATAAAACCAAGAAAACCTACTTTGACTCTCTTATTCTCTATCTTCAGCAAAATTGCATGATTTCAAGCTAATTTTAAGTCGTAAAGGGTGTGTTTAATGTCAAATTTAAGTATGAAAATAACGGTTTTAAACCGTTATCAGAACCCCAAACTTAGAACTTTGCTTGTCCTCAAGCAAACAAAATGTAACTCAGCTCTTCAAAATAATCACTACAATGACTCAACCTTTTTCAAACACTCTTTCAAGACAAGGGATCACTTTTATCAATTCAGCATGAAGATTTCAATCAAGATGTGCAGGATTCAATCAAAGTCATTGTGATGTGTCAACACCCAATTTCGTCTGGGTCACTAAATACTATACAAATTTTCTTATTTTATCTTATTTTAAGTTTTTCTATCATTTTCATCCTACCCTTTTACTATTATTTCTTTCTTATTTGTTTTTGTTTTTATTTTTATTATCTTTTTATGGCCTTTTTTTTATTTATTTTACTTTCTTTTATTTTCATCCTTTTATAAATTTTATTCTACCTTTCTCCTTTTTAATTTTAATTTTCGTTTTATTTTAATTTCTAATTTTATTTTGATTAATATAATATAGCCAATAAAAATATATAGTAAAAACATTATTAATTAAAAAAAAAGTTAAAAAAAAAATGAAAAAATGTGTGTGTGTAATTTTTTTGTCTTTTAGTAAAAAAAAAGAAAAAAAAACAAAAAAAATATGAAAAAGTGGAAAAAAACAAAAGTGTTTTTGGTTGGAGGGTGGCAGCGAGTACGGTGAGGCAGGAAACAACTTCTGCAAGCATTTCGTTGGGCACAAAGAGTGAACGTGGCAAAAACTCGGCAAAAAGGTACAAGGCAATTTGGTTTTGGGGAGGAGAACGGCTTTTGGCAGAGGAGGTTTTGGGGGGATCAGTGTATCAAAAGCATTTAAGCAGCCAAGGAAAAGGGGACGAAAAAAAAAGGAAGGAACTCTATTTGATTGAAAACGGGGGATCCTTTCCGGGGGAGACATCGTTCACTGGCAAGGAGGGAAGAGGAACGCGTTGGCAAGAAGAAAAGAAGAGATCACTGGAGGTGCGGACCCGACCAAAGCGAGCACAGTAGCTTCAAGAGGTAAGTGGCGTTGTTCACTTGTATCTTCGTATAGGTGGTTTGCTGCATTGTGCTTCAGATTATACATTATTTTGATCTATTTGACATGGTGTTGTTGTATGAGTATTCCTTTTCTTCATTGTCCAATATATAATCACTCACCCTCTTCAACTTGAGACTTCCAGCCACACTTCTCGCCTTTTATTAAAATATCCCTGCCCATACCCAGCATCACCGTCATCTCCGGTTGCTATAGCAACCAGCATTCTTACCGAACCTCATCATCAACCGTTTCCCCAATTCCCCAATTTCTCTTTCACCCACGAAGCTTCATCGATCCCTCCAACCCTTTCCCATCAGTTTTTACAGAATCCGTCAAGTTCCCCATCCTACCCAACATACACAATCAATCAAGTTCATGCTAAACTCTTTTCAACACCACCATATCCAACCCTTTCCATCATCAGCACGCACAATACGAAACACACACACGCACAATATCGAAACACACAAAAAACTTTCTTCCTACTCAATCATTTGCCACAAGCAAAATACTCGCAACACCATCATCGTTGTTTTTCATTCAAACCTGCAAAGGGAAACAATGCAGATCAAGAATCCTTTTCACCATCATCCTTCGAACATAATCTCACCATTCTTTAATCAAGCTTCAATCTTGATCTTCTTTTCCCATATTTAAATCCCTAGTCGAGTCTGGTCTCGAACCCTGCGGTTACCATACGGCTCCCGTTGATCCTCCCCCAAGCCTAAATTCAAACCTTAGTGTGGAGGAAACCGGGCGGGGTTACTGTGGAGAAGATCAATGGGAGCAATTGTCTTGAAGCTTCTTGTGTTGGGTTACGATTACGATGATACTGTGGAGGCCATGCTGCGGAATAGGACGCATTCGTTTCAACTTGCGGTGGCTTTGGGCGGCCGGCGGTGAGGTGGCGATTGGCGACGCGGTGGCTGTCGGATGGAAATGGTGGTGGCGGTCGATCTTTGCTGGTGGCGGAGGTGAATGGATCCACCATGATCGGCGAGAACGTTTTCTTTATCTCTCACGCGAGAAGAACAAGAAGCAGTGACGACGACGTGGCCGGCCATGGCTCTGGTGAAGGTCGCGGTCGGTGGCGAGGGTGAGACGGCAAGACTCCGACGGCAACGTGGGATGGCGGTGGCTCATGACGGCGCAGGCAAAGCTCCCATCCTAGGTCGAACAGAGAGAGAGAGAGAGGGTGAGGTCGCCGCAGCCTGCGGTGGCTGACCGGATGGTAGCAATCGTCGCCGGCGACGCAGCGGACCAAGCAGATTGAACGACGCGGTGGCTGGCCGGTTGGTGGTGGTGTGATTCGCGGCTGGTGGTGGAAGCGGAAACCCTAGGTTTGCCGGCAGAGTGAGGGAGAGACCCTAAGTCTTTGGGAATTAGGGGAAGTGTCGAAATGAGGTGGAGATTGGGAACCCCTATGGGGTTACTGAACTTAGGGCTAGAGTTTTAGGCCCACCTGTGCCAAACTCAACAAAAAAAATTTTAACCAAACAAACAAACAAAAAAAAACACAAAAAAAAACAAAAAAACTTGTTCTCCACCCTTTTTTTCCCCTGTACACTCCTTTTCAGTTTGGGTCTAAGCCCAATCTGTCTGAAAAGTTTATTTTTCTTTGCACCCCTATTTCTGCTAAGCCTCACTCCCTTCTCCTCTGGGCTTAGGCCCAATCTGTTCATAAAATAAAAAAATGTTTGGCTTAGACACCCCTTTTCTTATTTAAGCACTCCATATCTTTTTTCTTTTCTTTCTTACTTATTATTTTTTTTTTTATTTTATTATTTAACTTTTTAGTTTATTTTATTTCTACTTTTTATTTCCTTTTAGTTACTCATTTGTTTATTTTGTTTTATCTACTTTTAAGTAAATATAAATAAATAAATAAACAAAAAATATAAAACATCGCGTCAGCCTTGTGTTGAAAACCTTTTTCTTCTTCTTTCAAAAATTAACAAAAAATATAAAACATCATGTTTTCAAACAATCATCCAAACATAATGCTAGAACTACGTAACCCTGATTTCTCAGTTTGACTGAGAATACGTAGGAGCAAGGTCAATCCTTGTCGGGCACAAAAAAACACAAAAAAAATATTTTGTTTTCTTTAGAGTTTTATTTTATTTTTCTTTTTAGGGGAAGTTAAATATTTTTGAAAACCACACTTTATTTGTGTATTTAATTAAAGGTACTGCTTTCGGGCAGGCGTGTAGGGTGCTGATACCTTCCCTACACGTAACCGACTCCCGAAACCAGAGTCTGGTTTTTCGTAGACCGCCTTATCCTTTTTTTATGGTTTTTCCGTAGTTTTCCAGAATAAACTATGGTGGCGACTCCAAAATCTCTTTTTCAAGATCGTTTTTCTTTTTTGGATCGTCGTCGTCCCGTCGTGATTTTCCCGGTAGCGAGAGATGGCGACTCCACTGGGGACGCTAGAGAGTCAAGCCATTTAATTATATGCGCGAATTCAATGTGGTTTTTCTTTATGTTTTTCTTCCCCTTTTCTTTATCTATGTTTGATATTTGAGTAATCGCGTGTGAATAACTTTGCTTGTTGGATATTGAACTCTAGGACAGAAAACATGCTATATCTGCTTGGGAAATTTTCTGGTTGTTTTGCAGGTGGGGGTTTGGGATGTACATTTGCATTCTCCCTTCACACACACTTTATGCATCTATTGAGTGGGGCCCTATACCCGGGTCTGAGTGTAGTTTAGAAATAGAGGGGTTGTGTAGCGGTGCCACTTGGGATATACTTCCTGTTTGGCTATCGTGAGAACCCCAGCTAGAGTTTGTTCCCTTCACTTGTGTCTTCACACCTAGTTGATTACTCGACTGTTGTGGAGGTACTATGTTGGGAGCCATAGCTCTAGTGACCATTGACCTTCAGGTTCAGGAAACCACCCTGGCAAGAATGCATATACTCGACCTCCAATCTGAAACATTGAACCTATATTAGGGCACAAAGGGAGACATGTGTATTCCTATAACCCCCACACTGTTTATTTTTTTGAAAAAAAAAAATAAAAATAATGTCATTGCATCTTCATACTATACATGCATTTGTGTTGGTCATGTTATTTTACTTCGTCATATCGTCATGCATCTTGTTCATACATCATTTGGTAACATGCTGGTTTTAGGGGAAATCACAGGTATTCGCTTGATCATATACAAGATGGAAGTTGATACAAGATTTGGTGCTACACGACAGACCGGTTCTGCCATTTTAAGGAAGAAACCTTGCCTAAGGATTCATGGGGGAAATCTTACAGGACTGATAAATTTAGGCAAGAGACTAAAGACCATAAAGAGGGAAACTTTCAAGAAGAGGTATGGAAATCTTTTGAGCCTATTGGAAATGGAAGTACAACTGCCTGCTATCACAGCCCTAGCCCGATATTATGACTCTCCGCTGAGATGTTTTACCTTTCAAGACTTCCAGTTGGCACCGACTATAGAAGAATTTGAGCACATCTTGGGTTTGCCACTAGAGGGTACCACGCCGTATCAGCACTTGGAACATCACGCCTCCATCCCTACCATTGCCGCCATAATGAAATTGCATCCCAAAGAACTAGAAGACAAGTTGGTAATGAGGAATCAGGTGCGTGGACTGACGCAGGGATATCTTGAACAACATTTGCATCATCTCGCTGATAGGGAAGAGTGGGAGGCTTTTATGGATGTGTTAGCCCTCACCGTGTATGGCATTGTTTTGTTTCCGAGGATAGAAGACTTTGTGGATTACACCGCTATTGATGTCTTCGTGGCAAGGAAGACGAGGTCAGAGAACCCCGTAACAGCAGTCCTCGCCGATGTGTATGGAACCATGAGTTTTTGCCATGAGAGGAAAGGGAAGAAAATCTTATGTTGCTTGCCGGCATTGTATGCATGGATGACCGCACGCATATTTAAAGGGGCAGTTGATGTCAGGTGTCCATCGAAGGATCTGTCGCGCTAGGGGCTTAAAGACAAAGAGGGCAATGAGTGGGCCCAATTCTTGGCTGGGTTGAATGAAGGGAAAGTAAAGTGGCGTCTTCCTTGGCTTGGGATTAAACCACCTATCCAACATTGTGGCAGTTTTCCTAATGTACCTCTCATAGGTGCTAGATATTGTATCAACTACAATCCTGTTTTGCTTCAAAGACAATTCGGACATCCTATGAAGGGAGCACCTTCACCAGACTATCTCATAGCTTTCTTCATCTACTATGAAGACGGACATTGCACTGAAATGTTGAGGAGAGTCAGAAGTGCCTGGGCAAATGTGGCGCGAGCAAAAAAGGATTTGAGGATTGGAGTGGTGGATAGCCGGGTCAGTTATCACACTTGGATTCTAGAGAGAGTAAAAGAAGTCAAACTCCCTTTCAAGCCAATCAACGATCAACCAGCTAGTGAAGGACCAGCCCAAGTCCAAGAGAGTGAAGAGGTGAAACAGTTGAAGATGGAGATGGAAAAGCTGAGGGAGAGAAACGTTAGGTTGGAAAAAGAATTACAGAGTGCGCGCAACGATTTTGTGGACATGAGGAATGATAATGAAGAAAAGTCACGGGCTTACGAAAACATTGTTAAAAGCCAGAGGGCTGAGAGGGATTATACATTCCGAGTGAAGCAGGATCTTGCAGCTGCTAGTAAAGAGTTAGCCATGAGAGTGAGTGAGAAGAATGTGGCTTTAGAAGAAGGCAGACAGTGGAAACAACTCTACGAAGAAGCCAAAAGAGATAAGCGGGAAGCCATGAAAAGACTAAGAGAAGCGCAGGTTCAGGTACAAGAAGTGGGGCATCAGATGAAGGAAATGGCTACATCATTTGAGGCGGAGTTGAATCAAGAGCGTTGGAAGCTAGCGGAAGCTGAAGAAGAATATCGAGCCATGTTAAAACAGATGGAGGATTACATCGAAGAGCGAGAGGAGCGATGGAGGTCCATGGAATTTGAAGAAAGGCATCAGGCCTTGATAAAGAGAATGGAAGAGCACATCGCAGAGCAAGAAACGGCTGTAAAGCATTGGAAGAAAGCTTCTCTCAGTTGGCTGCTTTGGCAAATGGTGTTGGAAGCTGAAGCAAGTACTCACTTTTGTAGCCCGCCAGCGGAGATAGAGTTTTTTATTAATCATTGTAAATGGTTGGTAGGCGAGATGAAATCCCTCATCACTCGGGCTAGGGCATGATGTATTTGGAGTTCTTTGTATTTTGTTTCCCTTAGGAAATGTAATGAACTGGTTTCCTTTTAAATGAAAGATGTGGGATGTTTGTTTAGTATCTGCTTGTGTTAATTTCCATCAGTTATGCCTTTGTCATCCTGTGATTTCCCCCCTATTACTAGCATGCATCATCTTTTCTTGAGTTTAGCATGTTTCATTTGCATCTAATCAGTTAAAATAATAAAACAGCACGAGTGAGAAAAAAAACAACGGCCAAATTTTCACGACATCCATGTAGGACTCGAGCCAATTCAAGAGCCATGGAAAGCTGGGAGGAGTCACAACAATCTCTCAAAGCGGATGTTGGCCAGTTGAAAGACCAGGTCGGCCAGATCTTGGCAGCTCTTGAATCCATGAAGACTACTGAAGAGTCTTCATCTGCACACGTTGAGGGGAATGCTCACCTTTATCCCCCAATGTTCAATGTTGCGAGCCAGTCGGTTCCTTTCCCACTATATGGGTGACCCAGTACCACATGTGGTTGCTAAGGAGGTTTCTTCAGCCAGAGCTGCGCCGCATGCCACGGTGGTTGGAGGGTTTAGTAGCCTCATTGGGGCTAAGGGTAGGCTGGAGAGTCTGGAGGCGAGATTGAGGGCTATCGAGGGGGTTGAAAGCTATGGGTTTGGAGATATCGCAAGGCTGAGTTTGGTCCCGGGTGTGAAAATACCGCCTAAGTTCAAGGCGCCTGAGTTTGAGAAGTATAAGGGTAACACTTGCCCTAAGAGCCATGTGACCATGTACTGTAGAAAGATGGCTGCGTATGCTCATGAAGAGCAGCTACTCATCCACGTCTTCCAGGAAAGCTTGGCTGGGGTAGCGTTGAATTGGTATACCCACCTAGAGCCATCCCGAATTCGTTGCTGGGCGAATCTGGCTGATGCCTTTGTCAAACAATACGTGTACAACATGCATGTCGCACCCGACCGTCTGCAGCTGCAGAATATGACAAAGAAGGACAGTGAAACCTTCAAAGAATATGCCCAGCGATGGAGAGAGTTGGCTGCGCAAGTTGAACCACCGTTGTTTGACAAAGAGATGGTGGCGATGTTCGTAAATACACTCCAGCCACCCTTTTATGAGCATATGGTTGGGAATGTATCTGTCAACTTTGCTGATACCATCATAATCGGTGAGAGGATAGAAATCGGGTTGAAAAACGGGAAGATAGCCTATGGCCCACCTACAGCTACAAGCCACAAAAAGCCCAGTTTCAATCCGGGGAAGAAGAAAGAAGGGGATGTACATGCAGCGTCGGTAATGCCTGTGTGGAGAGGTCAAGCCCCCACTCCCAACTACCGACCATACTTGAGTCCACCGCCCTATGCTGCTAACGCCTCGTTTTCTCAACAAACTAGGCCTCAACAACAACAGGTGTATTATCCATCGCAGCGTATCCCAACTGAAGCTTGGAGAGCTGGGGCAAGCGCGAGTCCGAATCTGAATGCGGGTCAAAGCACCAACCCCAGAAGAAATCAGTTTATTAACTTCACCCCTATCCCTATGACTTACACGGAGTTGTTACCTAACCTGGTGAAAAAGGGTCTGGTTGCCATTTGCCCGATGAAGCCTGTACAACCTCCGTACCCCAGGGGTTATGATGCAGAGGCCAGGTGTAATTATCATGGGGGAGGCGTGGGTCACTCAACTGAGCGATGTGTAGCTTTCAAATACAAAGTACAAGCTCTGATCGACTCGGGTTGGTTAAAGTTTCAAGAAGATAAGCCCAGCGTCGAGGCTAATCCGTTGTCTGGGCATGGGAGTTCCTCGACGAATGTCGTCGAGGTCGAAAAGCCTGACCTGATAAGAGACGTGGGCGAAATCCGAAGTTCTAGGAAGTTTATCTTAGAAGCTTTGTTGAAGGTGGGCCTAGTGAAGGGCGATTATGATCGGGGTACAACATGCGCACTCCATCTGGATGAGGAGCACTCTATTGAGGAATGTGTAGAATTCGAGAATTTTCTGCAAGATTTACTTGACAGAAATCTGATGCAAGTATGCCACAAGGCCAGAGAGGAAGAAGTGTTTGCACAAACTGGTGGAGAATCTTATGTAACTCTGCCGGAACCGTTGGTGATCCATTTCACTAGGACCACCCCTGTACCGGTAACTGAAGAAAATTCGTCTGTTGTCATCCGAGTACCATCTCCCTTTCCTTACAAGAACGAGAAGGTCGTCCCGTGGAGATATGGGGCAATTGCGTTAGATGAGAGAAATGATGCAGATCCGGCCGTTGAAAATATATCAGGCATTGGTGGAATGACCAGAAGTGGACGACTCTTTACACCACCAGAGTTGGTGAGAGAAAGAACCAATGATAAGGAAACAACAATGGCTGCAAAAGCAAAAGAGTTCTTGAAAGGGAAGAGTGTGCAGGCGGAAGAGACCCCTGACAAGGAGGAAAAGAAGGAGATATCCGAAGAAGAGGTTGGTGAATTCCTAAAATTCATACAACAGAGTGAATATAAAATGGTGGAACAGCTGAATCGTATGCCCGCCCGGATCTCCTTGCTGGAATTGCTTATGCATTCTGCTTCTCACCGTAAGCTGTTAATGAAGATACTCAGTGAGGCTCATGTGGAGCAAGGTATTTCTCTGAACAAGTTCGAGGGCATTGTTGGCAATATCGTTGCTAATAATTACCTCACCTTTACCGATGAGGAGATACCTATTGAGGGAAAAGGACATAACAAAGCTCTGCATGTCTCGATGAAATGCCTGGATCCTGTAATAGCACGTGTCTTGGTGGATAATGGCTCCTCCCTGAACGTCATGCCGAAAGCAACATTGGAGAAGCTACCCAGTGATGGAATGCGTATGAAGCCGAGCTCTATGATTGTGAGAGCTTTTGATGGTAGTAAAAGGAAAGTGATGGGAGAGGTGGAACTGCCGGTCCAAGTTAGTCCGTGTATCTTTCAAGTGACATTCCAGGTCATGGATATCCTCCCGGCCTATAGTTGTTTGTTGGGTCGCCCATGGATCCATTCTGCGGGGGTAGTGCCTTCCACACTGCACAAGAAGCTGAAGTACGTCATGGGAGATAAACTAGTGATAGTGGCAGGAGAGGAGGATCTCCTAGTGAGCGGGCCATCATCCACACGCTATATTGAGGCAGCCGAGGAAGCTCTCGAGACAGCATTCCAATCTCTGGAGATCGTGGGAAATACCTACGTGGAGCCTTTCCCTGTCAACCCGCATCTGTCGCGTGCCTCTATCATGATGGCCAAGGTCATGCTGAAAGAAGGTTATACGCATGGGAAAGGTTTGGGCAAATATGGACAGGGGCGAACATTCCCTCTGGAGGTCGTCGAAAACAAGCATAGATATGGCCTGGGATATAAGCCCACCAAAGAGGACAGGAAAAGGCTGATGGAAGAAAGGAGAGAGCACAGTCTGGCTCGGGCGGAAAGACGGGAGCCCAAGGGGGGAAGATTCGTGTCTGTAACCTCAAGGAGAGCTTTCGCAGTGTTGGATGGGTTAACACTGGCCAGATAACAGCCGTGGAGAATGAAGACAGAGCGGAAAGCTCAAGTTTCGTGCAGGACTGCTCCCTAGATGCACAACTCGACAATTGGGAGATGCGCGATTTACCCGTGATGTTTAATTTGAACAAGATGTAATGATTTTAACTAATCCTATAGCTTTACCCAAGGCTTTAGGATTCGGGACTTATAGGTTGACATTTTTTAGTTTTATGCCCAGCGTGATAATCAAATCGTGTTTGTTTGTGTTTTTATCATCATTTTGCATTCTTCATCGTTTTCCTATTTATTTATTTCCTTTTCATAAACTTAAATAATGCAGATATGACAATGAATGTTTTGAAAATAACCATGTCGATATTCCTAATTTTGAGCCCCCTATCAATAATACGGAAGATGATTGTGATGATGACCCGGAACCCTCTCCTGAATTGTTGAGATTGGTGGAACAAGAGTCTAAAGAGATAAAACCTCACCAGGAAGATGTTGAAGTACTCAATTTGGGAGAGGAGGATGAGGTAAAGGAAGTGAAGATCGGTACAAGCATGAAAGCAGAAGTGAGAGAAAAGTTGCGTGTCTTACTGAAGGAGTTTAGAGATGTGTTTGCTTGGTCTTATAACGACATGCCAGGTCTAGACACAGATATTGTGCAGCACAAGCTCCCACTCAAGCCGGAATGCCCACCGGTGAAGCAAAAACTAAGAAGATTGAAACCGGAAATGTCCTTGAAAATCAAAGAGGAAGTACAGAAGCAATTCAATGCAGGGTTTCTGGCTGTGGCGAGATACCCGCAATGGGTAGCAAACGTTGTGTCGGTGCCTAAGAAGGATGGCAAAGTTCGAATGTTTGTCGACTATCGTGATTTGAATCGTACAAGCCCAAAAGATAATTTCCCGCTACCACACATCGACACTTTAGTGGATAATATGGCCAAGTTTTCACTATTTTCATTTATGGATGGTTTCTCGGGATATAATCAGATCAAGATGGCGCCTGAGGATATGGAAAAGACAACCTTCATCACTTTGTGCGGGACTTTCTGTTATAAAGTGATGTCTTTTGGACTCAAGAACGTTGGGGCAACATATCAAAGAGCAATGGTGGCACTTTTTCATGATATGATGCACAAGGAGATTAAGGTTTACGTGGATGACATGATTCCGAAGTCCGAATCGGAAGAAGAACACATTCTCGATTTGAGAAAGTTATTTGAAAGATTGAGAAAGTACAAACTCAGGTTAAACCCCGCCAAATCCACGTTTGGAGTAAAATCCGGGAAATTGTTGGGCTTTATTGTCAGCCAAAAGGGGATAGAAGTTGATCCTGACAAAGTGCGAGCGATAATGGAAATGCCTGCGCCTAGAACGGAAAAGGAGGTTCGAGGTTTTCTGGGTAGATTGAACTACATTGCTAGATTCATCTCCCAATTAACCGCTACTTGCGAGCCATTGTTCAAGTTATTACGAAAGAATCAGGCTATGGTTTGGAATGAGGATTGTCAGGCCGCTTTTGAAAAAGTTAAACAATACCTACAAGACCCTCCTGTGTTGCGTCCACCTGAGCTAGGAAGGCCACTCATTTTGTATTTGACTGTATTGGATAAGTCAATGGGTTGTGTATTGGGCCAGCATGATGAAGCCGGGAAAAGAGAGCACGCTATATATTTCCTGAGCAAGAAATTCACAGACTGTGAACAACGATATTCCTCGTTAGAGCGAACTTGTTGCGCATTGGGATGGGCTGCTCATCGCTTGAGGCAGTACATGTTGAGTCATTCCACCTGGTTGATATCCAAGATGGATCCAATCAAGTATATTTTCGAAAAGCCTGCTCTCACTGGAAGGATAGCTCGATGGCAGATGCTATTGCCCGAATATGACATTTTGTATGTTACTTAGAAATCCGTTAAGGGTAGTGCTCTAGCAGAATACCTGGCCCATCAACCCATTAGTGATTATCAGCCAATGCAACCTGAATTTCCCGATGAAGATATCATGGCTCTATTTGAAGAGAACCAGGAAGACCGAAATGAGAAAGCATGGACAGTATTGTTTGATGGCGCCTCGAATGCGATGGGACACGGCATAGGGGTAGTGCTTATCTCTCCGGAGAATCAGTATTTACCGGTGACAGCAAGACTGTGTTTTGATTGCACGAATAACATCGCTGAATATGAAGCATGTGCTATGGGTATTCGAGCAGCAATTGAATCTAAGGTGAAAATTCTGGATGTATATGGAGATTCAGCTTTGGTCATCCACTAGTTGAAAGGAGAATGGGAAACTAGGGATACAAAATTAATTCCCTACCAAGCTTACATCAGGGGGTTGATGGAGTATTTCAATTCCATCACGTTTAATCACATACCGCGGGAGGATAATCAATTAGCAGATGCGTTGGCTACCTTGTCGTCGATGTTTGAAGTTGACCAAGATGCGGAATTACCTATGATTGAAATGAAGAGCCATGCAGAGCCCGCATATTGCCATTTTGTCGAGGAGGAGGTTGATGGTAAACCTTGGTATATTGATATCAAGAAATATTTTAAGACCCGAGAATATCCTAAGAAAGCATCTGAAAACGATAAAAGATCGCTAAGGAGGCTGGCTGGTAGTTTCGTCTTAAGTGGGGATATCCTATACAAGAGAAATCATGACATGGTTCTCCTAAGGTGCGTGGATGCAAAGGAAGCTGAGCTGATATTGAAAGAAGTGCACGAAGGTACATTCGGCACACACATGAATGGGCACTCAATGGCTAGGAAGATATTGAGGGCTGGGTACTTTTGGTTGACAATGGAAAACGATTGCTGCTCACACGTTAGAAAGTGTGAGAAATGTCAGATATATGCAGATAATATCAATGCGCCCCCTACGACCCTGAACGTGTTGTCCGCACCATGGCCATTTTCAATGTGGGGCATAGATGTCATCGGAGCTATAGAACCAAAAGCGTCAAATGGACATCGCTTCATACTTGTTGCAATCGATTACTTCACCAAATGGGTTGAGGCTGCTTCGTATGCCAGCGTGACTAGAAAGGTGGTGACGAGGTTCATAAAAAGGGAATTGATTTGCAGATATGGGCTCCCTAACAAGATCATCACTGATAATGCCACCAATCTGAACAACCAGATGATGGCAGAGTTGTGCGAAGAATTCAAAATTCACCACCATAATTCCTCTCCTTATCGTCCAAAGATGAATGGGGCAGTAGAAGTTGCTAACAAGAATATCAAGAAGATTGTGCAGAAGATGGTGGTCACCTACAAAGATTGGCACGAAATGCTTCCTTTCGCTTTACATGGATACCGCACATCGGTACGAACATCGACCGGGGCAACACTATTCTCGTTAGTGTATGGGATGGAGGCAGTACTTCCATTTGAGGTAGAAATCCCATCCTTACGGGTGTTAATGGAAACTCAGTTAGAGGAAGCTGAGTGGGTTCGAGCCCGATTCGACCAACTCAACCTCATCGAAGAAAAAAGGTTAACAGCTGTGTGTCATGGACAGCTATATCAAAGGAGAATGAAGAAGGCGTTTGACAAAAGGGTGCACCCAAGAGAGTTTCATGAAGGCGAACTGGTGTTGAAGAAGATTTTGCCAATTCAAAAGGACCATAGAGGCAAGTGGACTCCAAATTATGAAGGGCCATTTGTGGTGAAGAAAGCATTCTCTGGTGGGGCACTAATTCTCACAAGGATGGATGGAGAGGAGTTACCGTTACCGGTCAATTCTGATGCTGTCAAAAATTTTTATGCATGATGATTCCGCGATAGGGGATGCCATTAGGAGATTGACATTTGTCTTTAAAGTTCGTTGTACTCTGTGTTGTTTCATTCAATAAATACCACATATCCTCATTTTTAGCTTTGTTCGTATACTCTCTGAAATATTGCATATCGCGCTGGGCTGTTAGGTAAACAGGGGAAATTGAAAATGAAATAATCAAACGCGTGTTAATGAAAGCATCACGGGTATATTCGGTCGGCAAGCTCGGTCTTGGTGGGTGTCGTGAGAAACAAAAAGAAAAAAAAAGCAAAAAAAGGAAAAGACACATGTTGAATTCGTTGTCAATAAAGTTGTCAATGGCATAGCATTTTCGAAAAGCAAAAGCTAGAGAAGTTTAAAAAAAAATATGTATCAAAGTTGAGTTTTCTTGATCCAAGGTTTCGGGGGTAACCAGTGTTCTTTTCCTGCTAAAACATCTGCATTCATATTACTTGAACCCTAACCTTTTCGTTTCCCCTTAAAACAAAGGATTGCCATGAATATAATACTGGGGCAGCTTTCATCATGGTACCCGTGTCCGATGATCTATTGGTCGGGGAGATAATAAAAAAAATGAAGTCGATGTGTCAACCACTACATAGTTGTGTTTCAGGTTTAAGGTCGTGAGAAAATAAAGCAAGAAAGATTCAGAGTGACCTGTGGCCATTTTTCTTTATCCAAACGACAAAAGAAGTATCCAATTGCACCTCTTTTGAGCCATAAATTATAATTGTTTTCGTCACCCTCGACAAGAATCATTAGCATATCGATGTCAACCTAAAGGGTACATCAAGGGCATCCAAAATCAAGGGGAAAATTTCTGAAAAAAGAAAAAAAAAGAAAAAAAAAGAAATGAAAAATAAGTTTTCAAAGAGGTCCACAATAGAGGCAATGAAGCAAGCGACCCAAAAGGGAAAGGAAAAAGAAGAAAACAACAATAAACAATGAAAAAAGGATGTTCGAAGTTTCAAGCTCCTAGAGACAGTTGACTCGACACCTTGCAAATGATCCTTGTCAAAATGATTTAATCCTTAAGCATTTATTTGGGCCTTCATTATCCATTTCTTTCATAACCCTTTGCCTTTTTAGCCATGATACAAGCCAATTAAAGTCCACGCCGACTGAAGAATGTTTGTTCTGATCTTTCTCACGAATTTAACTCTGGAATAAAATGATGTGGTGAATGACACGATCACTCGGAAAAAAAAAAAAAAACATCGAAAAAGAAAAATAAAGATGTGAAGTCTCCCCGTCAATCAAGAATCACCAAATTGGGGCAATCCTTCCTAACCAAACCTTTCCACCCCCAAGAGCATATTTACTGTGCAAAATCGGGGCAGTCTTGTGAGCCCGGCATGTTAGCAGCTTTTCCCCCTAGAGAAGGGACTCACACACATTAATATTGCTCACGAATAATCATTTAAGTCGTCTACCTTTCATACCCCTTTCCCACACCTACTAGGGTTCAAGCTAGTTTGGATTGCAAAAAGCAATAAAAGGAATTTGAATCCGTGGTTACACTCTTTTTCCTTTTCATCAAAAGACTCATTGTCTCTTGGTATTACTTTCAATGAAAGAGTTTTAAATTTACATCAAGCTTCACGACGATATTGACAACGGATTCCAGGCATGGAGTTTTCAAAAAGGGAAGAAAAAAAAATATAAAAAAAGAGAAAGAGAGAGTAAGAGAAAAGAACAAAACAAAGGTCTCATATGTTTGCACATCCATACATCCTCATGCCATTACATCATACATGCCGAAAGAAGCAAGGAAAACTGTTCGAAAAAATCCTCGTGTTTTGCTCAGCATTTACCAACTTTTCAAAAATGTCGGTCCAAGTTTTTGCTGTGGTATCGACCCTCTGTAAGACAATGGTCGAATCCAACAATCACATTCATCCATAGGGTTGTTACACCCTCCACAAGGTTATTACACCTCATTCATTCATTCATAGGGTAGTTACACCCTCCACGAGGTTATTACACCTCATTCATTCATCCATAGGGTTATTACACCCTCCGCGAGGTTATTACACCTCATTCATTCATCCATAGGGTTATTACACCCTCCGCGAGGTTATTACACCTCATTCATTCATCCATAGGGTTGTTACACCCTCCACGAGGTTATTACACCTCATTCATTCATCCATAGGGTTGTTACACCCTCCACGAGGTTATTACACCTCATTCATTCATCCATAGGGTTGTTATACCCTCCACGAGGTTATTACACCTCATTCATTCATCCATAGGGTTGTTACACCCTCCATAAGGTTATTACACCTCATTCATTCATCCATAGGGTTGTTACACCCTCCGCGAGGTTATTACACCTCATCCATTCATCCATAGGGTTGTTACACCCTCCACGAGGTTATTACACCTCATTCATTCATCCATAGGGTTGTTACACCCTCCGCGAGGTTATTACACCTCATCCATTCATCCATAGGGTTGTTACACCCTCCGCGAGGTTATTACACCTCATTCATTCATCCATAGGGTTGTTACACCCTCCGCGAGGTTATTACACTTCATTCATTCATCCATAGGGTTGTTACACCCTCCGCGAGGTTATTACACCTCATCCATTCATCCATAGGGTTGTTACACCCTCCACGAGGTTATTACACCTCATTCATTCATCCATAGGGTTGTTACACCTCGTTTCTCTCAAGCACAACTTTGGTCCAGCATTTTTAAGCCCAGTTTCCACACTGGCCCATAAGCCCAGTTTCCATACTGCCCCCCTGGCCCAACTCGAGTTTTTATTCTTTCTCTTTCACCTTTGAAACCCAGACGAAATTAGTGTTTCTATCTTTACTTAGCTTTTACTCTGATAATACGAAAATATCAAATTTTCATATTATCTGGTAATATCTAAGTAAAGAGGGGCAGCTGTCAACACCCAATTTCGTCTGGGTCACTAAATACTATACAAATTTTCTTATTTTATCTTATTTTATGTTTTTCTATCATTTTCATCCTACCCTTTTACTATTATTTCTTTCTTATTTGTTTTTGTTTTTATTTTTATTATCTTTTTATGGCCTTTTTTTTTATTTATTTTACTTTCTTTTATTTTCATCCTTTTATAAATTTTATTCTACCTTTCTCCTTTTTAATTTTAATTTTCGTTTTATTTTAATTTCTAATTTTATTTTGATTAATATAATATAGCCAATAAAAATATATAGTAAAAACATTATTAATTAAAAAAAAAGTTAAAAAAAATGAAAAAATGTGTGTGTGTAATTTTTTTGTCTTTTAGTAAAAAAAAAAGAAAAAAAAAACAAAAAAAATATGAAAAAGTGGAAAAAAAACAATAGTGTTTTTGGTTGGAGGGTGGCAACGAGTACGGTGAGGCAGGAAACAACTTCTGCAAGCATTTCATTGGGCACAAAGAGTGAACGTGGCAAAAAATCGGCAAAAAGGTACAAGGCAATTTGGTTTTGGGGAGGAGAACGACTTTTGGCAGAGGAGGTGCGGACCCGACCAAAGCGAGCACAGTAGCTTCAAGAGGTAAGTGGCGTTGTTCACTTGTATCTTCGTATAGGTGGTTTGCTGCATTGTGCTTTAGATTATACATTATTTTGATCTATTTGACATGGTGTTGTTGTATGAGTATTCCTTTTCTTCATTGTCCAATATATAATCACTCACCCTCTTCAACTTGAGACTTCCAGCCACACTTCTCGCCTTTTATTAAAATATCCCTGCCCATACCCAGCATCACCGTCATCTCCGGTTGCTATAGCAACCAGCATTCTTACCGAACCTCATCATCAACCGTTTCCCCAATTCCCCAATTTCTCTTTCACCCACGAAGCTTCATCGATCCCTCCAACCCTTTCCCATCAGTTTTTACAGAATCCATCAAGTTCCCCATCCTACCCAACATACACAATCTATAAAGTTCATGCTAAACTCTTTTCAACACCACCATATCCAACCCTTTCCATCATCAGCACGCACAATACGAAACACACACGCACAATATCAAAACACACAAAAAACTTTCTTCCTGCTCAATCATTTGCCACAAGCAAAATACTCGCAACACCATCATCGTTGTTTTTCATTCAAACCTGCAAAGGGAAACAATACAGATCAAGAATCCTTTTCACCATCATCCTTCGACCATCATCTCACCATTGTTTAATCAAGCTTCAATCTTGATCTTCTTTTCCCATATTTAAATCCCTAGTCGAGTCTGGTCTCGAACCCTACGGTTACCATACGGCTCCCGTTGATCCTCCCCCAAGCCTAAATTCAAACCTTAGTGTGGAGGAAACCGGGCGGGGTTACTATGGAGAGGAGCAATGGGAGAAATTGTCTTGAAGCTTCTTGTGTTGGGTTACGATGACGATGATACTGTGGAGGCCATGCTGCGGAACAGGACGCATTCGTTTCAACTTGCGGTGGCTTTGGGCGGGCGGCGGTGAGGTGGCGATTGGCGACGCAGTGGCTGTCGGATGGAAATGGTGGTGGCGGTCGATCTTTGCTGGTGGCGGAGGTGAATGGATCCACCATGATCGGCGAGAACGTTTTCTTTATCACTCACGCGAGAAGAACAAGAAGCAGTGACGACGACGTGGCCGGCCATGGCTCTGGTGAAGGTCGCGGTCGGTGGCGAGGGTGAGACGGCAAGACTCCGACGGCGACGTGGGATGGCGGTGGCTCATGACGGCGCAGGCAAAGCTCCAACCCTAGGTCGAACAGAGAGAGAGAGAGAGGGTGAGGTCGCCGCAGCCTGTGGTGGCTCCCGGCGACACGACGGACCAAGCAGGTCGAACGACGCGGTGGCTGGCCGGTTGGTGGTGGTGTGATTCGCGGCTGGTGGTGGAAGCGGAAACCCTAGGTTTGCCGGCAGAGTGAGGGAGAGACCCTATGTCTCTAGGAATTAGGGGAAGTGTCGAAATGAGGTGGAGATTGGGAACCCCTATGGGGTTACTGAACTTAGGGCTAGAGTTTTAGGCCCGCCTGTGCCAAACTCAACAAAAAAATATTTAACCAAACAAACAAACAAAAAAAAAACACAAAAAAAAAAACAAAAAAACTTGTTCTGCACCCTTTTTTTTTTCCTGTACACTCCTTTTCAGTTTGGGTCTAAGCCCAATCTGCCTGAAAAGTTTATTTTTCTTTGCACCCCTATTTCTGCTAAGCCTCACTCCCTTCTCCTCTGGGCTTAGGCCCAATCTGTTCATAAAATAAAAAAATGTTTGGCTTAGACACCCCTTTTCTTATTTAAGCACTCCATATCTTTTTTCTTTTCTTTCTTACTTATTATTTTATTTTTATTTTTTTTTATTTTTTATTTTATCATTTAACTTTTTAGTTTATTTTATTTCTACTTTTTATTTCCTTTTAGTTACTCATTTGTTTATTTTGTTTTATCTACTTTTAAGTAAATATAAATAAATAAATAAACAAAAAAAATTATTTTAAAAGGTTTAAGCACACGTGCGACCATTCGCGTCAGTCTTGTGTTGAAAACTTTTTTCTTCTTCTTTCAAAAATTAACAAAAAATATAAAACATCATGTTTTCAAACAATCATCCAAACATAATGCTAGAACTACGTAACCCTGATTTCTCAGTCTGACTGAGAATACGTAGGAGCAAGGTCAATCCTTGTCGGGCACAAAAAAATATTTTGTTTTCTTTAGAGTTTTATTTTATTTTTCTTTTTAGGGGAAGTTAAATATTTTTGAAAACCACACTTTATTTGTGTATTTAATTAAAGGTACTGCTTTCGGGCACGCGTGTAGGGTGCTGATACCTTCCCTACACGTAACCGACTCCCGAAACCAGAGTCTGGTTTTTCGTAGACCGCCTTATCCTTTTTTATGGTTTTTCCGTAGTTTTCCAGAATAAACTATGGTGGCGACTCCAAAATCTCTTTTTCAAGATCGTTTTTCTTTTTTGGATCGTCGTCGTCCCGTCACGATTTTCCCGGTAGCGACATGATGCTCAAATACCTCTAACAGGTGTTATTCAAGAATGTTCAATCAACCAAGCAAAGATGCAATTAGAAATTCAGAGAACTATTTGATGAGTCAATATTTTCTTGACTTCACTTAGTTTATTGTGCGATAATTAATCAGGAAATTGAGCTTAAATGTCCAGTATTTTCCCGTTTTTGCTAATTGTACTTAATTTGATCAGAAATTCTTATTTCACTTAATTTGAATATTCTGAACTAATTATTTGCATTATTAATTGTAGGAAAAATTTTGGAAATACAATTTGGGACATTTGGAGGATTGTCACATAATTCAAACTCTCCACTAAAGAAGTGTGCAGAAGAAAGAGGATACTATGATAATTTTAATCTCTTTATACTTATGAGAAAGGGGTGCTTCAATTGAAAAGGGGAGTGACATCTAGCAAATTAAGAGTGTCACGGCTTGCTTTGTTTTAAGAAAAAAAAAATGAATGAAGCATGAGATGGACGGTGTCACGGTCTGGTGCACGAGACAGGAAGCTGTGTGGTGCGTGATTTCCTTTTAAAGAGGACAACGACTGGTCCAGCTTAAAGAAAGGGTGTTGCGGCCCACAAGGCAACACGTCCAAAGCTTACTATTGCAGCCCACTAACACGTCACGGACAACACATTCACGGGCCAGCAGCTTGGTTCAGCAAGATCACATTCACGGCCTGCATATGGAAGGTCCACCAGCACGTTGCAAACAGCTTGAAGGTGCACGAAGATGTTGTTACGGTGCACACGGAAAAATAAATCAAGCTCCACGCTTTATCCAGTCCACGCTGCATCAGCAGCACGTGATTCACTTCTTCAATTAACAAAGCAAATAGGCTGAAAGGAAATCAAAAAAACAGCACATATCCACAAGGTAAATGGTGTAGCGGCAGCCCAAGGCAATTAAGTGAGTAAAGCTGCACCCGTGACAAGAAGGCAGCTGCTCACGGTCCAGCATCCGAGCAGGTCCAGCGATGTAGAGCATGGGCTGCGCATCATGATTCATCCAGCTGGGAGACCACATTCCAGCGGGTTTTGAAGCCCAGGCAACACGTCCAACACGGTCCAGGCAGAAGAGGAATTAGGGTAATTTTTCTTCATCCACGCTGGCAAAAAGGAGGCTTCACTTTAAGTTGATGCATCTTCATTTAAGGCAGCAGAAGGAGTTTTTTTTTTTTAGCGTTGTTATTGAATGAAAAATGAGAGCACCGGGCCACACGGATTTTGAGCCTCCTTGAACGTTTATGTTGTTGTTATTTTGTATGAATGAAAGAAACACTGTTATTTTGTGCAACGCTAGACCCAATTTCCTATTCACTTAAGGTTGCAACACGTTTCAAAGGGCAACAATGATGTTCAGAGGTTTTCTTTTATTTTTCTTCTTTTAGGAGATAGGATTTTCATTTGCTTCTAGAGATTTAGATTTGTCCGCTGGATTTAAATTAGGACGTGCACTCTTGAATTGAAGTATTCCAGCATTGTTACGTGGAGCGGTGATTATTGTTGGGAAAAAGAGAGCATTTATCTTTTCTTTAGTACACGGTGATCTACCTTTAAGCATTGAATTCATTTTTAGCTTTTAGAATAGAAGGATGATTAAATTTTAAGAAGATGCATGCGGTGATAGCTAGGATGGGATGTTTGGGGTTTATTTTCTTTTTGAAAAGAACCAACTTTTCTTTTGGCAATGGGTACATACGCTGTTTCAAGGGATGAATGGGATAAACCTTTTCTTTCTTTTCTTTTAGAAGGGTGCTTCATTATGTAGGACACAATTATATTATTACTTGGTTTTCTTTCAGAAGCACATGTCATCGCCTGGGAATGTTACGGTTCATTTACATTTTGTTTGGAGATTTGGTTTCTTGGTGAGGGTGCTAATTTTTATTTAGTTTTGCTTCCTTGGTTTTAGCTTTACTCATTTTATTCAAGCATTAATTTTCTTTCTAAGTGTTGTTTGATGATGGATTTTTGTTTCAGCTTTTCACTTTTTAGTTCGATGATGCATTTTAATAACTTTTACTATGTTTAGATATTTGTTGGTTGCAGTGTTGGGTTTAATAGTTATTTTTCATTTAATGTTGTTTAGTCCATTAGGTCGTGTTAATTTAATCGCCATGATAGCCTAAATTAATTGAGTTGGTCATTAGCGATATTATAATGTTTCCTTGAGATTTCTGGACTGTAATTGTGTTTGTCACTCTGACTTGGTTAATGTGAAATCTGTATTTGCACTTGCAATTGGGTATACGCTTAGTTGCCCAGTTGGTGTTGAATCTTCGCTTAGTTGATGAAACTGCATGGTGTAAATTGGATTTGATGTTAACATCGCGTTCGCTTAGTTCGCTTTTATGAAAACATGTTTAGCATTCGCTTAGTTGGTTAGCTGTGTTGGATTAGAGGTTTGAGTCGCTGCTTTATTTTGTTGATTTGTGATAGGAAACATTGTAATTGAGTTAATGACCAACCATTTTTATTTTGTATTTGATTCTGTTTTTCATCTGTGTTTTCATTTCTGATTGCATCCGTCTTTTAATTTAATTCATCCGCCACCACAAAACGTTTTCACACCCCCCCACTTCGTGTCTGACCTAAATCTCGAACCACATTTGGTCCTTGAGAGACGACCTAGGAGTCACTTCCTAGTCTATACTGCATTCCTTATGCACATTAAATTTGCATGGGGTGCGACACCCATCACTATTCCTCACTAGGGAAAGTGTTTCACTCAAGTACTCAAAAGTGTCTCACTCAGCCTACATGTGTATGGTGTGGTGCTTCTCTATGTTATCAAAATGTCACACAAATTAATTTTGCCTTTCATTTTACCATAATCAAACATTCTCACAAGCAGGTTATCATCACAAGGGCTTTTCATTTCTTGTAACTTGGCTGGGCTAAGAAGGAAATTGGTTTTTCTGGTCAGCAAAGTTCCTTGAGTTAAGAGAGACATTTTATGAATTTATCATTCAAGAACAATTCTCTTTCTTTTTCCCGGCTTTTCCTTATAGTGAGCTCTTTCTTTGAATTTTCTTTTCTCACTTGTTCTTTTGCCTTTTCTTTTTGCTCTTGTTTTTTCAATTTCTCACTGCCTAGAGAAGTGGGTTGTCACCTGGCAACCCCAAACTAGAACCTTTATCAGTACCTCATCAAATGTTCTCAACTTAACTCAAGGTAAAGTGTTTTCAAAAAGGCTTTTTAAAACATGCATAAGGTTCAAGGTTCAAAGGTTAGAACAAATTGTTCTCTTTTCAGTGGGCAAAAATTATGTGAAGGCTAAAAGAATAAGGGATAACAAAAGATGACCTTGATCATATGGAACCTGTAAGCAAGTAGTTCAATCACAGAAAATTTGGGTAAAATCATTCATGCTTCCAAAGTAATAACCATTATTTAAAAATAACTTTGAAGCCCAAAACTCACACAGGTAAAATCACAAGTTCCAAAATTTAGAAAAACATCTTGCTCAATATATTAATCAAACTCTATCTCAAGCACCTATCTCACAAATTGGGATTCATCACTTATCATGCATCATCTCAACTTCAATCAAACACTAGAATCTCATAAAGCAAAACTTATCACACAAAACAGGCACAGTTGAATCAAAGCAGTTTAGTTCCTTCAAGCAGAGCACAATAAGAATAAAATAAAACAAAAACAAAAATTTAAAATTTAAAAGTTCAGAGAACTGGGTTGCCTCCCAGCAAGTGCTTTTTTAACGTCACTAGCTTGACCCAATAAGCTCATGTCACATTTTTTATTTTGGTGTCATCTTTTCCTTCAGCACACCAACTGGCCTTCAGCATTTTCCTGTTCACCTTCTTGGTTCTCCTAGAAGTAGGATATTCAATCTCTATCAGCCCATCAGTTCTGAGTTCTTTCACAACCCAGAGTTTTTTGTTGAACTGTACAGGCAAGCCTGGTCTCAGTCCTTCATGCTCCTTCAGAGGACTTTGGTGAACATCTGCTCCTTTGCTATCTTTTTCCTCTTCATTCACCTGTGACAGAAAACACTTTTTACCTTTCTTTTTTTATTTGGCAGCCTTGGTATCAGTCCCGGGTGCATCTTTAAATACAGCTTTGGGACTGGTTTTCTTCACTTAGGCTTGCTGCCTAGTATTGCAAGCATTGAAAGATCACCTCCTATTCTTGGTCCTTGAGAGCTATGGTACCCTCATCAACATTGATGATAACTTTGGCCGTCTTCATGAACGACCTTCCAAGAATAATAGGGATCTCCGCATTTTCCTCCATCTCTAACACCACAAAGTCCACCAGGAATCTCAAGTTGTTGATTTGCACCATCATATCTTCTATCACACCATAAGGTCTTTTGGGGGATCCATCTTCCATGAGAAGAGACATCCTTGCCGGCTTAACTTCCAAGTCACCAATTTTTTTGAGGACGGTCAAGGGCATTAGATTGATACTGGATCCCAAATCAATTAAGGCTTTCCTTATTTTGTGGTTTCCAATGGTGCAGGGGATAGTGAAACTTCCTAGGTCTTCTACCTTAGGACGAAGTGTTTTTTGCAAGATCACACTACAACCTCCCTGTATCTCAGTTGTCTCCTCCTTTAGCTTTTTCTTTTTTCTTGAGAGGCTTCTTTAAAAACTCTACATATTCAGGGATTTGTTGCAGAGCCTCTGTCACAGAAATTTCTATCCCCAACTCTTTGGAGATTTCATCAAAACATCCTGCTTGCATCTTTTTTGTGGAATATTCCTCAGGGTGGTGGATACTTTTCTCAATTTCATTATTTTTTTCTTTTTCTTCTTTTTTTCTCTCAACCTCTTCTTTTGCTTTCCTCTCAACCTCACCTTTTTCTTCACTCTCATTTTTTTCTTCTTTTCCTTCCTCCTCCTTTGAATCTTTCTCTTTTTCACTCAATCTTTCTTTTTCTTTTTCTTCTTCTTTCTTTTCTCCCTCACTCTCCTCTTTTTGTTTCTCCTTTTCCTTCTCATTTTCAATACTTGCAATAGTCTTACATTCTTCTTTGGCGTTAACTTCAGTATTAGCCCCAAAATCTTTAAAAGGCATCTATTGGGCTATTTAGCCAACCTGTATCTCTAAGCTTCTGATAGCAGTGTTTGTGCTTTTCTGTGTGGACAAAGTTGCCTGTATGAACTGTTGGAGAGTCTCTTCAAGCTTTGCAGTTCTGTCAGATAGAGCGGGTTGTTGCTGCCATTGTTGCTGATGTTGTGGTGGTTTATTGAATTGTCCTCCAGTTTTCCCAAATTGACCCTGTCCATTGCTTGGGTGAGATTTCCACCCTTGGTTATAATTATTGGGGTGGAACTGGTTGCCCATGTAGTTGACTTCCTCATTAAGATTTTCAGGCATTGAACATTGACCATTAATATGGTCACCACCACATAGTTCACAAAGTTGTTGCTAAACCTGTGCCACACTCTGAGGTTCCTTATGTGGTTGTATCACTTTCTTAGTTAGGATTTCCAATTGTTGAGTGATGATCTTATTCTGAGCAAGCATGGCACCATAAGGCTGTAATTGAAAAACTCCTTTAGGTTGGGATGGAGCTCCTCTTTCACTGTGCATCTTATTGTCATTGGCAGCCATGTTCTCAATTAATCCATAGGCTTCTTCTGGGGTTTTGCATTTGACATTGCCTCCAGTTGAGTCATCCAGCATCAATTTGGTTTTTGAGCCAAGACCACCAAGGAAGAGAATGAGTACCGTTCCTTCATCAAAACCATGAGTAGGCGTCTTTCTCAGCAGGCCTTTGTATCTATCCCATGTTTGTCCTAAGGTTTCTTCTAGGCCTTGCCTAAACGAAGAGATCTCTTGCTTCCCTTTGTTGATCTTTGATTGTGGGAAGTATTTGTTGAGGAACTTTGTAGCCACATCTTCCCATTGAGTGAGACTGTTTTTAGGAAAAGAGTTCAACCATAATTTAGCATTACCTCCAAGAGAAAAGGGGAATAGGCTCAGCTTTATGGCCTCATCAAGTACCCCATTTATTTTCACAGTGTTGCATATCTCATTGAAGGTGGTCAGGTGCTCATATGGACTTTCATGAGACAGTCCATTGAATTTGTTGCTCTTCACAAGGTGGATCAGAGCAGGATTCATCTCCATGTTTGCAGTGTTGACCCTTGGCTTCGCAAAGCTGTTAAAATGATGAGGGCCAACAACTGTTGTATAATCTAGCAAGGTGCATTTGCTAACATTGGTCTCCGCACCTCCTTCACCAGTTTGGGAAGCCATTGAAATTTTCTCTAGAGAAGGTTCTCTAGATGATTTGTTTCCTCTTGGCCTCCTCCTGGTCTCAATCCCTTCAAGAAGAGGTTCAGAATTTTTGTTGCTTCTGGTTCTCACACTATCCTGCATAAACAAAACACAAAACCCTAGAGAATATTGTTAGCACAAAACTAAAAAAATAAAAATTAGGGATTGACAAATAAAAATAAAAAAAAATGGAAAGAAAAAAAAATAAAATAAAAATAAGAATAAGAAAACAAAATAAAATTTGAAAATAAAATAAAGTCAAAATTAATCAAGGATCACACAAATAGAACAACTTAAACCGTGAGTCCCCAGCAACGGCGCCAAAAACATGTTGGGGCAAATCGGCAAGTGTACCGAGTCGCACAAGTAATATAAAATAGTAAGAGCAAGTATCATATCCCAAAGGACTCTCAGCGCTGAACAATTATGTGAAAACAAGATTAATTAAGACTTAAAAATAAAAATAGATAATTGGGTTTGGGAAAAAATAATAAAATAAAATAAAATGCAATTGATCAATGGCAAAGGAGCACAAAGATGAACGGAGGTTGATTTATATGAGATGGATATGTTGTTGGGGTTAGATTTCACCAAGTTCCCTCTCATGTATATAAGAATTCTTCTTTATGCATTAATGCCAACGTCCCTCACTAAATTACTAAACCCGATCCCTCGGTAAATAAGCTTGTCCCTAATTACTAGTTCATACAATTCCTAGCATTCCTGGTAAAAAGATGTGAAGATCAAGAGGTTAAGACGACTAAGACTCATACCCTCATCCTTGAGAAATATAACCCTTAGGAGTAATTCAACAAGAACCTGAATTGAAAGGCACCTCCCGGCACTCATGCAATTCATAAATAATGCTATTGTATAAGCAAGAATAAAACAGATGAATTACTCTAACAATTAATGAAAAAACATATGGAATTAAGAATCAATTCAAATACATGAGAAGGTACAATGTTACATCATTCCCCAACAACAAATAGTGTCAGAGGCGTGCCAGAACGAAGCCTGGTCCAAAAGAATCTAAACAGAGAAGAAACAGGGCCCGATCCACGTGAATTCACGCTCAAGCGTCGCACAGGGGCCGCCCGGGTGTGAATTGAGGGTCATGTAAGGCTTGGGCGTTGAAAATTGTCGCCCAGGCTACGAAGCTTGGACGGTGGCCCTCGATGCCCGGGCAGCGGACGTCGATTTTTCTCGCTTCAACTGCGCTTCTAGATGCCCGGGCTACGTGTTTTCCCTCCTTCTGGTACCTTTTTGACCCCTTCTGAGCTCCCTTTTCTAGGTCTTTCATATCCCTTCCAGTATTACCTCAATCTTTGTCAAAACAAGGGGAATTAGTCATAAAATCATTGAAATCAACCTCAACTCTCCTATTCACACAATTTATTCAAAAAGGATGAGTCCAAGCAAGTTTCTAAGTGAAAAAAGGGTGCTTTTAGTATCAAAGTCATATAACAAATAATGGTTTTTTAAACCGTTATCAACCACCTCCTTCTTCATAGGATTAAGCCACCTTTGTGGTTGACCTACTGGCCTGTAATCATCCTCCATGAAAATTTTATGCATTTAATATGTTAGACTTATACCTTTAAGATCTGAAATTGACCACCCAATAGCGCCTTTGTGGGCTTCCAAGACTCCTACCAACTTCTCTTCTTCCTTCGGAGATAATGAGTTACTAATGATGACTAACTTCCCTCCATTTTCTTCCAAGAACACATACCTCAAATGTGGTGGTAATGCCTTTAGCTCAAGCTTACTTTCTTTAACTTCCTCCTTGGTATCAATCTCCTCAAAACTAGCCTCACTTGATGGGATTTCTTTTGATACCTCCAAATCCTTCAAACACTCGTCAATCAACTTCTCCTCCTCTTCATTCAAATCTTCACATTCATCAATAAGAGTTCTCTCAAGTGGAGAAGCATTACGCACCTTATTCCCTTGCATCATACAGATTTCATCAACAATATCAACTTGGAAACATGCTTTATCATCCTTAGGATGTGACATTGCTTGAAACACATCAAAATCCACCTCTTCATCTTGCACCCTGACTTTAAGCTTGTCATTCTCTACATCAATTAAGATTCTAGCCGTCTTCATGAATGGTCTCCCTAGAATGAGAGGCACATCTCCATTCTCCTCCATCTCCATTATGACAAAATCCACTGGCACATCTCCATTCTCCTCCATCTCCATTATGACAAAATCCACTGGAAATAAGAACTTATCCACCTTTACTAACACATCTTCAACCACCCCATAGGGATATTTGAGAGATCTATCTGCCAGTTGAAGAGTCATTCTTGTAGGCTTAAATTCCAAGCCTTCAATCCTCTTGAACATAGAAAGTTGCATTAAATTAATGTTATCTCCTAGGTCAATCAAAGCTCTTCCAACTTCTAAATCTCCTATGGTACATGGAATGGTGAAACTCCCTGGATCTTGAAGTTTAGGAGGTAACATATTCTATATGATTGTACTGCAATTACCTTGCACTTCAATAGTCTCCTTCTCAATATACTTTCTTTTCTTCATGAGAAGCTCCTTCAAAAACATTGCATATGAAGGCATTTGCTGCAGTGCCTCAGAAAAAGGTATGGTAATCTCGAGCTTCTTAAAAATCTCCATAAATCGCTCAAACTATTTCTCTTTTTCCTTCCTTGAATAAATCTTTGGATAAGGAAGGGGTTTTTCAAACTCTTCTTTTTTCATTTTTTCAACCTCTTCTACCTTTATTTCTCCCTCAACTCTAAGTTTTTCACTCCCCACACTTTCTTCTTCCTCTCTGTCCTTTTTCTGTTCATTTTCTTCTTCTTCACTCATTTTTTCTTTCTCTTTTCAATCAATTTTTCTCTCATCTAACACTCTACCACTCCTAGTAACAATGGTCTTAAATTCTTCCCTTGAAACACTTCTCAAATTCCTCTCACACCCCTTTATCTTTTCCATGTGCGTTTCCCCTCTAATTCTCATATCCTCCATGCTTTTAACGCAGGACATACTCCTAAGAAGCAGTGATTATTGATGAGCGGGTTCAACTGGTGCCTATTAATCTTCAAACTGTTATGTATACTGGCACCCTTGTCTTCCACCATGGGTGCGTGTTGGTCAAACTCATATGTACCTCCTGCAACATGGTTAGTGCAATGTGGTTCCACAAAAATAACATGCAGGGGTATAACACCCAATCCCAGTGTAATAGGCTGACCCTCAGATATACCCTCAGAACATGAATCAATCTCAAATGTAGAAACAATATCAACAACAGTTTCAGATTCATGTTCAGTGCATGGAGAACAAACATTCATATGTGATAGCAAAAAGTGGTTCTCATCATGCAGAGAGGGAGAATTAAAAACATGCTCATCAACAACACAATCATCAACATACCTATCAATAGCATAATCATCAACAACAGAATCAATCATAGGTATGTTTACCTCCATTTCCCTGAAAGTTGGTAGAGTGGTGGAAGGTGAAAGTGGTCTACCTGACTCAAAATTACTGCTTATACCTACCTGGTCTTCCAAATCTTCATCAGACTCATAGTTAGTATCACCCATCATAAAGTTGGAAGTTGGTTGTATCACAAAATTGATTTCAACACAAATAGAGCAAGAACCAACTTCACAACTACATTTAAAATTTTCAAAAAACTGTGAAAGATAAAAATTTAATCCTAAGTCTAAAACTTCTTCTGTTTTCACAGTTTCTATATCAAAATCAACACTGTCATGTGAATCTACAACAGAATCAAGAATATTTGAATGCATAAACTGCTCAAGCAAAGCAAGTGGGAGAGATAGTGATAACAGTCTTAAAACCGTTATTTTCATGCATAAATTTGATATTAAATCACACCCTCCGCAGCTTAAAATGAGCTTAGAATCAAGTAAAACTCTTAAGTTGTGTCACATGAGAGTCAAAAGTTGTTTCTAGAGATATTATTCTTATTTTGCATTGTTTTGCAGGGTTTTTGATGAAAATTGAAGATGGCAATGAAGTAGGAAGGTCATAGACTCAAGAATAAAGGAGAAATAGGAAGAAAAGAAGAGTCTGTGAACCGCTCAGCGGTAAATTCCACCGCTGAGCGTCCTAGTTCGAGGAAAAGTATTGTCTGGCGCCCATGCGGTGACGCTGAGCGTCCAGAGTGACAAGAGGCAAACCGCTCAGCGGTCTTTTTAGGCGCCTGGGCGGTGGCGTGTGTTGATGCAAACCGCTGAACGGCCAATTTTGGCGCCTGAGCGGTAGTCTGTTTTTATATTTTGGATTTTGAGATCTTTGTGTTATCTTTTTGGCTTATATATAGCCCTAGTGCGAATCCAAATGTAATTCTTTTGGCAGAGAACAACGTCCACAGCAGCTTTACACCTTTGGAGGAGATTTCTTGGATGCTTAGGCTCCACTTTATCAAATCTAGGGTTTGCTTTTCCATTCTTCCATTATATTTCATCTAGTTTCACCATGACTATGGTGAACTAAACCCTTTGTTGTTGAGGAACAATGTAATCTTTTGAAACTCTCATATATCCAAATTCTTGTTTACTTTATATGCTTGCATATGCTTGATTTATCAATTGTTGGGTTCTTTACCTGTATTTAATGCTTTTACCGTTTAACTCATTCGGTAGATGTTGTTTGTCTTTATTGATACGGGGACGTACAGTAATGTCATGAACTGGGAAGAATTCCTTGATTATGTTAATACCGCCTAGGGATACGGGTAGGACGATCAATTGTATTTTGCTTCCGCTTATCATGCATTATTAATTACTAGGGGAGGCTAGGGATAACAAGCCGGTAATTAGTAATAGGCTCTTTTCACCAAGGGATTGGGTTAAGGGTAGACCAAGAAAGTTTGCATGGCAATATGATAAATAAGCAAAGTAAATAAGAAGAGTAGATATGTGAGGGTGCATAAGATGAAATTGTAAACCCCAACAACCTCATTCATTCATAGTTTCTCTTAGTCAATTGAGTTCCTGCATTTGCATGTTTATTTTTGTTTTGCATTCAAACCATTTAAACTAATTTTCTTTTACTCAAGTCTTAATCAATTTGTTTACACGAAAGTTGAGGCCTTAAGAGTCCTCTGGGAAGAACGATATTGGGATTATCGATTTTTATTACTTGATACGATCTGGTACATTTGCGAGGGTCTTAACATGTTTTTGGCGTCGTTGCTGGGGGCTCTTGGTTTAACTTTTTCGAGTAGTGTAAATTGATTAAATTCGACTTAATTTTTTTTATGTTTGTTCTAATAAATTATTTCTAGGATTTTGTGCCTAATGTTTACAGGATGCAGTATGAACAAGAATTTGGTTCTATGGGCACTCAATTCTATAAAAATAATTTCAACTACTTATGGGAACCTTACTCAAGCATGGATCAGAGTTGGAATGGAGAAGCAGGAGATCCACATCAACAATTACTATTAGGGCAACAAGTGTCCACTTTAAAAGAGAAAATCAACAAAGTGGATGAGACATTGGAACGACTTATCCAAATTACTCTCTCCTCTACAAATGAGAATGAAGCAAGGAATAAAAGGTTGGAGATACAGATTCGTCAATCCAATGAAATATTGAATTCTAGGGTTAATACTGAGGTTAACCCTAGGGAGGAATGTCAGGCCACTTGTTTTGAAAGTGATAATGTTGATGAAGAGATAGAAGAGGAAAAGATAGAAGAAATAGAAACAGAAAAGGTTGTTGAGGAGGAAAGGATAGAGAAAAATGAGAAAAAAAGAAGAAGGAAAAGATAGAAACAGAAAGGTTGAGTGAGGGAGATAGAGATGATGATAAGGAAAAAGAAGTAGATGAAAGAAAAGAAAAAACGAGAAAAATGGTGAAAAGAAATAAAAAAAGAAGAAAAGAGAAAAATAGAAAGTTGATGGGAAAGATTGAGAAAGAGAGGAAGAGAGGAAAGAAGAAAAGATCATATGAAAAACCTCTTCCTCATTAAAAGAAATATCATAGGAAGGAAAAGAAAGTGAAGTGCTTTATGGAGATCTTCAAGAGATTGGAGATCGAAGTTCCTATGATTGAAACATGGAAACATGTGCTTGGTGTTCTCAATTTTATGAAGGAATTCAGTAGGAAGAAGAAAAAGAAAAGAATATCAAGCAAGGGGGTTATCAACACCTACTGATGGGTGGGGATCATCCCAGTTGTTGTAATATATTAGTTTTATTTTATGTAAATTAGTTGGATATTTAAACAATTTTGGGAAGCATCTACTGAGTGTTGCTAATTTTTATGTAGCCATTGAAGGATACAGGAAGGTACACCTACTGATGGGTGTTGGAAGGATTTGCACTTATTGATAAGTGCTAAGCAGGTCTGGAGCAGCTGAAGCACCAGATATGGATGATGATAATGAAGAGAATTTTGAAGATGCTGATGATGGAGACCAGGAGGACTCAGATGAGGACTTGTGTTGAGGGCATCTACTGATGGATGCCAGTACTTGGACATGGATTTTCTTTTTCTTTTGTACTTTGAATTTGTAGAATAGGTTGAACTTTTATTTTGTGTTTATGCTTGGCTTGTACAATGGTTCTGATGGCAGTATTAAAATGCATGACTAGTATTTGATAATGATTGAATGTGGTTGACTGAGAATGTATGTGTGTTGATATCCAGTTCAATGGTTCACTAACTATATGAACAGATGTATTGTGGTTTATGATTGTGATTGTGATGCTAAGCAAGATAAATGAATTATGTGTGAGAAAGCATGTTGTGTGAGGTCTTGAGCTCCAGAATTTTCACTGATATATGTACTGTTCACTGGGAATCATGAATGATATTGCCTTAGTCTTGATAATTGATTTGCATGCTTATGTTATATGATCAAGGCCATGTTTTGAAGCTCTTATTTAGCCAAATTTTCACCCAGAAAAAAAAATTTAAAATTTTATACCCTTTTTGAACCTTGGCCATAAACAGGATGAAAACCCTTGATTTGAAATTATTTATCTTGAGTAGGGTTGAGAATAATCTTATGTGATGAAAAGGTTCAAGTTTGGGGTTGTATGGGGAAAATTTAAAGGCAAAAGAAGAGCATTGAGTTCAAGTATTGAAAAGAAAAATGCATGAGTAAAGAAGAAAAGGAAAAAGTAAAAGCATGAAAAAGGAACTCAATGCGAAATTGATAAAAAGGGAAGAAGTTGGGAATAAAGGAGATGGGTGATAGAGAGAGTTTAAACTTGAACCTTTTCAATGATGAAATAGCTCTTTTAATTCAAGGATTTTGCGATCCAGAAAAACCAAATTTTCTTGATAGCCCAACCTCATTACAAGCCTTGGAAAAGTCCTTGTGAGGGTATTTTCATGTAAGGATTTTGATTGTTTTAGATAAATGGCAATATTGTTCTATGTGACATGTGAAGAGTAAAGAGTGGAGTGGGTCCTTAAACACTTGAGTGATTGAGTGAAACACTTGATTGGTAAGAATTGTTGAAATCCATGTTTACATCTATGCTTAGTGGATTGATCATTCATGAATAAAACATCTGTTGGGAAATATTAAAGTAGGTGAACTAGATTGGATTGAAAGCATGCTTGCATTTTGGTAGGATTCCATTGAAAATATGAATTGGAAAATAACTTGTCATGAAGAAAAGGATTTTGAAAAGTGTAGAACTATTTGATGAAAAATTGGAAGGCCAAGTTTTGTTTTGTTTTGCTTGAGGACAAGCAAAGTTTTAAGTTTGGGGTTGTGATAACGGTCTCAAAACCGTTATTTTCATGCATAAATTTGATATTAAATCACACCCTTTGTAGCTTAAAATGAGCTTAGAATCAAGTAAAACTCTTAAGTTGTGTCACATGAGAGTCAAAAGTTGTTTCTAGAGATATTATGCTTGTTTTGCATTGTTTTGCAGGGTTTTTGATGAAAATTGAAGATGGCAATGAAGTAGGAAGGTCATAGACTCAAGAATGAAGGAGAAAAAGGAAGAAAAGAAGAGTGTGTGAATCGCTCAGCGGTAAATTCCACTGCTGAGCGTTCTAGTTCGAGGAAAAATACTGTCTGGCGCCCAGGCGATGACGCTGAGCGTCCAGAGCGACAAGAGGCAAACCGCTCAGCGGTCATTTTACGCGCCTGGGCGGTTGCGTGTGTTGAAGCAAACCGCTGAGCGGCCAAGTTTGGCGCCTGGGCGGTTGTCTGTTTTTATACTTTGGATTTTGAGATCTTTTTGTTATCTTTTTGGCTTATATATAGCTCTGGTGCGAATCCAAATGGAATTCTTTTGGCAGAGAACAACGTCCACAACAGCTTTACACCTTTGGAGGAGATTTCTTGGATGCTTAGGCTCCACTTTATCAAATCTGGGGTTTGCTTTTCCATTCTTCCATTATACTTCATCTAGTTTCCCTATGACTATGGTGAACTAAACCCTTTGTTGTTGGGGAACAATGTAATCTTTTGAAACTCTCATATATCCATATTCTTAGTTACTTTATATGCTTGCATATGCTTGATTTATCAATTGTTGGGTTCTTTACCTGTATTTAATGCTTTTACCGTTTAACTCATTCGGTAGATGTTGTTTGTCTTTATTGATATGGGGACGTATAGTAATGTCATGAATTGGGGAGAATTCCTTGATTATGTTAATACCGCCTAGGGATAGGGGTAGGACGATCAATTGTATTTTTCTTCCGCTTATCATGCATTGGTAATTACTAGGGGAGGCTAGGGATAGCAAGCCGGTAATTAGTAATAGGCTCTTTTCACCAAGGGATTGGGTTAAGGGTAGACCAAGAAAGTTTGCATGGCAATATGATAAATCAGCAAAGTAAATTAGAAGAGTAGATATATGAGGGTGGATAAGATGAAATTGTAAACCCCAACAACCTCATTCATTCATAGTTTCTCTTAGTCAATTGAATTCCTGCATTTGCATCTTTATTTCTGTTTTGCATTCAAACCATTTAAACTAATTTTCTTTTACTCAAGTCTTAAACAATTTGTTTACACGAAAGATGAGGCCTTAAGAGTCCTCTGGGAAGAACGATATTGGGATTACCGATTTTTATTACTTGATACAATCTGGTACACTTGCCAGGGTCTTAACATGTTTTTGGCGCCGTTGCCGGGGACTCTTGGTTTAACTTTTTCGAGTAATTGATGAGTGCATATTTATGCCCACATTTATGTTTTAGAATTCAAATTTTTAATGAGATTTTTGTGCTTAAATGATTGATTTAAAGTGAATTTGTGACAATTGGATTTATTGGGTTTGGGAATTAAAGATGCTTAAAATGTGATTCTTAGTTGCATAAATTATTTTGGATGTTCTAATGTTTATTTGTGCAGCTGAAGTTAAAATTTTATTCATTTAAAGCATGAAATTGAATGGTCAAAGATGGTCCAATCTGGTCAACTCAGGACTCTTATGCAATTTTGAAAAGACAGAGATGGCTAAAGTGCAATTAGAGGAAAATTTTGGACTTATGTGTAAATAAAATAAAAAGGGTTGAAATGTAATTTTGGAAATCTGTTAGATATTTTAACAGATATTTTGGAGAAAATATATCTTAAGATAGTTTACTTGATATTGTTAAATAATTATCTTATTTAACTATATCAATAAATATCAAAAGATAATATTTGCCAAATCTTTTTTATCTAGGAAAGATATTATCAAATATTCTCAAAAACTGATTAAATCTGTTGAATATTTGAAAGATATTAGATATAAGATAAAAGATTTTATCAACAGAAGATTCAAAGTCCAAGCCCAATCAAGCCCTATATAAAGAGACCCAAAGGACATCTTCATTCATTCATTCACCACTCCTCTCTCTCTTATTTCATCATGTATTCAACTCCATTCATGGAGAGCTAAGCATTTAGGGCTATTCTGCTGTAATTTCATTATGGATTCTGAGGTTAAGTGAATTAATGCAATTGTTTATTTTGATTATTGATTTAAGTTGTTCTCTCTCTATGTCTTTCATCTCTCTACCATATTAAAAGCAAAGATTTTTGCATCATAATGTGTTTGAATCTACATGCATATTAATTATATGAGTTTTAGGGTTTCTAGGTTTAATTGAGAATCTACTTTGATTGAATTTAGGAACTTTCATATGATTAAATGGTTTTTACTATCAATTGAGAATGTACTTTGGTTGGTAGTAATAATTTCAACTATAATCAATTGAGAATTTACTTTGATTGATTAGCTTTTAATTTGGTTAAGAGATTTAAGAATAGACATGATTAAACACAATAAAATTGATTGAGAATGTACTTTGGTTGAATTTATTGTGAATAATCTAGAAAGGTCTTGCATTTGATTGAGAATGTACTTTGATTAACTGCATAACTGCCCTCAAATTAATTAAGAATGTACTTTAATTAATTTGAAACTTAAACAATAATCAATTGAACAATGATCTGTGAATAACCGATGATGAATCTATTTTGGAAAAGTAGTCGAATTAGCCTGTTTCTTCATAATTGTTTTTAAGTTTCTTCTTTGTTCTACAACATTCTTTAAACATTCTCACTTTTATTCATAAGCATTGCATAGCATTCATAAGAGTCAAATATTCAAAAGCAATTTCGTGTTCGTTGGGAGACGACTCAGGGTTACTTTAACCCTATCTATTTTCTTGAATACTACTTGGCAATACTGAAGTTGCCTTGAAAAGTAGTATTAATTTGATAGCTCCAACGACAGCTTATCAAATTTGGCGCCGCTGCCGGGGAACTACGGTAAGTATTTTGAATATTTTGATTCTCATTTTTATTTTTTTTAATTTTCATTTTTTTTATTTTATTTTTCTAATGCATATGCATTTAATTTAGTTTTAGTTATTTTGTAGCTTTTAGTTATTGTTTTTGTTAGCAAAATCTTTGTTCTTGCTTAAATTAAGAATTTCTCTTGAGAAATACTTGAGGCTAGTTTGAATATACTCTAGCTAGGAAAGACTTGGTACTTAAGTTGTCCATTTTGACGCACCTCTCTTTCTTGGGAGTGGACCCAAACAAAACCTCTCTTATCTTTTTTTTTTTTGAAATCTTTCTCTAAAGCAAGAACAAAAGAATAAAAAAAGAATAAAAGAAATCAAAAACAGAGAAATAGTTTCAAGCAGACTCTTAGTGCATGACCAGAGCTAACCCGGGAGAATTCTATCAAATTAACCCGGAAGTTGAAAGGAGTTTGCGTAAGGTGCAAAGAAGTTTGAAATTTGTGTGTTCTACTGAGGGAACATTTCCTACATTTGAAGCCATACCACTTTCATCATCTCTAGTCTCAAACATACCATCCAATCCCTTACCTGATTCTAACCCAAAATGAATGGCACAGAGAACCATTAGATAGTTAGCCACCTCCCACAATACGGTTACCCAAAGTAACATTCAATACCCTGATGAGGAGTGGGAGTTAAGACCTGACCTGCTAAATGCCTTACCAAAGTTCAATGGGTTATCAAAGGAGAATCCACACAAGCACTTGAGGCAATTCCACATGTTGTGCGAAAATTTCAGATCTCCCAGTATCACAATAGAAAGCCTAAAGATGAGAGCTTTTCCTTTTACTCTTCAAGGAGCGGCTCAAGATTGGTGGTATTATCTCTCTGCACGGATTACAAATTGGGAAACCATTGAAAGACCCTTTCTTGAAAAGTATTTTCCTGCCTCCAGATTATCTGCCGTCCGTAGGGAAATTCAAGATATAAGACAGAGAGATAGAGAGAATCTTAGTGAATATTGGGAAAGATTCAAGAAACTATGTGCTTCATGCCCTCAACTTCAAATGGTAGATTTCATTCTAAGCTTTTATGAAGGCTTAAGTCCAACTGATAGGTCATGGGCAAATGCTGCAAGTGGAGGATCTTTCTTAGACAAGTCACCAGAAGATGGTATTGATCTAATAGAACGGAAGGCAGTAGACAATCAACAGTATGGAACAAGAGAAAATTCAGTGACTTTGTTGAAAGGAGTACATGAAATTGAAAATGGTGTAGTTGATGGAAGGAGGATAAATGAAAGATTGAATAAACTTGAAAGCAAACTAGACGAGATTGCAAGTTTGTTTAAAACCTCAACTCCACAAATTGCTAAGAAATGTGGAATTTGCATTTCAACTGATCACTACACTGATGAATGTCCTAGCTTGATGGAAACTACTATGGAAACCTCATCCCAAGCTTTTGCTGCGAACATGTTTGGAGGAAATAGACTACACCAGAACTATCATGATTCATCCTCTAATAGGTATCAACAGAACATGCAACCTTATATTCCACCTCAACAAAGGCAACCTTATGTTCCACCTCAACAAAGGCAGCAATCTCAACCTGAAATGTCATTGCAAGATTTCATGAAGACGATGCTTGAGCAAAATTTAGAAATCAAGAAATCAATTGTAGATTTGACTCAAAGGGTGGAAAAGTTAGAGGCTAAGGAGTCAAATAAGCTGCCTGCACAAACAGTGATCAACCCGCAAAATGTAAGTGCTATTACTTTAAGAACGGGTAAGCAAGTACAAGGCCCTGAAGGAGCCCAAGAGGATGAAGACAAGGAGAAAGAAGAAGCACAAATTGATGAAAATGGAGGACCAAATGAACCATCACCTGAGACTATCACTGAAAAATCCAGGTTAGTATCCTTTAATTCTTCTTCATCTTATTCTCCACCTCCTCCATATCCCAATCGGTTGAAACCGAGAAACAAAAAACTGGAGGAGTTAGACCAAGAGATCTTTAATATTTTCAAAAAGGTGGAGATCAACATTCCCTTGCTGGATGCTGTTAAGCAAATCCCTAAATACGCCAAGTTTTTGAAAGAAATTTGCACAAATAGAAGGCGTTTTAGGGATAATGAGGTTGTCAATTTGGGAAGAAATGTGTCAAGCTTGATTAAGAAACATATTGAAATACCGCGAAAATGCAAGGATCCAGGTATGTTTTCTATTCCTTGTGTTATTGGAAATTCAAAGTTTGAAAATGCCATGCTAGATTTAGGGGCTTCCATTAATGTAATGCCTTTATCAGTGTTTACTTCTCTATCTCTGGGACCTCTTAAGACTACTGGTGTGGTCATTCAACTGGCCAACCGTAGCATAGTTAACCCTGCAGGTGTGCTTGAGGACATGCTTGTCCAAGTAGACAAGTTAATTTTTCCTGCAGATTTCTATATCTTGGACATGAAGGATGAAGAAGGAATCAGTCCAACAATTATTATCTTGGGAAGACCCTTCATGATGACAGCACGAACCAAGATAGATGTGCATGCAGGATCATTGACAATGGAGATAGGAGACGAGAAAGTGTGCTTCAACGTGTTGGAATCTAGGAAACATCCGATTAAAGATCATTCTTTGTTCTGTATTGACTTATCAAGTGATGCTAAACCAGAGAGACAACCTCAAGGAAGACTGAATTCTCAACTGTTGGGGGTTGTAAAGAAAAAGGACACCAAGCTGCTACAAACAGGTATTATATACCACAATTCTGATAGCATTTGGGTGGGCCCTATACATGTGGTTCCCAAGGAAGGAGGAATCACAATGGTCAAGGACGAGAAGGACAAGTTGTCTCCTATTCAAGACAGAAGTGGGGCACGTAATTTTGTAGTTGACCATCTTAGTAGGATTGAAAAGGGAAAAGTTAACATTCCGATCCAGGATGACTTTTCCGATGAAGTCCTGCTAGCATTCCTTCCACCATGAAGGAGGTAAGTTCCCTCATACTTTTTCTGTGCATTCTATATTCAAGGCATACATTGAGCAATATGCATAGCTTAAGTATGGGGGTGTGGGGAAACAATTTGATTTGTTCCCTTAACATTAATCCATTGGAAACCTCTTTGAGCCTTAAGACTATTTTTCTTGTTTCTAGTAATTGTCAAATGAAAAAGAAGAAGGAAAATCATATGAAAGAAGGAGTAATGGATTGTGTTATAAGTAAGTGATGAATAAGTGTGTGGGTGAGTGTCTCACCACAACATAAAAAAAAGAGAAGGCAAAAAGGAAGATGAAAGTTCAGAGTTTTGAAAAAAAAATAAAGAGAGAAAAAGAAAGAAAAAAAAATCTTCCTAAAAAAGAGCAAGAAATAAGGTTGTTTTTGAAATAAAGTGTCATTACTCTTTCTATATCAATTTCAAAAACCTAGAAATTCCGAAGAAAATTTCCTACCTCTGCCTTGGCCCCAATATAACCTTTAAAAAGCCCTCATGATCAATAATTGAATGTTTTCTGAAGTGTGTGAATGTTAGAGTCTTGCTAAATACCAAGGATGTCTACTTACATGGGTATTTTGAGTGTAAACACAAGCCAAAAACACTTGAGAAATTTGGAGAGAAATAGGTACATTTTGACTTGAGTGTTATCTTTCATATTTGATTTTCTTGGGAATTCAAAAGGTTTAACTCATGTGTGAAGAATAAAGTGATTTCATTTGCATGTCCATGACAATGTGATGTTTAGATGTTTGATCTATGTCCGGTGATGTTCATTCTCTTGATCCAAATGCAAATATGGAATAAAATGACTCAGAACAAAGTTTTGAAATTAATCAATTTTGCCCAGGAGTGCAAAAGGATAAGTGTGGGGGTGTGATGAGTGCATATTTATGCCCACATTTATGTTTTAGAATTCAAATTTTTAATGAGATTTTTGTGCTTAAATTATTGATTTAAAGTGAATTTGTGACAATTGGATTTATTGGGTTTGGGAATTAAAGATGCTTAAAATGTGATTCTTAGTTGCATAAACTATTTTGGATGTTCTAATGTTTATTTGTGCAGCTGAAGTTAAAATTTTGTTCATTTAAAGCATGAAATTGAATGGTCAAAGATGGTCCAATCTGGTCAACTCAGGACTCTTATGCAATTTTGAAAAGACAGAGATGGCTAAAGTGCAATTAGAGGAAAATTTTGGACTTATGTGTAAATAAAATAAAAAGGGTTGAAATGTAATTTTGGAAATCTGTTAGATATTTTAAAAGATATTTTTGAGAAAATATATCTTAAGATATTTTACTTGATATTGTTAAATAATTATCTTATTTAACTATATCAATAAATATCAAAAGATAATATTTGCCAAATCTTTTTGATCTAGGAAAGATATTATCAAATATTCTCAAAAACTGATTAAATCTGTTGAATATTTGAAAGATATTAGATATAAGATAAAAGATTTTATCAACAGAAGATTCAAAGTCCAAGCCCAATCAAGCCCTATATAAAGAGACCCAAAGGACATCTTCATTCATTCATTCACCACTCCTCTCTCTCTTATTTCATCATGTATTCAACTCCATTCATGGAGAGCTAAGCATTTAGGGCTATTCTGCTGTAATTTCATTATGGATTCTGAGGTTAAGTGAATTAATGCAATTGTTTATTTTGATTATTGATTTAAGTTGTTCTCTCTCTATGTCTTTCATCTCTCTACCATATTAAAAGCAAAGATTTTGCATCATAATGTGTTTGAATCTACATGCATATTAATTATATGAGTTTTAGGGTTTCTAGGTTTAATTGAGAATCTACTTTGATTGAATTTAGGAACTTTCATATGATTAAATGGTTTTTACTATCAATTGAGAATGTACTTTGGTTGGTAGTAATAATTTCAACTATAATCAATTGAGAATTTACTTTGATTGATTAGCTTTTAATTTGGTTAAGAGATTTAAGAATAGACATGATTAAACACAATAAAATTGATTGAGAATGTACTTTGGTTGAATTTATTGTGAATAATATAGAAAGGTCTTGCATTTGATTTAGAATGTACTTTGATTAACTGCATAATTGCCCTCAAATTAATTAAGAATGTACTTTAATTAATTTGAAACTTAAACAATAATCAATTAAACAATGATCTGTGAATAACCGATGATGAATCTATTTTGGAAAAGTAGTGGAATTAGCCTATTTCTTCATAATTGTTTTTAAGTTTCTTCTTTGTTCTACAACATTCTTTAAACATTCTCACTTTTATTCATAAGCATTGCATAACATTCATAAGAGTCAAATATTCAAAAGCAATTCCGTGTTCGTTGGGAGACGACTCAGGGTTACTTTAGCCCTATCTATTTTCTTGAATACTACTTGGCAATACTGAAGTTGCCTTGAAAAGTAGTATTAATTTGATAGCCTGATTAATTTTAACTTGATTGTTGATATTTGTATATATTTTATTTTTTTTTATATAAAAGTGCTACTAGGGTTTGTGTTTCTTGTACATGCAACAGGAGACTAGACATACTAGAAGCAAGAAAAATACCCAGCCTCTTCTTGAAGGCTTAAGTGAGATAAGGGGAAGAAGGAGAGTCAGACGCCCATCTAGGAATTTATTTCCTTCTTCTAGCAGATTATTGTCACCTTCACAAGATAGAAGAACAGAGGAGATGGTAGGACAACTTCCTCCAAGACTCACATTGGCAGATCAATCTAATTTTGTTGGTCGTTTTCACTTTAATAGCATAGACATGCCTACAGATCAAACAACCAACATGGTGATCAATCCAGCCCTAATACACCTAGTACAAGGCAACCAGTTTCATGGCTTGTCAAATGAGAATCCATATGATCATTTGACCACATTTAGTGAAATCTGCAACACTGTGAAGATGACAGGGGTATCAGATGAACGAGTAAAGCTTAGCTTGTTCCCATTCTCATTGGCGGGCAATGCTAAGGCGTGGCTTAATTCCTTTCCTGAAGGAACATTCGCCACATGGAAGACTGTGACTACAAAGTTTGTCACTAAATATTTTCAACAGTCCAAAGTTACTCAAGGAAAGCTGGAAATTTCATCATTCAAGCAGGGTATGGAAGAGACTTTAGGTCAAGCTTGGGAGAGATTCAAGGGCTTGCTGAGAAAGACACCAACCCATGGTTTTGACAAGACCACCTTGGTTCTTGCATACCTTGGAGGTTTGAACACTCAGTCGAAGATGATGTTGGATGCCTCAGCTGGAGGCAATGTTAAACAAAAGACTGAAGATGAAGCCTATGACTTGATTGAAAATATGGCTACTAATGAGCAAGAAAATTATAGTGAAAGAGGCGTACCTACACAAAAGAGAGGAGTTTTGCATTTGCCTGCAGATGACGTTATACTGGCTCAGAACCATCTTCTGACTCAAAAGCTAGATAATTTGACAAAGATTCTCTCACAACTTCCTAAGGAGATTTGTAATGTCTCCCAAACACAGCAACTGTGTGATTTCTGCGGTGGTGACCATATCAATGGTCAATGTGCTTTGCCTGAAGAGATGCAGCAAGAAGCTAATTTTATGGGAAATCAATTTCAGAATACCTATCAAGGTAATGCCAAACAAGGTTGGAAGAATCATCCAAGTATTAGTCAGGCACCGAATTTCCCATCAGGGCAAACAGGGAATTTCCCATCAGGGCAAACAGGAGGTTTCAGGCAGCAGCAACCTTCACCTCTGTGGCAGCAGGTCACCCATTTGACAGAGGTCGTTAGAGACCTAAATGATACATTTGATAAATTCTTGAAGGTTTATGAGTCCAATCAAGCAGGTAATCAATCCAACATCAGATCTTTAGAGATTCAAGTCGGGCAGTTGTCAAAAAGGGTAGACACCACTGAGAAGCACCAATTTAGAGCTAACACTGATGTTAACCCTAAAGAGGAATGTAAAGTTGTTGTTACAAGAAGTAAACGAAAAGTTGAAAGGGAAGTTGTGGAGATTGGTAGCAGTGATGAGGAATAGGAGAAAAGAGAAGTCATTAAATTAAGCGGCAGTGAAGGTGAGGAAGAAGAGGAAGAAAAATTGAGTCACAATAGGCCATTTATTGAAAACCAAGTGATTGTGGTGCCTTTTGTAATCCAACAAATTCCTGCAAGGATGAAATATTATCTTGGAGATATGATAGATTTGGATAGAGATGAAGATGAGCAAGAATTTGAAGTTCAACGTCCAAAAAGGACTTATCCGCCTAAGGTAAAAGATCCAGGTTGTTTGACACTTTCATGTATTATAAATGATTTTGATGTAGGAGGAGCCATGATAGACTCTGGATCCAACATTAATATGATGCCCGGACGTTTTTTGAGAAAGATTGGAGGGTTGACATTAAAATTGTCTAATCTTACTGTGACGGTGGCGGATGGCTCCAGTAAAAAGCCACTAAGTATGGTGGAATATGTGGTTGTTCGCATGGAGCAGCTGGAGTTTTTGGCTGACTTTTTAGTTATGGGCATGGAAGATGATGAGAAGATTCCAATTATTCTTGGAAGACCTTTCATGGCTACGTCTAAAATGTTCACTAGTGCCCATGATGGAAGAATTATGATGCGAGATAAAAAGAATGTGCTCTTATATACTGGTTCTAAAGGGAACAATATTAGAATAAAGAAAAGATCCAGATTCAGAAAGTCAAGAAGAGAAGCTGCATCAGAAGAAAGCATGACATGTAACAATTCTAACAGTTGTAATGTTTTACAGGTACCTAAAAATGAGGAGGTTGATAAAGGAGGAACAATTCACTCAGAAGATATTCCACTTCCACGAGGCTCACAGGTAAAATTCAAGAAAAGGAAGTGGATTGTTGATAATATCAAAGAAGATGGCAAGGTAGAGATTAGAAAACCATATACTAAAGCCATCAGAAGAGTGGATAGAAGGAAACTAATGAGTTGGGAGGATGAAGATCCCAACCGGGATGGAAAGATTTGAAGACATTTAATTTTATTCCATTTGTTGTAGAACAATTTTTAGAATAGGTTTATTCTGGTTATGTAAGTTAACGGATTTTTAAACTCTTTTTGGGTAGCATCTACTGAGGTATGCTAAATTTTTATGTATCCACTGAAGGATACAGGAAGGTACACCTACTGATGAGTGTTGGTAAGATTCGCATTTACTTATGAGTGCTAAACAGGTTCGGGTCAGGCTCGTGACGTTAAACAAGCGCTATTGGGAGGCAACCCAGGTTTCTTTTTCGTTTGTACTTTGAATTTGTAGAATAGGTTGAACTTTTATTTTGTGTCTATGCTTGGCTTTTAAACTGATTCTGATGATGGTTTGGTGATTATATTGCATAACAAGTTATTCGATGATAATGATTGAATGTGGTTGACTGAGAATGTATGTGTGATGATATCCAGTTCAATGGTTCACTAACTATATGAATAGATGTATTGTGGTTTATGATTGTGATTGTGATGCTAAGCAGGATAAATGAATGATGTGTGAGAAAGCATGTTGTATGAGGTCTTGAGCTCCAGAGTTTTCACTGATATATGTACTGTTCACAGGGAATCATGAATTATATTGCCTTAGTCTTGATAATTGATTGATTTGCATGCTTATGTTATATGATCAAGGCCATGTTTGGAAGCCTTATTTAGCCAAATTTTCACCCAAAAAGTTTAAAATTTTATACCCCTTTTGAACCTTGGCCTTAAACAGGATGAAAACCCTTGATTTGAAATTATTTATCTTGAATTGGGTTGAGAATAATTATATGTGATGAAAAGGTTCAAGTTTGGGATTGTATGGGGAAAATTGAAAGGCAAAAGAAGAGCATTGAGTTCAAGTAATGAAAAGAAAAATGCATGAGTAAAGAAGAAAAGGAAAAAGTAAAAGCATAAAAAAGGAACTCAATGCAAAATTGATAAAAAGGGAAGAAGTTGGGAATAAAGGAGATGGGTGATAGAAAGAGTTTAAACTTGAACCTTTTCAATGATGAAATAGCTCTCTTAATTCAAGGATTTTGAGATCCAGAAAAACCAAATTTTCTTTATAGCACAACCTCATTACAAGCCTTGGAAAAGTCCTTGTGATGGTATTTGCATGTAAGGATTTTGATTGTTTTAGATAAATGGCAATATTGTTCTATGTGACATGAGAATAGTAAAGAGTGGAGTGGGTCCTTAAACACTTGAGTGATTGAGTGAAACACTTGCTTGGTAAGAATTGTTGAAATCCATGTTTACATCTATGCTTAGTGGATTGATCATTCATGAATAAAACATCTGTTGGGAAATATTGAAGTAGGTGAACAAGATTGGATTGAAAGCATGCTTGCATTTTGGTAGGATTCCATTGAAAATCTAAATTGGAAAATAACTTGTCATGAAGAAAAGGATTTTGAAAAGTGTAGAACTATTTGATGAAAAATTGGAAGGCCAAGTTTTGTTTTGTTTTGCTTGAGGACAAGCAAAGTTTTAAGTTTGGGGTTGTGATAACGGTCTCAAAACCGTTATTTTCATGCATAAATTTGATATTAAATCACACCCTTTGTAGCTTAAAATGAGCTTAGAATCAAGTAAAACTCTTAAGTTGTGTCACATGAGAGTCAAAAGTTGTTTCTAGAGATATTATGCTTGTTTTGCATTGTTTTGCAGGGTTTTTGATGAAAATTGAAGATGGCAATGAAGTAGGAAGGTCATAGACTCAAGAATGAAGGAGAAAAAGGAAGAAAAGAAGAGTGTGTGAACCGCTCACCGGTAAATTCCACCACTGAGCGTCCTAGTTCGAGTAAAAATACTGTCTAGCGCCCAGGCGGTGACGCTAAGCGTCCAGAGCGAAAAGAGGCAAACCGCTCATCGGTCATTTTAGGCGCTTGGGCGGTGGCGTGTGTTGGGGCAAACCGCCGAGCGGCCAATTTTGGCGCCTGGGCGGTTGTCTGTTTTTATATTTTGGATTTTGAGATCTTTCTGTTATCTTTTTGGCTTATATATAGCCCTAGTGCGAATCCAAATGGAATTCTTTTGGCAGAGAACAACGTCCACAACAGCTTTAAACCTTTGGAGGAGATTTCTTGGATGCTTAGGCTCCACTTTATCAAATCTAGGGTTTGCTTTTCCATTCTTCCATTATATTTCATCTAGTTTCACCATGACTATGGTGAACTAAACCCTTTTTTGTTAGGGAACAATGTAATCTTTTGAAACTCTCATATATCCAAATTCTTTTTTAGTTTATATGCTTGCATATGCTTGATTTATCAATTGTTGGGTTCTTTACCTGTATTTAATGCTTTTACCGTTTAACTCATTCGGTAGATGGTATTTATCTTTATTGATACGGGGACGTACAGTAATGTCATGAACTGGGGAGAATTCCTTGATTATGTTAATACCGCCTAGGGATAGGGGTAGGACAATCAATTGTATTTTGCTTCCGCTTATCATGCATTGTTAATTACTAGGGGAGGCTAGGGATAGCAAGCCGGTAATTAGTAATAGGCTCTTTTCACCAAGGGATTGGGTTAAGGGTAAACCAAGAAAGTTTGCATGGCAATATGATAAATAAGCAAAGTAAATAAGAAGAGTAGATATATGAGGGTGGATAAGAAGAAATTGTAAACCCCAACAACCTCATTCATTCATAGTTTCTCTTAGTCAATTGAATTCCTGCATTTGCATGTTTATTTCTGTTTTGCATTCAAACCATTTAAACTAATTTTCTTTTACTCAAGTCTTAAACAATTTGTTTGCACGAAAGATGAGGCCTTATGAGTCCTCTGGGAAGAACGATATTGGGATTACCGATTTTTATTACTTGATATGATCTGGTACACTTGCTAGGGTCATAACAGGAACTCCTCCAAATGTGTATGTGGGCATTCACCTGCAAAACCATGAAACGTAGGCAGCAAATGTATCAGTCTAGTGTTGAAAACACAACGATTATCCTCCTCATCAAGTGGAAACGGCTCCCAAAGAGCATTCTCATGAGATGGAGGAGGAATCACATTGTTCTCAACATAGAAATCAGCAAGAGATCCAAATCAGAGTAACACGCAGGAGTAGAATCATAATCATAGGCACAGGCAGAAGAAGTAATATTCCCAAAATCAAAATAGGTAGACATGTAGAAGAAAGGGGGAAAAGAAGAACGCAATGAAAATATGCAACTAAAGCTACCTAAATGCAACACACATAACACAACACACAAAACAAAACATCACACTCACAACACAAGACAAAACACAACACACACTAACACAACAAAAACCTAAGATCGAACCGTTGGTCCCCGGCAACGGTGCCAAAATTTGATGGGTTGTCGCACCCCATGCAAATTTAATGTGCATAAAGAATGCAATATAGTCTAGGAAGTGACTCTTAGGTCGTCTCTCAAGGACCAAATGTGGTTCGAGAATTAGGTCAGACACGAAGTGGGGGGGTTTGTGAAAGGTTTGTGAATGCGGATAAACAAAATCAAAACCCGAATTAAAACAACAATTTAAACACAGATGTAAAAGCGGTTTCAAAGATAGAATGGAAACGGTTGGTCATTAACTTAATTACAATGCTTCCAATCACAGATCAACAAAATAAAGCGGCGACTCAAACCTCTAATCCAACACAGTTAACCAACTAAGCGAAGCCTAATTATGTTTTCATAAAAGCGAACTAAGCGAACGCAATGTTAACATCAAATCCAATTTACACCATGCAGTTTCATCAACTAAGCGCAGACTAAACACCAACTGGGCAACTAAGCGTGTATACCCAATTGCAAGTACAAAAACAGATTTCACATTAACTAAGTCAGAGTGGCAAAGATAATTATAGTCCAAAAATCTCAGGGAAACATTATAATATCGCTAATGACCAACTCAATTAATTTAAGCTGACATGACAATTAAATTAACACGACCAAACACATTAGACAACATTAAAACTAATTAAAATACTAGACCCCAACACTGTAACAAACAATTATCTAGCACAATTAAAATTATTTAAATGCAACACTAATTTAGAGAAATGAAAAACAACTCACCCTACTATGTAAACTAATTTAAACAAAAGAAATAAACAAAATGCTTTTTCCTCTATCATTCACGTGACATCATATTCATCTACTAAAGAAATTGAAATTGAAAATGGCCTTAAAAAAAAACTTCATGGCCGTGAGGTTGCAGCACACTTGTTGATCTTCCATGTGTTGAATTCAAAGAAAAATAAAAATGGGAAAAGTTTCCCTCATTTAGCCGTGAAACACTTGTTCAAACATGAATGAAAATTCTTCTTCAACCTCACCACCGTACACCATCACCTAATCTACTATTCAATTCATGAAATGCAAAAGAAAGGCTAGCAATCCCCTGCTACAGAAACGAAATGGTCTATCAAAAGCACTAACATCAAACAACGTTTTCTTTCTATTCTAAAAACACAAAATGAAAAATGCCGCCTCCTTCAGGTGCAGATGAAGCAGTCGTGGCAGCTATATATGTCCATATCATAGAAACAAATAATCATGCCATTAATGAGTTAAACATAACACTGCATAGAGTATAGAGGAAAAACCCTAACAATTAATGAAAGAAACATATATCAATAATAAGAATCAATTCAATACAAGATAGTTTCGAGGTTACATCTTCCCGAATAACAAATGAGATTAGTCCTCCATCATCATGAATAAACTAGGTGTACAATGGAATGGAATGAAGATAAAACCCTAGAAAGAGAATAAAAGAGCTCTCACATCCCCAAAGGGGTGAAAAGGGTGTTTCTGTGCTTAAGCCATCAAGAGATATTATCCCTAGGACGTCCAAGTCCTTAAATAAATCATAAAAATAATAGAAATTTGGTCCAAGCCCAACATGTTGGCACTCAACGCCCCAACTTAGGGCAATAGGGCGTTGATCCGAGAGAATTGACGCTCAACGTCTCTCAGAGGGCGCCTAGGCGTGGAACGACAAAGAAAGCTGGTGCTCAGCGCCCTTAATGGGGCTCCCGGGCGTTCTGCGGCATGTGCTTCTGGCACTCAACACCCCTGGACTGGCGCTCAGCCTGACTAGGTCGCGCTCAGGACCCCTGACCCAGGGGCCCTCAACCTTACTTTTCTGCACTGCATCTTTTTCTCTTTTTCTGCAGACCTGCCTTCTTCTTGAGTTCTTAGTCCTTGATTCTTTTTATCTTCTTCCAAATCATACCAATAACCTACACAATTAAGGGAATTTAGTGATAAAATCATAAAGTATAACCTCAACTCACTTATTCACAAAACTAAAGCAAAAACATGAGTTCAAGCAAGTTTCTATGTCAAAAAGGGTGCATTTAGTATCAAAATTGAATTACAGATAACGGTAATTTCAACCGTTATCACAACCCCAAACTTGAACCGTTGCTTGTCCGCATTTAAAATTGTAACTTGGCTTACATAAAATAGATATACTACAACGGTTTAGCACATCAAAAAGCATTTTTGTCTAAGACAAGTAAATCACTCATGTATGCTCATCATAGAAAGATCAGTCAAGAGATAATGATGTCTTAGCCAATTAAGCATCATTATGGTGCTCACAAAATCAAAGAACATACAACAGATGCAAAAACCTTATATGAGATCAACAACCAAACAGAATGTTAACTTGTAATACATGGAACCAATCTTTACCAAAGAAAGTGTTTCACTCAAGCTCAAAGGTGTATAATGAGGTGTCGGTGTCTCTTTCACTCTACTATCACAATGTCACATTAATCAACTTTGTCGTTCATTTAAACACATCAAAACACATTCACAAGCAAGTTATCATCACAAGGACTTTCTAAGGCTTGTACCGTGGCTGGGCTAAGAAGAAAAATTGGTTTTTCTAGACAACAAAATCCATGAGTTGAGTGAACAATTCATAATTTCGCATCAAACAACAATCTCTCTTTCTCCTTTTATTTTGAGAAACCATTCTCAACTTAATCCCAACTTTTCATTCATTGAGCTCTTCCTTCTTTTTCTTCTTCTCTTTTTTTTTTCTTTCTCAATATCCTTATTCAGCTCAATGCTTTTTCTTCTATTTTCACAATTTTTCAAATTCCCCAACAATCCCAAACTTGAAGCTTTCTCCATACCATACAAATATACTCAATCTTAACTCAGGGTACAGATTTCAAAAGGTTTTTTTACATGTTTAGGCTTAAGGTTTAAAGGATAGAACAAACATTGTTCTTTTGTTGGGTTCAAAAATTGCATTGGCTTCTATGGGAGACGAATAGATGGCCTTGATCATATGAAACATGCAAGCAAATAGTTCAACAGAAAAACTTAGGCAAAATCAACTATGACTCCAAAGCAATAGCATTCAAAATAATAAAACTCTAGAGCCCAAGCTCTCACAGGTTAACTCAAGTTCCACAATTTAATATACACCATGCCAAGCATATCAATCACAATTGAAACCATGCATCTGTTTTAAACAATTATGAGCAACCACTATCTGTGCTTAATAACTAATTCAAACATTAACCCAACCATGCATTTCAAAACCGTAGAGCAACAAAAGACAATATTAGTCATCACAAAACAATTCATCACACAATACGAACCATTGCAAAGTTATTCTTTCAACTAAGTACATAGCTTACTAAAACAAAAAAAAATAAACAAAATTTAAATAAGCATAAAAATAAAGCAAAATAAATCATGTTCTAGTAGTATCCATCAGTTGATACTGTCAGTGACATCCATCAGTAGATGTCTAATCACACGGCATCCATCAGTAGACGCCAATCTTTCTCATCTTCATCGACATCCATCAGTAGATGCTTAATCACATAGCATCCATCAGTAGATGCTCTAAATAGCATCCATCAATAAATGCTCTCGTCTAAATCTTCCTCATCATAGCATCCATCAATAAATGTTAATCTCTAAATCTTCATCGTAGCAACATCCATGAATAGTTGTTGTCATATGAATCCTTCTAGCATCCCTCAGGTGATGTTGGTAAACATCCTTTAGTAGATGCTGTCATTACTACAAGACAAAATCAAATCCACACCACACAACTAAATCAAATAATAAAAAAAAGAAATTCAGAAACTGGGTTTCCTCCTAGTAAGCGCTTGTTTAATGTCATTAGCTTGACACCATTAAGCCCAATCCGGATTTTTGATGTTGGTGTTCTTCCTTCCTTCACGACACCAACAAAATCTCGACAATTTCCTCGTCACCACACTCTTCTAGAATAAGGAGCCTCAATCTCAAGAATTTTGTTTGCCTTGATGGTCTTGACAACACACAACCTTTTCTTGAATTTCACTGGTGTGCCAGGTTTGGGTTCATCACTTTTCACATTAGGGTGTTGGTGAACCAATTCTCCTTTCTTATCTGCCTTCTTTATTATTTTTATTCTTTTTCTACTATTGGCATTCTTCTCTACTTCCAAACCTAAAAAGAGAGGTCTTGATGATCTTGTGCTTGTAGTACGAATTTTATCCTGCATACACTAAAGAACATTACACTAGAGCACCCAATTAGCCCAACAAATAAAAACAGTAAATGTTTTTTTAAAGAATGATAAAGTTTATCCGGTTAAGAATCACTCAAATAGAATAGTTAAACCATGAGTCCCCAGAAACAACGTCAAAAACTTGTTAAGATGTCAAGAAGTGTATCGAATCGTATCAAGTAATTGCTTAACTAATTATGACTGAAAAGAACATTTTAGGGGTTTTTGAATGCAAATACATGAAAAGTAAATATGAAAGCAATTTGATCAATTGAACAGAAACACAAAGGTGAATGGATGATATTGAAAATATGAGATGAATATGTTGTTGGGGTTTAGATTTCACCTAATTTACTCTCATGCATATAAGAATTCATCTTCTTCATTAATATTAATATCACTTTCTAAATTACTTAAAACCCGATGTCTCGGCGAAGAAAGCCTATCCTTAATTACTAGACCACAATGTCTTGCATCCCTAATAATTAATTTTGCATTACGATTAGAAGCTTAAGATAACCAAGCGTTTTATCCCTATGTCTAGGCAATAGTTCCCTTGGGAGAAATTCCCCAGATCTAGGTTTCTCCGTATTTGTCAATATCAAAGAAAACCAATAATCACGTCATGAATGAGTTAAACACAACAAGCATAGAGTATAGGAGAAAAACCCTAACAATTAATGAATGATGCATATATAAATCAGAATCAATTCAAATACATGAGAGTTCACAAGGTTACATCATCCCCTAACAACAAATAATGTTTAGATCTCCATTGTCATGGAGAAACTAGATGTACAATGGAAATAGAATGAAAGATAAACTCTAAAAATCGAAGAGGAGTGCTCCCACATCCAATCCTTCCTCCAGAGAGTCGAAAAGTGTGAATTTGCATCTCATCTGTCAAAAGATACCCTCCCTTAAGTGATAAAATCATAAAGTATAGCCTCAACTATCTTTATTCACAAAATAGCCTAAAAGCAAGGGATTATGCAAGTTTATAAGTCAAAAAGGGTTCATTAAGTATCAAAATTAAGTCACACATAACGGTGAAATCAACCTTTATCACAACCCCCAACTTAGAACTTTGCTTATCCTCAAGCAAAACAAAATGTAACTTAGCTTTAAAAACACTACGATGGTTCAACATATCACAAAGCACTTTCTTCTAAGACAAGTAATCACTCATATAGCTCATCATAAAAATGTCAGTCAAGATTTACTGATGCCTTAATCCAATCAAGCTCAACCATGGTGCTCACATACTTAAAGAATATAGAACAAATGCAAACCTCATAAATGATCTACAACCAGGAAAGAATGTAATCATAAAGTGCATGGAACTATTCCTCACCAAGAAAAGTGTTTCACTTAATCTCAAAGGTGTATAGTGAGGTGACTCATTCACTCTACTATCACAATGTCACATAAATCAACTTTGTCTTTCATTTAAACACCATCAAACACACTCAAAAGCAGGTTATCATCACAATGTCTTTTCTAAGCTTGTAATGTGGTTGAGCTAAGAAGAAAATTAGTTTTCCTAGACAACGAAATCCTTGAGTTAAAAGAGTAACCATTCATAATTTCATCATTTAACCACAAGCTTTTACAATTGAGAAACCATTTTCACTTAATCCCAACTTCCCATTCATTGAGTTGTTCTTTCTTTTTTTCCGCTCTTTTCTTTTTCTATTGCTCAATACTTAGCTCAATGCTTTTTTCCTTCTATTTTCATAATTTTTCAAATTTCCCAACAACCCTAAACTTGAACCTTTCTCCATACCATACAAATATACTCAACTCAACTCAAGGTAAAGATTTCAAAAGTGATTTTTCACAAATTTAGGCTTAAGGTTCAAAGGGTAGATCAATCATTGTTCTTTTATTGGGTTCTAAAATTGCATTGGCTTATATGGGAGAAGAACAAATTCTCTTGATCATTTGTAACAAGCAAACAAGTGGTTCAATCATAAAAATTTAGACAAAATCAATCATGCTTCCAAAACAAAAGCATTCAATCAATAAAAAATTCTGGAGTCCAATCCTCTCACAGGCTAATCAAGTTCCAAAATTAGATAAACATCCTCCCTAGCATATCAATCACAGTTTAACCTCATGCATCTGTTTAAATCAATTATGAGCAACCACCTGTTTATAAGGCTAATCATGCATCATTTCAACATCAATTAATACAATTAAGCATTACAAGACATATTACTCATCAAACAACATATTATATGTAAACCATTGCATTATAGTTCATTCAGGTTAAGTACATCACAACCTACAACTACAAGCAAAACAAAGACAAACCTAAAATAAGGAAATAAGTTTAAAAAGTTAGGTTGCCTCCCATTAAGCGCTTTTTTCACATCATTAGCTTGACACCCATTAAGCTCAGGTCAAATCTTCAATGTTGGTGTTCCTTTTTCCTTCATCACACCAATTTATCTCCAGCAACTTCTTGTCCACCATCTTGACTCTTCTTGAATAAGGAGCTTCAATCTCTATAACTGCATTTGCTTTAATCTCTTTCACAACCCATAACTTGTTCTTCTATTTGACTAGTATACTAGGTTTGAGTTCTTCATGTTCATATTCCAAGTCTTGATGAACAATCTTCCCTTAACTATCTTTTTGCTCTTCCTTCACCTGTGAAAAGAAACAATTTTTACCTTCCTTGACTGATTTAGCAGCTTGATTAGATAGATTAGTCACTAGTGCATCTTTATGACTAGTCTTCTTCACTTGAATCGGCTGCTCAACTTTGAAGACATTGAATGTCACCTCATCATCTTGGACTTTAGGTGTTAAAACTACCATCATTTACATTGATGACAACCTTAGTCATTGTTAACATCCTGGCAAGTGTACCAGATCGTTTCCCAAGAGACTCTTAGGCATAAACGTTTATGTGAATTGATTTCATCATGCGCAAACATCAAAATCCCTAAAATTTCATGCGCAAACATTCTCATACAAAATCATGCTTTAAAAACCCTAAAATGTAAAATGTATGACTTACTTGGGTGGAGAGACTTCAAATAAGTGCAAAGTGCTCTGTGGATGTTGATGAATGAACCCCAAATGTTGTGCTCTCACAAAAACCCCAAACTTTGATGGTAAAGTGGTGTAAACATGGTGGAGAATGGTTTTTTTTTTAAGATAGGTGTAGGGAAAAGTGAAGAGGGTGGCTTGGAGAAAGCTTGAGAATGCCAAAAGAGAGTGAGGGTCTAAATGAGAGGCTTTGGCAAGACCTAAAGGGTATTAAAATGTGCAATGGGCCAACTAACACTGAGCCCAACTTAAAAACCCAATTGTGCAAGCTACTACACCATCGCTTAGCGCTAGGTACCACTGAGCGGTGAACGCAATTTTAGATGTCCTCTTTTTGGCTCGCCCTAAGTGTCATTAGACCAAGTGTCACTCAAATTCAACTCTCAATTTTCAATTTTCATGCAATTTCCACTCACTTCACTCGAGTATGCAACAATTAAACCCTACCATGAAACTAGAACAGAATTAAAACATACAACAACCTTAAATCAATCAACTGGGTTGCCTCCCAAGTAGCGCTTGTTTAACGTCACGAGCCTGACCCAAACATTTCTAGTACCCATCAATAAGTGCAAACCTTACAAATACCCATGAGTAGGTGTACCTTCCTGTATCCTTCAGTAAATACTAAATCATCTAGCATCTCTTAGTAGATGCTACCCAATAAACAATGTTCAACAATATTCAAAATTACATACCCAAAATAATTAAACAACAAAAGAAACAATGGTTTTAGGTCACTGGGTGCCTCCCAGCAAGCGCTTCTTTAACGTCATTAGCTTGACCCAATACACCAACTCATCAATTACTTCCGTCCACCTTTTTGACTTGCCTAGAATATGGAGCCATAATCTCTATCACTCCATTCTCTTTGAAGCCTTTCACAACCCACAACTTCTTCTTAAATCTCACAGGAGTACCAAGTTTGAATTGTGCATCTTCCAAGTCACGATGAACCGTCCCTCCTCTGTCAACTTTCTCTTCTTCCTCAACCTGCGGTAAAACACAATTTTTACCTTTGTTGACTGGCTCTGCAAATTTAGGTTTAGGCACTGTGCAACCTTCCTTGCAGCTTCGTGACTTATTTTCTTTACCTAAATCTGCTTATCTTTAAAGACATCCTAGATCACCTCCTCTTCTTGGTCTTTAATCATTGATGGGTGTCGCAGCCCATACAAATTTGATTGCATATTAAAGAATGCAGTATAGACTAGGAAGTGACTCCTAGGACGTTTCTCAAGGACCAAACTATGGTTCGAGAATCAGGTCATACACGAAGTGGGGGGGTTGTGAAAGGTTTTGTGAATGCGGATAAACAAAATCAAAACACGAATGCAACAGAAATGTAAACACAACTGTAAAAGCAGTTTCAAAGACAGAATGGAAACGATTGGTCATTAACTTAATTACAATGCTTCCAATCACAGATCAACAAAATAAAACCAACTCAAACCTCTAATCCAACACAATTAATCAACTAAGCGCAGTCTAATTATGTTTTCATAAAAGCGGACTAAGTGAACGCAATGTTAACGTCAAATCTAATTTACACCATGCAGTTTCATCGACTAAGAGACGACTCAACACCAACTGGGCAACTAAGTGTATACCCAATTAAAAGTGCAAATACGGATTTGATATTAACCAAGTCAGAGTCACAATTACAAATACAGTCCAGAAATCTCAAAGAAGCAATGCAATATCGCTAATGACCAACACAGTTAATTTAAGCTATCATGACAATTAAATTATCACTACCAAAAATACTAGACAACATTAAAATAAAAGGAAATGTTAAACATAACACTGTAACAAACAAATATATAGCACAGTTAAAATTATTAAAATGCAACACTAAATTAAAGAGATTAAAAATAATTAAACATGTAATGTAAAATATTCTAAGGCAAAAAGAAAAATAAGAAAACATAAAGTTGCTTCTACCATTTCATATGACCATTTGCACCTCCCAAAAGAAATTAAAATTGCAAATGGCCTAAAAATTAACCTCTTGGATGTGACCTCCCTTGCTTTTAAGGTGAAAGAAAATGAAACCCATGTGGGTGGCAGCTACGTGTGTGGCGGCTTGGACGTTCCAGCCCCTCCAATTCTAAAAGCTAAAAATGCAATGTCTCAATCCATCACCGTTCCAGCGTGCTCTTTTTCAAAGCCAAGAAAATGAATTCTCCAAAAACAGATGAAGGCAAACTGTGTGCACATATTGAAGAAAAGAAATAAATGATTCAAAGAAATAAATCCCAGCCACCGTACACCTACTTCCTACTCCTATCTAAAAGAAGTAAAGGAAATTGATAACACAACAAAATGATGAACAACTTCCAAGGCAATGTGCTGCATCCCCAACAAGTTCATCCAGCTATTTCTCTCTTCAATCACGTCAGCTTTTACAAAGTGAAAATGAAAATGTGCTAAACCCAAGAAAACAAAGGACAAGCCTCTCCCACTCACTTTTCATTCCAACAATGTAGTCAGCGAATGATCATCTTCATCCAAACATAAATGAATCACGACTTCAAGAAGAAAAGAAAGAAGTTGCTGCCAACGTGATGCACCCTCTCTTGCTTCCAAATGAAAATAAATTCTCCTAGTGACACATTAAAAGACGTGATGCAACATTCCAATGCAAAAGCTAAATCATTCAATGAGAAATTAAAAGGTAACGTTCCAGCACTTGCAACAAAGTGAAAAGAAAAGAAAATTGTTCTTGTTCATTCAACTACAATGCCACCACGTGAATACCTTCCAGCCTTTGCTTCCAAAAACATTCAATAAAAGAAAACAAAAAAAAATGAAAAGCGGCGGCCCTGGTTTCTCATATCCGTAGCCTTCCATTGTGCTCATCTCCCAAGAATAATGTTCCAAAGCCAAAACCTTACGTTCCAGCACACTCAATGCATCCTCCAGTGTGACGGCTACTGCAGTAAAAATGCCGTGTGTTTTTGTGTCTCCAAAATTAGGGTGGGGTCCACCCAACCCTAAGTGCCATGTGTCAAGTGTTTATTAAAATTGGGCCCAACAACATTTTTCCAAAATTGGCCCAAGATGCAAAGAGTTTGTCTAAAAAGTTTTAAACAACAAAATTACAATACAATTAATTTTAAAATGTCTAATTGGAGAGTCTTGAATTAAATTGTCTCCATCTCAATGCTCCAAAATATGTCTCCAATATTTTTCCTGCAATTAAAAATGCAATTAATCAGCTCAGAAAATTTAAATTAACTAAAATAAGAATTTCTGATCAAATTAAGCATAATTAGGAAAAACGGGAAAATACCGGACAATTAAGCACAATTCCCTGATTAATTCTAGCACAATAAACTAAGTGGAATCAATAAAATATCGGCTCATCAAAATAGACCACACTTAGTCTTTTGCATTCCTGGGCAAAATCAAGACGAAAATCAAGGGGCAGTTTAAAGGACATCAGGAAGGTGACACAGACTCAGCACACAGGAAACAGAGACTCACAAGGAATCAAACAAACACAATTACAGTCCTCAAGAAAACTGGACAGAGATAAGAAGTAGATAGTATCCAACACAGAATTAGAGAAAATAGATACTCAGAGAAATCATCCAAGCAATTCGAAGCATGACAAAATGATCAATCCGCTCAAGAGGTGAATCAAAAGCAACAGAACCTCACAGATGCACACAATCAGTGTTTCTCTCAAGTGTTTAAGGTAAATCAATGTCACTCAATACACTCAAAAAAGCAAACACAAATAGACTTGGCAAGCCTCTAATATCATCACTCAAACACATATGCATGTTCAAATCAAAAGGTCTTTTCATGGTTGTAATGGGGCCAAGGACAAGGGAGGATACATCTGGATAAGAAGCTACAAACCATAAGGAACAAAGGAGCACTGGGGAACAAGTGTAAACACATTCAAACACATCCACAACCTCTAATTCCATCCCCTTCTTGACTCCATTATTCACAATTATTCACAATTTTTTTTTCATTTTTTCACTGTTTTTCTGCTCTCTTTTTTTTCTTTTTTCTTTTTTTTTTCATCCTGTCTCTTTTCTTTAATCAACAATTTCAAGAGACAAGATACAACACATATTTACAAAAACACGACAAGAAGAGGACTCACTAGCCAATTAATCTGAAACTCCCAAGAGACCACACTTATTCCCAAAACAATTCCAAAGTTCCAAAATTCCCTAAGGTTAAGGTAATCATAGTTTTTCACTTAGGGCTAGTGTATCAGCTTCAAAACAAAGAAATGGGGAAATCATAGGCTCAAAGGGGCTATCAAAGGATCAAAACAGGGTAGGCTCATTTGGCTAGAGAGGCTCAACAACAAAAAAAAAACTGCCTTTATCACTTCCAAACATGCATATCAATCAAGAAACATCAAAAAGAGTCAAGCCAAGGCATATGTGCAAGCAATCAAGAGACATATCACACACAAGAAAGAATATCAAGTGGCTCAAATTCTCACACAGGGTATTTCTGTCGCAATCAATTCAACCTCTCAAACATCATGATCATCTTCCAAGCAAAGAAAAGCAAGGAATCCAACAAATCAGAGTATCAATGAAGTTAAAGACACATCTACAACCTAAACAAAGTCCAGAAATCAAAAAGAAACATGCAAAAATGTACACAAGACACAACAAAAACTACCTAGAAAAGAAAAAATTTAACACAGAAAACAGAAACTAATCAAAGAAAATTCAGAATCTCCCCTAATAGACCACACTTAAACTACACAATGTCCTCAGTGTGTCACAGTCATCAGATCAGAAATCAAAATAATCAACAGATCATGGACAACTACAATAAAAGCGGGAAAGAGAGGAGAAGGGAAAAGAAGACTCCCCTGATCATGGTGGCAGTTGCCAATTTTGGACTTTCAAGGAAATGTTCTCCACCACTGGAGTCAGCAAGGAAGTCTTGAGGAGGAACTGCTTTAGTCTCCATATTTGATCAATCAGGGAGATGTCTTCCACAGCTGGATCCAAGAAGCAGTGATTGTTGATGAGCAGGTTCAGTTGGTGCTTATTAATGTTAAAGCTCTTGTGTATGCTTGCACCTTTGTTTTCTACTGTGGGTGCTTGTTGGTCAAACTCATGTGTACCTCCTGCAACATGGTTAGTGCAATGTGGTTCTACAGAAATAACATGCAGAGGTATAACACCCAATCCCAATGTGATAGGTTGAACCTCAGATAAACCCTCAGAACATGAATCAAGTTCAAATTTAGAAGCAGTATCAACAACAGAATCAGATTCATGTTCAGTGCATGGAGAATAAACATTCAGACAAGATATCAAAAGTTGTTTCTCATCATGCAGAGAGGGAGAACTAAAAGCATGCTCATCAACAATACAATCATCAACATACCTATCATCAACAACAGAGTCAATCTTAGGTATGCTTACCTCCACTTCCTTGAAGATTGGTGGAATAGTGGAAGGTGAAGATGGTCTACCTATCTCAGAAGTGTTGCTTACATCTGCCTGTTCCTCAACATTTTCATCAGATTCACAATTAGTATCACCAATCATAAAGTTGGAAGTTGGTTGTATCACAGAATTGATCTCAACACAAATAGAGCAAGAACCAGCTTCACAACTACATTGAAAATTTTCAAAAAACTGTGAAAGATCAAAATTTAATCCTAAGTCTGAAACATCTTTAGTTTTCACAGTTTCAATATCAAAATCAACACTAACATGTGAATCTACAGCAGTATCAAGAATATTTGAATGCATAAACAACGCAGGCAAAGCAAGTGAGATTTCAAGTTTAGAGAAAACCTGTGTTGATTCATGATTCATCTCACCAGTAACAGCAGAATGAGCAACTACATCCTCAAGTGCAAGAGCAGGGACATAGGAGTGTAGGAAAGTAGATGGTGCAATAGTAGGCTCATGACTCTGCTCCTCATCCCTTATGCGGGTAACACTGACATCATTAGTAATCTGAACAGTCTGAATTGGAGGTCCCTCTAAAACACGAGATTGTTCCTCAATGGCCTGCCTGGCTATCTGCCCCCACAACTCATTCAATGTTGGCTCAGAAGAAGTAGAAGATTTGGAAGGTGGTCGGGCAGATGCCTCTTGTTGTTCCTGTTTCCTCTGATTTTTCTGTTGTGGCTTCTTATTGTTGTATATGTCGGTAGCATAAGCTTGAGGCTCATCATGAGTAACAGGGTGGTCCAAAGAAGGACATGCATTCGTAGAGTGGTCACTGGAAGGACATATAGCACACAACCGTGCAACAGATGCAGATGAAGGTGCTGGTCTCTGGTTAGATGCCAGCTGTGTCACCAAACTCTCAAGAGAATCAAGTTTGCTTACCAATTTCCTACCAACAGCTGATAAAGAATGGGCAGGCTCATGAAGTTGTGGCTGTTGTGGTTCCTGAACAGGTGGAGAAGGCATACAAGGAGTCTGGAATGATGGTTCTTAATATTGATGTTTTGAAATACCATACCATCCCAAGCTAGGGTCATTCCATCCAGGATCGTTACTGTGACCATATTGAGCAAGGAAGAATTTATCCAAGAACGTATGCTTAAGATCTTCCCAAGAAGTGATGGATCTTGGAGGAAGACAATACAGCCAACCCCTTGTTACTTCTTGTAATGAATGCGGAAATGCCCTTAAAAACATTACTTCATCCGGGACATCAGGAGGTTTCCTTGAAGAGCAAATGGTGTAGAACTCCTCCAAATGTCTATGTGGGCATTCACCTGCAAAACCATAAAACCTAGGCAGCAAATGTATCAGTCCAGTGTTGAAAACACAATGAATATCCTCCTCATCAAGTGGAACCGGCTCCCTAGGAGCACCCTCATGAGATGGAGGAGGAACCGTAATGTTCTCAACATAGACATCAGTTGAGTATACATCACAAGCAATATCAGAGTCAGATGCAGAAGGATAGTCATAGACACAGGCAGAATAAGCATTACTCACATAACCAAAATAGGTACACATGTAGAAGAAGGGGGAAAAGAAGAATGCAATGAAAGTATGTAACTAAAGCTACCTAAATGCAACATATAATGACGAACACACAAAACAGAACATCACACTCACAACACAAGACAAAACAACACACACTAACACAACAAAAGACCTAAAACTGAACCATTGGTCCCCGGCAGCGGCGCCAAAATTTGATGGGTGTCGCAACCCATACAAATTTGATTACATATTAAAGAATGCAGTATAGACTAGGAAGTGGCTCCTAGGTCGTCTCTCAAGGACCAAACTGTGGTTCGAGAATCAGGTCATACACGAAGTGGGGGGGGGTTGTGAAAGGTTTTGTGAATGCGGATAAACAAAATCAAAACACGAATACAAGAGAAATGTAAACACAACTGTAAAAGCAGTTTCAAAGACAAAATGGAAACAATTGGTCATTAACTTAATTACAATGCTTCCTATCACAGATCAACAAAATAAAACCAACTCAAACCTCTAATCCAACGCAATTAATCAACTAAGTGCAGTCTAATTATGTTTTCATAAAAGCGGACTAAGTGAACGCAATGTTAACGTCAAATCTAATTTACACCATGCAGTTTCATCGACTAAGAGATGACTCAACACCAACTGGGCAACTAAGTGTATACCCAATTGTAAGTGCAAATACGGATTTGATATTAACCAAGTCAGAGTCACAATTACAAATACAGTCCAGAAATCTCAAAGAAGCAATGCAATATCCCTAATGACCAACACAGTTAATTTAAGCTATCATGACAATTAAATTATCACTACCAAAAATACTAGACAACATTAAAATAAAAGGAAATGTTAAACATAACACTGTAACAAACAAATATATAGCACAGTTAAAATTATTAAAATGCAACACTAAATTAAAGAGATTAAAAACAATTAAACATGTAATGTAAAATATTCTAAGGCAAAAAGAAAAATAAGAAAACATAAAGTTGCTTCTACCATTTCATATGACCATTTGCACCTCCCAAAAGAAATTAAAATTGCAAATGGCCTAAAAATGAACCTCTTGGATGTGACCTCCCTTGCTTTTAAGGTGAAAGAAAATGAAACCCATGTGGGTGGCAGCTACGTGTGTGGCGGCTTGGACGTTCCAGCCCCTCCAATTCTAAAAGCTAAAAATGCAATGTCTCAATCCATCACCGTTCCAGCGTGCTCTTTTTCCAAGCCAAGAAAATGAATTCTCCAAAAACAAATGAAGGCAAACCGTGTGCACATATTGAAGAAAAGAAATAAATGATTCAAAGAAATAAATCCCAGCCACCGTACACCTACTTCCTACTCCTATCTAAAAGAAGTAAAGGAAATTGATAAAACAACAAAATGATGAACAACTTCCAAGGCAATGTGTTGCATCCCCAACAAATTCAACTAGTTATTTCTCTCTTCAATCACGTCAGCTTTTACAAAGTGAAAATGAAAATGTGCTAATCCCAAGAAAACAAAGGACAAGCCTCTCCCATTCACTTTTCATTCCAACAATGTAGTCAGCGCATGGTCATCTTCATCCAAACATAAATGAATCACGACTTCAAGAAGAAAAGAAAGAAGTTGCTGCCAACGTGATGCACCCTCTCTTGCTTCCAAATGAAAATAAATTCTCCTAGTGACACATTAAAAGACGTGATGCAACATTCCAATGCAAAAGCTAAATCATTCAATGAGAAATTAAAAGGTAACGTTCCAGCACTTGCAACAAAGTGAAAAGGAAAAGAAAATTGTTCTTCTTCATTCAACTACAATGCCACCATGTGAATACCTTCCAGCCTTTGCTTCCAAAAACATTTAATAAAAGAAAACAAAAAAAAATGAAAAGCGGCGGCCCTGGTTTCTCCTATCCGTAGCCTTCCATTGTGCTCATCTCCCAAGAATAATGTTCCAAAGCCAAAACCTTACGTTCCAGCACACTCAATGCATCCTCCAGTGTGACGGCTACTGCAGTAAAAATGCCGTGTGTTTTTGTGTCTCCAAAATTAGGGTGGGGTCCACCCAACCCTAGGTGCCATGTGTCAAGTGTTTATTAAAATTGGGCCCAACAACATTTTTCCAAAATTGGCCCAAGATGCAAAGAGTTTGTCTAAAAAGTTTTAAACAACAAAATTACAATACAATTAATTTTAAAATGTCTAATTGGAGAGTCTTGAATTAAATTGTCTCCATCCCAATGCTCCAAAATATGTCTCCAATATTTTCCCTGCAATTAAAAATGCAATTAATCAGCTCAGAAAATTTAAATTAACTAAAATAAGAATTTCTGATCAAATTAAGCATAATTAGGAAAAACGGGAAAATACCGGACAATTAAGCACAATTCCCTGATTAATTCTAGCACAATAAACTAAGTGGAATCAATAAAATATCGACTCATCAATCATGATCAATCTGCCATCCACATTGATGACTACTTTACCCGCCTTCATGAATGGCCTTCCAAGAATGATTGGGATCTTGTCATCCTCCTTCATCTCCATGACCACAAAGTCAACCAGGAATTTAAGTCTTTTTATGTGAATCACAACATCCTCCACCACACCATAGGGTTTCTTTGGTGATCCATCTGCCATTATCAAGGAAATCTTTGTTGGCTTCAATCTAGGACCACCAATCTTTTTCATCATAGATAGGGGCATCATATTAACGCTTGACCCTAAATCAAGTAGGGCTTTCCTTATCTTAACACTCCCAATGGTGCAAGGAACAGTAAAACCTCCTGGATCTTTAACTTTTAGAGGACATGATTTCTTCAACAAGTCACTGCAACCTCCCTGTTCATCAATAGCTTCGTCATCGAGATCTATCTTTTCACCGAGGTACTGCTTTATTCACCTAACATAGACAGGAATTTGTTGAAGTGCTTCAGTCAACAGTATAGTAATCTCCATTTGATTGAAGATTTCTCTAAAATGTTCACACTTCCTTTCTCTTTTTAAATTTTGTTTCTCTCCCATCATCTCTTCTTCTTCTTTCAAATCCCCCTCACATCTTTTCT